>LR990051.1:5000-1205000 GCA_905147135.1 Blastobasis lacticolella
AAGACGAACTTGGACAGGAGATGCGACGACGAGAAAGCGGAACCTCCCGAACACCACATCTCCCGCGGCCGTGACAACCGCGGGATTCAGTGCTGGGCTCTTTCCTGTTCGCTCGCCGCTACTAAGGAAATCCTGGTTAGTTTCTTTTCCTCCGCTTACTAATATGCTTAAATTCGGCGGGTGATCCTCCCTGATCTGAGGCCAACGATAAAAAATAGAGGCAGACACGATATCCGTCAGCGCTATCGTCGACTCGACCACAACGACAGCAGATACACAGTGTGTACCGTCGTCGAAGCGGCCGGCGTCGACGCGCACTTCGGACGTCGAGTCCGCCTACGGCGCGCGGCGTACACGACACACACACGGTGGTGTGTATGCGTACGACACGGCTCCGGTCTGCTTATTCGTTATGAGTCGTTTTTTTTAGCATGCACACAGGTGTGTCGAGCGGTGCAAACGCGTCTCGCGCACGCCGCAATGACGCCCGACGTTTTTACACGAAGGGTCGCCGCGGAGCGCCAGACGACGGATACACATCAGTCGCGAGACACGTCGCGGACATACACACGCACACAAACGAATGCAATTTCATATTTAAACCGACCTACACGCCATATGTGGTGTGTATATTATACACACACCGCATACGAGTGAAGGAGAACGGTCAGATGCGACAGTGAGCCGCAGTGTGGCATTTGTTTTTATGCAGCCGGCCCTCAGACAGGAGTGGTCCTGGATGTGTCTCCACGGACCGCAATGTGCGTTCGAAATGTCGATGTTCAAATGTGTCCTGCAGTTCACACTATGACGCGCAGTTAACTGCGTTCTTCATCGACCCGCGAGCCAAGTGATCCACCGTCCAGGGTAATCGTTTGGTTGTATTGGTGTTTTTGATATATTGACAGAGAAGAGAACACAAATTTTTTGTGTTTTCGTTGTGTATTGAATTAGAATCGTGCAAGACACAAGACTAAACCGCAAAATATTTCATATGTTTTACGTACGCACGCGCTCCCGTGACTCGTGGCGCGGATTTTCACCAGTCTAAATCTGAGAGCGATGCGACGCCGAAAAAAAACACCGTCCCTCGCACTGCGCGTCGCTGCACGTAGTCCACACGGACACGTAGTCCAGCAGCAGCAGCGCGACGGGTGGCGGTTTTTTCGGAACTTTTTAGTGATCGTTCACTATGGATTCATGAGTGTGTACACATACGAATACGAGTATTCGTTGCGATACGTTAATGATCCTTCCGCAGGTTCCCCTACGGAAACCTTGTTACGACTTTTACTTCCTCTAAATGATCAAGTTTGGTCAACTTCCCAGCAACGCCGACGGCCGTGAAGCCACCGCGTGTCGGTCCGAAGACCTCACTAAATCATTCAATCGGTAGTAGCGACGGGCGGTGTGTACAAAGGGCAGGGACGTAATCAACGCGAGCTTATGACTCGCGCTTACTAGGAATTCCTCGTTTATGGGGGATAATTGCAAACCCCAATCCCCAGCACGAAGGAGTTTCAGCGGGTTGCCCGGGCCTCTAGGCCAGGGAGAACATGCTGATTCCTTCAGTGTAGCGCGCGTGCGGCCCAGGACATCTAAGGGCATCACAGACCTGTTATTGCTCAATCTCGTGCGGCTCGAAGCCGCCGGTCCCTCTAAGAAGAATTTTAATACGTCGCCAGTGAGATGCGTGGCAGAACCACGCACACCTAAATGACGACGCCTATTTAGCAGGCTAGAGTCTCGTTCGTTACCGGAATTAACCAGACAAATCGCTCCACCAACTAAGAACGGCCATGCACCACCACCCACCGAATCAAGAAAGAGCTGTTAATCTGTCAATCCTTCCGGTGTCCGGGCCTGGTGAGATTTCCCGTGTTGAGTCAAATTAAGCCGCAGGCTCCACTCCTGGTGGTGCCCTTCCGTCAATTCCTTTAAGTTTCAGCTTTGCAACCATACTCCCCCCGGAGTCCAAAATCTTTGGTTTCCCGGAAGCTGCCCGCCGAGCCATTGTAGTAACGTCGGCGGATCGCTAGATGACATATTTACGGTTAGAACTAGGGCGGTATCTAATCGCCTTCGAACCTCTAACTTTCGTTCTTGATTGATGAAAACACCTTTGGCAAATGCTTTCGCTGATGTTCGTCTTGCGACGATCCAAGAATTTCACCTCTAACGTCGCAATACGAATGCCCCCAGTTATCCCTATTAATCATTACCTCGGAGTTCTGAAAACCAACAAAATAGAACCGAGATCATATTCTATTATTCCATGCACGAAATATTCAAGCAGCATTTTGAGCCCGCTTTGAGCACTCTAATTTGTTCAAAGTAAAATTGTCGGCCCATCTCGACACTCACTGAAGAGCACCGCGATAGGATTTTGATATTGAACCGGCGTTTGACCGTCGGCTCACCGACGATATGCTCCGCAAACGTGTCAGTATCACCGCGGATGCGGTGCACCGACAGCGCGGCGCACAAATGCAACTACGAGCTTTTTAACCGCAACAATTTTAGTATACGCTATTGGAGCTGGAATTACCGCGGCTGCTGGCACCAGACTTGCCCTCCAATTGTTCCTCGTTAAAATATTTAAAGTGTACTCATTCCGATTACGAGGCCTCTTAAGAGTCCCGTATCGTTATTTTTCGTCACTACCTCCCCGTGCCGGGAGTGGGTAATTTGCGCGCCTGCTGCCTTCCTTGGATGTGGTAGCCGTTTCTCAGGCTCCCTCTCCGGAATCGAACCCTGATTCCCCGTTACCCGTGACAACCATGGTAGTCGCAGAAACTACCATCGAAAGTTGATAAGGCAGACATTTGAAAGATGCGTCGCCGGTGCTGGACCATGCGATCGGCAAAAGTTATCCAGATTCATCAAAATTAACGACTTCGGACGCAAGGCCCTCCGTCGATTGGTTTTGATCTAATAAAAGCACTCATCCCATCACTGGTCAGAGTTCTGATTGCATGTATTAGCTCTAGAATTACCACAGTTATCCAAGTAACTGAGTAAGATCTAAGGAACCAAAACTGATATATTGAGCCATTCGCGGTATCGCCTTAATACGGCTTGCACTGAGACATGCATGGCTTAATCTTTGAGACAAGCATATAACTACTGGCAGGATCAACCAGGGAGCTATCGATGTACAGGCGTTAGCCCATAATCGCACATAACCATCGCCCTCGGCATCGTGACACCTCGGACGCGGCGTGACTCCTCGACTATCTCGACTCGTTGTTTTGAGTGAGAGTAGACATTAACAATATCATACTTCTTCGTTGACGTATCGATACGCAAACTTTCTACGGCTTGCGCAGCGACAACGTAGAGTGGCGTCAAGAACACCAAGTTAGTGTACTTTGACAAGCGACAGTTTTCACGATTATATATAATCATTTAACATATGCGTTAAATAATAAATCGACGATTGCCGCCCGGTAGTGGAGAGACCGTCATACGAAACGGCATTAACGACGAAACAGAAACGTTTAACGTCAAGCGTATGTCGCCTAGCGCGTGGTTTCAAAGTGCGCGCGTCAACATAATTTCAGTGACACTTTCCAACACTTTGCGCGCTCTGCATTTCGAACGACCGTTTAAATTTAACGATGATTTTATGTGCGAACACTCGTTCGTAACGCAAGATACCCATTGAAGGGACTCGCGCATTGGAAATACCAAGTGCTATACACAATCGTTAAATCGGTCGACACAACATAAAAACAGTCACACACACCGCGCGCAACACACCACACCGACCGGGCTAGCCTCCCAACCAAACCCGGTGTGTGTTTTGTGCACACGGTGGTGTGGTATCACCACCAACTCTGCCAAAAAAGTCCCGTAGAAAGGCGCGGTGTATGTAGTACACAAACCGGTCCCCCCCCGGTAGTCTTTTAAAAGCAGAGCTAATATTGTGTAGCAAGCGAGAGCGCAACGCTTAATAGAGACACACACGTGGCACGGTCGGACACTGGGTCAGCGCAGCAAAATCACCAACTACGTCGGTTACACACGCGACCGTCATTTTCCAAGTGCCGATAGCGTTGAGCGCGCGTAGCGCGTCGCGCGTTGCGCGTGCGCACACTCAGGTAGAAGTTATACACTCGATGCGCAAGCAAAACAAAAAAAATTACTCAAAATATTAATTTTTATCATTTCGAGCGCATCTCAAGGGTTAACCAACAGTGTTAATTTGTTATACTTACCCACATACACATGAACATACATACATATATACATACATACACACATTCATACAGTCTAAACAAAATTTTGAGTACTCTTGTAAACATTTTTCACTATTTATATATAATTTTCAATTTGAGTGCGTCTAAAGGGTTAAAAATTAGTGTCATTGTACTGTATGTATGTATATACATACATGCAGTCTGTAATTAAAATTTGTATATTATTTTTATACGCACTTAAGGGATTTTTAAACATTTGTGTTATTTTTATTCATTTTGTTTTGTTATTATTATATAAATGAATATGAATATACATCGTATTATAAAATTGTTTTATTATTGTTATATAAATTATTGTAATTGAAATATGTATACAGTTATAGAGCATGCATCAAAAATGTACACACAGTCTGCGATTGAAACTTGTACATAACTTTTAGCGCAGTTAAGGGGTTATTAAACAATAGTGTTAAGTTTATTCATACACATCGTATTTAACAATTGTTTTGTAATTGTTATATAAATTAATGTTATTAAAATATGTATACAGTTATAGAGCATGCATAAAAAATGTACATACAGTCTGCGATTGAAACTTGTACATAACTTTTAGCGCAGTTGAGGGGTTATTAAACAATAGTGTTAAGTTTATTCATGCACATCGTATTATATAATTGTTTTGTTATTGTTATATTTATTAATACAATTAAAATTTGCATTCAGCCTGTATCAGAAATGTACATACAGTCTGTAATTGAACTTGTACATAATAATGAAGCGGGTTGAGGGGTTTTTAAACATTAGTGTTATATTTATTCACACACGCACATACAGTGGTATTGTTATATAAATTAATGTAATCAAAATATGTATACAGTTATACGGTCTCTATCAGAAATATTATTATTCTATACTTTTTTCAATTTGAGTGCGTCTAAAGGGTCAACGATTAGTGTTATTGTTATACATATATACATACATAGAGTCTGTAATAAGAATTTGTATTTAATATTAAGCGCAGTTAAGGGGTTATTATTTAACATGAACATACATACATATATACATACATGCACACATTCATACAGTCTAAACAAAATTTTGGGTACTCTTGTAAACATTTTTCACTATTTATATATAATTTTCAATTTGAGTGCGTCTAAAGGGTTAAAAATTAGTGTCATTGTACTGTATGTATGTATATACATACATGCAGTCTGTAATTATAATTTGTATATTATTTTTATACGCACTTAAGGGATTTTTAAACATTTGTGTTATTTTTATTCATTTTGTTTTGTTATTATTATATAAATGAATATGAATATACATCGTATTATAAAATTGTTTTATTATTGTTATATAAATTATTGTAATTGAAATATGTATACAGTTATAGAGCATGCATCAAAAATGTACACACAGTCTGCGATTAAAACTTGTACATAACTTTTAGCGCAGTTAAGGGGTTATTAAACATTAGTGTTAAGTTTATTCATACACATCGTATTTAACAATTGTTTTGTTATTGTTATATAAATTAATGTTATTAAAATATGTATACAGTTATAGAGCCTGCATCAAAAATGTACATACAGTCTGCGATTGAAACTTGTACATAACTTTTAGCGCAGTTGAGGGGTTATTAAACAATAGTGTTAAGTTTATTCATGCACATCGTATTATATAATTGTTTTGTTATTGTTATATTTATTAATACAATTAAAATTTACATTCAGCCTGTATCAGAAATGTACATACAGTCTGTAATTGAACTTGTACATAATAATGAAGCGGGTTGAGGGGTTTTTAAACATTAGTGTTATATTTATTCACACACGCACATACAGTGGTATTGTTATATAAATTAATGTAATCAAAATATGTATACAGTTATACGGTCTCTATCAGAAATATTATTATTCTATACTTTTTTCAATTTGAGTGCGTCTAAAGGGTCAACGATTAGTGTTATTGTTATACATATATACATACATAGAGTCTGTAATAAGAATTTGTATTTAATATTAAGCGCAGTTAAGGGGTTATTATTTAACATGAACATACATACATATATACATACATGCACACATTCATACAGTCTAAACAAAATTTTGGGTACTCTTGTAAACATTTTTCACTATTTATATACAATTTTCAATTTGAGTGCGTCTAAAGGGTTAAAAATTAGTGTCATTGTACTGTATGTATGTATATACATACATGCAGTCTGTAATTAAAATTTGTATATAATTTTAAGCGCACTTAAGGGATTTTTAAACATTTGTGTTATTTTTATTCATTTTGTTTTGTTATTATTATATAAATGAATATGAATATACATCGTATTATAAAATTGTTTTATTATTGTTATATAAATTATTGTAATTGAAATATGTATACAGTTATAGAGCATGCATCAAAAATGTACATACAGTCTGCGATTGAAACTTGTACATAACTTTTAGCGCAGTTAAGGGGTTATTAAACAATAGTGTTAAGTTTATTCATACACATCGTATTTAACAATTGTTTTGTAATTGTTATATAAATTAATGTAATTAAAATATGTATACAGTTATAGAGCATGCATCAAAAATGTACATACAGTCTGCGATTAAAACTTGTACATAACCTTTAGCGCAGTTGAGGGGTTATTAAACAATAGTGTTAAGTTTATTCATACACATCGTATTATAACATTGTTTTGTTATTGTTATATAAATTATTGTAATTAAAATATGTATACAGTTATAGAGCATGCATCAAAAATGTACACACAGTCTGCGATTAAAACTTGTACATAACCTTAAGCGCAGTTAAGGGGTTATTAAACAATAGTGTTAAGTTTATTCATACACATCGTATTATAACATTGTTTTGTTATTGTTATATAAATTATTGTAATTAAAATATGTATACAGTTATAGAGCATGCATCAAAAATGTACACACAGTCTGCGATTAAAACTTGTACATAACTTTTAGCGCAGTTAAGGGGTTGTTAAACATTAGTGTTAAGTTTATTCATACACATCGTATTTAACAATTGTTTTGTTATTGTTATATAAATTAATGTTATTAAAATATGTATACAGTTATAGAGCCTGCATCAAAAATGTACATACAGTCTGCGATTGAAACTTGTACATAACTTTTAGCGCAGTTAAGGGGTTATTAAACATTTGTGTTATTTTTATTCATACACATACATATAATAAAATTGTTTTGTTATTGTTATATAAATTATTGTCAATAAAATATGTATACAGTTACAGTGCATGCATCAAAAATGTACATACAGTATGCGATTAATACTTGTACATAACTTTTAGCGCAGTTGAGGGGTTATTAAACAATAGTGTTAAGTTTATTCATACACATCGTATTACAAAAATTGTTTTGTTATTGTTATATAAATTAACTAGTGGACCCGGCGCGACTTCGTTCGCGTACACCTACTTTACTCCTACCTACCCCCTTTCTACTTGCTTATAAACCTTCCTCTTGAATCACTCTATCTGCTGTTGAAACCCGCATCAAAATCCGTTGCGTAGTTTCAAAGATTTAAGCATACAAAGGGACATAGGGACAGAGAAAGCGACTTTGTTTTATACTATGTAGTGATGTTAATAAAATATGTATACAGTTAGACATAAGCATGCATCAAAAATGTACATACAGTCTGCGATTAAAACTTTGTACATAACTTTTAGCGCAGTTAAGGGGTTATTAAACAATAGTGTTAAGTTTATTCATACACATCGTATTATATAATTGTTTTGTTATTGTTATATTTATTAATACAATTAAAATTTGCATTCAGCCTGTATCAGAAATGTACATACAGTCTGTAATTGAACTTGTACATAATAATGAAGCGGGTTGAGGGGTTTTGAAACATTAGTGTTATATTTATTCACACACGCACATACAGTGGTATTGTTATATAAATTAATGTAATCAAAATATGTATACAGTTATACGGTCTCTATCAGAAATATTATTATTCTATACTTTTTTCACTTTGAGTGCGTCTAAAGGGTCAACGATTAGTGTTATTGTTATACATTATATACATACATAGAGTCTGTAATAAGAATTTGTATTTAATATTAAGCGCAGTTAAGGGGTTATTATTTAACATTAGTGTTATTTTTATTCATACACACACGCATATTATATAATTGTTTTGTTGTTGTTATATTTATTATTAAAATTAAAATATGTATACAACCTGTAGCAGAAATGTACATACAGTCTGTAATTGAAACTTGTACATAATAATCAAGCGCGGTTGAGGGGTCTTAAAACATAAGTGTTATTTTTATTCATACACCCACACACAAACGGTGGTATTGTTATATAAATTAATGATATTAAAATTTGCATACAGTTATACAGCGTATATAACAAATATTATAAACGAAACACACACAGAAATACTTTGCACTTAAACATTTTGCACTTTATGCACTATGTATTTTATAAACTTAGTAAGTTTTACAAATTGTACTTCTTACACACTGTACTTTTGACAGTTCGTGAATTTAACATACTTCATACAGTTCGTTCATTCAACATAAATTGTATACTTTTTACACTCTGCACTTTGTACACTTTGACACTGTGCACTTTTCACACTTTGTACTTTTTACACTGTGTACTTTGTACACTTGTACACTGTGTTTTTTTTACACTATGCACTTTTTACACTCTGTATTATTTACACTATGTATTATTTACTTATTACATTGTGTAAATTCAACACTTTGTATTTTTTACACTGTGTAATTATTACACTTTGTATTGTTTACACTGCGTATTTTAAACACTGTGTACATTTTACACTTTGAACTTTTTACACTGTACTTTTTGCAATGTGTATTTTTTATCCTGTGTACTTTTTACACTTGTACACTGTGTATTTTTTACACTGTGCACTTTGGACACTGTGTACTTTTTACACTGTGCACTTTTTACAATGTGTACTTTTTACACTGTGCATTTTTTACACTTTGTACTTTGTACACTTGTACACTTCGTACTTTTTACACTGTGTATTTTGTACTCTTTGTACTTTTTCCACTATGTATTATTTACACTGTGTACTAAATACACTATGTATTTTTTACACTGTGTACTTTTCACACTGTGTACTTTGTACACTTTGTACATTTTACACTGTGTATTTTGTACACTGTGTATTTTGTACACTGTGTATTTTGTACACTGTGTATTTTTTACACTGTGTATTTTTTACACTGTGTATTTTTTTTCACGGTGTATTTATTACACTGTGTATTATTTACACCTTGTACTTTTGACATTGTGTATTGTGTATCTTTGTACACTTGTACACTTTGTACTTTGTACACTTGTACAGTTTGTACTCTTGACACTGTGTATTTTTTACACTGTGCACTTTGTACACTTGTACAGTTTGTACTTTGTACACTTTGTACTTTTGACATTGTGTATTTTTAACACTTTCTACTTTGTACACTTGTACACTTTGTACTTTGTACACTTTGTACTTTTGACATTGTGTATTTTTCACACTTTGTACTTTGCACACTTTGTACTTTTTACACTTTGTACTTTTGACACTGTGTATTTTTCACACTTTGTACTTTGTACACTTGTACACTTTGTACTTTTTACACTTTGTACTTTGTGCACTTGTACACTGTGTATTTTTTACACTGTGTATTTTTTACACTGTGTATTTTTTACAATGTGTACTTTTTACACTGTGTTTTTTGTACACTGTGTATTTTTTGCACTGTGTACTTTTTACACCGTGCACTTTGTACACTGTGTACAATTTACAGTGTGTACTTTTTACAATGTGTACTTTTTACACCTGTACACTGTGTATATTTTAAACTGTGCTTTTTGTACACTGTGTACATTGTACACTTGTACACTTTGTACTTTGTAAACTTTGTACTTTTTACACTTTGTACACTCGTACACTTTGTACTTTGTGCACTTGTACACTGTGTATTTTTTACACTGTGTACTTTTTACACTGTGTATTTTTTGCTCTGTGTACTCTGTACACTTGTACATTGTGTATTTTTTACACTGTGCACTTTGTACACTGTGTACATTTTACACTGTGTACTTTTTACACTGTGCACTTTTTACACTGTGTACACTTGTACAGTTTGTACTCTTGACACTGTGTATTTTTTACACTGTGCACTTTGTACACTTGTACAGTTTGTACTTTGTACACTTTGTACTTTTGACATTGTGTATTTTTAACACTTTCTACTTTGTACACTTGTACACTTTGTACTTTGTACACTTTGTACTTTTGACATTGTGTATTTTTCACACTTTGTACTTTGCACACTTTGTACTTTTTACACTTTGTACTTTTGACACCCATGAGACCCATAATGCACCTATTGAACGACGATCAAGTACAGAACCCGACATAGATAGAGCGTCGCCACGAAACGATTCGCAGAGAGATCGCCCTACCTCTGTGATAAATGGGGTAGGGCTACCGGGCCAAAGGTGGACCTTGTTAAAGGAGTTATCTCAAAGAAAAGTCCAGAAAGAAAAGAAAATTGGAACCTTAGCTCGCTGACCGGGCGTGCTCGTGAGCTGGCCAATGTACTCGCCAGGCGTAAGGTGGCAGTGGCGTTTCTGCAGGAGACCAGGTGGAGAGGCAACAGGTCCCGTAACATCGGGAACGGCTATAAGCTAATATACGCTGGCTCTCCGAGTGGGGATAACGGGGTGGGGGTGGTGCTCTTTGAGGCCATAAAAAAAAACTCCGCAACGCTAGCGCCGCTGATCGTCTAACTGTCACTGTGACTGTCAGTGGATGATGGATGATGCTCGCTCGCAAATAGGTTAATAATTAGTGAAATTCAGAAAATAAATAGGAGAAAAGGGTATCCGTCAGTCGCGCAGCAAACGCGGCTGATACAATTAGTGGAGGCTGACGCAAGGTTGCGCTCCGGAAAATTCTCCGCTACTTTCACTAAGAAAGTGGGCTACTTCCACTAATTGTATCAGCCGCGTTTGCTGCGCGACTGAACGGGAGCACATTTCCCAAGACTTAAACTCAAATTTAGGTGCGAAGAAAACGTGAAGTGAGTGGAGAAAAGTGGACTGCTTAGGCACATATTTTGCGTGTGCCTAGCAAGAAACCGCACAAAACGTTATGATTACAAACATTTAAGGGTATAGCGTATAGTGTTATAAACAAATAATGGCATACCCTCCGGTTAGTGCATACCTCATTACGATTCATGCAACAATGCAAAATTTTTGAACACCAACCATTTCAGTGCAGTAAACAGTGCTTTCACTTTATACTTGCTAGCTTGATAGCGTTATTAGTTACAGTATTCACAGTATTTAGAATAATATATTATTCTTACTACAATATTATTAAATAACAGTCGGCATAATTTGTAAAAAGTTTTCCCATTCATCAACATACATTTAAAATAAATGAAGGAAATAAATCAGTCTTATGCGCGATATGATATTATAACCTAAGATAATTATAAATTTATCAACAAAGTTCTCTCACATTTCAATATACAATCACTCTAAAACTTCCATGAGAAACTCGTTTTCTACTCCCTATTTCACACTTATCGCATTAATTTTCAAAAGCATTTTTTACATTTTTCATTGTTAGGATTGCAAAATATTTCTATCAAAGTGTCAATTAAATCCATTGAAAGACTAAAAAAGTGTCATACAAACTATTATCCTCTATTTCACCCCTTCTAGGGGATAAATTTCCAGAAAAGTTGAATTACAGTTTTCATTATATTTTAAAATTAAGCAAAATAAAGATTTCTCATTCCACAACATACACTCACTTCCAATAACCCTTTCATCCATAATGAAAATGAGCAAATTTAAGGAAAGGAGACAAAGATATTCATTAGTGCGGTATGAATATTGCGAATGTTTAGTGTAACTTTAGATGTATTATTCAGTTCGCTCTCGGCGATCGTGTCGAGTGCTCGCTTGTTATCTCCACTTACCCGATTTGAGTTACACCTTAGTGATGTGCGATTGCGTTATCGATATAATTTTCATCGACCCGTCGACATGGACAAATATTTATCAAGATCGGATTCATTAAGTAGTCTCGGCTCTAACAGCTCGAAGAGACCTGCAGATGAATCAAACGAAGAATGGCGTGTACCGAAACGTCCTGCTACTTCAAACCAGGTGAAATTTGATAAAACTAGAAACCTAAATACGAGTAACAGCTTCGAACCTCTCGAGTTGGATGAAAATATCGCCGCGAGTAATGAATTCAAGGAAGCAACTGTCCCTGTGAAGAAAATTGGGCATGTGCCACCAATAATCCTGGAAATGAAACCGGAGTGGACTCACCAAACACTGCGTGAACTTATCTTGAATTTTAGTAATCGATTCCATCTGCAATATAGGAATGGTAATAAAGTTGCAGTCATCTGCTACTCGCCGGAAGCTCACCAGAAGATCAAAGAAGGCCTCCGAAACAGCGAAACTTGTTTCCTTACATATACACGTAAAGATGAGAAAACTCCAAAAGTGGTTATTAAAGGATTACCATCCTACGCTAAGGATATACTCTCAGATGAATTGGGAAAGGTTGGTTTTCCAGGCACGATGGTAAAGCCACTAAAAACCTCAAGTCCGAATGTTGTATGTCCACCACTAATAGTTCAACTACCTGTTGGTTCTGATATTACGAAATTCCGCCGTATCAAGTACCTCCTTAACTGCGTCATATCCATTGAAAAATTCAAGAGAAGCAATACCATGGGCACTCAATGTTTTAGATGCCAGCGATTCGGCCACTCATCAATTAACTGCAACATGGAGCCTCGTTGCGTCAAATGCACCGAAACTCACGCTACGTCTGCCTGTCCAAAGCAAGACAGGTCAACACCGGCTATGTGCTGCAATTGTGGCGAAGAACATCCCGCCAACTACAGCAAATGTCCAGCGCGTAACAAATACCTCATGAAATTGGAATTCAATAGTAAACGAAACATTAATAAAATATCTGAGAAAATAAATAGAGAAATACCAAGCAGCTTCCAGCGAGCGTCGTTGCCTCCGACAATTACTAAGAAGACTTCTTGGAGTGCTGTAGTGTCTAATAACAACGCTGATAAGCCGCAACCGACAGCAGCCGATAAGCGAAATACTCCAGCATCAGCTTCTGACAATGCCACAATATTAGAAATGCTAGATATCCTCATGGTATTAAAAAATGTAAAATCCCAGTATCTTGCATGCCCTTCAATGCTTGATAAAGTCATGTTAATACTCTCACATCTTGGTCGGTATGTTTAATGGTAATGATAATAATCTGAAGATGCTTTACTGGAATGCAGATGGGTTGCATCCTAAACTAAACGAACTGATTGACTTTTCGGTCAATAAAACACCAGTCGACATTATTGCGGTAAGTGAAACTAAGCTTTCCATTAAGACTAAAATTCATGTACCTGGCTTTAAGTGCTACCGTCAGGATAGGAAACCAAATGGTAAAGGTCAAGGTGTAGCTATTTTCATTAGAGAGACCATTAAACACTGCCTTATTGACATCCCTGATACACTAAACATTGAGGCCGTTGGTATAAGAATGTCAATTTCTGGTCTTAGCCACACCATCGTCTCGATATATCAATCGGCAAACCTACCACTAATGAGGTCAGATCTTGACAAGCTTCTCAAGCTGGGCAGTCACGTCATTATCCTTGGTGACTTTAATGCAAACCATGCCTATTGGGGCAGTACCTACACAAACACTAGGGGAAGAGTGCTATTCTCTCATATGTTGGATCAGGATTATGTTATTCATTATCCTGACGGATATACCCAAGTGAACTACACCGTAGATCGCAAACCTACAAAACCAGATTTAGCGTTAACATCACATGTAAATAATGTTCACAAGCCTGAAACCATACACGCTCTTTCCTCTAACCACTTTCCTGTTTTATTCACGGTAAGTGGTTGCATTGAAACTATTCCAAAATCTCCGTATTATCGTTACCGTGACGGGGACTGGAATAAATATCGGGTCACATTGGACCAACATGTTCATGTTTCACCTCATGTCTATAAGAGTAAACAGGAGATTGACGACGCAATTGACTTCCTAGAACAATGTATACTTGATGCAAGGGACAAACACATACCGACCTCAGCGCCGGTTGAAATGAATCTAAAGTTACCCCGGTTTATTAAAACCTTAATACGTGATAGAAATTACTTGCGCCGTCGACTTCTGAATGCTACGGACTACCACCTAAAATGTAAACTGCAAAATTTGATCAAATTGCATCGACAGAGGATCAAGCTGGCCCTGACTGCACATCAGGATAGGTTATGGAATCATAAACTGCAAAAAGTTGATAACCCTAGAACGGATATCTGGCGTGTGGTTAAATCTTTGAAACCTAAATCTGTGGATATACCACCCCTAATGGGTATGGACAACGTTGTTACTTCTGACCCTACCGATCAATGTGAAGTCTTAGCTCGATCCTTTCGAGACAACATGATGTTGACTCACCATTGGCATGATGAGACATTACATTCGCAGGTCCATGAATCCACTTTCCACTCCACTTTAAATAATTACAACATTAATAATGTAAATAACCTAATTACACCACTACAAGTACGCAAAATTCTAATGAAATTAAAAACAAGTAAAAGTCCCGGCGATGATGGTATAAACAACATCCTTTTGAAAAACTTGTCAATGAAGTGTGTGGTATTCTTAACTAAAATTTTTAATGGATGTCTTATCTTAGGATACTTTCCGCAAAAATGGAAAAGAGCCAAAGTAATTGCCATAAAGAAGCCTGGAAAGGACAGTACGCTGCCTACAAGTTACCGACCAATAAGTTTATTGTCGTGCCTTGCTAAACTGTTCGAAAAACTCATTTTAGTTCGTCTCTCTAGCGTCTCATCACACGTCTTAAGTAAGGAGCAATTCGGGTTCAGAGCTGGTCACTCAACCAGTCATCAATTAGCCAGAGTCTCAGAACATGTGGCTCATCATCTCAATTTAAACCAGTCTACAGGCATGATTCTTCTTGATCTAGAAAAGGCTTTCGATTCAGTCTGGCACGACGGTCTAATACACAAGCTTATTTCGCTTAAAATTCCTCTCGACCTGATCAAAATCTTGCAGTCTTATCTGAGTAATCGCTATTTCTATGTACGCATTAAGAGCTCCTGTTCTGCTCTGCAAACTGTGCCAGCTGGTGTCCCACAAGGCTCAATTTTAGGCCCTTACTTATTTATTTTATATATTCATGACATCCCGATCCAGCCTCGTACTTACCTGGGCTGTTTTGCTGATGATACGGCATCCTATACATCATCCAATGACACCAACTTAATTATAGGGCGGTTGCAATTATCCCTTGACGTATTAAAAGAATACTTCACCAAATGGAAACTTAAGCTCAATGGTAGCAAGACTGAAGCAATCATGTTCACCCGACAGCGACAGTCACCAGCTAGAAGACTTACGATTGATGGCCATACAATACCTTGGAATAATTCCGTACGGTATCTCGGTGTAACAATGGATAATAAGCTAAATTGGTCAAAACATATAGCAATCTTACGTGTTAAGGGAGCACAGGCAATTGGTGCTTTAAATCCCATATTAAATCGTAAAAGCAACATTAGCGCTAATACGAAGATGAAAATTTATTCCACTTTGGTGAGACCTTGTATCACTTATGCTTGCCCAGTATGGAGCAGTACTTGCGTTACTAATTATGAGAATTTACAAGTTATCCAAAATAAAGCTATTAAAATTGCTTACAATACACCATTTAAAACCAATTTACTTGAAATTCATAGAAGAAAAAATTTTCCTACTTTACGCAATTATATTCTAAAACTAACTTATAATTTTTATTCTAAGCTAAAACACCATGGTAACAGCTTGGTATCAAACATCGGAATATCCCGTATAACCGACTTGCCTTATATCGATACTTACCGAACGTACCGCTTACCCCATCACTACGTATTGTTCCCACCGAGTGACAACTGGCCACACATACCGACCAGACAAGTGAGACCCGCCGGCGCGGCACCTGCTGCCCCGCGTGTCCGCTAGTAAATAGAGGGCGCGGGGGGCGCGGAAGCTCATGCATGTTTCTATTACATCGCGTATTCTGAGGGTATCTTGAAATTCTTTTATAATAATTATTGCAACAAAGTATAAACACTACCTACATAATGTTTACACTAGTATACTACTTAGTAATAATACGATCTAATTAATGTTTTCGGTGTCAATTATCGGTTGGTTTGTGATGAAAGCAGATGTAATAAACTTAAAAAGGTGTGTTGTAGCCTGAAAGTGTATTGTATAACTGGATGTACTTCGTAACTGTTTTTTTAAGCTATGTAAGTGTTCAAATAGTTTATTTTAATAAAGGCATTTTGAAAACAAAAAAACAACAGATGTATTGAGAAGTGACGATAAAGAGTGTGTGCGAATAGTAAATAAAGGTTATACATTCTACCCCCAGTGAAGGCCATACCATCGCAATGAAATGAAAAGGAAAAGAAGCTGTATTAATCGTAAATGTTATGGGCGACAATCACCGCATTTCACCAGATGGGCTAAGGAAGAGTATGAAACTCTTTAAAACAGTCCGGAACACAAAGGGCTATATCACATGTCTCACATCGCCAGGAAGTAAGACTTCTGGTAAGGTACCGTTTAGAGCACCACATACATGTCAAGCGTTTATTGCGGGAAGATCCTCCTGCAGCTGATTGAGGTATGTGAGCAACCCAATGATTCCGGCCAGTTAGCCGAGACGAGCTAAAGACGTTTGACGGTCTTATAGCGATATTCCGGTTTGAAGTAGGGACTAAGGCAAGATGCTTTTCCAGAATCTGCTGGACGAGGTTGAGGCGAAATACTACGTGGTCCATCTGTCTGTCATCAGGGTAGTCAAGCCGCCGCCGCGAAGCATCATGCACTATTCGTGCATTTAGGATAGAAGCGTTCAAGAGACGCTTGAACAACTTCATATACCATTTTGCACAGCGCTTCCTCTCCAGTTTATAGGGTTCGAGCATTTGGTCCTTTCGGTCTACCCCTCCCATACCGATGTTATAATCAAGGACCAGTTGAGGCTTCCATACAGACGGCTTACGAGGTTTCGCCACAGTCTGCCCGAGTTCAGAGCCATGGTATGTTGATATGCCAACTATTTTCTTTTTGTCCTGAAATGCCAACACAGTTACATCCCCCGAATTACGAGCCAAATATTCACCTTCCCGCAATTTAGCCAAAGAAACTAATGCCGGCACCTCTCGTCGCGATGGTCTCAGCGTCCCAACGCAATCCGTTCTATTAGCTTTTAAATATCGCGCGAGTGCAGGAGAATTGAACCAATTGTCCATGAATAATGTATAGCCTTTATTTAGAAGCGGGGATATCAGTCTTAAAACTGTTTGAGTACTCGCAGGCACAGTGGAGTCGCCTTCACTGTTTTTCCCCGTGTAGACAAAAAATGACCATAGATACCCCGTTGCCGATTCGCAGAGTTCAAATGTTTTAATACCGAACTTGGCCGCCTTCGATTTTATGTATTGTTTGAACGACAGAACCCCTTTCCATAAGGTCAGAGATTCGTCGATGCTAACGTTTTGCTGTGGTACATAGTTTTCCTTAAATTTTGCGTTTAGGTGGCCAAGTATGGGGCCGAAACAAAATAGTCTATCAGATTGCGGAGTGCGCGTGGTGTTGTCTACGAAATGAAGCGCTCTGTGCAAATTCCAGAAACGCTTTTGTGTGAACATCGTCCGGAATACCTCTGTTTTGAGAAGAGGATTGAGAGTAAAACAAGAGTTCATGCTAGGCATCTTAAGGATACCTAACATCATATAAAAAGAGAACAGGATTAAGATTTCTGAGACGTTGGTATCGTACCATTGCTGAAGGAAACTAGCCGACCGCTCACCAATTTGGTGGGCATATCGATTAGTTTCCTCCACCACATGAGACAGGATACCATCGTCCCAGAAGGAACTAAAGGCATCATAGGGATTGGTTAGGTTGAGGAGAGGACCAGTTTGATCGGGCACAAAAACCTCCCTTTGCCCTCCGAAGGACTCCATGGGGCGCCAGTTAAACTCCCCTGCAAACTGGTCCTCGCCTTCAACGGCATCAAGGAAATCTGCATTATTTCCATCCTCTTCCATAGCCACCAGTCTTGCATTCTGTCTCCTAGTGGCATTCCTTTCCCTAGTACGCCTTCCATCCATGACATTCATCACCAATCGCCTCAATTCTTCTGGCACGTCATCGTCAGATAGGCATACCTCACGCAATCGGTCACCTCGCTGCAATCGGGTGGCGTCTGCACCAGCTATTCCAGCATGCGCACCTCTTCCACCCCTCCCACTCACCCGACCTCCTCGTGCCCGTCCGCCCCTACCGCCTCGGCGAGGACGCCGACCCCGAGCCCCCTCCGCTGCCCCACTGACCCCCGCCGCATTGGCTGCAGGTGCAGCCACCGGTACGAACAGTTCATGGGCATCTGGGTCCATGAACTGCCCTTCTTCCCTGCAAGAAAACATTTCAAATGTACTAGCAGTCCCCCGCGGTTTCAGCCGCCCGCAGTTCTTATTTTTGTAAACTATCAACTATCTTGAGGGATCTTATTATTTTCCTGAAATAAAAATTAGCCTACGTCACTCACTCAGGAATAATGTAGTTCCCTATAGAAAAGAATTTTTAAATCCGGTTCAGTAGTTTCGGAGTTTACCCCCAACATACAAACTCTAAAACTCACAAACATACAAATATTACGTCTTTATAATGTTAGTAAATTGCAAAAATCGTGTATTACTTACGGATCATCGGGCTGGGCGTCGTCCTCCGGAGAAATCAGCTCGCGGCCGGCATCGTCAAAAATGACGATGTTATGTTCACTGTAAGAAATAAAAAAAAATTATATCACTAATATCGTATCACTAACAAATTACTGAAATTTATAATAATATTCGAGATATTTTTACTTACGGCTGCGAGGCGTACGGGCGCACGGGCACGATTATATCTTCCGATATCCTTTCGAATATCGGAAAGGACATCGGAAGCTCCCAATCATCCTATGAAAAATAAATATGTTAGTATATTGTCTGTTCTAAAACGAAACCCAAGCGGAGCATTACCGATGAGAATCACTACACGTAAAACAATTGACATAAATATGCATGAAGATGCTGCTCTAAAAGTCTAACAGTGACCACCACCACACATAAAAAGCTTAAACACACAGGTAACCAGAAATCAATCAACAAAAAAAACAATCAAGGCCAAATTCAACAATCTCCCCATAGTCAATCCTCCACCTTTATAATATTTTTCTACTTATCGTAAGAATATTCCAGTTTTGTTCAGTCCTGTGGAAACAAATTATTTAAATAATTTCTTTTCGAACAAAGAAAAATTTGTATTTCTGTCAGATAAAACTATATAAGTAGGTAGGTCTCATACCTCATCCTCGTCCTCTGAATAGAGTGGCGGCTCCGACCCAGACTCCTCAAAATCCTCCTCGTCGTTGAGGGCTTCCAGAATTTCGTCTGGGACGGCGCCGTCACCCACATTCCAAGCAGCCATCTGGCAAAAATAATAGAAATCATTCGTATCACAAATTTTATAAGCTTGTGTACCTAAATATTGCTATTATCATCGAAAACTCGTTATTCAAGGTCACTAAATTTTTCCCGAATAAACTCAAGAATATTACAATTCTTATAAACAATACATGCTAAGAAAAACTAATTTCAAGTTATCTAACGAAATCTCAAACCATCGATATAATAAAAATGGATTTTATTTTATCGATAATATTATCGACATGCGTTACATGAAATTCGCCTATTCTGGGATACGTTTTTGCCACAGATAAACGAAAATTCCGCGGAAAATGTAATGGCGGCTGAGTATGGATCGCCTTGGTTACGTTACTATGAGATAAACGAGCAAATGTTACATGATTTCATACAAAACCAATATTATTATTGAACTAAAATATACACACAATATTACTTTATGATCATGCAGCACGTTTAGACCGTAAATATTTCCTAAATCTGAATTGAAATATGACACTCTAGTACTGAAAAATTCGTTAGCTACTTCGAACGGTCCAAAACGAGTTTTTACCTTACAATTTTCAAATGTAGTTGTTGTTATGTGTGAACAATATAATAAATGACAGAAATAACTCACCTTTTCACTTAAACAATCACTTTTACACTTTTTAAATCAACAAATAACACTGCGCGTGACGAGCGTTTTTTTTTGGAAAATGGGGAAAATTTTCATGGATTTGAAACTGGACAAACTTAATCGCCATGCATTTTACACAGACTTATTATATGTCAAAACGTTCAGAATTTATCCTAGATTGATAATTTGTGTTCGGATACAGTCTTAGATCCCAGATAAATTAGTTTTTACCAATTTATTGTTGAGCGGAAAATTTCAAAAAGCGCGCGGCGCGCGTATCCAATTGGTGATCATACTAGCGGACGGAAAGTTCTGTCACATCGCCAATTGGTGTCCGGGCTACGGAACAGGTTAGGGATTTTTAAACATTTGTGTTGTTTTTATTCATTTTGTTTTGTTATTATTATATAAATGAATATGAATATACATCGTATTATAAAATTGTTTTATTATTGTTATATAAATTATTGTAATTGAAATATGTATACAGTTATAGAGCATGCATCAAAAATGTACACACAGTCTGCGATTAAAACTTGTGCATAACTTTTAGCGCAGTTAAGGGGTTATTAAACAATAGTGTTAAGTTTATTCATACACATCGTATTTAACAATTGTTTTGTAATTGTTATATAAATTAATGTAATTAAAATATGTATACAGTTATAGAGCATGCATCAAAAATGTACATACAGTCTGCGATTGAAACTTGTACATAACTTTTAGCGCAGTTGAGGGGTTATTAAACAATAGTGTTAAGTTTATTCATGCACATCGTATTATATAATTGTTTTGTTATTGTTATATTTATTAATACAATTAAAATTTGCATTCAGCCTGTATCAGAAATGTACATACAGTCTGTAATTGAACTTGTACATAATAATGAAGCGGGTTGAGGGGTTTTTAAACATTAGTGTTATATTTATTCACACACGCACATACAGTGGTATTGTTATATAAATTAATGTAATCAAAATATGTATACAGTTATACGGTCTCTATCAGAAATATTATTATTCTATACTTTTTTCACTTTGAGTGCGTCTAAAGGGTCAACGATTAGTGTTATTGTTATACATATATACATACATAGAGTCTGTAATAAGAATTTGTATTTAATATTAAGCGCAGTTAAGGGGTTTTTATTTAACATGAACATACATACATATATACATACATGCACACATTCATACAGTCTAAACAAAATTTTGGGTACTCTTGTAAACATTTTTCACTATTTATATATAATTTTCAATTTGAGTGCGTCTAAAGGGTTAAAAATTAGTGTCATTGTACTGTATGTATGTATATACATACATGCAGTCTGTAATTCAAATTTGTATATAATTTTAAGCGCACTTAAGGGATTTTTAAACATTTGTGTTATTTTTATTCATTTTGTTTTGTTATTATTATATAAATGAATATGAATATACATCGTATTATAAAATTGTTTTATTATTGTTATATAAATTATTGTAATTGAAATATGTATACAGTTATAGAGCATGCATCAAAAATGTACACACAGTCTGCGATTGAAACTTGTACATAACTTTTAGCGCAGTTAAGGGGTTATTAAACAATAGTGTTAAGTTTATTCATACACATCGTATTTAACAATTGTTTTGTAATTGTTATATAAATTAATGTAATTAAAATATGTATACAGTTATAGAGCATGCATCAAAAATGTACATACAGTCTGCGATTAAAACTTGTACATAACCTTTAGCGCAGTTAAGGGGTTATTAAACAATAGTGTTAAGTTTATTCATACACATCGTATTATAACATTGTTTTGTTATTGTTATATAAATTATTGTAATTAAAATATGTATACAGTTATAGAGCATGCATCAAAAATGTACACACAGTCTGCGATTAAAACTTGTGCATAACTTTTAGCGCAGTTAAGGGGTTATTAAACAATAGTGTTAAGTTTATTCATACACATCGTATTTAACAATTGTTTTGTTATTGTTATATAAATTAATGTTAATAAAATATGTATACAGTTATAGAGCATGCATCAAAAATGTACATACAGTCTGCGATTAAAACTTGTACATAACCTTAAGCGCAGTTAAGGGGTTATTAAACAATAGTGTTAAGTTTATTCATACACATCGTATTATAACATTGTTTTGTTATTGTTATATAAATTATTGTAATTAAAATATGTATACAGTTATAGAGCATGCATCAAAAATGTACACACAGTCTGCGATTGAAACTTGTACATAACTTTTAGCGCAGTTAAGGGGTTATTAAACAATAGTGTTAAGTTTATTCATACACATCGTATTTAACAATTGTTTTGTTATTGTTATATAAATTAATGTTATTAAAATATGTATACAGTTATAGAGCCTGCATCAAAAATGTACATACAGTCTGCGATTGAAACTTGTACATAACTTTTAGCGCAGTTAAGGGGTTATTAAACATTTGTGTTATTTTTATTCATACACATACATATAATAAAATTGTTTTGTTATTGTTATATAAATTATTGTCAATAAAATATGTATACAGTTACAGTGCATGCATCAAAAATGTACATACAGTATGCGATTAATACTTGTACATAACTTTTAGCGCAGTTGAGGGGTTATTAAACAATAGTGTTAAGTTTATTCATACACATCGTATTACAAAAATTGTTTTGATATTGTTATATAAATTAATGTTAATAAAATATGTATACAGTTATACATAAGCATGCATCAAAAATGTACATACAGTCTGCGATTAAAACTTTGTACATAACTTTTAGCGCAGTTAAGGGGTTATTAAACAATAGTGTTAAGTTTATTCATACACATCGTATTATATAATTGTTTTGTTATTGTTATATAAATTAATGTTATTAAAATATGTATACAGTTATAGAGCCTGCATCAAAAATGTACATACAGTCTGCGATTGAAACTTGTACATAACTTTTAGCGCAGTTAAGGGGTTATTAATCATTTGTGTTATTTTTATTCATACACATACATATAATAAAATTGTTTTGTTATTGTTATATAAATTATTGTCAATAAAATATGTATACAGTTACAGTGCATGCATCAAAAATGTACATACAGTATGCGATTAATACTTGTACATAACTTTTAGCGCAGTTGAGGGGTTATTAAACAATAGTGTTAAGTTTATTCATACACATCGTATTACAAAAATTGTTTTGTTATTGTTATATAAATTAATGTAATCAAAATATGTATACAGTTATACGGTCTCTATCAGAAATATTATTATTCTATACTTTTTTCACTTTGAGTGCGTCTAAAGGGTCAACGATTAGTGTTATTGTTATACATTATATACATACATAGAGTCTGTAATAAGAATTTGTATTTAATATTAAGCGCAGTTAAGGGGTTTTTATTTAACATTAGTGTTATTTTTATTCATACACACACGCATATTATATAATTGTTTTGTTATTGTTATATTTATTATTAAAATTAAAATATGTATACAACCTGTAGCAGAAATGTACATACAGTCTGTAATTGAAACTTGTACATAATAATCAAGCGCGGTTGAGGGGTCTTAAAACATAAGTGTTATTTTTATTCATACACCCACACACAAACGGTGGTATTGTTATATAAATTAATGAAATTAAAATTTGCATACAGTTATACAGCGTATATAACAAATATTATAAACGAAACACACACAGAAATACTTTGCACTTAAACATTTTGCACTTTATGCACTATGTATTTTATAAACTTAGTAAGTTTTACAAATTGTACTTCTTACACACTGTACTTTTGACGGTTCGTGAATTTAACATACTTCATACAGTTCGTTCATTCAACATAAATTGTATACTTTTTACACTCTGCACTTTGAACAACTTTGACACTGTGCACTGTGTTTTTTTTACACTCTGTATTATTTACACTATGTATTATTTACTTATTACATTGTGTAAATTTAACACTTTGTATTTTTTACACTGTGTAATTATTACACTTTGTGTTGTTTACACTGTGTGTTTTTAACACTGTGTACATTTTTCACTTTGAACTTTTTACACTGTACTTTTTGCAATGTGTATTTTTTATCCTGTGTACTTTTTACACTTGTACACTGTGTATTTTTTACACTGTGTACATTTTACACTGTGCACTTTGTACACTGTGTACTTTTTACACTGTGCACTTTTTACAATGTGTACTTTTTACACTGTGCATTTTTTACACTTTGTACTTTGTACACTTGTACACTTCGTACTTTTTACACTGTGTATTTTGTACACTTTGTACTTTTTACACTGTGTACTAAATACACTTTGTATTTTTTACACTGTGTACTTTTCACACTGTGTACTTTGTACACTTTGTACATTTTACACTGTGTATTTTGTACACTGTGTATTTTGTACACTGTGTATTTTGTACACTGTGTATTTTTTACACTGTGTATTTTTTTTCATTGTGTACTTTTTCACGGTGTATTTATTACACTATGTATTATTTACACCTTGTACTTTTGACATTGTGTATTGTGTATCTTTGTACACTTTGTACTTTGTACACTTGTACAGTTTGTACTCTTGACACTGTGTATTTTTTACACTGTGCACTTTGTACACTTGTACAGTTTGTACTTTGTACACTTTGTACTTTTGACATTGTGTATTTTTAACACTTTCTACTTTGTACACTTGTACACTTTGTACTTTGTACACTTCGTACTTTTGACATTGTGTATTTTTCACACTTTGTACTTTTGACACTGTGTATTTTTCACACTTTGTACTTTGTACACTTGTACACTTTGTACTTTTTACACTTTGTACTTTGTGCACTTGTACATTGTGTATTTTTTACACTGTGTATTTTTTACAATGTGTACTTTTTACACTGTGTTTTTGTACACTGTGTATTTTTTGCACTGTGTACTTTTTACACCGTGCACTTTGTACACCGTGCACTTTGTACACTGTGTACAATTTACAGTGTGTACTTTTTACAATGTGTACTTTTTACACCTGTTCACTGTGTATTTTTTACACTGTGCTTTTTGTACACTGTGAACATTGTACACTTGTACACTTTGTACTTTTTACACTTTGTACTTTGTAAACTTTGTACTTTTTACACTTTGTACACTCGTACACTTTGTACTTTGTGCACTTGTACACTGTGTACTTTTTACACTGTGCACTTTTTATAATGTGTACTTTTTACACTGTGCATTTTTTACACTTTGTACTTTGTACACTTGTACACTTCGTACTTTTTACACTGTGTATTTTGTACACTTTGTTCTTTTTACACTATGTATTATTTACACTGTGTACTAAATACACTTTGTATTTTTTACACTGTGTACTTTGTACACTTTGTACATTTTACACTGTGTATTTTGTACACTGTGTATTTTTTACAATGTGTATTTTTTACACTGTGTATTTTTTTTCATTGTGTATTTTTATTTCACGGTGTATTTATTACACTGTGTATTATTTACACCTTGTACTTTTGACATTGTGTATTGTGTATCTTTGTACACTTGTACACTTTGTACTTTGTACACTTTGTACTCTTGGCACTGTGTATTTTTTACACTATGCACTTTGTACACTTGTTCAGTATGTACTTTGTACACTTTGTACTTTTGACATTGTGTATTTTTAACACTTCCTACTTTGTACACTTGTACACTTTGTACTTTGTACACTTTGTACTTTTGACACTGTGTATTTTTCACACTTTGTACTTTGCACACTTTGTACTATTTACACTTTGTACTTTTGACACTGTGTATTTTTCACACTGTGTATTTTTTTTCATTGTGTATTTTTATTTCACGGTGTATTTATTACACTGTGTATTATTTACACCTTGTACTTTTGACATTGTGTATTGTGTATCTTTGTACACTTGTACACTTTGTACTTTGTACACTTTGTACTCTTGGCACTGTGTATTTTTTACACTATGCACTTTGTACACTTGTTCAGTATGTACTTTGTACACTTTGTACTTTTGACATTGTGTATTTTTAACACTTCCTACTTTGTACACTTGTACACTTTGTACTTTGTACACTTTGTACTTTTGACACTGTGTATTTTTTACACTGTGCACTTTGTACACTTGTACAGTTTGTACTTTGTACACTTTGTACTTTTGACATTGTGTATTTTTAACACTTTCTACTTTGTACACTTGTACACTTTGTACTTTGTACACTTCGTACTTTTGACATTGTGTATTTTTCACACTTTGTACTTTTGACACTGTGTATTTTTCACACTTTGTACTTTGTACACTTGTACACTTTGTACTTTTTACACTTTGTACTTTGTGCACTTGTACACTGTGTATTTTTTACACTGTGTATTTTTTACAATGTGTACTTTTTACACCGTGCACTTTGTACACTGTCTACAATTTACAGTGTGTACTTTTTACACCTGTACACTGTGTATTTTTTACACTGTGCTTTTTGTACACTGTGTACATTGTACACTTGTACACTTTGTACTTTTTACACTTTGTACACTTTGTACTTTGTGCACTTGTACACTGTGTATTTTTTACACTGTGTACTTTTTACACTGTGTATTTTTTGCTCTGTGTACTCTGTACACTTGTACATTGTGTATTTTTTACACTGTGCACTTTGTACACTGTGTACTTTTTACACTGTGCACTTTTTACACTGTGTACTTTTGACACTGTGTATTTTTCACACTTTGTAGTTTGTGCACTTGTATACTTTGTACTTTTTACACTTTGTACTTTGTACACTTGTACACTTTTTACTTTTTAGACTTTGTACTTTGTAAACTTTGTACTTTTTACACTTTGTACACTTGTACACTTTGTACTTTTTACACTTTGTACTTTGTACACTTTGTACTTTTGACACTGTGTATTTTGTACACTGTGTACTTTTTACACATGTACACCATGTATTTTTTACACTTGTACACTTTGTATTATTTACACTGTGTACTTTGTACACTTTGTTTTCTTTACACTGTGTACTTTGTACACTTTGCTTTTACACTGTGTATTATGTTCAATGTGTATTTTTTATACTGTGAACTTTGTACACTTTGTACATTTAACACTGTGTATTTTGTACACTGTGTATTTTGTACACTGTGTATTTTTTACACTGTGTATTTTTTACACGGTGTATTTATTACACTGTGTATTATTTACACTTTGTACTTTTGACATTGTACACTTGTACACTTTGTACTTTGTACACTTTGTACTTTTTACACTTTGTACTTTGTGCACTTGTACACTGTGTATTTTTTACACTATGTACTTTTTACACTGTGTATTTTTTGCTGTGTGTACTTTGTACACTTGCACATTGAGAATTTTTTCACTGTGCACTTTGTACACTGTGTACATTTTACACTGTGTACTTTTTAGACTGTGCACTTTTTACACTGTGTACTTTTGACACTGTGTATTTTTCACACTTTGTACTTTGCACACTTGTACACTTTGTACTTTGTACACTTGTACACTTTGTACTTTTTACACTTTGTTCTTTGTACACTTTGTACTTTTGGCACTGTGTATTTTTCACACTTTGTAATTTGTACACTTGTACACTTTGTACTTTGTGCACTTGTATGCTGTGTATTTTTTACACAGTGTACTTTTTACACTGTGTATTTTTTGCTCTGTGTACTTTGTACACTTGTACATTGTGTATTTTTTACACTGTGCACTTTTTACACTGTGTACTTTTGACACTGTGTATTTTTCACACTTTTTACTTTGTGCACTTGTACACTTTGTACTTTTTACACTTTGTACACTTGTACACTTTGTACACTTGTACACTGTGTACTTTGTGAACTTTGTACTTTTTACACTTTGTACACTTGTACACTTTGTACTTTTTACACTTTGTACTTTGTACACTTTGTACTTTTGACACTGTGTATTTTGTACACTGTGTACTTTTTACACATGTGCACTATGTATTTTTTACACTTGTACACTTTGTATTATTTACACTGTGTACTTTGTACACTTTATTTTCTTTACACTGTGTACTTTGTACCTTTGCTTTTACACTGTGTATTATGTACAACGTGTATTTTTTTTACTGTAAACTTTGTACACTGTGTATTTTTTACACTGTGTATTTTTTACACTGTGTATTTTTTTTCACTGTGTATTTTTTACGCGGTGTATTTATTACACTGTGTTTTATTTACACTTTGTACTTTTGACATTGTACACTTGTACACTTTGTACTTTGTACACTTGTACACTTGTACACTTTGTACTTTTGACACTGTGTATTTTTCACACTTTGTACTTTGTACACTTGTACACTTTGTACTTTTTACACTTTGTACTTTGTGCACTGTGTACAATTCACAGTGTGTACTTTTTACACTTGTACACTGTGTATTTTTTACACTGTGCTTTTTGTACACTGCGTACCTTGTACACATGCACACTTTGTACTTTTTACACTTTGTACACTCGTACACTTTGTACTTTGTGCACTTGTACACTGTGTATTTTTTACACTGTGTACATTTTACACTGTGTACTTTTTACACTGAGCACTTTTTACAGTGTGTACTTTGTACTTTGTGCACTTGTACACTTTGTACTTTTTACACTTTGTACTTTGTACACTTTGTACTTTGTGCACTTGTACACTGTGTATTTTTTACACTATGTACTTTTTACACTGTGTATTTTTTGCTCTGTGTACTTTGTACACTTGTACATTGTGTATTTTTTACACTGTGCACTTTGTACACTGTGCACATTTTACACTCTGTACTTTTGAGACTGTGCACTTTTTACACTGTGTATTTTTCACACTTTGTACTTTGTACAATGTGTATTCTTTACACTGTGTACTTTGTACACATGTACACTGTGTATTTTGTACACTGTATACTTTTTACACTGTGTAATTTTTGCACTGTGTACTTTGTACACTTGTACACTGTGTATTTTGTACACTGTGTACTTTTTACACTTTGTATTTTGTACACTGTGTACTTTTTACACTGTGTACTTTTTACACTGTGTACTTTTTACAGTGTTGTACTTTTAACACTGTGTACTTTGTACACTGTGTAATTTTTGCACTGTGAACTTTTTACACTGTGTATTTTTTGCACTGTGTACTTTGTTCACTTGTACACTGTGTACTTTTTACACTGCATATTTTACACTCTGTATTATTAAGACTGTGTATTTTTTACAATGTGTACTTTTTACACTGTGCACTTTGTACACTGTGCACTTTGTACATTGTGCACTTTATACACTATACCTGTGTACCTGTACCTGTACCTGTACCTGTACCTGTACCTGTACCTGTACCTGTACCTGTAACTGTACCTGTACCTGTGTACCTGTACCTGTGTACCTGTACCTGTACCTGTATACCTGTACCTGTGTACCTGTACCTGTGTACCTGTACCTGTGTACCTGTACCTGTGTACCTGTACCTGTGTACCTGTACCCGTGTACCTGTACCCGTGTACCTGTACCTGTGTACCTGTGTACCTGTGTACCTGTGTACCTGTGTACCTGTGTACCTGTGTACCTGTGTACCTGTGTACCTGTGTACCTGTGTACCTGTGTACCTGTGTACCTGTGTACCTGTGTACCTGTGTACCTGTGTACCTGTGTACCTGTGTACCTGTGTACCTGTGTACCTGTGTACCTGTGTACCTGTGTACCTATGTCCCTGTGTCCCTGTGTACTTTTGACACTGTATTTTTCACACTTTGTTCTTTGTACACTTGTACACTTTGTGCTTTTCACACTTTGTACACTTGTACACTTTGTACTTTTTACACTTTGTACTTTGTATTTTGTACACTTTGTACTTTGTACACTTTGTATTTTTAACACTGTGTATTTTTTACACTGTGCACTTTTTACACTTGTACAATGTGTATTTTTTACATTGTGTACTTTGTACACTTGTACACTTGTACACTTTGTGTTTTTGCTATTTGTACTTTTTACACTGTGTACTTTTTACACTTGTACACTGTGTACTTTTTACACTGTGCACTTTTTACACTGTGTATTTTTTACACTGTGTACTTTTGACACTTGTACACTTTGTACACTTGTACACTTTGTACACTTGTACACTTTGTACTTTTTACACTTTATACTGTGTACACTTGTACACTGTGTATTTTTTACACTGTGTACTTTGTACACTTGTACACTTGTACACTTTGTGTTTTTGCTCTTTGTACTTTTTACACTGTGCACTTTTTACACTGTGTATTTTTTACACTGTGTACTTTTGACACTTGTACACTTTGTACACTTGTTCACTTGTACACTTTGTACACTTGTACACTTTGTACTTTTTACACTTTATACTTTGTACACTTGTACACTTTGTACTTTTTACACTTTGTATTTTGTACGCTTTGTACACTTTGTATGTTTTACACTGTGTATTTTGTACACTGTGTATTTTTTACATTGTGCACTTTTTACACTTGTACACTGTGTATTTTTAACACTGTGTCTTTTTTACACTGTTTATTTTTTGCACTGTGTACTTTGTACACTGTGTACGTTTTACACTGGTACACTGTGTATTTTTTACACTGTGTACTTTTTACACTGTGCTTTTTGTACACTGTGTACATTTTACATTGTGTATTTTTTACACTGTGCACTTTTTACACTTCGTTCTTTGTACACTTGTACACTTTTTACACTTTGCTCTTTGTTCACTGTGTATTTTTCACACTTTGTACTTTGTACACTTGTACACTGTGTATTTTTTACACTGTGTACTTTGTACACTTGTTCACTTGTACACTGTGTATTTTTCACACTTTGTACACTTGTACACTTTGTACTTTTTACACTTTGTACTTTGTACACTTTGTATTTTTTACACTGTGTATTTTTTACACTGTGCACTTTTTACACTTGTACACTGTGTACTTTATACACCGTGTACTCTGTACACTTGTACACTTTGTACTATTGCTTTTTGTACTTGTTACACTTGTACACTGTGTACTTTTTACACTGTGCGCTTTTGACACTTTGACTTTGTACTTTTCACACTTTGTACACTTGTACACTTTGTACTTTTTACACTTTATACTTTGTACACTTGTACACTTTGTTCTTTTTACACTTTGTACTTTGTACACTTTGTATGTTTTACACTGTGTATTTTGTACACTGTGTATTTTTTACACTGTGCACTTTTTACACTTGTACACTGTGTATTTTTACACTGTGTACTTTTTAGACTGTACACTTTGTACACTGTGTACATTTTACACTGTGCTTTTTGTGCACTGTGTACATTTTACATTGTGTATTTTTTACACTGTGCACTTTTTACACTTCGTTCTTTGTACACTTGTACACTTTTTACACTTTGTTCTTTGTACACTGTGTATTTTTCACACTTTGTACTTTGTGCACTTGTTCACTTGTACACTGTGTATTTTTAAACTGTGCACTTTTTACACTGTGTATTTTGTACACTGTGTACTTTGTACACTGTATATATTTTTAATTCTGTGAACTTTGTACACTTTGTACATTTTACACTGTGTATTTTTTACACTGTGATTTCATTACACTGTGCATTATTTACACTGTGCACTCTTCACATTGTGCACTATTTGCACTGTGTACTTCGTACACTGTGTATTTTTTATACCGTCAACTTTGTACACTTTGTACATTTTACACTGTGTATTTTGTAAACTGTGTATTTTCAACACTGTGTATTTATTACCCTGTGTATTATTTACACTGTGCACTTTTTACATTGTGTAATATTTACACCGTGTACTCTGTGCACTGTGTACATATTATACTTCGTACTTTGTACACATTGTTCTTTTTACACTGTGTATTATATACACTTTGTAATTTGTACACATGTACACTGTGTACTTTGTACACTTTGTACTTTTTACACTGTGTACAATGTACACTTTGTTCTTTTTACACTGTGCACTTTGTACACTGTGTATATTTTACACGGTGCACCTTATACACTGTACCTGTGTACCTGTACCTGTACCTCTGTACCTGTACCGCTATCTGTACCTGTGTACCTGTCTACCTGTGTGACATTACTTACCCTTCATACCTCTCTCCCCCGAGTCCGGCATTAGGTTACGTTAGGTTAAATTAAGTTAGGATATATTAGGTTAGGTTAGGTTAAGTTAGGTTAGGTTAAGTTGGGTTAGGTTAGGTTGAGTTAGGTTAGGTTAGGTTAGGTTGGGGTGCTGGGTCGGGTAACCTCCTCGTGTGCCCGGTTTGTTATTGGTCCCATTGGGTTACGACCCGGGGGAAGAGTAGCATTACCGGGACGGTGCACCCTGGGCGCTTGGCTATTAACTTCCTATAAGGGATCTTGGTAGTCAAGTGGCTAATAACCCGACGCCATTTCTCTCTCCTCCTCTGCTATCAGAGGAACCGAGAGAGTCATCGATCCTTGTTCAGTACTTCAGATAAGGGTCTGCCGCTCCTCTTCCGGCCTGTCTGCCATTCACACACAGTACACACCAACACACGCACACACCCACACTTTGGCGCCAGTACACCACAACACAAACTACATATCTGCTGTCACATACACTCACACAGTTACACTTTTGCGGGGAGACCTGGGATCGAAGGACAGGATGTGGGGGTTCGGTGAGTCGTGCTGTCGCGACAACCGGACAGGCTTCGGTCACCCCTGTCCGAACCCGTAATCCGGCGCATACCAGGTGTTGTGGTCATGTATCGCAGCCTGGGGCCGGACCGGGGGCCTTACCTTCATTGGCCGGGCCACGAGGAAGGACAACCTCTCTAAACTACCCAACAGTAGAAGTTGTAAAAACCGGGGGGGTTTTGGGCAGCCCTACTTTAAACCCTGTATGTTAAGTCCCGGGGCCCCCGGAATGAGCGTCACCCGGGGGTTCTCACGCTTGTATCGGCTCAACTCGTGGGAACTAAATGAATTTATCTTCTAAAAATAAAAATAAAATTGCTGATGAGCCTGAGAAAGGCGGTGATGATGTAGTGCCCGCGAAGGGCGGCGCAGATGTGGAGCCCGCGAAGGGCGGTGTCAACACACGAAGTAGGAGCAGGTCTTGTCGCTCGCCCTTAGTGGTGCTGGAGCGGCTACCCCAGGCGTTAAGTAAATTTGGTACTGGAGAGTCAGATTTCGACTCCACACAGTCCATCACAACGTCAGTCGCTACCGGGAACAACATGGCGCAGTTCTCCCGGGAGCGTCGATATGAAGAAGATGCAACCAGCGGTGTCAGTAGCGTGTCACGGTCGCTTGAAAAGCGGACTGAATCACCACGTGCACAAATCGAGACGGCGGCCACCAGGGCATCGTCGGAATCGGAGAACAGCCAGGGTAGGCGTAGTGGGTCGGTAATGCTATCGTTCCCGAAGAGGTGCTCACCGCCCAAAACTTTCCGGAAGCGCCAGCTCCCGAAAAGAGGCCTAGCGAAGAGCGATGCTGGGTCGAGTGAGGACTCAGCGTCAGCCCCGAAGGCAAAGCCTAAGAGGCTGCACGGTGTGGCCGGTTTTTCGGGTGAATCAGACTCGGGTAAGGGGCGAACATCGGCGACACCTAGCCCAGCGACGGCACGCAGAGGTCGAGGCCAACCCCTGACCACTTTTGAGTTCGCAGTTCAAACCAAAAACGCCCTTGAAAAACAATTAGAAGAGGAAATTGACGATATGGGTGAAAGAGCCCGTAGAGACTGGCAAACGCAGGCAGCGCGTGTGGCTGCCGGCGGACCCCCCCTCACAGTGACCGAGTTAACTGGTCGGGTGAAAACCGCAGCCAACTCGATAGAGACGGTTGCGCTGAAATCTAAACACTTAAAGGGTACGTCCGTTCGCAGCCTTAAAGAAGCTGTTGTCTGTATGCGGGATGCTGCAGATATGCTGGATGAACGGACCGCCACTGAGGAGGTGAAAATGCTGCGGGCGGAAAACCAGCGTCTCTGCACGGAACTCTCCGACCTCCGTAAGGAAGTTGAGCAGCTCAAATTAGATAGGAGGGCAGGAGAACAAACTGTTTCTATCCCTTTAGCCCCTGCTCCACAACTTCAGGCTGATGACCTGGAGCAGATATGCCGAGTCATCATGACCCAGGTGGGGGATATGATGAACGCTAGGTTAGAGGCGCTCCAGGACCGGCTCTTGCCGGAAAAGCGCATCCGGCCTCCGTTGGCCTTTGATAAAGTGGCTACGGCAGTCCAGCAACAGCCACCTGTGGCGGAGAAGGGTCCGAACATAGACGGCGCGGCCTTCTTTCCTCCTCTCCCATCACCTGGAAGTATGGATAAAAGCAGGATTGCGAAAAGAGGTCGGAAATCGCAGCCTACTGTTTCTTCGGCTCAAGTGTCGCAGCCGGCGCAATCCCTTCCTTCTATTCCGGCGAGACCTGCCCCTACGGAATCATGGACAACGGTCACAACGAGAAAGAAGAGAAAGAAGGCAGCGGAGTCTGCAACGAGTAACGCCCCGAAGCAGACCAAATCCAGCAATGCAAAAAAGAAGCCCAAGCTGCGTCCTCCGCGCTCATCAGCGGTGCTATTGACGCTGCAGCCTGAGGCGAAGGACAGGGTTACTTACGGGGATATCCTCCGAGAGGCTAAATCTAAGCTCAATTTGTCCGAGCTCGAGATTACGGCTCTTAAGTTCAGGAAAGCGGCAACTGGCGCGACTCTCATAGAGGTGCCAGGTGCCACTAGCTCGGAAAAGGCAGATAGTCTGGCCAAAAGATTAACCGAGATATTAGATCCCAATGTGGCTCGGGTATCTAGACCAGTTAAGACCGCTGAGCTACGCATCTCCGGGCTAGACGAATCGGTGTCTGTGGAGGAGGTTTCGGCCGCTGTAGCCCGAGACGGGGGATGTCCTATGGAGGTCGTGAAAACCGGAGAAATTCGGTGGGGCCTCAACGGGATGGGTACGGTTTGGCTTCGCTGTCCAGTCAGTGCAGCTAAAAAGTTGTCGGATAAAGGCCGGATACTAGTTGGATGGGTATCCGCCGCTATAAAACTGCTAGAAGCCCGCCCGCTACGCTGTTACCGCTGCTTGGAAACAGGCCACGTGCGGGAGCGGTGCAGTTGCGCAGAAGACCGTAGTGGGCTGTGCTACCGATGTGGAGAGCCAGGGCATAGAGCGGGCCAATGTACGAATTCGGCTCATTGTATTCTTTGCGCAAAAGCTGGCAAAACAGCTAGTCATAGGCTTGGGAGCGCCTCTTGCTCTGCTCCTAAGAATAGAAGGAGGAAAACTGTTGCTGAATCTGTAACTCAGCAACCGACCCACGCCAATGTGCCTGCTGTTCAGGCCGTGGAAGAGAGGGCTGTAGAAATGGAGGAACAGTAATGGCTCTCCAATTTTTGCAGGCAAATCTCAACCACTGCGCTGCAGCTCAGGACTTGTCCTATCAAGCTATGGCACAGTGGTCGATTCATGTTGGAGTCTTCACAGAGCATTACTACCTCCCTCCCGGTGGTAACTGGGTAGAAGACGACCTAGGATTAGTGGCTATTACTTCCCAGAGTACCAACGGTGCACCTTCCATTACACGACAAGTCAGAGGTCAAGGCTACGTGGCAGTATGGCTGGGCAACCTTATTGTCCTGGGAGTATATTTCTCTCCGAACCGCGCTCTCGAAGAGTTCGAAAGATACTTGGATGAGGTTGGACGTTTTATTCTTCAATGTCGCCCGCAAAAAGTGCTCGTTGCTGGAGACCTGAATGCCAAGTCAATGGCTTGGGGTTCCCCTGCGACAGATGCTCGAGGCGAGGTACTGGAGGAGTGGGTCGCCGCCACGGGTCTCTCGATCGTCAATACAGGATCGGTCGACACGTGCGTGCGACGTCAAGGCGGCTCAATAATAGACGTTACGTTTGTGAGCACCGCTCTAGCATGCCGTGTCCGGGACTGGGCTGTGTTGGATGACGTCGAGACAATGTCAGATCATCGGTATATCCGGTTTGACGTCTCCGCTCCCGCTACAACAAACCCGAGTATTCCAAACCGAACTCCTCCACGAGAGGTTGGCCCGAGATGGGTTTTAAAGCGCCTGGACAAGGACTCCTTGGACGCAGCGGCCGTTGTACAGGCCTGGCTCCCTGTGCCGGACGGCCCAGTGGAGGTCGATACCGAAGAGGGCTGGTTTCGGGAGGCCATGTCGCATATTTGCGACGCGGCGATGCCCCGAGCCAGACCCCGCCCTCCGAGGCGATGGGTGCACTGGTGGTCCGACGAAATCGCGCATTTGCGAGATGCATGCACCGTTGCGAGACGCCTCTACACCCACTACCGGCGCAGGCGCCGTCGCGAGGAAGCCGATGAAGATGCGCTTTATGCCGCCTACAAGGAAGCTAAAAAAGCCCTAAATATTGCTATCCGAGAGGCCAAAGCGCTCAAGCGGAAGAAAATGCTCGCGACCCTCAACGACGATCCATGGGGCCGCCCGTATAAGAGGGTAAGAGCAAAACTCCGCCCTTGGGCACCACCGATTACTCAGAGCCTCCAGCCTGAACTGGTGGCTGAGATAGTGGCGACACTCTTCCCTCAGCGGGATGAACACCCCTTCCCGACTTCTGAAGAAGCATCAGATGCCTCGGCTCCTGAAATTTCGGAGGGAGAGATGGACGTGTTAATTCACCGGCTTAAGAGTAGGAACACCGCTCCAGGCCCAGATGGCATCCCTGGGCGGGCGCTGGCTCTAGCGCTAAACGAGTTAAAGCCGAGACTCGAGCGATTATTTAATGCCTGTCTCGCTCAAGCCAAAGTACCGTCCGCTTGGAAAACAGGCAAACTGGTGCTTATTCAAAAGGAGGGAAGGCCAGCAGAAACTGCGTCTGGTAATAGACCAATCGTTCTGCTTGACGAGATCGGGAAGCTATTTGAAAGTGTGCTTGCAGACCGCCTCGTCAAGCATCTGGAAACCGTAGGTCCTGACCTCTCCGACAACCAATTTGGGTTTAGGAGGGGTCGATCAACAATAGATGCGTTGCTGCGAGTCAAGCAGTTGGCCCAAGAAGCGGTTGCCCAGGGTGAGGTTGTTGTGGCAGTGTCTCTAGACATCACCAATGCCTTCAACACCCTCCCTTGGAGCTGCATCAGGGAAGGGCTTGAATACCATGGGGTGCCTCTCTACCTGCGCCGGGTGATAGAATCCTATCTCACCGAGAGACATGTCATCTTTCCGGGCCAGAACGAGTGGGTGCGCTGGCCAATGACATGCGGCGTTCCGCAGGGGTCAGTTCTCGGGCCGCTCCTGTGGAACATAGGGTACGATTGGGTCCTCCGTGGTGCTAATCTTCAGGGTGTGTCGGTCACATGTTATGCAGATGACACTCTCGTGACCGCCAGCGGACGGACCCATCAGGAGGCAATGCTGCTAGCGACAGCTGGGGTTGCCCAAGTCGTTGCTCGAATACGGCACCTGGGCTTGGAGGTTGCTCTGCATAAATCCGAGGCCATAGCCTTCCACGGGCCAAGGAATGCACCGCCGCCTGGCGCTGCTATCACGATTGGGGGGACCTGCATAAATATATCGACCTCTATGCGGTACCTAGGTCTAACGCTAGACGGGCGATTTAGCTTTAGGGAACATTTTCGCCGTCTTGTCCCCAAGCTGATCAAAACTGCTGGGGCCTTAGGTGGATTGCTCCCAAATGTGGCGGGACCGGACGGACATCTGTATACGGGTGTAGTGCGGTCAATGGCGATGTACGGGGCACCCGTATGGTATGACGCTCTAACCGCCCAAAACAGGACCCTCTTGCGGAGACCGCAGCGGGTCATGGCGGTCAGAGTAGTGAGGGGATACCGCACTGTGTCATTTTCGGCGGCGTGCGTGCTGGCAGGAACTCCGCCCTGGGAATTAGAGGCGGAGGTACTTGCTGGCGTTTACCACTGGCGCTTGGAGGCGCGCGACAGAGGGGACTTGCTGGCGCCTCAAGAAGTGCAGGCGCACCGGGAGGCCCTTTATCATACAATGATGGTGGTATGGGCGCAGACGCTTCAAGCGCCATCTGCTGGACAGCGAACTGTCGACGCCATTCGGCCTGTGCTGAAGCACTGGGTCGAAAGAAAAGAGGGAGGCCTCTCCTACAGGCTAGTGCAGGTGCTCTCAGCACATGGGTGTTTCGGGGAGTACCTGCATAAAGTGGCACGTAGAGAGGGGACGACAGCATGCCACGCGTGTGGTTGCGCCGTAGATACGGCGCAGCACACGTTGGAAGAGTGCCCCGCCTGGGCGGAGCAACGCACGACTCTTGTCGCAGCAGTGGGGGCCAACCTCTCGTTGCCAGCTGTGGTGAAATCCATGGTTGACAGCGAGAGGTCGTGGAAGGCCATGCTCTCATTCTGCGAGGCTGTCATATCGCAGAACGAAGCGGCGGAGAGGGCGAGGGAGGATGATATTCTCTCGGACCCGATCCGTCGCCGGAGAACTGGGCGAAGGCGGCGCGATCACGCGCGCTACCTGCCCCCATAACGGGACCTCGGACGACAGACATAGGGGCCGTTTGTCGTCCACGTAAGAGGCTCCGAGTAGGCGGTACGGCATGTCGAAGTGTCCCGGCACGCCGCCGCATCGAGCTGTTTTGGGAGTGAACCTAAAGCTCACTCCCCGAGTTAGGGCTTGCCTAAGCAAGCACCCGCTGGCCATGGTTGCGGACGAATGCAGATGCATCCTGGGACCATGGCCTCTGCGGTAGAGGGCACCTTGGGGTTTTAGCGGGTAGTTCGGCCCTTCTGACCGGGAGCCCCGCATAACCCGCTCGCTCCCCTGGCGGGCGGGTACGCGTAAATGTGTTTCCCCAAGTAAAAAAAAAAAAAAAAAAAAAAAAAGGTTAGGTTAGGTTAGGTTAGATATTTTTTTAAGTTAGGATAGATATTTTTTTTTTTATTGTTTTGTTAAAAATTAGAAATTTACAAGCTTAATGCCAATTATTCATCCAATGTTTATTTTAGGTTATCTTTTGTTAGGTTAGGTATTTTAATAATTAATTTTATTTCGTTGCCAAAATATGCTACCAAACGAGTAATAAATTTTGGTCAGGTTGGGTTTGGTTAGGTTGGGATGTTTCTGGACGAAATTATACGATACATAAAAATAAAACCCCCAATTTGACGTAACGTAACTCTGTTTTTGGACGTAACATTAATTTATTCTAGGGGGGATAGCATTTTTTCTATTTCATTCTTCATGTTCTCCTCGAACGGGACCCAACAGTGTCAGACACCTGGTGAACTGCGGAAATATATTTGCTTTATGAGCAAAAATATTCCTATTGTATATCCTCAATGTACCCGTCGAGCGGGAACCAACGATGCCGGACACTTTGTACAATGTGTACATTTTACACTGTGTATTATTTGCACTGTGTATTTTGTACACTTTATATTTTTTACATTGTGTAATTTGTACACTTGTACACTGTGTACTTTGTACACTTGTACACTTTGTACTTTTTACACTGTGTACATTTGACACTGTGTACTTTGTACACTTTGTACTTTTTACACTGTGTAATTTGTACACTTGTACTCTGTGTACTTTGTACCTTTGTACACTTTGTACTTTTTACACTGTGCATTTTGTACACTGTGCATTTTGTACACTGTGTATTTTGTACACTGTGTACATTTTACACTGTGTACTTTGTACACTTTGTACTTTTTACACTGTGTATTGTTTACACTGTGTATTTTTTACACTTTGTACTTTTAACACTGTGTCATTTGTACACTTGTACACTGTGTATTATTTACACTGTGTACTTTGTACACTTGTTCACTTGTACACTGTGTATTTTTTACACTTTGTACTTTGTACTTTGTACACTTGTACACTTTGTACTTTTTACACATTGCACTTTGTACACTTTGTATTTTTTACACTGTGTATATTGTACACTGTGTATTTTTTACACTGTGCACTTTGTACACTTGTACACTGTGTATTTTTACACTGTGTACTCTGTACACTTGTACACTTTGTACTTTTGCTTTTTGTACTTTTCACACTGTGTACTTTTTACACTTGTACTCTGTGTACTTTTTACACTGCGCACTTTTTACACTGTGTATTTTTACACTGTGTATTTTTACACTGTGTATTTTTACACTGTGTACTTTTTACACTGTGTACTTTTGACACTGTGTATTTTTCACTTTTTGTACTTTGTACACTTGTACACTTTGTACTTTTCACACTTTGTACACTTGTACACTTTGTACTTTTTACACTTTATACTTTGTACACTTGTACACTTTGTACTTTTTACACTTTGTATTTTGTACACTTTGTACTTTGTACACTTTGTATGTTTTACACTGTGTATTTTTTTACACTGTGCACTTTTTACACTTGTACACTGTGTATTTTTAACACTGTGTACTTTTTATACTGTGTATTTTTTGCACTGTGTACTTTGTACACTGTGTATTTTTTACACTGTGTACTTTGTGCACTTGTTCACTTGTACACTGTGTATCTTTTACACTGTGTACTTTTCACACTGTGTATTTTGTACTTTTTACACTTGTACACTTTGTGCTTTTTACACTTTGTTCTGTGTACACTGTGCACTTTGTACACTGTGCACCTTATACACTGTACCTGTGTACCTGCGTACCTGTGTACCTGCGTACCTGTGTACCTGTTTACCTGTGTACCTGTGTACCTGTACCTGTGTACCTGCACCTGTGTACCTGTACTTGTGTACCTGTACCTGTGTACCTGTACCTGTGTACCTGTACCTGTACCGCTATCTGTACCTGTATCTCTGTCCCTGTGTACCTGTGTACCTGTACATGTACCGGTATCTGTACCTGTACCGGTATCTGTACCGGTACCTGTACCTTTGTACCTGTACCGCTATCTGTACCTGTATCACTGTACCTGTGTACCTGTGTACCTGTGTACCTGCGTACCTGTGTACCTGTGTATCTGTGTACCTGTGTACCTGTGTATCTGTGTACCCATGTCCCTGTGTCCCTGTGTACCTGTACCTGTGTACTTTTGACACTGTATTTTTCACACTTTGTACTTCGTACACTTGTACACTTTGTGCTTTTCACACTTTGTACACTTGTACACTTTGTACTTTTTACACTTTGTACTTTGTATTTTGTACACTTTGTACTTTGTACACTTTGTATTTTTTACACTGTGTATTTTGTACACTGTATTTTTTACACTGTGCACTTTTTACACTTGTACACTGGGTATTTTTTACACTGTGTACTTTTTACACTTGTACACTGTGTACTTTTTACACTTGTACACTGTGTACTTTTTACACTGTGCACTTTTTACACTGTGTATTTTTTACACTGTGTACTTTTGACACTTGTACACTTTGTACTTTTCACACTTTGTACACTTGTACACTTTGTACTTTTACTTTTTATACTTTGTACACTTGTACACTTTGTACTTTTTACACTTTGTATTTTGTACGCTTTGTACACTTTGTATGTTTTTCACTGTGTATTTTGTACACTGTGTATTTTTTACACTGTGCACTTTTTACACTTGTACACTGTGTATTTTTAACACTGTGTACTTTTTACACTGTGTATTTTTAACACTGTGTACTTTTTACACTGTGTATTTTTTGCACTGTGTACTTTGTACACTGTGTACGTTTTACACTGGTACACTGTGTATTTTTTACACTGTGTACTTTCTAGTCTGTACACTTTGTACACTGTGTACATTTTACACTGTGCTTTTTGGACACTGTGTACATTTTACATTGTGTATTTTTTACACTTTGCACTTTTTACACTTCGTTCTTTGTACACTTGTACACTTTTTACACTTTGTTCTTTGTATACTGTGTATTTTTCACACTTTGTACACTTGTATACTGTGTATTTTTTACACTGTGTACTTTGTACACTTGTTCACTTGTACACTGTGTATTTTTCACACTTTGTACACTTGTACACTTTGTACTTTTTACACTTTGTACTTTGTACACTTTGTATTTTTTACACTGTGTATTTTGTACACTGTGTATTTTTTACACTGTGTACTCTGTACACTTGTACACTTGTACAATTTGTACTTTTGCTTTTTGTACTTTTTACACTTGTACACTGTGTACTTTTTACACTGTGCTCTTTTGACACTTGTACACTTTGACTTTGTACTCTTTACACTTTGTACTTTTTACACTTTATACTTTGTACACTTGTACACTTTGTACTTTTTACACTTTGTATTTTGTACACTTTGTACTTTGTACACTTTGTATGTTTTACACTGTGTATTTTGTACCGTGTGTATTTTTTACACTGTGCACTTTTTACACTTGTGCACTGTGTAGTTTTTACACTGTGTACTTTTTAGACTGTACACTTTGTACACTGTGTACATTTTACACTTTGTTCTTTGTACACTGTGTATTTTTCACACTTTGTACTTTGTTTACTTATACACTGTGTATTTTTTACACTGTGTACTTTGTGCACTTGTTCACTTGTACACTGAGTATTTTTTAAACTGTGCACTTTTTACACTGTGTATTTTGTACACTGTGTACTTTGTACACTGTATATTTTTAATTCTGTGAACTTTGTACACTTTGTACATTTTACACTGTATATTTTTTACACTGTGCATTATTTACACTGTGCACTCTTCACATTGTGCACTATTTGCACTGTGTACTTCGTACACTGTGTATTTTTTTTATCGTCAACTTTGTACACTTTGTACATTTTACACTGTGTATTTTTTTTAACTGTGTATTTTCAACACTGTGTATTTATTACCCTGTGTATTATTTACACTGTGCACTTTTTGTATTGTGTAATATTTACACCGTGTACTCTGTGCACTGTGTACATATTATACTTCGTACTTTGTACACATTGTACTTTTAACACTGTGTATTATATACACTTTGTAATTTGTACACATGTACACTGTGTACTTTGTACACATTGTACTTTTTACACTGTGTACATTGTACACTTTGTACTTTTTACACTGTGCACTTTATACACTGTGTATATTTTACACTGTGCACCTTATACACTGTACCTGTGTACCTGTACCTGTGTACCTGTACCTGTGTACCTGTACCTGTGTACCTGTACCTGTGTACCTGTACCTGTACCTTTGTACCTGTACCGCTATCTGTACCTGTATCTCTGTACCTGTGTACCTGTGTACCTCTGTACCTGTACCGCTATCTGTACCTGTATCTCTGTACCTGTGTACCTGTGTACCTGTGTACCTGTCTACCTGTGTGACATTACTTACCCTGCATACCTCTCTCCCCCGAGTCCGGCATTAGGTTACGTTAGGTTAAATTAGGTTAGGATATATTCCCCGCCACTGTATCTCCACGTTGACGTCGTGGCGGGGCTTGCGTGACCCAATGACCCTTAGAGCTATGCCGGTAGAGTCACTCATGCCGGACAGGTCTAAGGCGAGGATCCAGACCAAGTGAGATACATCCTAACTAGGGGGTAGCCTAGTCTCGTCAGTAAAGACGTTAAAACCTGCAGGAAACTGGGGCCCTCCTGCAGTAATTACCCCGTTGCGAGGTGCCTGTGACAGGCGGAGATCAGTTTTTATAAAAGGTTTTCGCTGCGGAAAAAAATATCTTTTAAGACATGATGGCCCATCTTAAAAATAAACTCCCCGGGAGGGTCCCAGTCTCAGGGTCTGAGCTGGGGAATCCCTCCTCGAGTTCTCACGGGAATTCGAGCTGCCCCATCTTATACGGGGGGGGCAAAGTTGTGCTTGACTGTATTGAGCCCGAGAAGGGCGGTGTTTATGGCGACCCAGAACCCGGAATGGGTTCTCAGAACGTTGACAGTTGCCCGCAGATGGGCGGTGATGGCGGCGCGTCAGTGACGCTAGAATCTCACCCCATAGGTACTTATTTTACTAAATCGCCAATGGTGGTGCTAGAGCGTTTGCCCTTTGAGGCCTTCGATACCAATGGATCGGATTGTGACTCGCACTGCAGCGCTATGTCTCTCGCTTCGGCAAGAAATACACTCAGAAAGAGACGACGGTCAGAATCTGAATCAGATTCCGCGGGTAGCCGACGGTCATCTCAGTCGAAGATGACGATGGCGCGCAAGGGACGGGGACGTCCACCAACGACTGGTCTGGCAAAGACCAAGAATGAGTTCATGGATATTGAACCGCGGCAATTGGAGTCGAGAGCCGAGGCAGAGGTGTCTGAGCAAACAGATAGATCCCGATCGGCCCGTCTGGCTCTAATGGCAAAAGTAGCTGCCGACCCCTCAGCCTGTGACAATCCCCACACGGCCGCTCAGCTAGCCCAGCAGGCGATAGCGAGTGCGGAGATGGTTTTAAACGTAACCAAGAAGTCAAAGAACCTCAAGGGAACGTTTGTGAAGGCTCTGAAAGAAACGGCTTCTTCCATAAAACAAAGCGTTGAGCTCTTGCAATACCGGACCAGTTCCGAAGAGACAACGCTACTGGCGTCGAGAAACGATAAGCTGCAGGCCGAGCTTATCGACCTACGCCGCAAGGTGGAGGTGCTTAAGGCTAGCATGGCCGCAGAGAAAGGGAGGGCGATTGATCAATCCTCCATCGAGGTGCTACCTGCTGCGCCAACGCTACAACTCGATAGTGTATATAGCGCTATCATATCCCAGGTGGGTAATATGATGGATGCAAGGTTTAGCGCTCTACAGGATCGGTTATTACCGGAGAAGAGAGTTAGACCCCCGCTAGCTGCCGATCGAAAGAAGAACCAGCCTACAACTGGTTCCGACCTAAGTCAGAGCCGGCCCGAATCCGACATAGCTTCCGCAGTGCCCACGATACTGGATATGCAGAATACAAACTCTTCTTCCGCCTTTTCCAGGCAAAGTGGTCCTAAAAGTGGCAAAAAGAAGAAAAAGGTGGTAAAAGGTACTGTGCTACAAGAGCCCACAGCTCAACCCCAACCTCGTCCTCTGCCTTCGGCTCCAGCGTCGATGGATCAACAGTGGACGACTGTTGTCAAGAAGGGCAAGCGCCGTCCAAATACTGGCATTGAAGCTGCTGCCCCGCAGCAGCAAAGCACAAAGAAGCGCAAGTCGAAGCTTCGGCCACCACGGTCAGCAGCTATTATACTTGCCCTTCAACCGGAGGCAAAAAATGCGAAAGGGGTTCCTCTCACTTATGCTGAAGTTATTAAGGATGCTAGATCAAGGGTCGATCTGGCCGAAATTGGAATCTCGTCTGTTCGCTTCAGACTAGCGGCAATAGGTGCGACTTTAATCGAGGTGCCTGGTGCCACGAGCGGGCCCAAAGCTGACCAACTGGCAAAGAAGTTGGAAGAGGCCTTTAATACTGACACTGTTCGTGTATCTAGGCCAATGAAGTGTGCAGAACTGCGCATTTCAGGCTTGGACGATTCTGTTTCCAGCGACGAAGTCCTGGCTGCCGTCGCCAAAGATGGCAATTGCGCAATTCAGTCCCTGAAGGCCGGGGAAATTCGTCGTTCCTATAGTGGGATGGGCTCCATTTGGGTGCGTTGTCCGGTCACGGCGGCAATAAAATTGGCCGAGAAGGGTCGGTTACTAGTCGGGTGGGTCTCCGCCCAAATTAAGCTCTTGCCAAACAGGCCCATGCGGTGCTACCGCTGTCTCGAGGCGGGACACGTGCGAGCCCAGTGCTCTGCTCGTGAGGACAGGAGCGGTCTATGTTACCGCTGCGGACAGCCTGGGCATAGGGCTGCGGAATGCTCAGCAGCGGCTCACTGCACACTATGCGCATCAGCCGGTAAGCCTCCAGGGCATCAAGTCGGGAGCTCCGCTTGCAATGCTCCAAAAACTAAGAGAGGTAGGAAGCCTATTGGTGCTGTTGCTACGGCCCAGCAGCCATCGGCTGGAGCTGCACCACCTGTACCCCAGGTTGAGCAAGAGACGGTTGAGGTTATGGAACACCAATAATGGCCCTCCATTTCCTCCAGGCGAATATAAACCATTGCATCAGGGCCCAAGATCTTTTGGTTCATACCTTGATGCAGTGGTCTATCGACATAGCCATTATCTCCGAGCCGTACATTGTGCCTGAGCAGGTTCGATGGGCGAGCGATTACCAAGAGTCGGTGGCAATTATCATCCCACCGAGCTCACAACCATATGACCAAGTCATAAGAGGAGATGGCTTCGTGGCCGTAAAACTGAGGGGATTCATGACCATAGGGGTCTATTTTTCTCCAAATCGACCTCTAGTCGAATTTGAGGATCTATTGGCGCGGATCGGAGCCTTAATTGGTCAAAATCATCCTGTTCCTGTGCTTTTGGCGGGAGACTTTAACGCCAAGTGCACGGCTTGGGGTTCTCCAGCTACAGATGCGCGTGGCGCAGCTTTGGAGGAGTGGGCCATCTCAAACGCTCTGTCCTTGCTCAACAGGGGAACGGTGGAGACATGCGTACGTCATCAAGGCGGCTCGATAGTGGACATCTCATTCGCTAGCCATGCTTTAGCACGCCGTGTTGAGAACTGGGTAGTCGTGGAAAGCATCGAGACTCTGTCAGACCACCGGTACATCCGGTCCCTTCTCTGCTCTCCAGGTCAGCCCAAACAACCTACACAGGTCAATGCCGGTACCAACTGGTCCACGTTGGGCCCTCAAGCGACTCGACTCGGAGATCCTTGCCACAGCAGCGGAGGTCCAAGCTTGGGTTCCAGCACCTAACGGCCACATAGACGTCGAGGAAGAGGCTGAGTGGTTCCGGGAGGCAATGACGCACGTGTGCGATGCGGCGATGCCTCGATCCAAACCATTCGCCCCTAAACGCCAGGTGTACTGGTGGACTGCTGAAATCGCACAATTGCGTGAAGACTGTATGGCCGCACGTCGCCAGTACACCAGATGTAGAAGGTGGCCGCGTCGAAACGTGGACGAAGAGGATCTTCGCTTAACAACATACAGAGAACGGAAGAAGGCGCTCCAAGCGGCCATCAGCCGAGCAAAAAGGATAGCCCGTGAAGAAATGCTCGCATCGTTGAATCACGACCCATGGGGTCGCCCTTACCGCATGGTAAGAGGAAAGCTCCGCTCCTGGACTCCACCATTGACTCAAACCCTCCAACCTGATTTCCTTGAGAGGGTGCTATCGGTTTTATTTCCCAGCAGAGCGGAACCCACACCCCCACCGATGGAACAACCTACGGCGGTTTTTGTTGAAGACCCTCCGCCAGAGGTGACGCCTGGTGAGTTGGCAGCTGCGGTATTAAGACTGCGCGCCAAGAATACTGCTCCCGGGCCGGATGGAATTCCTGGCAAGGCTTGGGTCCTGGCATTAGATGCTCTTGAGCCGAGGCTTCGTGGACTCTTCACGGCATGCCTCGAACAGGGTGTTTTCCCGAGACCGTGGAAGAACGGACGCTTGGTTCTCCTGCAAAAAAATGGCCGGCCAGCAGACTCTCCGTCAGGATACCGGCCCCTTGTGATGCTGGATGAGGCGGGCAAGCTCTTCGAGCGTATCATTGCGAACCGGCTCGTCCAGCACATGACACTAATAGGGCCCGACTTATCGGAGAAGCAATTTGGCTTCCGAGCGGGCAGATCGACCATCGACGCGATCAAGCGCGTTCGGACGCTGGCTGAGGAAGCAGTCTCCCAGAACGAGGTGGTCTTGGCGGTTTCGTTAGACATCGCCAATGCCTTTAATACCTTGCCCTGGACATGCATCATGGAGGCACTCTCATTCTTTAGGGTGCCCTTGTACCTGCGCCGCATTATAGCGTCGTACCTGGCCGATAGAGTTGTGACCTATCAGGCCCAGGATGGTGAACACCAGAGAGCAATGGTGTGCGGTGTTCCACAAGGATCAGTCCTCGGACCACTCCTGTGGAACATCGGATACGATTTCGTGCTCCGAGGCGAAACCCTTCGAGGTGTAGAGCTGACCTGTTATGCCGACGATACACTCGTCACAGCAAAAGGTCGTGACTTCAGGGAGGCCAGTATCCTCGCCACCGCGGGAGTCGCCGAAGCAGTGAGCCGGATAAGGGGCTTAGGTCTGGAGGTGGCCCTGAACAAATCTGAGGCCGTGTGCTTTCACGGGCCTCGGAAAGCGCCACCCCGCGGAGCGTCCATAATGGTGGGAGGGGTCCAAATTGCCGTGCTACCGGCGATTCCATATCTGGGAATCGTCTTGGATAGCCGGTGGACGTTCCGTGAACATTTCCGACGCCTATCGCCGAAACTAGTGAAGGCTGCTAACGCACTCGGCAGTCTATTGCCCAATCTGGGAGGGCCAAATGCGGCTTGCCGCAGGCTGTACATGGGGGTGATTGGATCTATGGCTCTCTATGGGGCACCAATATGGGTTGATGCGTTGACTGCTGCAAATAAGGCCTTTTTGCGTAGGTCGCAACGAGTGATTGCGGTCAGGGCGATTCGTGGATACAGGACGATATCGCACGAGGCGGCATGTGTGTTGGTGGGCGCCCTGCCCTGGTATCTAGAAGCGGAGATCCTGGCACACATGTACCGCAGAACAGCTGAGGTACGCCGCGACGGAGTGGAACCGGTGCGCCAAGAGGCGACACAGTGGCGGCAGGACGCCCGTGAGCAGGCCCTCCGCGTATGGGCGGTACAATTAGAGGCACCTAGCGCTGGAGGGCGCACGGTGGATGGCCATCCGTCCCGTACTAAAAGCATGGGTGGATCGCAGAAGAGGGTCGCTCACCTTCCGGCTGGTGCAGGTGCTCTCCGGGCACGGTTGCTTTGGAAAGTTCCTGTGTAATATCGCCGGGAGGGAGGAAACGACGTGCTGTCACCACTGCGGCTGTGCTGAAGACTCGGCACAGCACACTTTGGAGGAATGCCCGGAGTGGGCAGCGCCGCGTGCGGCGCTCGTTGAAGTGGTGGGAGCCAACCTCTCGCTACCAGCCGTGGTTAAATCCATGGTCGATAGCGAGAGGTCATGGGCAGCAATGGTGAACTTCTGCGAGATAGTGATCTCGCAGAAGGCGGCGGCAGAACGGGTGAGGGAGGGCGATGCCTTCGCGAACCCGATACGCCGCCGGAGAGCCGGGCGCAGGAGGCGCGAATATGTGCGCCACCTTCCTCCTTAATGGGAGCCTGAGCGGTAGATGTGGGGATCATTTGCCGCTCATGTAATGAGTGCCGCTGTGTCCCGGCACGTCACAATAGCGTGTTGTTTTGGGAGTGAGCCTAAAGCTCACTCCCCGAGTATTGGCTCGCATACCGCGAGATCCGCCGGCGGAGTCATCGGGGTAATACGTAGAGCTTTCTGCGCAGGTACCGTGGCTCTGCCAGTATGCGGCTAGAAGGACACCGTCAGGTTTTAGTGGGTAGGACCGTCCGTACATCACGACGGGCGAGCCCCACATACCCCATTCCGCTTCCCCGCGGGTGGGGATTCGTAAAAGAATTTCCTGACGAAAAAAAAAAAAAAGTTAGGTTAGGTTAAGTTGGGTTAGGTTAGGTTGAGTTAGGTTAGGTTAGGTTAGGTTGGGGTGCTCGGTCGGGACACCTCCTCGTGTGCCCGGTTTGCTATTGGTCCCTTTGGGTTACGACCCGGGGGAAGAGTAGCATGACCGGGACGGTGCACCCTGGGCGGTTGGCTATTAACTTCCCATGAGGGATCTTGGTAGCCAACTGGCTGATAACCCGACGCCGCTTCTCTCTCCTCCTCTGCTTTCAGAGGAGCTGAGAGGGGAGCCGGCTCTCTCTCGTCGCCTGTTGGCACTTGGTATGAGGGTACACACCGTAACCCCGACGTTTACCGGCTGTGGTCACGTTTCGCAGTCTGGGGTCGGAAACGGGGGCCCAGTCCTTTTCAGGATAGGCCGTGTGAAAGGACAATCACTATAAAACAACCCGTCAGCGAAGACGATAAAACCTGCAGGGCTGCTTTTGCAACCTGGGGAACCCTGCAGTATAACCCCCGTGGCGTGCGGAGTGACCGCTCCCCCACCCCACTATCTCGGTCAAGGCGCGATTGCTGAAAAGTTTTCGTGTCTGAGTAGTCTGCCCGAGAAGGGCGAAGTAAAAATGAAAAAGTCAGTTAACAAAAATACTCCCCGGGAGGGTCCCAAAATACTGGGGAATCCCTCCTCGAGTTCCTGCGGGAACCTGAGCTGCCCCATCTTATACGGGGGGGGCAATTATCTGAATAACCCTAACGCTCAGACGACAAACCAATTCACTGATGACAGGCCCGAGAAGGGCGGAGTTATGAGAGACTCGAAAACCGGCGGAGTTGGCAGCGCGCCCGCATCGCTTGTTGCGGAGTCTGAAATGGGCTTCGAACCATTTACATACCATGAAAGTAGCCCGAGAACGGGTGGCGTTGAAGATGTGCCTGAGAAGGGCGGTGCGAGCAGTTCGCCTGCGATGGGTTCGTTTGAGCCTGTCGAAGGAACATTTGTCATGCCACAAGTGGTCCTGGGGCGTTTGCCTCTTGTGACACTCGGGAAGAACACTCAGTCGCTGTCGGATACAGACTCCCAGTCGAGTGCCATGTCTGTAGCTTCCGTCAAGAACGTGGCACACTTCTTGCGGAAACGCAGGCATCCTGATGTTAACGCAGGCTCAGACTCGGCTGGCAGTCAGGCGTCCAAGAAAACGTCTCGTGTCGCGTCAAAACCGTCGTCAGCTCGCCGAGGTCGAAGACGCCTGCTGATGAGCAAAACTGGGTCGAGTGAAGACCCCCAGCAAGGCCGCGACTACTCCGCAACGCCCAGCATGGAACCCGAGGAAGAAGTGGCCGTAATCGTGGCGTGGCGTCGATGGTATCTCGTTGGATATGCTGCTGCTGACGTTACCTGTAACCTTGCCCGTCATTACCGCCATAATTAACAGGTCTATTGAAACTAGTACGTTCCCTAGCTTATGGCAGAAAGCTATAGTTAAGCCCATCCCGAAGAAAACAAACGCTATGGATTTGAAGGATTTGCGTCCCATCAGTATTCTTCCATGCCCGTCAAAGATTCTGGAACGGGTTGTCGATGATCAACTAACAGCGTTTGTGGAAGGTAATAAGCTACTGCCAGACATGCAGTCAGGTTTTCGTAAAAATCACAGCACAGTCACGGCTATGATGCAGGTTACAGATGACATTTTAACTGCACAGGATAGGGGGGAGGGTACAATACTGGTGCTCTTGGACTTCTCTCGCGCGTTTGATTGCATAAGCATCCCACTTTTACTGTCTAAACTTCGTTACTATGGTTTTGGTGCATCTGCGATCAAATGGTTTGATAGTTACTTTAGTAAGAGATCCCAATTCGTGGAAATACGAAAAGACGACGGGTCCATTGTGGCTTCGAGGTCCTGTGACGTCACACGAGGAATTCCCCAGGGCTCAATTATGGGCCCTAAATTATTCTCCATCTACAGCGCTGATGTGACTAGTCAAATCCGCCATTGTCTTTATCATATCTACGCGGATGACATACAAGTGTATGTGCACTGTAAGCCGGCTGATATGCCTGCAGCAGTCAACAATTTAACTGAAGATCTACATCGAATAGCGCGATGGTCAGAAAGCAATGCCCTGTCTCTGAATAGCTCGAAGACTAAATATATGATATTGGGTTCATCTAGTCAGACCCAAAAAATGTCGGATCGGGGAGAGCTAATTTCGATCGATAACGAGTTAATTGAGCGTGTGAGGGAGGCCCGAAACCTCGGACTACAGATGGATGAAGAGCTAAGGTTCGAGAACCACGTTTCAAATACAGTAAGGAATTGTTTTTATAGGTTGAAAGTTCTATATAAGATTAGAAATTACCTTACTGTTAAAAATCGAATTGCACTCTGTGATTCCTTGGTGCTATCTAAGTTAAATTTTATGGATAATGTGTATGGGCCGCAGCTGCTGGTGCGAACACAGAAAGTTGTACAACGAGTACAAAACGCTTGCGCACGCTATTGTTTTCAAATTCCGCCTCGCACACACGTTATACCTTATATAAATAGTGCCCGGATACTTAAAATGGGATTGCGCAGACAATTGCACTATGCTACAGCAATATTCGGTATAGTCAAGTCCGGTAAACCTTCTAACTTATTCAATAAGCTCAAAGTTCAAAGTTCAAAGTTCAAAGTCATTTATTTGTAACATAGGTGTGTATACATAACTTAGTTGTTAGAAAGTTGAATGTCTCTCTATGTCTAGCCCTATTTTGGGCATACAAATATTAAATTAGTAGGTATATAAGCATATTTCACACATTTCACAAAATTAATAATTAATAGCACTTATAATATTAATTTATCACTTTTTTCTACAAAGTCTGTGTCATTTTGACCATATTTTTATAATTAAAAAATTCTTTAGTATCATAAAAACAATATTGTAGAAGCCATTCAGTTAACTTTACTTTAAACTGCCTCTCCTCTAATATTTTAATTTCATTCGGTAAATTATTATACAAGATTATGCACATATTGTATACATTGTTTTTATATATATAAGATTTGCATGGAGGTTTATGCAACAGATTTTCGTATTGTGCCCTTTGAGTCCTGGTACTTACTTCTGAGACTGTCTTAAAATACTCTGGATAACTCTTTGTAAACATACAGATATTTCGGATATACATGCATGGCAATGGCAAAATCCTTAACTTAAAGAACAATGGTCTGCAGCTGTCTCGCTGAAGCTAACATGGACTCGCGATATCTCAATCGTAAACACGCGCTCTAGAGACTACTCACTGCATCTGCATCTGCATCACAAATCTAATTCCTTTCGGTCCAGCTTCAAATTTGCTTCATCAAAATGCTGGAACGACTTGCCACCTCCGCTGCGTTGTCTGAAAACAATATCAAATTTTAAACGAAAATTAAAAGCTTACCTATTAACGTATGAGCACTAAAATATGTAGCTATAAATGGGTGCGTAAAGCGGCGCGATTGTGTTGTTTTGTTGCGTTCATTGGTTTATATGACCACTTTACCGATTCCATAATCAGACCATCTCCATGGTACCATCTTCGTGGAGTGTCATCCAAGTTGTATGGGTGTACCGGTTTTGACTTCATTGAAATCCGGGAGGCAGGTAGAGTGGCTAGGCTTATGGGCTTGCAGGGTTTGACTCGAACGCATTGCACACATATAAACACTGCAGGTTGGTAAAAGGCTAGTAAATAAAAAAGATATTTACCTCGCTTAGTTCAGACATGTGGTGGCGGTGGTACTTTGGCGAGGAACGATCTTTAATGACGATTTGGACGAGGTGGGTAAGTACGCGCACTAACACAAAGTGATCACAACCGGGGTGCCTGCGCACGCACGTGCACAATGAAAAAAAAAAAACACTTTTTGTTGTCGTTTTTCGCGTATTTTTCAATCCATGGGCTTGTTTTTGGTTTTGGAATGATAATGGTCACAATTTTCGACTGTGCAGTTAAAATTTTGTTTGCCTAGTATATATTTGATAGGTATGACCAGTGTGTTGCAGAGACACACACGTTGCGCGCGCGACGATAGTTTCTAGACTGGCCGCCCGGCCCTACCCCCACCCAAGGGTGGCTAGTCGCAAGCGCATGATAGTTTGGGTTCACACAACCACTGTCAATACACAAAAATCATATCCAATTAGTTTATTTTATTTACCTTATACATTTTATATCTATATGACGGATGCGGTCAATAGTACGGACTCATGTGGTCAATAGTACGGACTCATGACGAAGAAAACGGAAGTGGGAGTGCGCCCTCTGGTGGGGCGTGCTGACAGAGTCTCGACGGCACGACTCGGGCCGAGTGGCGGCCATTCTTGGCGCGACCGCCGCCGAGGAGTGACGCGTCTTGTAACTGTCTCCACATTTCGTTTATAGAAAGTGTTATTTACGTTTAAAAATAAAGTACTTTTAAAATCACTTTTGAAATAAGAAAGTTAATCACCTCAACTGCCTACATTGTGATACTGCTCTGATTTCAAGTGAAATTATAAGTGATGTGCAAAAATGAATTGGAATAAATACAGTGGAGTAAATGTGAACCTTTTCTTTAATTTATCTGGACGATCTAATTCTGATATCACCACCCTGATGACAATGATCCTGATACACCCTTTCCTTCACGCGACGACATCAGAAGCGGTGATGACGAACGCAACGCCCAAGAGATGGTATGATGAGAAGCGACAAAGAAAATGCAGATAACGCTTTGTGGAAGCGTAATAATAAAAGGAAAGTGATTACTCGATCCAGTTGAATTGCCTACATTAAAATATAAAATGATTAAACACGTTCAAAGCGCAGCCAAGAGTCCAAACACCCCCAGATATAAGACAAAGACTTCGTCAGACAGATTGGGGGATTTATAAAGTAAACAACAAATCATCTGTACCAATTGGTTATGGTCAAGGCAGACCTCGGGCCTTCGAGAGCACCATTGGGATATTGACACCATTATTAAAAATCGAGTGAAACTTACTATGGACGGCACTTTGGTATGTATTCTTTGTTTTTGCGAAACTTAATTTAGATTACTCATGTAAAATATTCCCCTCTTTTAACAAAAAGAAATAGTGTTAGTTGAATAATTTGCGTAGTTCTAAATTAGCCAGCTAAAGTTTATTCAATGACTTTAAAGTAAACGCTTAGATTTAGATTCATTTAGCAGTGTGGTTTGACACCACAATTAAATTAATTGCTTAAATTTCTGCAGATAAATAAAACGATTATTATTTTTTTATTTTTTAAGTTTTACTAATACAATTATTTTCTTCTATTGCATAACAATGGTGTACAACGGTTCACTTTACCTACGAGAACAACATTGCAATGCAACGCTGGACTGGTAGCCTCAACGTGATTGATTCAACATGGGACGATGGTAGACAATCTGCGAGTGTTGCGTACATGACTGAGAAATTATGTGATATTGACAGTTCCTCTTTATCTGGTGAGTCCTATACATAAATATTATTTGGTAAAAACCTGTGCTGAAAAGAGGCTCCCTAGTAGATTTTAAGAGTTATTTACTTTGATAATTCAGAAAAGTATTCTGACAGAAACACTATTGATGCCCTTAGTAGAGAGAAGGGCAGGTTAATTTGTATCTTTAGTGAAACTACAAATAGAAAGAATGTAAACAAAACAAAAAGAACGTCATTTATGGTCAGTGTTACAAATTGTTGGTAAAGATGTCAAAAACTACTGCCAAGTTTAATAAATATTAGCTTTTGCGGGTACCTATGTCAAATAAAGAATTATGTTAAATCCCTCTAAATGTTACAGTACACTGTGTTAAAATTAAAAAAGTGACATTTAATCTAAGATTATTTTACCATCTTGAAACACGCTATGATTTAACGTATTACCAACATCACGTCAGTTATCGGAAAACAAGAATAAGAAATACTTGAAAGCATAGTTTATTATTTTTATAAATTGAGTGCGTAAGCATCGTTATGGTGGTACTGCTGCTGATTGACTTCTTCTTCTTGATCGTTACCTCACTGCTGAGGATCGTGACATCTTCGGAGTTTGTCTCCATCGGTCGCCTGATGTAATGCGACGTTGACGGATGTATCGTTCGGATGTTTGGTCCGCTCATTTCTTCGGACTTCGGCCTCTGGGTCTCTTGCCTTCGACTTTTCCCGTCACCATAAATCGTTCCAGATTGTTGATTAAGTAAATATTTGATAATAACAGTGTGGCAGGGATGCCGTAGCAGTGAGTTTGTGGAACATTTAGCTGGTGTACTTTAGGATGTTGTATCTTAGAGATAGGATAGGCTTCGAATGTGCAAAATTTCAATAATGACCCAGTAAAGATCTCCGCGATTTCTATGCGAGCGGGAGGGTGCCAACATGTATCCAAAAAAAAAAGAGAAAAATTGTTAGCGTGTTTGTTTACATTTAACAGGAGACATTCGAACGAACATTTCCATATTTCAGTATGTTTGTTATTGTGGTCGTAGTTTCCCAATGTTAAAGAAGATATCCGCGGTAACAATTAGTCAATTGAATCGGATTTATTAACTTGGTGTTATTTTATTAATTATTATTAATTATATTTTATTTGATTTGACATTTATCTATATTTGATAAAAAAAATTGTATTCATTTTCACAATGATTGTAATGTACATTTTAATTTATTTGTTTGACATTCATAAGTGCTAGTGTTTAGCCTAATCTGAATAAATTATTTTGACTTTGACTTTGACTTTAAAACAATGGGATCACTCACTCGTTTCTTTTAATACTACAAAACGGAAAAAAAGGGTAGTTTGGTTAGTAATTTATTTTTATGTTGGTATCAAGTTATTAATCGAAAGAAAAAGTAAATACGAGTAAGTGAACTGATTGACGGTAGATAATTTCGATTTATGTTTTGAGTAACTAAAGATAAACCTGTGACTTAGTTCGACCGAAAACCATTTGTTCTATGTTAATATGACTTAGTTTGACCTGGTTAAAGACTTTGTTAGACGGATCTATCCAAGAAGCTAACTCAATATGTGACGTCTATCGAGCCGAGGTTTTTATAAGATTTATGTAATAGTTTTGTTTTCTTAAAATTTCGTAAATCGCATCATCGGATGGAGGTGATCGTGTTTTATCATTGATGGTGAGCTGATGGAGCCTATGGGAGAGTTTTATGGTTGCTTACCGGCCTGATGGAGGCTATGGGAGCGTGGCTAATAGAAGGTAGTTGTTTCAATCTTTGTGAGAAAATGTTGAACGATAATGATGTTAAGAAAGTCCAGATATTTTGGTGATTGTTCAATAGTCGGTTTATTAAATTAACTTTAACTCCGAGTACTGAAAATTTCCATGAATACCGATATAAAGTAACTTTTTCGAGTTCTGTTGTTGTACCAGTAAGATGAGGCAGTGTAAGCAATGGTGAGATTTTATATCCTTCTGCCAGTACAAGTTTAGTAGTACCTGAACTGTTGTTGAGGTCAAATATCCTGATTTATTTGGCTGACATGGAGTGGCCTGGAAATCATGTGTGTGATAGCCCCGAAAGTCTCGATGTTGAGGCAGTAGATGGCAAATTTAATGTTGTAATTTTTTTTTTAGAAGGCGTCTGTGTATGGGACACCTTCATTATTACAATCATTGTTAAATCGTTTCAAAATGGGAGGCTAAAACATAACGTAAACTCTAAATAGAGTATATTTGTTCGAACAGTTAAAATTGATGACGATGATTATTACTTGTTTAGTTTTGGTGTGGTAACATATGAACTGGATGGTAACAACTTACCTATGACTGGCGTAACAGATAAACGTGAGAGCTTCATATTATTAAACTCCTGATTTAGTTTTGATATTGAGCAGTAGAGATAATGTTGTTTTTGTAGAGATACCACCGTGAACATTTGTTTGGGTCTGTGACGATTACTTGTTATGTAACTCGTAGACCGTTATTACGTGTTATGATAGCAGAAATGACTGTGTTACCTATCACTGACTTAGTGCAGATTTGGTCGAAGAGTTGACCACGAGCTGAGAGTCTATAGACAGCTATTAGTGAAGTAAAGCGTGTTAAAGTTACTACTTCATGATTTCAGCACTTTCATATTAAAAAGTATACTGTATAGTCTAGCAGTGGCTATATAAGTACGGCTACTACAGTGGTGCCCCTATATTATAGAAAGAGGTATTACTAGAGTCTATAAGTACCTACTGGTTTAAAAAATGTGACGAATGAACAACACTGAGCTTATATGTTGGCAATGTTTATTAACGCCTGGGTGGCTCCCGCCTGTGTGGCTCCCGCCTGTGTGGCTCCCGCCTGTGTGGCTCCCGCCTGTGTGGCTCCCGCCTGTGTGGCATCCCGCCTGTGTGGCATCTCGCCTGTGTGGCATCTTGCCTGTGTGGCATCCCGCCTGTTTGGCATTTCGCCTGTGTGGCATTTCGCCTGTGTGGCATTTAGCCTGTGAGGCATTCCGCCTGTATGGCATTTCGCCGGTGTGGTATTTTTCTGTGTGGCATTTCGCCTCTGTGCCATTTACCCTTGTGTGACATCTTACCTGTATCGTGCTATGGCAGACGTGATACAGGATATAGAATATACTCGTAGTTTGACGATTAGAGTGGTACTGACCAGAGTGACACCCTGTCTGTGTGGCACCTAGTCTGTGTGGTATTTCGCTATTGTGCAGGTCCAGTTGCGTGCCGGCCCGGTTGCGAGGCGGCCCGAATGCGTGGCTGCCCGTCTGATAGCGTTCGTCAGTGTGGTGGTTCGCCTGTGTGTCATTTCTTCTGTATGGTAATATTGCTCTTATTTTTAAAATTAGGATGGCGCTGACGGATGACCAAAATCATATGGCATTTAATGTCTTTTGCCGAGTACTGAAAATTTTATGTAGGTAGGTATGTCACATATTTGTAGTAAATCTAAGTACCTACAGTAATGGAGGTCGGGGACAGTACACGAGCTTTGTGATTGGATTTGTGATGTTTCCCACTCAACAAGATCATCAAGGGGAAAACACTGGTGATGATGATGAAACCTTCATTTGTGGTAATTGTGATACGGTTCATAGTCTGGTGTCCTGTCACGCCTCTCTCATAAACTGAAGCCGTAGCTGAATTTATGTCGGCAACTTAGAAAGAATAACTTGTGTACGAGATGATGTTGTTCTCTCAAGTCTCTCTCAATCTACGGAAGTTTAGTATGATAAATGATAATGTACGTATGTTTTATGTGTACACAAATAGCAGTTACTTAAGTATTGGTGGGTTGAAGCAGTCGTGATAGATCCAATCACATGATTCATAAGACTTACTTGGGTGATGTGTTGTGGTCAGGAGTGACCGAGCGAAAATGGTACTGTGCTATGGTTTTCATGTTTCAGATAACACACGAGGACGTGTGTATAGCAGGACGGCCGTGACGGATGCGGTCAATAGTACGGACTCATGTGGTCAATAGTACGGACTCATGACGAAGAAAACGGAAGTGGGAGTGCGCCCTCTGGTGGGGCGTGCTGACAGAGTCTCGACGGCACGACTCGGGCCGAGTGGCGGCCATTCTTGGCGCGACCGCCGCCGAGGAGTGACGCGTCTTGAAACTGTCTCCACATTTCGTTTCTAGAAAGTGATATTTACGTTTAAAAATAAAGTAATTTTAAAATCACTTTTGAAATAAGAAAGTTAATCACCTCAACTGCCTACATTGTGATACTGCTCTGATTTCAAGTGAAATTATAAGTGATGTGCAAAAATGAATTGGAATAAATACAGTGGAGTAAATGTGAACCTTTTCTTTAATTTATCTGGACGATCTAATACTGATATCACCACCCTGATGACAATGATCCTGATACACCCTTTCCTTCACGCGACGACATATATATATTGCGACATTTGGCTTTTTGACTATTTAGATTACTAGATAGTAGGTATTTATTTGATGTGAGTATTGCTTGCTTGACGGTGCAGTGTCGGTGGGATATAACGGGGCCCACTGAAAACCAGCGTTGTGGTTCGCGGCAAGCGGCCACAACATTATGCTGAGGAGGGTCCATTTACGCTGGATGCCCACGAAAAATGCCACTGGGAACCCTATAATTGTCTCCGTGTTTTATGTACTTTTTTTTTTTGTGTTAAATGTAAATAATCATGTCGTGGCGTCCTTTGTAATAAATATTTTCTTTCTTTCTTTCTTTAATGGCCACTGAAATGCATAGGGCTGTAGCAGCAAGGCTCAAGGACCCAGCAGTCGTTGGGTCGGAAGCTGAGCTGGCCTCTGCGCTCCGCACCCAGGTGCTGGATGGCGTGGCTGTAATCAACCGTGTCGCTGCGAGGTCCGGCCACCTTAAAGGGCACATTCATTCGTGCCCTAAAAGATGCTGCGGCTGCGATTGCGGTAGCAGTTGAAGGTTTGAGCAAACGATCTGCTACTGTGGAGGTGGATCTGCTGCTGGCGGCCAATTCTAAGCAGAACGAGGAGATCGTCCAGCTCAGAAAGGAGCTGGATGAACTCAAGACGGACCTGCAGCGGGAACGTGCTGCGCGTCGCGAGGCCCTCCCAGCGTCTTCTAAGAGTTCTTTTGAGAAGGAGGAAGAGTTGAGGCGCTGTATTATGGAACAGGTCGGAACCATGGTCAATGCTCGCCTCGACTCCATAGAGGATCGCCTCCTCCCAGAGACGCGCCTTCGACCCCCTCTGGCGGCGGACAGAGCTAGGGCAATGGACAAACAAGTGCGCCGACCCCCATCTCGTCCCACACCAGCCCCGTTGGAACCGAGTGCAGCGCCAGCGGCCGCTGCGACGGCACCAGGCTCAAGCCTCGTGCCAAAAACCGGCAAGAAGAAAGCCCGCAAACGGGAAAAGCAAATAAGCTCGAGCTTAGGGCAGGTAGCGATCGCCCCACAACATAATACTCAACCAGCCCTTCAGGCTCAATCTTGGGTCACAGTAGTGAAGAGAGGTAGGGGCAAGGCAAACACTAGCTTAGCTCCGATTGCAACTTCTGCACTGCAAAAGGCAGCTCAGCGTAAACTGCGTCCTCCCCGCACGGCCGCTGTGCTGCTGACCTTGCAGCCTGACGCTGTGGCGAGTGATCCGCCGACCACATACGCAGCCGTAATTAAAGAAGCCAGGTCTAAAATAGACCTGGCTGAACTTGAAATAACGGGCCTGCATATAAAGAGGGCGTCGACTGGAGCAGCCCTGCTTGAAGTGCCTAATCCCGACGGGGAGGCAAAGGCGGACAGGCTAGCCATTAAGCTCGCCGCCGCGTTGGATCAACGAATTGTCCGCATATCGAGACCTACAAAGTGTGTAGAGTTACGCATTACAGGTCTCGATGATTCGGTAGATGAGGGCGAGGTTTTGGAAGCCGTCACAAAAGTGGGGGGCTGCCAATTGGAGGCCCTGAAGGCAGGTGATATCCGTCGCGACTCAAATCGTCTTGGAACGATGTGGCTGCGGTGCCCGGTTGCTGCCGGGAAGAAAATTATTGGTAACGGCAGACTGTTGGTTGGATGGACAGCAGCGGCGGTAAAGCTCCTCGACAATAAACCCCAACGCTGCTACCGATGCCTTAAAACCGGACACGTGAGAGCGCACTGCGGTGAACAGACTGACCGCAGCGACCTGTGTTACCGCTGCTGTCAACCTGGGCACAAAGCTGCGCAGTGCACTGCTGCACCGCACTGTGCTATATGCGCAGCTGCTAAAAAGCCGGCCGAACATCGGTTGGGCAGCGGCCTCTGCACCGCTCCTTCCGCCAAATCAGCGAAGGGTAAGCCTGCGGCAAGAGTGAATAGGGCTCAGCCGCTGTCTGCCGTATCCACGGTTACCGCTAGTACTGTTCAGAGGCGTTAGAAATGGAGTCAACTAAATAAATGGCTTCCCAACCATTTCTTCAGGGGAATTTAAACCATTGCGCCAGGGCGCAGGATTTACTTTACCAGCACCTGGCGGAATGGTCAATTAAAGTTGCCGTGGTCGTAGAACCCTATGTCGTTCCCGATAGAGAGGACTGGGCAGGCGACCATGATGGTTTGGTAGCGATCACCACCAACCTTGCTGTTGGCTCTCCCCCTTTCTCTAGGGTGAAGAGGGGTCACGGATTTTTAGCAGTCACACTGGATAGAGTCGTGGTCATAGGGGTATATTTTTCCCCCAACAGACCTCTTGTCGAGTTCGAGGCCTTCTTAGACGAAGTCGGGCGGTTTGTCGTACAGAATCTTCCAATTCCTGTTCTGATCGCTGGCGATCTCAACGGAAAGTCCACAGCGTGGGGGTCTCCAATGACCGATGCGCGTGGTTCAGTCCTCGAGGAATGGGTAACGGCAACAGGGCTCATAATACTAAACCAGAGTCATGTAGACACGTGTGTACGACAGCAGGGTGGGTCCATTGTAGACGTAACGTTTGCAAGCCCTGCCTTAGCATGCCGTGTTCAGTGTTGGAACGTAGTGGAGGACGTTGAGACGCTCTCAGATCACGTGTTCATGTGTTCTCCCTACAAGAAGTAGAACTGTTGCAGCTCAGTCCTCTGTCCAAGAGGGCCCGCGCTGGGTTTTGAGCCGGTTAGATCACGATTTTTTAGAGGCTGCGGCCAACGTGCAAGCGTGGGTGCCAATACCAGATGAACCTGTGGCACTGGATGCCGAAAGGGATTGGTTTCGTAACGCCATGACGCATATTTGCGATGCGGCAATGCCTCGGGCCAGGCCCTGCCCTCCCAGACGTTGGGTGTATTGGTGGTCGCACGAAATCGCTCTGCTGCGCGATGCGTGCATTGTAGCCAGACGCCTATACACCCGATATCGCCGAAGACGGCAACGGGACGGCAACGATGAAGTCAACCTGTATGCAGCATATAACGAGGCCCGCATGGCATTAAGGGTAGCTATTAGCGAAGCCAAGTCTCTTAAAATGGAAGAAATGTTAGAGACGTTAAATAGAGATCCCTGGGGAAGGCCTTATAAAGCGGCTCGAGCTAAGATACGTCCTTGGGCTCCTCCGCTCACTGAAACACTCGAGCCTCCGCTCGTGGACGACATCGTCGTGGCCTTATTCCCTCAAAGAGGTCAGCATACTCCTCCAGGTATGGTGGCTTCGGCCACGGTGCGCAACGGAGAGGCTGCTTCGGAGGTGACTGCGGGGGAGTTAGAAGCCGCCATCATGAGGCTCAGAGCTAAAAATACTGCCCCTGGACCCGACGGAATTCCGGGAAAGGTGCTAGCTCGGGCCCTTGACGTCCTGGAGCCGCGACTACGGCGTCTTTTTAGTGCGTGCCTCGACCAGGGGAAAATCCCAGCAGCGTGGAAGAAGGGTCGACTGGTGCTTCTGCGGAAGGAGGGACGCCCTGCAGACTCGCCTTCAGGGTACCGCCCGTTAGTGATGCTCGATGAGGACGCCAAGCTCTTCGAACGTGTCGTTGCCAGCCGTATCATAAAATACCTCGAGACGACGGGTCCGGACCTCTCTGAACATCAGTTTGGCTTTCGCAGAGGCAGATCCACGATCGACGCGATTTTAAGTGTAAAAACGTTGGCGCAAGAAGCTGTAGCCCGGGGCGAGGTTGTCTTGGCGGTGTCACTTGATATCGCCAACGCCTTCAACAGCTTACCCTGGAGTAGCATAAGGGAGGCACTACGCTATCACGGTGTGCCCCTCTACCTGCGTCAGCTGGTAGACGACTACCTCGCAGAGAGGACTGTGGAGTTTCCTACTCAAAACGGGTGGAAGGCTAGGGAAATGGCCTGCGGGGTCCCACAAGGGTCGGTGATGGGGCCGCTATTATGGAATATCGGATATGATTGGGTCCTCCGCGGAGACAATCTGAGGGGCGTCGACGTATTCTGCTACGCAGACGACACCTTGGTTACAGCTCGCGGAAGGACCCACCAGGAGGCCATGCACATTGCTACCGCTGGCGTTGCGCAAGTCGTGCGCCGCGTGAGACTATTGGGCCTGGAAGTCGCGCTTCATAAATCTGAGGCCGTGTGTTTTCACGGACCTCGAAATGCACCGCCACGGGGTGCTGGTATTATGGTAAGCGGAGTGCGTATTAACTTGCAGTCATCCATGCGGTACCTTGGGCTAGAGCTGGATGGGACGTGGAAATTCTGTGAACATTTCCGTCGGCTCGCCCCTAAGCTTTTGAAAGCTTCTGGAGCATTGAGCAAATTGATGCCCAACTTGGGAGGACCAGAGGCTAGCTGTCGACGTCTCTACTCCGGGATTTTATGATAGCGAGCGGGCATGGCAAGCCGTAGTCGACTTCTGCGAAGTGACAATATCGCAGAAGGAAGCGGCGGAAAGGGCGAGAGAGGATGACATTCTCTCGGACCCGATCCGCCGTCGGAGAGTTGGGCGAAGGCGGCGTGAACATGCGCGCCACCTCCCCCCCTAACTGGGTCTCGGGTGACAAACAGAGGGGCTGTTTGTCGCCCAGGTAAGAGGCCCCGAGTAGGCGTAGCGACGTGTTGAAGTGTCCCAACACGTCGATGCTTCTAGCAGTTTTGGGAGTGGGCCTAAAGCTCACTCCCCGAGATCGAGCCCATAATGGGCGCCCGCAGGTCGCAGTCGCGGAAGCTTGTTATCTCCCCGTGGCTGTGTCCGTCAATGCGATAGAGGGCACCTTGTGGTTTTAGCGGGTAGTTCGGCCCTTCTGACCGGGAGCCCCGCATACCCCGCTCGCTCCCCTGGCGGGCGGGCACGTGTAAATGCGTTTCCACAAGTAAAAATAAAAAAAAAAGGTTAGGTTAGGTTAGATATTTTTTTAAGTTAGGATAGATATTTTTTTGTTAATTGTTTTGTTAAGAATTAGAAATTTACAAGCTTAATGCCAATTATTCATCCAATGTTTATTTTAGGTTATCTTTTGTTAGGTTAGGTATTTTAATAATTAATTTTATTTCGTTACCAAAATATGCTACCAAACGAGTAATAAATTTTGGTCAGGTTGGGTTTGGTTAGGTTGGGATGTTTCTGGACGAAATTATACGATACATAAAAATAAAACCCCCAATTTGACGTAACGTAACTCTGTTTTTGGACGTAACATTAATTTATTCTAGGGGGGATAGCATTTTTTCTATTTTATTCTTCATGTTCTCCTCGAACGGGACCCAACGGTGTCAGACACCTGGTGAACTGTGGAAATATATTTGCTTTATGAGCAAAAATATTCCTATTGTATATCCGCAATGTACCCGTCGAGCGGGATTCAACGATGCCGGACACGGGACGATATGTACTATTCGTCAATTATATATAAAAATAATTGACAAAAAGTCACCGTTTTTCGATGATAACTTTATTTTTTTGTATGGGGGGTCCGACTTTTTATTTTATATCCTTAATGTGCTCGTCGAGACGGATCCAACGACGTATCGCAAGTGGCGCTAGGACGCAAAAAAAATGCTTATACTCCTAGCGCTTATACCCATTACAGGTTCGGGGTACACTTGACCATGATCCAGGATATTAGTAGATCAAGTAATTACAGCACAGCAGGTGCTATCACCTCTGTGAACCTGTTTAAAGCAGATTAGCGATATTACACCGATGAATCGATATAATGTCGACGCGTTTTGACACCCACCACATCCCTAATAGGCGAGAATGTAGAGGCTCGACCAAAGTCCCGGCAAAAGTTTCGCCGGAAGTTTCGGTGAACATGTGGAGTACGCTTAAGGTGGAGGTACTTCCCTAGTCGGGCGGCTTACTTATACATCACTACATAGTATAAAACAAAGTCGCTTTCTCTGTCCCTATGTCCCTTTGTATGCTTAAATTTTTGAAACTACGCAACGGATTATGATGCGGTTTTTTTTAATAGATAGAGTGATTCAAGAGGAAGGTTTTTAAGTAAGAAAAAAAGGGTAGGTAAGGGTAAAATAGGTGTACGCGTACGAAGTCGCGCCGGGTCCACTAGTATACAATAAGACCACGGTTTGTCCGAATCAACTGACAGTAGTAGAAATTATAAAGTGTGATATGCCAAAAATATTTAATAATATTTTTCTTAACTTACGAAAATAAACAGTCCTACAGATTGAATGACGTTCTATGACAGATAAAAAACTTGCCATAAGTTGCCATACAGAGATTTTATTTAATTTTTTTTTATATATGCGATTCGGACTTAGCGTGGTCTTATTATAGAACTTTTCGTTTTTCATTTTATCACATCACAAACCGGCCGCATTAACAACAGAAATTTAAATAAACGTAGGTATGTAATGTATATTTGACGAACCATGCTTTGGCGCACTGCCCTTTGGTTTGTCAAAATTGAGAACTTTGGAAATTCGCGTATAAACAGATACGCATGCGAAAAGTATGGAAACGCATATTAGAAACTAGAAACGTAATACAAGAATTTGCAAACTGTAAAAATTTGTTACTCTATTTTTAATTTTAATTACGTTGCATAGAGATGATACTGAAAATTTTGACATAGCTTACCATTCTCACCAAAGACGTTCTCGCAAAGGACACTGTAAAAAATTTGACACCACCAACTGTTGTGTCCGCTCAGTCTATGTAGCCTGGTTCGATCGCCTCCAGACGGCACGGCGCGCCGGCGGTTGATTAAATGATATGGAGTAGGGTAGGTATATTCCGGTTCAAAATACAAGTAGGCAGTACAACTAATATTTAACATATTTTGACGACCTGAGTGGTTCAATGGTCAACGCCGTCTGCCACGCAAGAGATCCCGGGTTCGATTTCCGGCCGGGCAGAAATTGAAATGATATGATTTCTGTTACGGGTCTGGGTGTTCTATGTATAATAAGTACGTATTTAAAAAGTATTTAAGTAGTATATCAGTTTTCAAGCACCCATAGTAGTTACTTTGCTTAGTTAGGGGCTAGATGGCGCTGTGTGAATTTGTCCACGAATATTTATTTTATTTATTTAACACATTATGAACATCATACTGGCTACTCTATCCTTTTAGGGATATAAATATATATGGTACCATGTCTATGTCGCAGCCATCTGGTTAAATTAGCCATTTAATTAGAAGGCTAGTCCGTTAATTAAGCGCCGGCATTCAATTGAATGGCTAAAAGGCAACTAGCCAAGTAGTTGAATGTAACGTGCAGCTACTTGGCTGAACGTTATTTAGCCATTTTGTTAATAGAATATATATGTTTGGTTTGAGTGACCATTCGTAAATTATATAACTTTACTTAAGATAAAAAATACGAATTAATAAATATAATTTTTATTTAGAAACGAATATATTAGTGGCAACAAAATCAATTAGTAATTGCATTGCGAGTACTTATAAAATTTATAGTATTTACCACAATAATAACTTTAAACTTTAAACTTATTAACTATTTGCAACAATATAGTAAAGGAAGAATGCACTTTCTTATTTTATAAAATTAAATATAAAATGGCACAAAACTTTCTTAGACATTTGTTTCTAATTGTAAGTATGAAAAGAAAATGAACAATTTAAGTTATCCTTATTCTTACTTAAAAACATTTAGGTACCAAACTTTAAATTTAGTTAAAACGATAAAAATACAAAAACATTGCTGATTTTAAAGACTACCAGTGCTGCAGTGGATAAAATTAGAACTAAATTTAAATCACCTGCCTGATATTACGTCAGCCGTCTTCAAAGGGCTGGCTTATAATAAGCCAACTAGTTAAACGTTAAAAGTCGATAGTTTTATCAACTATCGGCCTAGGCATTCAATTGAATGCCGGCATTTAATAAACAGGCTAGCCTACTCATTAAATGGCTGATTTAACCAGATGGCTGCGACATCTATACCATAAACTTAAGTCCATAGGAACCATATTTAATGTATATATTGACTTAGAATACTTACTTAATTATGTGCATACTAGGTACTCCGGTACCGAAAAATGTCCGCGAAAGTAGAACGTTTCTTCGTGTGTACGTACGGTTTTCTATTTTTAAAACAGTGCGTCTGCACTCTGAAATCTATTTTAGTTCTCTCGTGTCCAAGTTTCGGCGTGTTCACTCTCTAACCAATAATTTGGTGTAATTTACTTATTGTTTGTTCAGGAATTTGATAGAATTTTGTGTAGTTACGCAGAGAATGGTAAGTTCAACATTTTAACTGAATGAAAACTTTTTACTAAACATACCTACCGAGCGAATAGGTTTTATTACCGATGGATAGTAACAAAACGAAAATATTTTGTACAAGTCATCGTTGTCAAAGTCAAATTTTTAGCACAATTTTTGAACATGTGGTATGTGGTCCTTACGCTGAGCCAAGTAATGTTTATTAAGCTTTAAATAACTGTTTCAATCTGTAATCTTGTTCCAGGAGTAGTTGTATTAAAATATGAATTATCAGTAACCTATTAATCTAAAGAACAATGGAAAGTAATTTCATCGTGCTTTTGTTCCCTGGATTAGATTTGTCAGGAGCTTTCAGCATGAAGTCAATTTGGACTCGTATACACGGGTTTGATGAAGGGAGAGAAAGACTTGAGGTAGAACGGAAATCATTTAATAGAATGCATTTGATATCAAGTAGTTTCAAAGAATTTCAAATTATCGATAACCAGGGTGAGGTATCATTGTGTTGTGTGTGTGGCTAGGATTTCATAGGTACCTATTTGAGCGTTTCTCTAACTGTAGCGTAGGGAGCAGACGGATGCAGGCATTAGAAAGCCCAACAGGAGTGGCCCATGTCCAGCAGTGGACATCCGGTGGCAAAATGACTATGATGAATCAAGACTAGTAATTTGTTTTCCAAGCGGTGCTTTACTGATAACAAATTATCAATCAATTTGAACAAGTCTAAATCATACCTAATCATGGTTCGGTTCGTTATGTACGTAAATATTTTTTGTCAGAGTGCGACAGGAGGGTTTTGTTTTTCGAGTGTATGTGTGTAATGTGTATGTCTATTTGTAAGGCACGGGCTAAAGCTCTAACATTGAGCAATGGATTTTAACATATGAGGTGTTGTTAAGCTCGTCTTGGTCGCGGAAGAGACACTGCGTACATAAAAATTATGTAAATTTGTAATGGCTATTTTAGGTGCCATATTGTGACTTGCGAAATTCAATTTTTTTATAACCCATCGGGGTATCAAAATAAATATCTTCAAAAGACGATTACAAAAATACATACAACTTATACACTTAAAACAAGAAATAAACAGCGGTCGGGGTTTTTAGTTTTTGTACTATTTACTTGTTTTAGGTAGGTACCTATATTACTAGAAGCCGGTTTTGTGTGTGTCCAGCAAAGTATTTATAATAGCGCCAACATTTCCAATCTACGAGTGTTGTATGCAAATAGGTAATTTTGGTCCTTCGCAGATCGGAAAATGAGTCTTTTTATTTCTACTGTTTATGGGAACATAACCTAACACTTTAATTATTGTTAAAATTAATGAAACGTACAGAAGAACTAGGTGACGAAAGATGCTTTGGTGTGGGCAATACCAATATTTATGAGATTGCCAATAGGATTTACGTAGGCGTTACATCCATAAGAACAAGCAGCGTTTTAAAATGGCTGTCTCCAACTCATCAGCCAAACGTGGCGATTAGCTTTTATAACAGACTGAAGAGAATTACCTCTGCACCTACTCGATTCTACTCCATTTCCTGAATCAACAGCCCGAAACCAAGAACCTTTTAAGTTCATCACTGAACCAGATCACAGGTATTTTAGTAGTTTTCTTTTGCAGGCGGATCCAGCAACAGCGCCAGTGGCGAGTGGCGACGCGGGAGAAGATACTGCCAATGTCTCCGAAACAAAGGTCACAAATCCTGTAAGTCTTTCTTCTATTTTATAGGGGCGCTAGCTTTTGCACGCGACTTGATTGATTCATCAGCCTATTCACATCCTCTGCTGGACGTAGGGCCTTCGGCCATAGGGCCTTTGCGGTCTAAGACGATTCACACCCATCCACCGCCCACCACCATTTTAAGGTCATCGGTCCATCGTGCCACAGGCGTCCCACTTCGCTTGCCGAGATGCGGTCTTCACTCCAGCAGGAGTCGGTCATCGACCATCAGTCCGTCTGATGATATGGCCGGTCCACTTCAGCGTCTTGATCCTACGTGTGATATCTGTCACTTTAATTCTCTGACGGATAATTTCATTGTAAAATGTCAGAATAATCCGCAGCATCGCGAGACTTCGTCCGCGTAAATTTCGGGTGTGCAGTGATTGCGCGGGATTTACATTTTTTATACCACTAAGGTGGCAAACAAGCTTACGGCTAACTTACATTGAGTTTCGTATGTTAAAGGTAAACTACTACACTGCAAAATTTCATTAAAATTGGTTAAGTTGTTTTTTCAAGATATAAAGTAACGTTCATCCAAACATCCATTAGCAAGATAGATAGGATGCCATATACCAGGCCCTAGACCTTATCTGATTTTAAGTAGGTATTCATCAAAGTAAATGCACATGCTGTTCCGCATTTTTGTGACCTATGACCCAAATACGTGAATCGTGATCTTGAGGCCAATAACGCCGGTTGAGATTAAATCTCCTGCTTTTCGTGATCAATCGACTGTCCTGTCTGCAAATTAGTTGTCAAATAACGTTGGGCACCAAATAGAGGATGGGCTGTCGACTATTACAGATTCAACGATTAATTAGCTATTGACAATAATATCATGGGATGCTTCCAAGGCTTTATTCTTTCTAATTAAACATTATTGACTCCTAATAATATCACTTGCCAACTGCAGTCCACTGCTATTCATTGGCCACCATTAATTTTTATTTATTTATTTTGGAAAGCTAACAGCTACACATATTTGGTACATTGGATTGCCAATTAGAAGCTGTCACATATAGTAAAGTAAATTAAGGTGCACCGCTTAGAGTTTCGAATTTACCTTGCTACAATAGAGTATCCAGACCTTGCTACAATTGGTCGTCTTTCGTTCAAAACTAGTCTACCCACAACAACAGCAAGCCGTTTACAAAGCGGTTGGTGCTATTACTCGTATTAAACTATGGCAGACATCGCACGACCAGCCATCATCATCATCTTAGCGTTATGTCCCGGTTGCGCCCCCGCGCGGCACGCGAAGGCCCAGGCTCCGCCTACGACCGGCCCATAATAATCACATTTTAAAGCAGCTCCTCTATTCCAGGGAGACTGGCAGAAGAGAGAAGCAGAACTCCTAAAGAAGATAGATGAACTAGAAAAAGTTAAAAATGCCAGGGTCGAGGATGGTTTGCGTTTGGAATTGAAGGTAGCGATGTTGTTTTGCTGCAAAAGTTAAATTATAAGGTAGCAGCGGTGTTTAGGTTCTAATATCCCGCGAGTACCTGTTATTTTTCCGTGATCTAAAATTACCCCATGGCACTTGGGGCTTTGACACTTCCAACTTTTCGTCAATAAAATATTAGTACCTATAGATTCAAGTTAGATTTGTTTACTTCGATATTTTGACACAACGTTTGTAATATGTGTCGTACAAGGCGACTAATGTTTTTGAAACAAAAGTTTTGGAGTCTCGGTAGGCTGGAAAATGGGCAGCAGCGTTTTCCATTTCATTTACAACACTGCGATCTCCAACCCGCCTGCCAAGCGTGGAGATTAGGACAATAACCTCCGTTCTCATGGGAGAGGCCAGAAGTCCTGCAGTGAATTTATATGGGCTGTCCTTATCAGTCGTGGCGAATAATAGTTCTCGAGTGGCGACCACGTACGCACGACGCAGCATAGCTCCCACAAGGTGGACCGACGACCTGATAAAGATTGCAGATACCAGCTGGCTGCGAAAGGCACAGGACCGGCCTTTGTGGAGATCTCTGGGTTAGGCCTATGCCCAGCAGTCTTTCGGCTGATATGATGAACCTCAATACAGTTGTTATTTCCAACTCGAATGGCCTTTGCCCGTGGCAGGTGCGCGAAGAAGAAATCGACCTGCTGAAGGCGCGCGTCCGCAACCTGGAGACGGAGCTGCAGGCGGCGCTGTGGCCGGAACCAGGAAATGATCGACAATATTAAACAGCAACATGAGGAGGTATTTTATACCAGTTTTCATTTAACTATAATATAATGTTCGTATGTAAGTAGATCGTCGATATAAATAAAAAATTAGGACCATCCGATTGAGATGAAATTTGGTATGCCTATGTAACTGACTGCATCAAGCGACTATTTTAAATGATATCTTCAGTGTATGAATGCTAGTTACGGTCTATATAACGGTCTCTCAACGCATTGGTAGCGCCCCTGGTGTTGCTGATGTCCATATGCGGAGGTGACCATGCACCATCAGGTGGCCCGCGCGGCCTGTTTGTCTGCCGTATAACATAAAACAAGTACTCCAGGGAAAATAAAATTCATAATTAGCTTTTGTTGCGCAGTGTAGTACCTACTCATCAAGACCATACCAAAGTTATCTTATAGCTTTCATTTGTTTAAATTACCAACTTTCAACTCCACCATCAGACCAGCTCCATGGTACCATATTAATGTATTGTCATCCAAGTTACATAGATATACCAAACTTCAGCTCAATTGAACGCCGGGAAGTGGGTCAAATTAGGCTTACAAGATTCCAGGACATACCTACAAGTGAAGTTAAATAAAAGCTTGTAAAAGAGATTTTCAAACATCGTGACGTATCGATCGTAAATAATGCTCATCGGCTAGCCGAAGCTAAATCAATGAAGCCGGAACTAGCCGATGTGCATTATTTTATGACCGATACCTGTAAAAAAGTTCAAATAAAATAATAGAAATAAATGCTACAACATGATTACGTAATAAAGTTTATTCTATTTTATTATATTGAAGTTCGATTCCTCTGTACCGATATACTCGTAGATGATTTGTTTATATTAGAGGAGGCCTTAAGCCAATTTTGACGTAAATATGTGTGTATTTTTCCCCGTTTATAAGCGTCGGTAGCCTAGTGGTAAAGGTATCTGACTCGCAAGCGAGAGGTATCGGGTTCGTATCCCACTCCCACATGTTCCAATGACTCTTATCTGAGTCATGTATATTAGTTGAATACTAACCGATGCTCTTAAGGTGAAGGAAAACATCGTAATGAAACCGGCCATTCAGGCGATTGAATGTGTAACCATGATCCAATCAGGTCAGGTTCCCCTGGTAATTATGGTACTGGTGAGTCATGGAGGTCAGATGGCAGTGGCTCCACTGTAACTACCTGGTCTGCCAAATCCTGGATCACGGTCAATGTGGACCCCGGGTCCTTGTACGCGAGATCACCACCGGGACATTAACGCCAAGATGATTATGATTATTTTTATTTTATTTTTCCCCAGCTGCTGAGCAAAGCACGCGGCATGATCTTCGACAAGACAAAGATGGTGAAGAACCAAGAGTTACAGATCGAGGCTCTCACCACGCAAGTGGTGTCGCTGAAAGACATCAACCAGATCACCAAAGACCTGCTGGAGATACGCAACGGAGAGATGAAGGCCATGGAGGTATGTTTCTTTCCGGGCAAGGCCGAATGACTATCACTACATATTACAAGACAACTAGCGAACCCGGCACGGCCTCGTTCGCGTGGTGTCCTTCCCCTACCCTTGTTTTTATTGTCTAGGGAGGCACACGGACGGACCGGTCCACCTGATCGAATCTGCATCGTAAGGGGAGCCCCTCCTATCTATACCTTCACCTACCATACACCTACCCTATATCTACTTTGCCCCTATCTACCCTTTTTTGCTCATAAACCTTCCTCTTGAATCACTCTATCCATAGTCTGTCTGTTCGCGATAAACTCAAAAACTACTGAACTGAATTAATGAAGTCGCGCCGGGCGTGGGCCAGTGGCAGTGCAATATAAAATTCAGATAGTCTCTAAGATATGAACAACTCGAAAATGCGTTGAGTTGCATCGAGACAAGGGTGGTGTAAGCACGGCCGTGCCTGTCTGCCCGACTTGGCGGAGGGCAGACAGGCAATCGTTGTAAAATACCGAACTTTGAAGTCTATACTAATATTGTTTGTTTGTTTGTAATGGATAAGCCCAAAAACTAGTTAACCAATTTTATAAATCCTTTGAACGTATAGAAATCTGCATTATCAGGGGATAACATAGACTATTCCTTTTCCCGAAATTCAATGTGGTGTTCACGGGAACGAGTCCGAAACGTAGTCGCCGGCAACGAAGGTAGTCTAGAATAAACAAAAATTTACCAAGTTCACGCATGACGACTAATAATAGGGTTATTAGCAATTCGTCCCATTAGCAGCTCGTCCCATTGGCAGCGAAATCCTGCCAAATCTTGAATTATGGTCAAGGTGAACCCCGGGCCTTCACGCGTGAGAGTACAACCGAAATATTAAGTTCAAGTTCAGTCCGGGAAGGTGTTCGTGTAATGAATAACTACAAAAATGTCTTTGCCAGTTTAAAACCCTTTTGGTAACGGTGACTGTGGCCATTCAGGAATAATTACTAGACTTGAGTGCGTATTGGTCATTACTCATTAAAAGAGGACACAAACAACACAATACGCTATCTAAACCTAAACTTCTCCAAAGTTATACCACAAGTATTCAAATGGAACAAAGTGTTTCAATTTTAATTAGTTAAAATGTGTATTTAATATGATTAAGCACTTCGTGGCAATTAAAGACTATTCAAACGAGCGCCCCAATCTCGATTGATTATGTATCCATACGAAGTTTAGGGTCCAAAAGCAACTTCAGTCTCCGTCATCCCCGATCAGCTTGATTGTATTACAATATTGCATTATTCAGCTCAATCGGAAACCGGGTCTAATGTAACTAGCAAAGAAATCATTGCGAACACACGCACAGGGGCAGATTATTTTATAGAGTAATGTCTTTCATTATCTTACATACATTCGTGGGCGGCGGGCTTCGGAAAGCCACACTTTGCATCTTTGTGCAATAATGCGTTATTCGTTCGAGCCGCTACTCTATTGGGCGGGCCGCTCGGCCTCGCCCTTACATATTAAAAACGTTACATCTGGTCTCAACGCGCAGAGGGCGCGCGGCGGCAGCGCACGGGGTTTGTTTGTTGGCGCGCGTAATGGCTGAGCTTGTATGTTGACTGCTGTGAATTTTTTATTTCATACTTTTTTAAATAATTTTGGATAGCGAAATTTTTTATTCATTTACTTATAGTTAAATATTTTACATCGTCATTAGATGTTATTCGTCACGGTTATTAGATGACTTCTTCATAACAAAATAAACAATGTCAATATAAATTCAATAAAATTATTCATAAATAGCTTAGATCTACTACGTAAGTAGATTAAATAAAATCAATCAAATGTCAAGTTCAATATCAAAATAATGTCAATATTTGAATTGACTAAGATATAAAAATATGATGTCAAGTAATTCAAAATGCGTTTTGAATTACTACGTACGTAAATTCAATGTCAGGTAAATATAAAAAAATTAATGTAAATTATATAATACATAAAATTGATAAAAATATTGATAAGTATGTCAATACCTAATGTAATTACTTATTAATTTAATTGTAGTGGTCATTTGCTGATAACAATAATAGTCAATATGCAACACTAAGGGTAAATATAGGTTTCACTCGTCAATAAACTCATTTAACGAGTAATAAGCTTTTTTCAGCAACATTGATGTATGTATGTATGTAAACTCTTTATTGTAACAATATAGTACATTTCAAAAGGAAACACTTACAAAGCAAAGGCGAACTTATCCCACAACACGATCTCTTCCAGCTAACCTTAGACAAGCCGAAAGGACCTTACCTACTTTAAAAATAACCAGAGAGTTAATTTAAATATATTAAACGAGACCAGTAAAACTTATCAGTAAGTAATAAGTAATACATTTGTAGAACATTAAAATTGATTTTAATGTTCTACAAAAACTATTGCCCTATTTACACTCTGAAGGTAGTTTGGTGTAGATTCGCGGACCCATTATAATAAGAGAACGAGTTGTTATCTCCAAACGGTGACTTGCAATTGGGATGACACTGGGCCTCCTAGCGGAGCATCGCAGGATTTCGTTGGTTGGGAAATCCCCAAAATTACGTTTGACATATTTAGCAACTTCATATATATACAGAGTTACCCTCTCTGTATATACAGGGTGTTTCATAATACATGTATAAAGCCGAAAGGGTGTTAAAGTAGAGCTTTCAAAGAGTGCACTGGCGACTTCATTTTATCCGGACATTGAATTTTAATTTTAGTAAAAAAAATTAATTTTTAAAGATAAATAACCATATCGACTACGTTGAAGCGCAGCTCTATTTCAAGTTGATGATCATATAAAAAACAGGTTAATAACCTCGTGCGACCCCTATCGAAACAAAGCAACCTCCTCAAGCCTACTACCAGGAGCCTAATGCTGCGTACACACCGGGCGATGTGTGACGCGCACCCGTTTCGGCTAACGATTGTCCGTTGGCGTGTGCCAGCCGGCAATCCGCAGTGCAGCGTGGCGGTAACATCAAACGGATAGAAGTAATCATCCAATCGCAGTTTGGGTGGATACCGAAGGCCAACAAACAAACGTGCAAATACGAGCCCGAATCGGTTCCCAAAACTCCCAAAGATCGTTTGCTTGACCACGAAATGCAAGTATTAGACCTTAGAAGTCCAAATAATTCGGCCGACAGCCCTTCGTTGGCGTACGTTGAGTGTGTACACACCATAAGGACGAGTAATAACCTCGTGCCATTCATATCAAAACAAACCAACCTCCTTCATCTTACTACCAGGCGTCGTACTAAATGTTACCTACTTATCTACATGAATAGGCTCTACCAAATTAACTAGGAACTTGCCTACACTAATTATTTTCGATAGGTAGGTATGCTTAAATAGTCGGAGCGTCGGTGGCCTAAGGTTGCGGTATCCGACTCGTACGCGTGAGGTACCGGGTTCGAATCCCACTGCCGCCATGTACCACTAACTCTTTTCTAAGTTATGCACAGTAGCTGAATACTAACCAATGCTTTTACGGTGAGGGTAATCATCGTGATGAAACTTACACATTCAGTTCAGACGACTGAATGTGTAAGTAACCATGATCCAATCTGGTCAGGTTCCCTTGGTTGCAGGGTTAGGAGCCAGGAATGTCAGATGGCAGTCGCTCCACTGCAATTAATTACCTAATCTGCCAAATCCTAGATCATGGACCATAATCTAATAATTTTGTGGAGAAAAGAATTTGTTACAGTGGAGCGACTACCATCTGACCTCCATGACCCTGCTACCAGGGGAACCTGACTCGATTGGATCATGGTTACAATTTCAGTTGCCAGAATTTGCAGATTTCATCATGATGTTTCCCTCACCATAGGAGCATCGGTTAATTTCAACTAATGTACATAACTCAGAAAAGAGTCATTGGTACATTGCCACAGCGGGATTCGAACCCGGCACCTCTCTCGCTTACAAGTCGGATACTCAACCGCCCAGCCACCAACGTTCTTAAAAAACATACTTAAGATAGCTACATAACTAAAACAGAATTCGTTCAATTGATAAATCGTTCTACACAAATAAGTAGGTACTATGTCCTACTAAAATGGTTCACTCATCTAGGGACCTACGTAGCGTAGGGAACCACTTATGAGACTAGTTTTGTTGAAACAGATTACAGACAGGTTTTACTAAATACCTACATGTTTTCATGAACAGATAAAAGCGTTGTCTTTTTTGCCTATTTCCCGTCGGAAAAGAACCTCCTAACGTTACGATTAGGTACTAGCTAGGTAGCATATCTTATAGTCTAGCTAGAACCTAGACCTTTAAAGCATGTAGGTACGTACCTTTTTAAAGTTATTTTATGAAAACAAACAGCGTTAGGTGCCATACTTTCTTGCTTTCTTGTGGCTCGGATGACTGATAGGTATTAACTATCAAGTAAGCTTGCACTCGTATCGTAGCGTAGCTATACCTAGCTACCGGTACACTCCATACACACAGATACACAACACTACGCAGGCTCTGGTTGCTATGCAATACGTAAATAGGTAGGTACCATGGTGTTTGGCCTACTGCTAGCTTGCATTCATACACAGAATAATGATTATCACAATACTTAAACGTTGAACGCTGAACACAGACAAAACTACGTTAATACTGGTGCCTGAAGCTATAAATCATTCGTTCACATCGTTAACACTCTTATCACAGTTATCTTCACAATAGGTACTTAGGTATCCTACAACTACAACGCAACAATCATTTCGATCACGCGAAAAGCTAAAAACTGAATGAACGAATACGACGCGAAAGTAGGCAAATTTCGTCAATGGAAGTCGCGCCGTGGGTCAAACCACAAAATAAAGAACGGCCCGCCAAAGTATTCTATTTTTAGATTTTGTAGTTTTCAGTTTCTATTTTGATGTCAAAAGCGCCGCCACAGCTCCGGCGCCGGCCTTGACCTTGACGGCACGTGCAAAAGGATTCGTACTTAGGGATCCGTGTTTTAGGGGTCTAACTTATTTCGCCTTTTATGTTCTCTCGTTTTATGTTCTCCTGGTAGTTGCACCATAATGTTGATTTTTTTTTTATTTGTTAAAGTGAGTCTCAAGCGAATCCAACTGTGGGCTTAATAATAATCCTTATGGCGATGGCCTACATTTGCTTATCACGATTTTATCGGGTAGTTTGGTACAATGACAGTAACCTAGACAGTAATTTCTAAAATTGTGTTTGGGTCCGTGCTCCACCTAGGTGACCTAGGTTCTCCAATTGGGTGAAGCATGGGATATTTACAGGTAAAGCTCCATCAACTAAGAATCATTAAGTTAATTTTAGTTGATAAGAAATGTTCGTGAAAACTATAGGTACGATTACCTACGCGACACTGAAACATGACTGACAGACATGACATGAGAAAGCAAACTCGTAAAAAGACAAAGATGTTACATTAATTAGAGTTTGCCACATTAATATGCTACAGTAATTTGAATAAGACTACTTTGCTATTAGTTAGGTGGTGGTGCACTTTCGTAAAAACTATGAATGAACCTTTTGAATTAAAATCACAATTGATTACAATATTTTTTTGTACAGAACCCTCGAAACCAAAAACTACAAAACGGATAATTTAGACCTCCTTAATATTGCGCCTAGTACGTGGGGTGTCCATAAAATAAGCCGGTGCAAATACAGGCATGACGCATTTCATCTTAGTCCTCACAGTGACAACGCATCTGCTGTTCTGCATGTTTGTTGCCTGCAACCTAAATGCTTAAATCCTAGTACGTAAATAGTGTTGCTAGGTATTTTTTCAGCTATTCAAATTTAATATTCACCTTCTTGAATTCAAACATGAGTAGAATTTAATAATTACTATTAGATAGGTACTAAAATGACATCTTTCCTTATTTCGGAGCTGGCGGAAAAGTTCAACGAGAAATGCATAAACTTGTGCCAAGACTCACCACATGCATTCAACAGGATGTAAACTGAGTGAAAAAATAGACAAAAAAGTATAACAACAATATCGTGTAGTTTTGCTGCACTTTCCAAAAATATTAAAATCTAGTGAATGTACTTTATGGACACCCTGTGATATCAGTATCCCGTACATAGTCCACCTGCTTCAGTCATGACTGCCTAGTACAATAGAAGATATGGCGCAGACGCGAAATCAAGCTGTAACTTTTTTGCCTATTAATGTTTATTGTGTTTTCGCAATTAGTTTGAAGACTATGTACCTAGGTGCAACATTGTGTTGAAGGCAACAAAAAACAAATAAATTAAAGTAGAAACAAACATCGAAATGTCTTGTTTTTGTGCCGGACTGCTCACGAGCTGCTTGTAATAATAATTTTATTAACCAGCCACTTGAGGTATTGATCGTAGTGATCTTTAGATTGAATTTTAAAACTCATATGAAACGGTAGGTAGAAATGACTTAAAGGCACAAAACCTATATCCTATCTGTAACTGGTAAAATTGTATTATTCAGTTGATTGACCTGATTATGAACTTGAGTGATCTATTACAACTGATTTCTAGAGATGCGGTCTTTCGTTTTCAAAATGTGATTATCGACATTGAAAAAGAAAAAGTTCGATAGTCATTTTCTCGGTAACTATTCCACGCACGAAAAAAATAATTGTACCTATCGTTTTAATACGTTTAGCACTCCATCCAGTTCACGGCTTTATACATGTATTATGAAACACCCTGTATATGAAGTTAATATATTTAAATCAATATTGAACTCAGGGCAGATTGATCAATTCCCAGATAAAACATAAGTCTAATAAGTTGTTATGTAACTAAAATGAAAACGTATCGTTACTTCAGTAAAGTGACGAATTATAGTTTGTTTTATTTTGGTGGTATATTACTTTATGGCGCAGGTAAATTTTATCTGAGTCTGTGAGTGATATCTACCAGAGAGACTCATCGTTTGCCCGGCCTAGCCCCGCCCCGCAAGCAATCGGGACCCAATAATTTAGAAAGCTAAGTTCACAGTGACCAGTAAATATAACAAATATTTAATATATGAAACAGCTAAAAGTAATGGTATTGTAATCATCTAACTGCCACCATTGCAAATTGTCAAATGAAAACACGGACATGATCGAACGACTGATGACTGCCAAAGAAGAGGAATGTGAGTGTGTCGCTTCGCAGCTTCAGCGCCCCGCGCCCCAGCCGCAAAACATTGTCGTCGCCCCCGAGGCGCACGCTGCGAGCACCGCGGCTCCTGCGGTGAACGTCGAGCCCGCGGGCGCCGGGTGTAAGGTGTTGGCCGCCCCGGCCGCCCCGGCCGCCCCGGCCGTCGCGACCACCTCTGCCACCGCGGCCCACATCGTACCTGCTGTCGGCGGGCCCCACAAAGCCTCAGCCGCCCCGGCCTTCGCGGCCACCTCTTATGCCGCCGCTGCGAGGAGAACGACGCGCTCTACAGCCCACGCGGCCTACATCCAGCGCGCGGTCGACGAGCCATTCAAGGCCACAGACGCACCGGCTATTGCGGCCACCTCCTATGCCACCATAGCAAGGAGATCGACGCGCTCTACGGCCCCCGCGGCCCACATCCAGCCCGCGGTCGTCAGGCCCCACAAGACCCCAGCCGCCCCGGCCGTCGTGGCGACAACGAGATTGGTGGGCACTACGGACACGGCAAAGAGTTCAATACGCACCATAATATATTCCGATTCGCTTGGCAAAGGCATGGGCATATTAATAAGTAATGATGTCAATAAATCTGTTTGTAATCATTGTTTGCCAAACCGATCATTTAATGAGATAATAAATGTAGCTAGTCAACAATGTAATGAAGACCGTACCAATATTATAGTAATGGTCGGAAATAGCATGGGAATAACTAGAAATGATATCGTAGAGAGTTTTCAAAAAATTCAGTCCTATAATTTTAATAAAATTACTTTGTGTGCTTTCCCCTAAACGATGTTTCAGTGTCGCGTAGGTAATCGTACCTATCGTTTTCACGAACATTTCTTATCAACTAAAATTAACTTAATGATTCTTAGTTGATGGAGCTTTACCTGTAAATATCCCATGCTTCACCCAATTGGAGAACCTAGGTCACCTAGGTGGAGCACGGACCCAAACACAATTTTAGAAATTACTGTCTAGGTTACTGTCATTGTACCAAACTACCCGATAAAATCGTGATAAGCAAATGTAGGCCATCGCCATAAGGATTATTATTAAGCCCACAGTTGGATTCGCTTGAGACTCACTTTAACAAATTAAAAAAAAATCAACATTATGGTGCAACTACCAGGAGAACATAAAACGAGAGAACATAAAAGGCGAAATAAGTTAGACCCCTAAAACACGGATCCCTAAGTACGAATCCTTTTGCACGTGCCGTCAAGGTCAAGGCCGGCGCCGGAGCTGTGGCGGCGCTTTTGACATCAAAATAGAAACTGAAAACTACAAAATCTAAAAATAGAATACTTTGGCGGGCCGTTCTTTATTTTGTGGTTTGACCCACGGCGCGACTTCCATTGACGAAATTTGCCTACTTTCGCGTCGTATTCGTTCATTCAGTTTTTAGCTTTTCGCGTGACTTCGGTCACGTTGATGTTGCGTTGTAGTTGTAGGATACCTAAGTACCTATTGTGAAGATAACTGTGATAAGAGTGTTAACGATGTGAACGAATGATTTATAGCTTCAGGTACCAGTATTAACGTAGTCTTGTCTGTGTTCAGCGTTCAACGTTTAAGTATTGTGATAATCATTATTCTGTGTATGAATGCAAGCTAGCAGTAGGCCAAACACCATGGTACCTACCTATTTACGTATTGCATAGCAACCAGAGCCTGCGTAGTGTTGTGTATCTGTGTGTATGGAGTGTACCGGTAGCTAGGTATAGCTACGCTACGATACGAGTGCAAGCTTACTTGATAGTTAATACCTATCAGTCATCCGAGCCACAAGAAAGCAAGAAAGTATGGCACCTGACGCTGTTTGTTTTCATAAAATAACTTTAAAAAGGTACGTACCTACATGCTTTAAAGGTCTAGGTTCTAGCTAGACTTTAAGATATGCTACCTAGCTAGTACCTAATCGTAACGTTAGGAGGTTCTTTTCCGACGGGAAATAGGCAGAAAAGACAACGCTTTTATCTGTTCATGAAAACATGTAGGTATTTAGTAAAACCTGTCTGTAATCTGTTTCAACAAAACTAGTCTCATAAGTGGTTCCCTACGCTACGTAGGTCCCTAGATGAGTGAACCATTTTAGTAGGACATAGTACCTACTTATTTGTGTAGAACGATTTATCAATTGAACGAATTCTGTTTTAGTTATGTAGCTATCTTAAGTATGTTTTTCAAGAACGTTGGTGGCTGGGCGGTTGAGTATCCGACTCGTAAGCGAGAGAGGTGCCGGGTTCGAATCCCGCTGTGGCAATGTACCAATGACTCTTTTCTGAGTTATGTACATTAGTTGAAATTAACCGATGCTCCTATGGTGAGGGAAACATCATGATGAAATCTGCAAATTCTGGCAACTGAAATTGTAACCATGATCTAATCGATTCAGGTTCCCCTGGTAGCAGGGTCATGGAGGTCAGATGGTAGTCGCTCCACTGTAACAAATTTTTTTTCTCTCCACAAAATTATTTTCCGTGCCCGTGGTCCGCCTTGACTATGGTCCATGATCTAGGATTTGGCAGATTAGGTAATTAATTGCAGTGGAGCGACTGCCATCTGACATTCCTGGCTCCTAACCCTGCTACCAAGGGAACCTGACCAGATTGGATCATGGTTACTTACACATTCAGTCGTCTGAACTGAATGTGTAAGTTTCATCACGATGATTTCCCTCACCGTAAAAGCATCGGTTAGTATTCAGCTACTGTGCATAACTTAGAAAAGAGTTAGTGGTACATGGCGGCAGTGGGATTCGAACCCGGTACCTCACGCGTACGAGTCGGATACCGCAACCTTAGGCCACCGACGCTCCGACTATTTAAGCATACCTACCTATCGAAAATAATTAGTGTAGGCAAGTTCCTAGTTAATTTGGTAGAGCCTATTCATGTAGATAAGTAGGTAACATTTAGTACGACGCCTGGTAGTAAGATGAAGGAGGTTGGTTTGTTTTGATATGAATGGCACGAAGTTATTACTCGTCCTTATGGTGTGTACACACTTAACGTACGCCAACGAAGGGCTGTCGGCCGAATTATTTGGACTTCTAAGGTCTAATACTTGCATTTCGTGGTCAAGCAAACGATCTTTGGGAGTTTTGGGAACCGATTCGGGCTCGTATTTGCACGTTTGTTTGTTGGCCTTCGGTATCCGCCCAAACTGCGATTGGATGATTACTTCTATCCGTTTGATGTTACCGCCACGCTGCACTGCGGATTGCCGGCTGGCACACGCCGACGGACAATCGGTAGCCGAAACGGGTGCGCGTCACACATCGCCCGGTGTGTACGCAGCATTAGGCTCCTGGTAGTAGGCTTGAGGAGGTTGCTTTGTTTCGATAGGGGTCGCACGAGGTTATTAACCTGTTTTTTATATGATCATCAACTTGAAATAGAGCTGCGCTTCAACGTAGTCGATATGGTTATTTATATTTAAAAATTAATTTTTTTTATTAAAATTAAAATTCAATGTCCGGATAAAATGAAGTCGCCAGTGCACTCTTTGAAAGCTCTACTTTAACATCCTTTCGGCTTTATACATGTATTATGAAACACCCTGTATAACAAAAAAAAAAAACAAAGCGTACATAAAATAAAAATAATGTTAGGAAAACAAGAAAAAGAAAGAAGAATAATAATAAATGTACCTACCTACAGTTTATCTATTCCCAGTGGCATTGTTTAAAGTTCGTGTCGCGGCTTCCAGTGCAACTAGACCCCCTCGGCATAATGTTGTGGTCGCTTGACGTGTACTACAACGCTGGTTTTCAGTGGGCCCACCAACCACCCGAAAACACCGCACAGTCAGTAATATATCGTGAAATTTATAAATATAAGCGGCAACTCATGAGTAGTAGGTAAGTGTGTACAACATTTAGCGACTTATATAGTGATATTTTACAATGTGGACATTTTGCGACTTTGACATTTTTTTACCAGTGGACATTTTGCAACTGGGACATTTTGAGACTAAACGCACGTATCTTGTGATTATTACGATTATGTCGCTTCAGGGCGTCATCATCAGATGCTGCGTTATTTGCTTGTACCCGGGAAGTGACCATTTGTTTACAAATGCTAGCCAGAATACCAAATTTCAGCTTATTAAGGCTTCAGAACTGCCCTCTCAGCTATATTTTGAAAAATGATAAGCATTCGGTTATAACAATGATATCACAGCTTAGGCAATGTTTACTCGCCGTTTTAATGCGGTAAAGTTGTCGAAATGTTTGAAAACGCTACGTATTTTTGTGTTAGTATGGTTAGTGGATTATATTATAGGTATGCAGTTCTCTGCATTACAAGACCTTGACGCGAATATAGAGAAATGATTTAAAATATTAACAAGATAATTTGTTATTCACACAAAGATGAATCTAAACGAATTACTATGTGTCGCGCTAATAATCAACAGTGTTTATGTACCTCTTTTCAGCCATTAGCTTGGCGGGACACTCAGCAACACCTGTATTATGGTTGCTCGGCTTTTTGAAGCGCGAGCACGAGGCGCATTTTGATAGCTTTGTCTTTTTTGTGCACTCGTTTAGTGAGGGACCTAGATCGCCACAATGGCCGCATGTGGTGTCAGTCTGACGACAACATGTTCATACTGATGACACTAAAAGCAGCGAGTGACACGAGTAAAGTCTCTAAAGTAAAGGGCATGATGGCGCCTTACGTATGAGAGTAGGTATTTCTAAAATATAATTACAGGTCTCGGCATCTGTCTTCTCGGACTTATGACTCATTGGACGTCAAAAATATCTCAATGTCATATTATCAAGCTTTTCTCATTATCATTCATTCATTTTTCAGGGTCAAGTCCGAAATACGAAGCAGTTATTCGAGATCCTAGACTAAAACACCTGGCGCTGGGCACCTGGAACAACGGATCCAATGTGCCAGCGTACATCGTACTCGACTATGCATCATTATGAACCTAGCATATATGGTGTGGCACCCCATCGTGTTTTGGCTCTTTGGAACTCCCTGCGAATGTTTCTCGAACAGAACAATCTGTGGCATCCTAAATATTTGGCCACATCATTGTCTGTAGGTGAGATGGCGGTTAAACGTAATAAGTTCTCAAATTAAAAATATTATTTTGTCATAACAAGCTTTTATCGTGCAGTATAATACCTACTCACCAAGACCGTTCCAAACAGCACAATCACAATGGTGTTATCTTCTTGCGTTCAGTATTTCCTATGACCACCTTCCGTCATCATCATCAGACCTTATATATCACCTAGTAGGGGTTTATTTCTCATCATGACCATTCCAAAGTCACCAAACACGATGGGGTTATCTTATGCGCTCATTATCTTCAAGAATTGGAGTTTAAAGCCCTATTCCTATGCCATATCATCAGACCAGCTCCATGATACCATATTAATATATTGTCGTCCAAGTAACATAGGTATACTAAAATTTAAGTCAATTGAACGCCGGCAAGTGGGTTAAATTAGGCTTGCAAGACATGCAAAGTTCGTAAATAAGAATTTAAAAGGTCGTGCTCAGGTATCGGCCGGCAATAATGCACATCAGCTAGTCCGGCTTCGTCGAGCGTCATCTCTGTCGCACGCGTGGGAGTAAATGCAAAGCCTTATCTAGCAGATGTCCATTATTTACGGCCGATACCTGTACATAGAGCACCACTCATAAAGAAGTTTTAATAAAGTAACAGAGATAAACGTTACAACATTATTTCTACAAAGTTCGATTCCTTTGTGCCGATATACTAGTAGATGATTTGTTTGTAGAATCGATGTACACTAGGGGATTGTGAAAGATCATAATTAATACAATAAGATATTCCATATTAGGGGAGGCCGTAAGTCAATCTTTACGTAATATATGTATGTATTTTTCACCGTTTAGGAGCATCAGTGGCCTAGTGGTAAAAGTATCCGACTCGCAAACGAGAGATACCGGGTTCGAATGCTCTTAGGATAAGAAAAAAACATCATGATCAGGTTCCACTGCACATTCAGGCTACTGAATGTGTAACCATAATTTAATCAAGCCACTTTTCCCGGGTAGCAGGGTCACGGAGGTCAGATGGCAGTTGCTCCACTGTATTAACAGGGCCCTTGTACGCGAGACCACAACCGGGTCATTAACGTCAAGATGATTATGATTATTCTTCACCAGCTGCTAAGCAAGGCACGTGGCATGATCTTCGACAAGATGGTGAAGAAACAAGAGTTACACATTGAGGCGCTCCTTCCCCTACCCCTGTTTTTATTCTCTTGGAAGGCACACGGACGAATGATCCATCTGATCGAATCTCCATCCTAAGAGGAGCCCCCCCTCCTATCCTATACCTATCCTATACCTACTTTGCCTATACCTACCCTTTTTCTTTGCTTATAAACCTTCTCTTGAATCATTTTATCCATTGTTAAAAACCGCAATAAATCCGTTGCTTAGTTTAACAGATCTACGCGTACAAAGATACATAGAGACAAACGGCGGACATACACTAATATAAATAAATAAAAATCATTTATTACATCTATCTCACACATGAAGTATGATACTATGAAAGTCCCACGTCGCGTCTGTCTGTCTGTTCGCGATAAACTCAAAAAGTACTGAACTGAAGTAACGAAGTCGCGCCGGGCGTGGGCTAGTGGTAGTGCAATATAAAATTCAGGCAGTTTCTCAAGTCTCTAAGAAAGATGTGAACAGTTGCTTCGAGAAAAGGGTGTAAGTACGGGCGTGCTTGTCTGCTCGACTTGGTGGAGGGCACTGCCATACCGTTGTAAAATACCGACCTTTTTAAGTCTATACTAATATTGTTTGTTTGTTTGTTATGTATATGTCGGAGAAAGGACTAGAGAACACTCGCCCATGAGCGAGTAATGGCCATCAGAACGTATTTATCGGGATTTCGTAGCAATAAAGGGGTATCTATAGTGTTTTAAGAATGTATTGTAAAATTAAAGCCACATTTACGAGTTTACAATTGTAGCCGAGACCCGCGGGTTATTTGCGAAACCTTCCACCACCCATGGCCAATCTCATCAGGCCGATCCGCGGGAGATGCGCCGGGGCTCTTACTAGTTGCCACATACGCACAGCTTGACTCCCTACACATTGTTAACAGTACATCCTGCACTCACGTTTCTATTTTCTGGAGCTTTCACGCATCTCTTTAACGCATCAAGGTTTACGCTTCATCGCTCTTGAATGGTTTCTAGTTCTTGGTCCCAATATCCTTGCGGCTGCCGTCGCCGCCATGCTGCTTGTGACGTTGTCATAATAGTTGCAAGCCACCCATCAGGTGGCGCACCAATCGACATCCAGGCTGATGGACTAAGAGACTCATGATCATCTCCGACATATATATATATATACCCATAAACTATTTAACCGATTTTAAAAATCCTTAGTACCTATAGAAATCTTCACTTTAGAAGGTAGTCTAGAATAAACAGAAATTTACCAAGTTTACGCATGCCGACTAATAATAGGGTTAATAGCAGCTCGCCCCATTGGCAGCGAAATCCTGTGAAAATTTTGAATAATGGTCAAGGTGAACCCCGCACGCGAGAGTACAACCGAAATATTAATGCCAAGACGACTTAGGTGTCAATGAATCGCTTTAGAAATTAGTCCAAAAATTCAATTAAAATCTATAATTCCGGGATGGAGTTCGTGTAATGACAAAAACTATAAAAAGTAAAAGTATACGAGCTAAATTACAAAGCCCGTGGGTGGTGATACTTATGAAATGAATATAATAAAGAAAAGTATATGGATGGTGTTCGTGTAATGAATATCCACGAAAATGTCTCTGCCAGTTGCAACCCTTTTGGAGACCAAGGCCTTTCAGGGATAATTACTAGACTTGAACGCGTATTGGTCATTACAAGCATAGAGAGGCAAAAACACAATACGCTATCTAAACCTATACACACACACACACAAGTTTTAAAACCTAAAACTTTTCATTTAAATTAGTTATAATGTGTACTTAATATGATTAGCACTTCTTGGTGGTTGGTAATAAAAACTATTGAATCGAGCACCCCAACTAGATTGATTATGTATGTATCCATCATGCGAAGTTTAGGGTTCCAATGGCATCTTCAGTCTCCATTATCCGATGAGCTAGATTGTGTGACAATATTGCCATTTTTTCAGCTCAATCGGAAACCGGGTCAAACCTTACTTTCATTCAATAATTTCATTGCGAACACGCGGGACAGACGACAGATTATTGTTTTAAAAACAATAATTCTAATCAATGCTCCCGAAATAAATCTAATAATTTCAGATATTGCGTAAATTGTAATAAGTAATGATTTTCATCTCAACTTCTATTTTATATTCCTTTCGTGCGCGGCGGGCTTTGGAAGACCCACTTTGCATCTTTGTGCAAGGCGTTATTAATTAGTTCGAGCCGCTATTGGGCGGGCTGCTCGGCCGCGCCCTTACATAATAAAAACGGTACGTCTTGTCTCAACGCGCAGAGGGCGCGCAGCGGCAGCGCACAGGGTTTGTTTGTTGGCGCGTGCAACGGCTGAGCTTGTATGTTGACTGGTGCTGTGAATTGTTTATTCCATACTTTTTAAAATAATGTTAGATAGTGTAATTTTTTATCTATTGAACTGAAGGCCGATTAATCAATTCTCAGATAAAACATAAGTCTAATAAGTTATTATGTGACTAAAATGAAAACGTATCGTTACTTCAGTAAAGTGAAGAATTATAGTTTGTTTTATTTTAGTAGTATTTTACTTTGTGAGGCAGTTAAATCTGCAACGTGGCGCTTAACGGGAGAATATAATGATAGTCAATGGCTCGCGTACAAGCATTTAATGTGTCAAATTACTTATCCTAACTTACATTGTCACGGTTTGAATTGTTTGGATATGAAGTTTCATATCTGCGAATAATCAAATATGAATCACACATACTTTCGAATGCGACAGTACTCGAGATAAAATTTAGTCCTCCAATTTCCAACTAGATAATGTTACGAGTCACGAATTCATTTCTCACGCATATTTGGTTTGTTTACCTACGTAATCATTCCGTTACGAGGATAGTGTAGGTACTTGGAAAAACGGACGTTCTTGCCTGGGCATTGACTGCGCGTGTTAGATATAAGGTATTTTAGTATGTTTTAATTAGTATTAAATATTGTGATTAATAATATTCAATATTTCAAAATACTTTTGAAAACATTTACCAACTTCAGAACGAAGTGTGGTGATTTCTGAACGATTATTTGCCTTTGATCAGTTAAGTACTGTTTATGCGAAACTTCCTTAATTAATTATGTTATAAATTTATAATAATGTTTAATAACGTTAAAAGTATTGTAATACATTAAATTAACATGTAATCAATCTATTAGTAAATTTAGGAGACCGGAAATGAGAATAGAAATGACATTTCCAGCTAGATAGCTAGTATAAAGGTCCAGTCGGAAGGCTGAGAGGGACTTTTGCTCCAGAGCCGGCACAGAGTTAGTACAAACTTACATTGTATTATTGTTGTTTTATATTTTGTATTAGTTTTATTTATTTATATAATGGTTTGTTTATTGAATCGTACGTAATACCACAGTCTTTTTTTAAAAGATAAATATTTAATTATGTGATCGATAATTGTGTCATAACATTTGGTTAGAATTTTGCATAAATGAGGTTTACCTATGGTATTTTGTTTGTTTTATAAAAGCTCGTTTAATTTAGCTAATGTTGTTTAAATAAATACCCATTTATGGTAGACGTCCCACCATTTCGTACTAAGCGTTCTGCATCCTGTTTTCTTATGCGCACTGCAAAGGACTGGAACTCTCTGCCTGAGTCACTGTTCCCCGATAAGTATAACCTTGGGGTCTTCAAATCAAGAGTGAATAGGTGTCTTCTAGGCACGCATGCTACATCTTCGACCTCATCGTCGCTTTCCATCAGGTGAGTTGAGGTCAAATGCAAGCTTATTGATAATAATAATAAAAAAAAAATTGTAGTAAATTACATTGCTTATTACAATATACCTAATATCTTTAAAACATGCTTTTCTTTCACTACACATATTATCGGGTTTGTTACCACGGTTAGTATTGTTTTTACCTCGATATTTCGACGCAGTTGCATGCGTCATGGTCACGAGTTGACTGGTGCCGCTGTGTGAAGTCGCTCCTAAGGACAGACATATCGGTCCACCCTCTTTCGGATTCGACGATTACCCTCACTTTGAACTCTCGAACCACTACCATTGTTACTCGCTTGATTCCCGCGACACACGAAACTCACTACGTCTTTACGCGAAACTGAAATCGAACTACTTTTACGACTGTATACATTTAACACTGGATTCCACGCACTGGACAGTTTAAACCCATCTTCACGATTAAAATTTTTGTATTTCGTTATTTCTATTGCCTCCCGCACTAGGCGTGGTATATAGTGACGTTCCGTCGACAGTACTTGGGGGTTATGTAACTCGATCCAATGATTCGTTTCGCTTTGAGTCAGGTGTTGTGCTATGGCCGACTTCTGTGCGTCGTTGTTCCTTACAGCTCTTATATGCTCCTTCATGCGGTCGACAATTGTTCGTTTTGTTTGACCGATGTATGAGCTGCCACAACTGCAGTTCACTTTATAGACGCCAGGAGTTTGAAGAGGTAGGCAGTCCTTAGGCGAACGAAGCAGTTTCTTATTTTGCTAAAGGGGGTAAAAACAGTTTTTATAGAATATTTCCCTAAGAATCTACCAATTTTATCAGTTACCCCTCTCACGTATGGCAAAAACGCTGGCTGTCGCTGTGCCTCCTCCTTTCTCATTTTTGGGGTGCGTTTAGGTTTGCAGGCTGTCACGCTGTACCCGTTACGTCTAAGAACAGCCCTCACATGCTCCAGCTCTTGTGAAAGATGGTTGACATCACATACATCGTAAGCTCTGTCTGTCAGTGATCTCACCACAGAATCTAGATGACGTGGGTGATGGTGAGAAGTCGCATGTAAATACTTGTCTGTATGTGTTATTTTTCTGTGGACAGAGTGACCCAAATTTCCATCTACTTTAGCAATCACCAATACATCCAAGAATCTCATTTAAGATGAAGAATCATTATTTAATCAAACATGCTTTTGTTTGATTAAATAATGTCCACTAGAATCATACTTTATCCTAGATAACATATTTCCTAATAAACTCCTACACAAATATCAGCCTTGGATACGTCATCATCATCGACCAGTCCCGGCTTCTGGTTCCACCAGGGTCTGTTTACCAAGTCTTACTCTTTAACTTCGCCCAGTCTCTCTTAAATACTTTATAACCTATGTAATAATAATTAGCACTACCTCCAATAACTATATTTTTACATTACATAGATATATATTTATTAATATGCTCTTTTTTACTTAATTTAGCGTTTTACATATATTTTACTGGGGTTTTATATACATACTCACACTCTGTTATTATTTTGTAGCTTAATGACAAAAATAAAGGTTTGTACTAATAAAAGTCACTGTAGTTATAAGTAGGACATATATTAAATTTGACACGTGCATCAGACACTGGTGCAGAAATCATTGCATCTAATAGTGTTAATATAACATTGTTACTGTTTCGCATAAGAATTTGGAAGCAGGCTTTATGCTTTTTACACCGGTAGCAATTCATGTTTTGACGTCAAACTAATAAGCGCCAGTAGCTGCATGGCGATACGGGTATACGGGAAGTAGGTACTTTGGGGAGCGATATAACAAACGCTTTACCCCACTCCTTGGGGAAAGAATGAGATGAAAGGGAATGATTAATTATGTGCGTGAGAACGGGCAAGACTAAATCTAAAACATGATAAATCATAACTCTACTCACATCATCACATCCTGCAGCCTTCGATTTAATGGATAAAAAGGTTTTTCGAACTTCATCCGCAGTGACGGTACTGAAATCAAACGCTACGGGAGATGTAGTACTGGAGATGTACCTTTTGTCAAATGTTATCTCTCCTGGTAGACTGGTAGATAATGCTATTTTAGCTTTAAGTCCGCCAATGTACTGTTTGTGCATGAAGTATAAATAAATAAATAAATAAATGTAGCCATGGACTTGAGAAAATTAATGGTGTGTTTCTAGTGGATTCATCTAATTGTGCTACGGAAGAAAAATGTCGATTAAGAGTTTCAGGACAAAAAGATGATCGAGCAAGAGGACACTAGGGCTCAACAACTAATAAAAAAAAATTATGATTTTATGAACTAAGCTTAAGCTTATCAGCTCCAACTCAAACTGACTTTAAAAATTCCAAATATTGGCCTGGGAAGAATTAATTAAGTATCGGGGAAGTACTGGCGTTTAGAGTCCCTCACCATCTAATTGCAGAGATTGGTTTTTTGGCGGTTAAAGGTCGCCCAATCAACAGCTGCACATTTTAATTTGTTTAAAAATATTTAATTCAGGAAGTCATCTTGGCCATTAACGCCAGGTTGTGCTCTCGCGCACGAGGGCCCGAGGTCCGCCTTCACCATGATCCAGGATTTGGCAGGTCAGGTTATTACAGTGGAGCGACTGCCATCTGACCTCTGTGGCTCTGCTACCATGGGAACCTGACCAGATTGGATCATGGTTACACATGTTTTCCCTCACAATAAGAGCATTGGTTAGTAATCAACTAATGTACATAACTCAGAAAACAGTCATTAGTACATGGCCGGAGCGGGATTTTAACCCGGGACCTCTGGCTTACGAGTCGGATACTCTAACCGCTCGGCCACCGACGCTCTAATATTTATATCTTACTAGCGGCCCGCCCCGGCTTCGCACAGGTAGTAAACCTTAACAAATTATACACCTGAACCTTCGTCATAAATCACGTTGTCTAAAACCGCACTATGTAGTTTGTATGTGAATACCGCATAAAAATCCGTTCAGTAGTTCTTGAGTTTATCGCGAACAGACTGACAGTAAGACACGGCGTGGGACTACGTTTTATAATATAAAGTAATTATATTATACTTAAGTATGTACTGAGTAGTGTCCCGTTACAAATAGGACACCATATTACGATCACAAAAGTTCCAACCATCTCCTGAACCATTTTAGTGGGAAGGGGGCGACCCGGCTCCTGACGGCCGTATTTCTTGACATTGACTCCCCGTACTCCCGACTCCCGTACGTACCCCGTGCTGCCTAGATAGCCGAGCGGACTGAGCGGCGAACACGCGACTTTTTTCTAAAATTCACATTTTTAAACTTGTGATATCTTTCGAATGGAATGTCTGAATTGAATAATTCAAAAAGTTATATAAAGGTATTGAAGCAGCATCGTGAATATGAAGTAATTGATTTTGATAAGGATTAATACCAAGGTACAAATAAAGAGCGTTTTTTAGCGGCGGCAATTTAATTAAATTTTGAAAATAAAAGAACACTCATTGTGACATAACTATAATAGTACTATACAGTACATAATTATAGTAGTATATAGTATATACTGTTGCGACATTTTTTGTAGATAATGATGTGTTCTGCAAAGTCGTAGTACATTATTTTGTTCTATCATCAATAGTTTTCGCAGCACACGCGATGTAAGTAATTTTTTGTGTATTATTTTACACCTTGGGTTACATTATTGAAGTTGTATTAATGATCCGTAATTTTATAGAAAATATAATATAGCCTTTGTCACCCGGGAATAGTGTAGCTTCCCAACGGTGAAAGAATTTTTGAAATCGGTCCAGTAGTTTCGAAGCCTATTCATTACAAACAAACAAACAAACAAACAAAAAATCAAACATTTCCTCTTTATAATATTATATATATATATATATATATATATATATATATATATATAGTAAGTACAGATTTAAAAAAAAAATTTATTCAGTATTCCAAGCAAATGTTATACAGAATTGACACAATTAACAAGTATAAGATGTCTTTCCTGTGCACTTTTCACTGCATCCGCACCATCACTACACTAAGGAACAATCCCAGCTTTCTGCTAATGACAGTGTCGCCGAGCTGCTTGCACGAATGACCAGCTTCGAAGATAGACTGGAAAAAGCAACCACTTATTCATTATCAGTCATTATCATCATCAACAGCACTGCCGCAAGAATTCGCAGAGTTCACAAAGTCTGTTTGGCAAGTTCTCTCGAAATTTAACATACGATTTGGATCTTTGGAACTGGGCCTGGACCGGCTTTTCTGAGCAGGTCCTACTCTTCCATGGAGTCGCTGAAATAAAGGAGGAAAAGCTCAGTGACGTTGTGGTTAGGGTGATAGCAGACAAAATGCTGGTGTCGGATATGAGCACTGGTGATGTGGAATCCTGCCACCGGTTGGGGATCTCCACCGACAAGCCTCGCCCGATCCTTGTGCGCTTCCGTGAGTTGGAGCCCCGGCGCAAAGTGTGGGACTCTTAAACATCGCTCAAGGGTACTGGTATCGTGGTATCAGAATTGTTGACTATGTCCAGTTACGATATGTTTATGTTAGCCCGTAAGCACTTCGGAATCAATAACTGTTGATCGGTGGATGCGAAAATCGCCATAATTCTTCACAACAAGTCGCGCACGAAAGTTGAGACCACTACTCAGTTTCAATCCTTGGCTACTCAGTTCCCGGACGCTAGGGAACCTGCGCCTGATAAAAATATTATAATATAATATATTTATGTATTTATATATTCAATTATTGTGTACGTCGTATCTGCGTTATTTTAGTCCAGCATCTCTCTTTTGTAGGCCTGCTGGAAGTAATTTCTTTTTAGAAATACGCTGTGCCTGTTATGTCTTTTATACTGTTATATTTCTCTATTAATTTAACAGGTAAATAAATAAATAAATAAGGTTTGCAGCACCAAAAAGAAGGCCTCCTGGCGGCCATGAAGTCGTATTTTCCATATTTCTACTCAAGTATGTCATACAGGAGGTACAATATTTGGACACGTACCCCCGCCAACTTGAGCAATAAGTAGGGGAACTACATCTTATCTCAAGGCCTTTCCTCATATCTATGGACCCTCGTAGCACAGATAAGTTGTGTCAAATGCATTCGTGTGACATTTAAATTAAATTAACAAGCTAACTAGGTACAGTATAAACTCGATGTGCATTTCAAATAAAGCTGACCAAACAAAAGCCTTTCTTTATAAGATTTTATTAAGGTATACTCCAAATAATTACAAGAGGGTATAATGAAAATAAACACATGTTATGATCCTTTCTGAATAGATTGATAAACAACACGGAATATACGGATTATTTGATCATTACAAGTACTTTTTAAAAACATTGTTTACCACCGGAATATCGTATGACAGCTGAAACGTCACTTGCCAAATGATAAATATCAGTTGTCAAAGTCACCTGTCATACAGACTGGTCTGGCTGATCGGAGGCTGAGTCGTTTGATGTTCGGTGATAGAGGAAACGGCTATATATATCGAAGCTGTCGCAAATATCGGGGCTTATTCTCCTGTGACTGGGAGGCAAAGTGAACGTGCTTACGTATATTTGTACTGTGCATAATCTAGTTCATTGTAACAACTGAGTTGGTGAACAATATATTTTTTTTGAAGTTTATTTTGGTTGGTTATATTTCACACAATTGAAATATAAAACAGTTGTCCCCAACGCTGCCCCTAGGAATATTGTACAGAAAGCCGACTGCGTTACTTCGTTGGATAGTGATGCTAAACCGTTGCCCGAGAAACGAGCCAGCTCTCTGACCACCAGTGCTGTCGATTTTATGGATATTTCTTTAAAAAGCTTTCTCGCACTAGGGCCCCATGGTTTCAAAAGTTTTTGCCCCAGACCGCTGAACCACGAATCGAATAGTATTGCGATAGACTTTCGTATTTCTCTCCCTAGTTGCCAACCAATGAGCGTCATACCCTCGGGCCTCTTGCCCGTAACTACAAGTACGGTTTATTTTGGTTCCAATATGGCCGGTAAGATCGCGGTGACAAGTGGCGTGGAACCCCCCCCCCCCCCTCTTTACGTAACTTTTTTCATATATATTACTCAGTGACAAACAATCAGATAGCCCACCTGATGGTAAGTGGTAACTGTCGCCCATAACATCTACAATTCATACCTTTAGGTTACAGGTAGCAGAAATGGAGAACCGCAGGTGCGTTGTCACAGTGAGGACTAAGATGAAATACCTCATGCCTGTAATTTGTCTGGCGACCTTACTACGTGTATTGAACAAATAAATGGATGCAGTTTTAAGCTATGTGGGCCTCAGTTACTTGGTGTACGGTGATGAATTTCTTCCTTGTGTTTTCGTAGTGTATTTTTTTCTTCTGCATCACTCCACTCAACTGTCCACAGTCCACGACTGGACCCTATCCTCAGCTTTTCTTAATGTGTGGGTGTTTTTATTAATGTATTTATAATTATATTTACAGAAAATCTCATGCCAATAAACCTGATTGTGTGGTTTCAAAGGAACTTTCTCCCACGCAAAATGTAAAATGAACTCTCTGGAGAGATATGCCCATTGTACAACATGGAGTGCTTGAAATGCAATGCGGACCCCGGGCCCTCGTTCTCGAAAGCACAACCGGGAGATAAACGCTAAGATGATTATTTTTTATCATAGTGACGCCCACTACCACTCATCATCATCGTCCTAGCGCTTATTCCGGCCTCTGCCAGGGTCCGCTTTCTATCTATTCTTCTCCATTTCGTCCGGTCTTCGGCATCGAGCCGATGTCTTTCGCATCCAATTCAGCGATGTTAATCCATCGCTTCTTGGGTCGCCCACAGGGCCTCTTTTCATATACCAGCAGAATTTTCTATTCGTTGGCGTGGAGTTCGCGTAAGTGTTTTGTCAACGCTGGCCATGTCTCGCAGTCAAAGAGCATCACAGGTCTGCTTATACTCTTGTATATAAGCCCTGTGAGCTTGACAGGGATTTTAGGGTCACAGATGACTGCCGTGAGTTCCCGACATTTGGCCCAAGCTGCAGAAATTCCAGACTTGACATCGGGGCCGATATCGCCAGACACGTGCATCATGGATCCGAGGTATTTAGATTTACCTATTCTATTGACAGTTTTGTTATCTATGTTAGTGCTATACAGAATTAGAAATTTTCTATGTACCAGTCTTCGTATAAATCTGATCAAAGCATTAATACTTTCAAAGTTTACTTATGCTGATACTGTGTATGGACCAAGACTGCTGGCCATAACAAAACAACTAATACAACGCGTGCAGAACGCTTGTGTTCGATTTTGTTTTTAAATACCGAGGTCTCACGTATCGCCATATATTAATAATGCTCGATTGCTTAACATGTCATCTAAAAGATCTGTGCATTTTGCTACTCTCCTATTTGGAATTATTAAAACCGGTAAAGCGGCATATCTTTATGAAATTTTACATTCTTCTCTACAATGCGTCTTAATCAAATTAAAATCCCGCAATACAAAACAACTGCTTTTAAAGGGAGTTTTAAATACACCGCTGCAAAAATATGGAATGCTATTCCGCCCCCATTATGTACCCTGTCCTCTATCCACACTTTTAAGGTAAAAATAAAATAACATTGTTTAAGAGCGCAATTGGCTGCTGTGTGACTTCCTTTCAATTTCTAGTCTACAATATAATTTTTAACAATCACATTAGATCTACGATAGGTTATGTATAGACAAAGTTCTGTACGTAACATTAAAGCGCATATTATATGTATCTCATTTTAGACTCATTTAGATATTTAGAGTCTCATTTATGTTTTAAGTATTGTCAATAATAATTGTAACACATGTCACTATTTTAAATTTAAGGATATTTTTGCTTACACACAACACACATATACACACCACACACACACACACGCACACAAACACACATACACACGACTATCTGATTAAAAATTAAGACATCTTTAATTAATATGTTAAATTAGCATTAAGTAGCATTAAGGTTACTAATGAACAAATCATCTTCATCATCATATCAGCCAGAAGACGCCCACTGCTGGGCATAGGCCTCCCCCAGAGATCTCCACAAAGACCGGTCCTGTGCTTTTCGCATCCAGCTGGTACCTGCGATCCTTACAAGGTCGTCGGTCCACCTTGTAGGAGGCCTAGATAGATAGATAGATAGATAGATATATCCGGGCCATTTCCGCATTCGGGCGAACTCGCGCCCATTTTGCGTGGATATGGTATACTCCAAGATACCCTATTGTTCCTGCCACCCTAACTCCTCCAGGAAACGCAGCAGTCCTTTCAGCTTTGCAAACGTCTCTGGAAGGGTTTGTGGTTGTCCGAGATGCTCATGCCTGTATGTTGCCACCCCCTCGCATGTCCGCAGCATATGTGCTGCTGTCTCCTCCTCCCTCAGGCAGGCTCTGCACAATGGGCTGTCGGTGAGACCTATGGTGAAGAGGTGTTTATTAAATGGACCGTGTCCTGTTAAAGCTCCGGTTACCAGACGGAGTTGTTTTTTGGTTAGTTTTAAAAGCCTTTTAGAGAGAGGAGGGTTAATTTTCGGTAGAGCCTCCTTGGCTTGTCTGCATCCCTCTAGTGATGACCAGAGTTGGTTATGTTTTACCTTGATTCTATCCATCAGGTGTTTACGGGTCCATGCAAATGGCATAGGTATAATTGGTTCTGGGCCAGTGGGCTTCGTACTTGAGCCTCTTCTGGCCAACTCGTCAGCTGCGTCGTTCCCTCTCGATCCACTGTGTCCTTTAATCCATTGTAGGGTTATGGGATTTGTTTTACATACCTCATTTAAGCATTTGCGGCAGTCGAGTAGAAGCCCCGAGGTTGTGTTGTTGTTTTCAAGGGCCATAAGTACTGCCCTGCTGTCTGATAAGATCCTAATAGGCTGTTGTTCTACCTTCTTGTCCCGTACCGCGTGTGTGGCTAGGATGATTCCCATGCACTCCGCTTGAAATATCGTGTTGTACTTACCCAGTGGGGCAGCTATTTTGATGTTTAGGTCTTCGGAGAAAACTCCGCAACCTGTACCTGAGTCTGTTTTGGACCCGTCAGTAAAGATCCTTACTTCTCGTATGTTTTGGCCCTCCCGCGGGTCCTCGTACAGTTGGATCTTGTACTTCTTGACCGTTTCTACCTGCTTTGATATTCGGTCGCTAATGGCCTCCATCATTGGTTCCATTTTTGTTTCATCGTAGTAATATGCGGGAGCGGCACTTTGTCCAATAGATTTGAGTGTTTTAAACGAACCATAGCTATTGTTGCCTCTTGTTGTACGTGAAGGTGTAGTGGTGTTAGGTTGAGCATAGCTTCCAGGGCCGCAGTTGGGGTTGTCCTCATGCAGCCGCTAACTGCCATGCAGGCTAGCCTTTGCAGTTTTTGTAATTTTGCTACTGTGGTGGATTGCTTGGTTTTAGTCCACCATACTACCGCTCCGTAGCAGAACATAGGCCTAATCACTGTTTTGTATAGCCACATTATGATTTTGGGGTATAGTCCCCAGGACTTTCCTATCATCCTCCTGCATTGCCAGAAGGATATTGTAGCTTTGTTGTACCTTGATTCAATGTGGTTGTTCCAGTTTAATTTGTTATCAAGTATTACTCCTAGATATTTTACCTCCGTTGATAGAGTAAGTTGTGTTTTAAAGAGACTGGGTAGTCTATAGTTACCTAGAATTCGTTTATTAGTAAACATTACCATCTCTGTCTTCGTTGGATTAACTGAGAGTCCATACTCATTACACCACAGTTCCACCATTTTCAGAGCCCTCTGTGTAACTCCAGTGACGGCCTATCCACGCTGCGTCTACCGGTACGTGGTCGCCACTCGAGAACTTTTCTGTCCCATCGGCCATTTGTTCTTCGAGCCTGTCTATGTTCTATGTCCTGCCCACTGCCACTTCAGTCTGGCAATCCTTAGAGCTATGTCGGTGACTTTGGTTCGCTTGCGGATCTCCTAATTTCTGACTCGATCGCGCAAAGAAACTCCGAGCATAGCTCTTTCCATTGCCCTTTGGGTAACAGTGAGTTTTCTTATAAGGCCCATAGTGAGTGGCCACGTTTCAGATCCGTAAGTCATCACTGGCAACACACATTGGTCAAAGACCTTCGTCTTGAGACACTGCGGTAATTGGGACGAAAATATGTGGCGTAGCTTCCCGAACGCTGCCCAACCGAGTTGGATTCGTCGATTGACCTCTTTCTCGAAATTGGACCTACATAGCCGGACTATTTGTCCTAGGTATGTATAGTCGTCAACAACTTCAAGTGGAGTGCCTCCAACTGTCACTGGAGTAGGCACAACATGGACATTCGACATAATTTTCGTCTTGTCCATGTTCATTTTAAGACCTACTTGTTGAGAGGCCCTACAGAGGTCATCGAGCATTTTGCCCAAGTCTTCCAGGGTTTCAGCCATGACTACGATATCGTCAGCAAATCTGAGGTGCGTGAGGTACTCGCCGTTAATATTGATGCCAAGTCCATCCCAGTCCAGAAGCCTAAAGATATTCTCCAGTGCAGCGGTGAACAAGTTCGGTGCTTCGATATATCGATAGTCAATTTGGCACCGCTGTAGAGACTGGAGCACGTATGTCGCAAGTCAGATACTTGGAGATCTGTCGATTAAGTCGCCTAAATTGAGAGACATCATCAGGGGATTGCAGAGTCATTCCGCGTCTTTCTTCGATGAGTTTGAGGGTATCGTCGGAGATTTTGTTTGTTCTGTTTGTACGGCAGGCTTTATAAAACTTTGACCTAACCGTATAGACAGTTTTCACGAACTTGTTATTATAGTCGTCCATGTCGACGCACTCTCCTAGGCACTCGAAGCGATTTTGTAATTCGAGTTGAAAGCTCTCGGGGTTTTGGATTTGGATGGGTATAGGCCGGAGCGTGGACCTCATCAATCTCGATCTTTCCAGCTGGGGATTAATATTCAATGTGCCTCTTACCAAGCGGTGATCACTGCCAATTTTAACGCTATTGATCACCGAGACATCATTGAATATAATATGCCGTTTCGTAGATAGGATGAAGTCAATCTCATTTTTTGTGACGCCATCGGGACTAACCCACGTCCATCTGCGATGATCCGGCTTCCTGAAAAATGAGTTCATCATAAAGAGTCCCTCTTTCTCCATAAAGTCGGCCAGCATCTGGCCACGGGCGTTCCGACTTCCAACTCCAAATTGTCCCACTCTCAACTCGTCTCCGCCTCGTTTGCCCAGTTTCACGTTGAAATCCCCCATGACAACGGTATAATGAGTCTTGCGAGGTATGCATGGCTGTAGAAATATCCTCATACATAGCCTCCACTTCATCGTCGGAGTGAGTCGAAGTCGGTGCGTAGACCTGTATGACCTTCAACGAATACCGCTTGGTAATTCTGAGTATAAGGTACGCTACCCTAGACGACACACTCTCGATTTTGACGATGTTGTCACGAGGGATTTGTGGACGAGGAACCCGACACCACCTAGGGACAGTTGGTCGCCCTCCCGGAAGTAAAGCAGATTTCCGGACTTTAGGATTATTGAGTTCTCCCCCTTTCTTCGGACTTCAGATAAACCTATAATATTCCAATGTAATCTGCTTACCACTTCCTCCAGTTCCACGAGCTTTTCGTCGGTCCGCAGTGTCTGTACATTATATGTAGGCAGGGCCAGTGGTCATGATTTGTGGTAGCCCCGCCGTTACCGTGACCACTACCATAGTCCGGAATAGCGGGGCCGCCGGGTACTGGGGGCCGTAGCCTGTGTGCGCTTGTCATGGGGGGGGCATAATCGCCACGCTTGGCAGGCGGGTTGGCGATCGCAGTGCAGTAGATGTAAATGTACCCGAAAGATGCTGCAGCCCAATGAACAAATATATAGGTACTTTTAATTATGGACGTACGCCATCTCATCAACCGGTTTCAGCTGAAAATCAGCGTCGCAGCCACGGCTGTAGCAATATGCTGAGCTTTAACCGTTTCGGCATTTTCTTACACAGTGTACCTACCTATATAAGTAAGTAAAAATGTAATGTAGAATAAATTATTATTCTGTTTTATTATATTCTATTCTATACAGATGGTGTCGGGACTAGCGCTGCAGCTAGCCATATAATCTGTTTTGGTGACATTCAGTTTCAAACCACTGTTTTCTAGCACATCCTTCAGTTCAATTCAATTCAAAAACATTTATTCAAAATAGATTTTAACAAATACTTATGAACGGCATATCTACACAGGTAATGCTAGGCGCCGCAGCATCATGGAGCGCATTTCCTTGGCCATGCCGAGACCGACTGACCAGACAAAACAGCCGGAAGGCACGGCCACAGAAAAAAAAATAAACCACTACTCCGGCGCCGCTACTGGTCACCTGTCACTGTGACACTGTCACCGTACCGAGCACATCAATTATGCCGTTCGCAAATAGCAAACGATTAAACTATAATACAATCTGAGCTAATGTAACACAGCAGAAAATCAAACTTTTACATTACAACAGGAGAGTTTGCAAGTATGATTAATGTAAATAAAAATAGCTTTATGCAACTAAATTATACCTACAAGGTTTGACAAAACATAAAATAAATAAGAAGAAAATTCACGTCGCTTACAATTCCACCCCTTAAGTGGTGAGAACTATCCTAAGTAGTATCAGCAGTGCTATCCGCCGGGGCGAGTAGGGCGACGCGAGTGACAAGACGCCGATATATAATATTTGCATAGATATAGATTAACTAATCGAAATTCGACTTATATAGTGATATTTTACAATGTGGACATTTTGCGACCTGGACATTTGCAACCTGGACATTTTGCAACCTGGACATTTTGCAACTTGGACATTATGCAACCTGGACATTTTGCAACTTGGACATTTTGCGACTAGGACATTTTTTTACCAGTGGACGTTTTGCAACTGGGACATTTTGAGACTAAACGCATGTATAAAGCCGAAAGGGTGTTAAAGTAGAGCTTTCAAAGAGTGCACTGGCGACTTCATTTTATCCGGACATTGAATTTTAATTTTAATAAAAAAAATTAATTTTTAAAGATAAATAACCATATCGACTACGTTGAAGCGCAGCTCTATTTCAAGTTGATTATCATATAAAAAACAGGTTAATAACCTCGTGCGACCCCTATCGAAACAAAGCAACCTCCTCAAGCCTACTACCAGGAGCCTAATGCTGCGTACACACCGGGCGATGTGTGACGCGCACCCGTTTCGGCTAACGATTGTCCGTTGGCGTGTGCCAGCCGGCAATCCGCAGTGCAACGTGGCGGTAACATCAAACGGATAGAAGTAATCATCCAATCGCAGTTTGGGCGGATACCGAAGGCCAACAAACAAACGTGCAAATACGAGCCCGAATCGGTTCCCAAAACTCCCAAAGATCGTTTGCTTGACCACGAAATGCAAGTATTAGACCTTAGAAGTCCAAATAATTCGGCCGACAGCCCTTCGTTGGCGTACGTTAAGTGTGTACACACCATAAGGACGAGTAATAACTTCGTGCCATTCATATCAAAACAAACCAACCTCCTTCATCTTACTACCAGGCGTCGTACTAAATGTTACCTACTTATCTACATGAATAGGCTCTACCAAATTAACTAGGAACTTGCCTACACTAATTATTTTCGATAGGTAGGTAAAATGGTTAAATAGTCGGAGCGTCGGTGGCCTAAGGTTGCGGTATCCGACTCGTACGCGTGAGGTACCGGGTTCGAATCCCACTGCCGCCATGTACCACTAACTCTTTTCTAAGTTATGCACAGTAGCTGAATACTAACCGATGCTTTTACGGTGAGGGAAATCATCGTGATGAAACTTACACATTCAGTTCAGACGACTGAATGTGTAAGTAACCATGATCCAATCTGGTTAGGTTCCCTTGGTAGCAGGGTTAGGAGCCAGGAATGTCAGATGGCAGTCGCTCCACTGCAATTAATTACCTAATCTGCCAAATCCTAGATCATGGACCATAGTCAAGGCGGACCACGGGTACGGAAAATAATTTTGTGGAGAGAAAAAAAATTTGTTACACAGGAGCGACTACCATCTGACCTCCATGACCCTGCTACCAGGGGAACCTGAATCGATTGGATCATGGTTACAATTTCAGTTGCCAGAATTTGCAGATTTCATCATGATGTTTCCCTCACCATAGGAGCATCGGTTAATTTCAACTAATGTACATAACTCAGAAAAGAGTCATTGGTACATTGCCACAGCGGGATTCGAACCCGGCACCTCTCTCGCTTACGAGTCGGATACTCAACCGCCCAGCCACCAACGTTCTTGAAAAACATACTTAAGATAGCTACATAACTAAAACAGAATTCGTTCAATTGATAAATCGTTCTACACAGATAAGTAGGTACTATGTCCTACTAAAATGGTTCACTCATCTAGGGACATACGTAGCGTAGGGAACCACTTATGAGACTAGTTTTGTTGAAACAGATTACAGACAGGTTTTACTAAATACCTACATGTTTTCATGAACAGATAAAAGCGTTGTCTTTTCTATTTATTTCCCGTCGGAAAAGAACCTCCTAACGTTACGATTAGGTTCTAGCTAGGTAGCATATCTTAAAGTCTAGCTAGAACCTAGACCTTTAAAGCATATAGGTACGTACCTTTTTAAAGTTATTTTATGAAAACAAACAACGTCAGGTGCCATACTTTCTTGCTTTCTTGTGGCTCGGATGACTGATAGGTATTAACTATCAAGTAAGCTTGCACTCGTATCGTAGCGTAGCTAGGTAGGTACACTCCATACACACAGATACACAACACTACGCAGGCTCTGGTTGCTATGCAATACGTAAGTAGGTAGGTACCATGGTGTTTGGCCTACTGCTAGCTTGCATTCATCACAATTCTTAAACGTTGAACGCTGAACACAGACAAGACTACGTTAATACTGGTACCCTAAGCTATAAATCATTCGTTCACATCGTTAACACTCTTATCACAGTTATCTTCACAATAGGTACTTAGGTATCCTACAACTACAACGCAACAATCATTTCGGTCACGCGAAAAGCTAAAAACTGAATGAGAACCGTGGGCCAAACAACAAAATAAAGAACGGCCCGCCAAAGTATTCTATTTTTAGATTTTTTAGTTTTCAGTTTCTATTTTGATGTCAAAGGCGCCGCCACAGCTCCGGCGCCGGCCTTGACCTTGATGGCACGTGCAAAAGGATTCCTACTTAGGGATCCGTGTTTTAGGGGTCTTACTTATTTCGCCTTTTATGTTCTCCTGGTAGTTGCACCATAATGTTAATTTTTTTTTTATTTGATAAAGTGAGTCCAACTGTGGGCTTAATAATAATCCTTATGATGACGGTGATGGCCTACATTTGCTTATCACTATTTTATCGGGTAGTTTGGTACAATGACAGTAACCTAGACAGTAATTTCTAAAATTGTGTTTGGGTCCGTGCTCCACCTAGGTGACCTAGGTTCTCCAATTGGGTGAAGCATGGGATATTTACAGGTATAGCTCCATCAACTAAGAATCATTTAGTTAATTTTAGTTGATGAGAAATGTTCGTGAAAACGAAAGGTACGATTACCTACGCGACACTGAAACATGACTGACAGACATGACATGAGAAAGCAAACTCGTAAAAAGACAAAGATGTTACATTAATTAGAGTTTGCTACATTAATATGCTACAGTAATTTGAATAAGACTACTTTGCTATTAGTAGGTAGGTGGTGGTGCACTTTCGTAAAAACTATGAGTGAACCTTTTGAATTAAAATCATAATTGATTACAATATTTTTTTGTACAGAACCCTCAAACCAAAAAATACAAAACGGATAATTTAGACCTCCTTAATATTGCGCCTAGTACGTGGGGTGTCCATAAAATAAGCCAGTGCAAATACAGGCATGACGCATTTCATCTGAGTCCTCACAGTGACAACGCATCTGCTGTTCTGCATTTTTGTTGCCTGCAACCTAAATGCTTAAATCGTAGATATAATGGGCGACGGTTACCGCTTGCCTTCAGATGGACTGTCACTGCGTAGCATAAAACAAGTAATTGTACTGCCACTAGGCCACTAGGTACATATTTGTTTCTTAAGCGTTGTTGACACTAAAAACTAGTAACAGACGTTCCCCTTTTTCTGGAGCCAACCAACCGTTAGTTGCAGTTGATACTAATCCTTACGCAGGATAAAATAGTCGCATTTGAGTGCGGAATACGTGGTCGGACGTCCGACCAAGGACGGCATTCCCGCGCATCCATATTAACCCAAAAGCTGCTTTATTTTGTACTTTGTAAGGATTAGTATCGACTGCAACTGATGATTGGTCGGCTCAAGGCAAATCGTAGCGTCTGTTACTAGTAAATTGACGGAATGGTAAAACCGGGTCTCCTGACCGTACCTAGTACGTAAATAGTGTTGCTAGGTATTTTTTCAGCTTTTCAAATTAAATATTCACCTTCTTGGATTCATACATGAGTAGAATTTAATCATTACTATTAGATATGTACTGAAATGACGTCTTTCCTTATTTCGGAGCTGGCGGAAATGTTCAACGAGAAATGCATAAACTTGTGCCAAGGCTCACCACATGCATTCAACAGGATGTAGACTGAGTGAAAAAATAGACAATAAAGTATAACAACAAATTCGTGTAGTTTTGCTGCACTTTCCAAAAATATTAAAATCTAGTGAATGTACTTTATGGACACCCTGTGATATCAGTATCCCGTGCATAGTCCACCTGCTTCTGCTGTACAATAGAAGATATGGCGCAGACGCGAAATCAAGCTGTAACTTTTTTGCCTATTAATGTTTATTGTGTTTTCGCAATTAGTTTGAAGACTATGTACCTAGGTGCAACATTGTGTTGAAGGCAAAAAAAAACAAATAAATTAAAGTAGAAACAAACATCGAAATGTGTTGTTTTTGTGCCGGACTGCTCACGAGCTGCTTGTAATAATAATTTTATTAACCAGCCACTTGAGGTATTGATCATAGTGATCTTTAGATTGAATTTTAAAACTCATATGAAACGGTAGGTAGAAAAGACTTAAAGGGACAAAACCTATATCCTATCTGTAACTGGTAAAATTGTATTATTCAGTTGATTGACCTGATTATGAACTTGAGTGATCAATTACAACTGATTTCTAGAGATGCGGTCTTTCGTTTTCAAAATGTGATTAACGACATTGAAAAAGAAAAAGTTCGATAGTCATTTTCTCGGTAACTATTCCACGCACGAAAAAAAGAATTGTACCTATCGTTTTAATACGTTTAGCACTCCATCCAGTTCACGGCTTTATACATGTATTATGAAACACCCTGTATAATAATTTGTTTAGATTTTTCTTTGTGTGAATGACAAATTATCATGTTAATATTTTAAATCATTTCTCTATATTCGCGTCAAAGTCTTGTGATGAAGAGAACTGCATACCTATAATATAATCCACTAACCATACTAATACAAAAATACGTAGTGTTTTCAAACATTTCGACAGCTTCACCGCATTAAAACGGCGAGTAAACATTGCCTATGCTGTGATATCATTGTTGTAGCCGAATGCTTAGTTGTATAAATCATTAGTCAAAATATAGCTGAAGTGTGAGACATAACTTGAATATTGAGAGGGCAGTTCTGAAGCCCTAATAACCTAAAATTTGGTATTCTGGCTAGCATTTATACACAAATGGTCACTTCCCGGGTATAAGCAAATTACGCAGCATCTGATGTTGACACCCTGAAGCGACGTAATCGTAATAATCACAACATACGCGCTTACAGGGACATTTTGAGACTAAACGCAATTGTCGAGGATTGCTCTGATTACATTGTGACCAGCTCGATTAATCCGTTTTGAAAGTCGGTCCGCAATTGACGACAAAATCAATGGACAATGCATACATAAAAAATTAAGCACCACCACCATATAATCGAACGTAGAACCTCATCCTTCCTTAATTTTTTGTAGTCGATTAGAACAGGGAAAAGTTTAAAAATATGAGAAAATAATCAAAGGCTAGGACAGAATTCGTGTAATGAAAAGACTATTGCCATAGCCTCCTTCATCTACAAGCCATGCTGTAGCACGGAACGGCAACGTCGCTGTAAACCGATTTACTCATTGTTTACATGTCAATGTGCGGGAAAATTATGAATTTTATGATGATAAATTTAAAATATATTGATAAAACTGTAAATTAACGCGTTTGTATGGACCATCTACGAAGGTAAATAAAAGTAAATATATTTATAATTGTGCTAAAATTGGATAAATACGATTTTTGAAAAACAATCCTTGACCATTTTTGTTGTTAGTATTTAGCTTATTTCATAAATCAAATTCTGTTGTATATTCGTAATCTTTCTCTAACAGATGCCAAGGCATTTTTGCATTTGAAAAATACAAGTAAAATTATGATTAAACCATAAAAATGGGGAAGATTCTGTGCCGATGTTTTGCTTTCCAAAAGATGTAATTCTATTAAATAAATGGACTACTGCTATTCCCCAAGCATGCTGGAGTCCCACCAAAGGATATTTTGTAAGCAGCAAACATTTTTGCATTGTGAAAGTTATCACAACTACTTTAAACCACGATCTCTGATTATCCACGATGATCTAAGCATTGAAAAAGTATATAGGTACAATAAGTAAGTAAGTAGTTAGTTTTTATATACTTAGGCACTTAAATAAAACTGTTTAAAATCTATTATACCTCATATTTAATAAATTGGGCAATATTTTGGCTGGCATAGATTATTTTATTTCATAATAGCTTTTGGTCGCGACTGTGTCCGCATAAAATTCTGCTATAACGTGCCGGACCCGTTCTCGCGGGAATCACATTAAATATCGGGATAAATTATAGCATATGTGTTATTCGGGGCTATATTCTATATAACTGCCTAATTTCATTAAAATACGATCAGTAGTTTTTGCGTAAAGGTGTAACAAACATCCATTACGTACAAAACCAAACATAGATTATATTTCGCATTTATAATATTAGGATAATACAATTGCAAGTAGGTATATAGGTAAATAGAACAAAAATCTATCCAATAACATATTATCTAACTAATGTATATACTTATTAATATACTTTATCACTTAAATAACTAATAACATAAAACGACGACGACCGCGATGATAGTTTTACAGAAGTTTTCAGGTTCACTAAAATTCAAAATGCGACGTTGTCAAACTTCTGCGCATGGCTTGTAAGATGAAGGAGGCTATGCTATTGCTAAAACTTAAAAAGGCTTGTATGGTGTTTGTGTAATGAACCAAACAGTATAAGTCGAGATAGTGTTCGTGTAATGAAGAGGCTATTGCTAAAACTTAGAAAGGCGTGTATAGTGTTCGTGTAATGAATGGAGCTTAAAAATGCGGACATTAATGTCTTATAGTGAGTACGGTGGTCTTACAAGGAGAAATTACTAGACTTCTGCGTATTTGGTCGTTGCACACAATACGCTATCTAAACCTAAACTACGTATCACAACAACGTCATATATATATTATACAATATTAATTGTAAATATTTTTCTGTTACTGTTAAATTGTATTTATTAATTCGGTTTATTATATTAAAATTTTAGTAACAGTTTTAGTTATTGGATGCATATTAAGCTGTACTTTAAATAAATAGCAAATTTTTATTAGCCATTTAATAAAAATATAGTTAAAAAAATATTAACACATATGTATTTATGATTAGCCACGGCGCCAACACGCCAGAGTTAGCGATGAATGTGTTTCATCAAAATTTATCGAACATCGATAATTTTTCGAGAGAGTCGAGTTTACCATGCCTAATTAAGTTTAGGGTTCCTATTGCCACCTCGTCCCCAAAGATCAGCTGATAAACAATTGCATTTTGCACATTACCGCTAGATCGGCAACCGCCGGATGGCGAACTATAAGACTGTCACGAACACAACAAGTTAAAATGACTGGAAGAGGGATCTCTTCCTACCCAATGGCCCAGAAAAATTCAAGACCTTCAGGAAATTCAGTGTATGTGTAAAGGATTTTAAGCAATTTTGAATATTTATTCCATTAGTGAGTTTTGGAAGGCCACCTCCTTCCACCCACGACTGTTTCTCAGTCTTTGACTCTTGAAGCCGTTTTACTCCGGTGCACGCGCCGCTCGGCTGCGCGCTCTATGTATAAAATCCATACTTTCAGTCTCAACGCGCTGATGGGCACGCGGCAGCGCACAATATTTGTTTGTAGGCGTGCTTAACGGCTGTATTTCATATTATTTTATTTATTTTGGATAGTAAGTTGACAGTTAAATTTATATTTATTGGACTTAGTAAATTAGACCCTTACGGCTTTTTGAACGCACCGGGTTCATGTACTGGTCTGCTCCTGAATTGATTGTCCACTGTTACTTTTGACCAAATGTTGAATGGTCGATTAATTAGTTATTTAGTAATTGATTAATTTATTTGGTAAATATATTCTATTAACTGTTAAATTATTTTTACTGTTTTATTGTATGCATATAATCTTTGGCCAGCAGTGGGATGATTCGGGCTAATATAATAATGATAATAATCTATATTTATGCAAATATTATATATTGGAGAACTTTGTAAGTTTGTATGTTGGGGTGAAACTAAACCCTTAAAGTCGATGATTTTGTCATCCTAATCGAGCCTTAGATCGTGATTCCTGGCGTCACGGTGTCGTCACTACAGCCCAAGAAGACAGAGACGGTCGCGTACGAGTCGTATACGTGCGCACACGCACCGGCACTCTCCGGCGTCCTGTCACTCGCGTCGCCCTACTCGCTCCGGCGGATAGCACTGCTGATACTACTTAGGATAGCTATCACCACTTGGGGGTTGAATTGTAATTGACGCGCATTTGCTTCTTATTTATTTTATGTTTTATCAAACCTTGTAGGTATAATTTAGTTGCATAAAGCTATTTTTATTTACATTAATCATACTTGTAAACTCTACTGTTGTATATGTGAAAATATTCCATTTACACCTAATGCCATATTGTAACCAATTTCGGAACTAATAAATAATTGATAGATGAAGGTGTTTCAAACTAAACTCGCGTTCTTTACACATATTATTATATTAGACGGGACTTGGACGCGACGTACCTTTATGATTTGTTTTCCCGACGTTTCGGTAGCGTTACACCCACATCTACTAGCACATCACCGCAGCTGTCACCTCCCACGGCAGTCGTCTCGTGACCACGGTGGGTGTAACCCTACCGAAACGTCGGGAAAACAAATCATAAAGGTACGTCGCGTCCAAGTCCCGTCTAATATAATAATAGATGAAGGTGTGTCAATAAAATTTCGAGTTTGGTTTCTGGATGGTAGTTTAGTCTCTCTAGCAATTTTGTATGGAGTGCACTCGTAGCTTTTTAATTGCAATTTCATGTACAAATTTATACAATAATTCGACGTTTTATTGTCAATCCCTAACAGAGGGGTAGTCTCCAAAAGAACTGAACCGATTTTGAAAATTCAATCACTATGGTGAAGATATGTTATGTTATTCCCGAATGTCATAGGAGACTTTTCACGTAAAAATAATATAAACACATCCGTTCATAGACATACAAAGACATAACTGTTCGTGGGTGAAAACCGCGGGGAACGGCTAGTCTCGAATATAATGATTTTTGCTTTTGCCCGCGATTTCGTCCGCATAAGATTATGTTATTTTACGAAAACGACTAGCCTATATCCTACCTAGGTAGCAAGCTATCATCTTTCCAAATATTAATTGTTTTATTCAAGTCTGTTCAGCGTGACACTGTAACAGACACAGTTAATTTCGCAATCAAAATATTGTTTTAGATATCTATTAAACAAGCTGTTTTGGTAAAAAATAAGAACAAGCACGACGAAGTCTAGACTATTCCTGGATAACTAATCTGAATAAATTTGTCTGGATAGTCCCTAGGGCTTCAGGGACAAAGTCGCTCGGGAGATAATCTGGTGGGCTCTGAGAGCAAAGTCTGTGCCCGAGGCGCACATTTGTATTATACAGGACATGTACGAGTATGCCAATACTGGAGTTGTCGTCAAATCCTTCGCAGCGGAAATTCAGGACAGGCCTCCTTGGCTTATGAAGTACGCTGACGACATTATATTGGTGCGCAACCTTAGGCAGAACCTTGATACAAGGGTAAACATTTGGAAGCACGTTTAGCAATGTTTACATTCCAAATTTTGTACTGTGTCTGTATAACATATTGGAGTATCTAGGTACTTATCATAGTTCCCGACGACCTGAGTGGTTCAGTGGTCAACATGCCAGTCAGCCATGCAAGAGGTCCCGGGTTCGATTCCCGGTTGGGCAGAAATTTGAATGATGAATTTTAATTTCTGTTACGGGTCTGGGTGTTCTATGTACTTATATTAAGTATGTATTTAAAAGTATACAAGTAGTATATCAGTTAGCTAGCACCCATAGTACAAGCTTTGCTTAGTTTTGGGGCTAGATAGCGCTGTGTGGATTTGTCCATTAATATTTATAAAATAATATTGTTAATTACTACCTAATTAAAATTTTAATGTTAGAATTTTATTTTATTAAACTATTCCTCTTCTGATTTCCAAAATCAGAAGTGGGATAAGTAATATTTACTCCCACACTTAAAATTATTGCCGTTACGGACCTTACTAGCTTTTTCTTCAGTTCATTTTATTTTTGCTAATTACCTACATCGCTTTTATTTTTGTGCTATGAAGTGTGCTTTGGTGTTTTTTGTTTGTTTGCTTATTAGCTTAGATATGGAGGAACCGAGTTGTTCACGGCCGCGGAGCCATGGGCCACGGAGCCCAAGGTCTCGCCGCTCGCGGGACGCACGGTCCCACAAGCGCCGCCGCAGCCGCAGCCTTTCGCTCTCGCGCTTCCCGCCGCGGCCGCAGCCTCAGCCGTGGCCGCGGCAGGACCTGCCGCACGCCTACCCATCACCGTCGCTACTATGGCCCACGGACGCAGACACCTCCGTCTCCACGAGCCTGTGAATCCTGGGACACCATCGTGTCTCGGTTGGCCGCTTTGGAGAGACGTTCCCATGCACCGATGTCAACCGAGCCTACAGTTGGAAATGGGACGGAGCAAATCGTCGAAGCGATCCAGTCATTGAAGTCAGTGCTTACTGACTTATTATGTCTCTAGTTTTGATCCCAGTGTTCATAATGTTGATGATTGGTTCTCGGAGGTAGACAGGGCCATGTCCGCGAATAGGATACTTGTCTTAAAGGGGACGCAAAATCATGACTCCACGAGTGGGTATCTAGCGACCGAACGTGGTCAAATTTCAGAACGACTTTAAACCGCTTTGTTTAAATAAAATTGATGTCGCTGGGATTCTATTCGAAGTCATGTCTACCAGCTCGGATAAATTTCGAACGTATGCTGATTACGCGCGTAGATCTTTGTTGCGTTTACGTCTGGTAAACGGTCTAAGTGATAATTTAATTACAGCCATAGATACGCGGTCTCACAGATCCGCAAGTAAAAGCATCTGCCACTAACGCGAATTTACAACCAAACGACTTGGTTAATTATCTTTCTTCGTTCATTAAACCCGTTATACATGTACCTACAGATAGTCGTTTGCGATCGGGTATAACTAATAATAAAAATGACCAAAAAATGCGGATAGCTTCTGGTGGCAAATGTTATACGTGCGGAGAAGGTGGGCATAGGCAGATTAATTGTCCAAAAAAACCTAAATCTAATATCGATGGGGTACGGTCTAAGCCCGAATCAAAGCCAAATCCAGCCGCATGCGCTTTTTGCAAAAAGTTGGGTTATGACGTAACTTCTTGTTTTGCCAAACAACGCGCAGAGTAACGCAACAACAGTAATGGTAACTTTTGCTCTGACTCTTTGCAAAGGCGCAGTGATAGTGGTCGGCATTATTCAGGGTATTCCTGTAGACATTATGATTGACAGTGGCGCTATTAACGTTTTCCTAATATCATCCTCCATTGTAAATCAGTTTGCGTGCGCCAATAAATCAAATAAAGGGGGTAGGAATTTGATTGAATTTCCCTGGAAGTAGACCTATTGGTAGTACCTAGCAAATGTATGATGCGTCCATTACTATTGGTACAGATGTCCTAAATAGGACATGCAGCGTATCATACGCGAGTCCGATACGCATAATATTTCCCCATTGCAGTCGAATATGCAGGCTGATTTAAATACCTCGCTGTCAGGAAATGAATGCCTTAAATAATATTTTGAACAATTACTCCGAGTTCATGATCTCGGGTACGGCTACTTTTACCTTGAATACGGGCAGCATGCATATTCGACTCAACAGTGACGTACCGGTTAACTATTGCCCCTACAAAATGTCTCATAAAATTGCGAGTCCGCGATATTATTCACGATTTAAAAGTCCAAAGGTATCGTTCGCGACTCGGAGTCACCTCATTCCAGTCCAGTGGACTTTCGCGCTTTGAATAAAATCACGGTCAAAGATAGGTACCCGTTGCCACTCATAGACTTGGTGACCGACAGCAATGCGTTAAAAGCTACACAAAGCAAATGAGATCTGGTGCCGCGTGTTGCAAGATGGTGGATATTTATTTATTTAAAAACTTTATTGCACAAATTACAGCAATTGGCGGACTTAAAGCCATTGAGGCTTACTATACTTACAGGATATACTTGCAGGATTTTAATTTTATAATTTCTTATAGAAAAGGCACCATATTGTAGCATGCGGATTACCTGAGCCTTAATCCGTGCAGGGTAAATAATATCGATCGCCCCCGTAAATGGGCACAGATTGCACAGGCGGGAGACGAAGAGACTCAGGGTCTCATGCGAGCCTTGGAACAGAGAGACTTGGACGCATTTCAGTATGTGGTACGTAACGAGATACTTTTTTATCGTTACCGTCCAGTGGGTGATGAGCCCAAGCTTCAAGCCCAAGGCTATCGTCGTAAGTTTATTGAGAATATTTTACGATGAACACAGTCGTGAAAATACCGACAAAACCACCGATTTAATATTAAGACATTTCTGGTTTCCAGGCCTAAGAGCCTTCATCAGAAATACATTGCCCATTGTCTTACTTGCATTGCGCATAAGAGGGTTCCTCGCGCTCTATTACAACCCATAATATCCTGGCCTAAACCCGATGTCCCATTCGACACTCTACATGCTGACGTGTTGGGTCCTCTCCCGGCATCTAAAGGCTACCAACATGTCATGGTGGTAGTGGACGCTTTTACTAAATTTTGTATACTGACCCCTATTTTTCGTCAAGATCTTTGTGAATTAAAACGAGTTTTCCAGCTTGTGATTTCCCTATTGGGTACTCCACACCTGATAGAATCCGATAGGGCAAGGATGTTCGACTCAACATACTTTAAATCCTGGATGCAGGTTTTAGGTGTTGAACTACAGCATATTACTCCCGAAATGCACCAGTCAAATGGGCAGGCTGAACGTTATATTCGCACGGTGCTGAATATGCTTAAGATTGAAGCTAATCATAAGCATGCTGAATGGGCAGATGAGTTATGGCAGTTACAACTTATTCCTAACATTACCAAGCAGAAAACGACACAGTTGTCCACTCTCAATTTAGTGGTGGGCCATGAGAGTGCTACTCCAGCAATTCCCTGGTAAGGGATGTCGCACTGAAATCGTCCGCCAACAACCGTGAGTCAAGGAGGGAGTTGTCCCGACAAAGGACGACCGAACGGTTGCGAAGCAATCAATTGGCACAAGATGCCTACGCTAACAAGGACAGACGTCCTCCTCGTGTTTTCCAGAAGGATGACTTGGTCTTCGTCATCAAGTACGCCCAGTCTACGGGTAAACTGGACCACGGCATGCACGGTCCCTACAAGGTTGTGAGGGTCCTACGCAGTGGCCGATACGAGCTGAGGCTCCTGGCTGGAGCGTACGTGAAGACTTCGTACGCTGCCGCGCAGTTCATGGTACCTTGGAGAGGTGAATGGACGCCGGAGACTTGCTCTGCATTTTTTGAGGGTGAGTCGGGAGCCTGCACAGCATGCAAACTTGGGGCCTCTGCTGTGAGGCTTCCCCACCGGGGAGGTGTGTCTATCAGGGCACGCCTACGGTGTGAAAATCTGGTCGGCATGCGAACTTTGGACCTATACCGACCAGTCACTGTGTGGTATGCAAACTTCGGGCCTATGCCAACAGTGTTTCTTATTTTATTTTTGCATGTAGTGTTTATTACGAGTACCTATTTATGAAGGCAATGCACGAGTATTCGTAGTGTTTTAATGTTATATTGACCTAAGTATTTAAAACTAGTACTAACAAGCGTAACACTCTAATTTTATCGGTGATTGTGACCTTACGATCATTGTTCAATTGTCTCATTATTTGTTATCCCTTAGGAAGCGATGATGATATTTCTACAGAGCAAATGGCATGTTTTGAGGAGGAAAGCTAACCTGGACCTTCTAGGACATGCCACTACTTGAAGTCCCGGCGTCACCCGTTGGACCAGAGTTACCCACCTACGTACGAACAACTCCAAGGCCCACTGTTTCAAGATATTGATGAAATGGGCACACATCCAGATCCTGACGAGGACGTCAGAATTCCAGGAGAGGCCGTGTAAGGAGTGAAACAGAATGCTGGAGGAATAGTGGAGGTGGAAGCCAGGCGACAGTATAAAAGCGAGCTGCTACGGGCAGCCGCCCTCTTTTTGCTGCAGACCACTGAGCGGACAGGACGTATTGTTGCTTATTGCTAATTTATTTCGTGTATTTCTTTTGCTTGGTTTAATTATTGATTTCATTGTGTTAATTACTACCTAATTAAAATTTTAATGTTAGAATTCTATTTTATTAAACTATTCCTCTTCTGATTCCCAAAAATATAATAATAGGGCACGTAATTTTTTTTTCAATAATTGAGTCACTAATTAATTCAGTACCTATTTATTATAATATGCAAAAAGTTTGATTTTCTGCTGTGTTACATTAGCTCAGATTGTATTATAGGTTAGTTTAATCGTTTGCTATTTGCGAACAGCATCGTTGTTGTTATCAGTACGGTGACAGTGTCACAGTGTCAGAGTAGCGGTTAATTTTTTTTTACAATACTCAAAGGTGTTTTGCTTCATAAAAGTAATTTCTACACTTATGACCCTGACGGGCACTACAATATTAAAAACTTAAAAATACTAGTATTATATTATATTCTAATTTTAATAACAATGTCGTTATATTATCTACCTACTATGGCTATTAACAAGGCAATCTTTATTAAGCTTAATATTAAACAATATAAGTAAAAGTTGTTTTACTTTAGGTATCTACATATTGTAAAGTGTACATAGGCAGACAAAAACACGTACCTATTTACAATAAGTATGTATGTAAGTATTATTTACGATATTGTAATATCTAACCTGATGCCCTATTTTCTATTCATTATATACAAGTTTATAAATCTAAAATAGAGAAGTTAAATAGGTAGGTATACATATACATACGTAAATAATAATTTAAAAACAATAAAATCAAAATCAAAATCAAAATTTATTTATTGATTAGGACAATAAATATCTCTTTCAATCGTCAAAAATGAGGGGGATAGGAAAGTAGGAAGGAAACAGTGACACGCTGACCGCCCTATGACCGTAGATAAACGTATCCCTCGCCAACCGAACCGTGCTCGACAATGCCAGGCAGAGCCGGAACGCTATATTATATTATATAGGTATGTCTAGTATAATTAAGAAAAAAAAACCACCTAAAACTACAGCAAGAGTAAGCCAGTCCACCAAGGCAGCACCCGTTCACGAGTATAACGCAGGGCCCAGCCATCGTCCAATTCAACCATATTTGAGGGAAAAGAGCGACCCGGCCCCCACGCCACCGCCAGACAGAGTTTTAAGTGAGCGTGCATCACACATGCTGTATGTAGTAGGTAGTCGCTACCACCCTACTCTATCCTATCCCTTCCCTATCGCTACCTTATCCCTACCCTATCCTACCATTGCCTTAACCCTACCCTATCCTACCATTGCCTTAACCCTACCCTACCACTATCTTACCCCGACCCTACCACTATCTTACCCCTACCCAACCCTATACTACCTTACCTCTATCTTACTCCAACCCTACCCTACCCTACCCCTACTCTAACTACTACCCTACCCCTACCCTAGCGCAGACAGGAGACACCATGTGTGGGAGAGGAAGGAAAATTAACGCCGCTTCCAAGGTGGTTCTCCGTGGGGAAAAGAAACGGCAAGAAACCCACAGAGCCTACGTTAATTCTTATTTTTTTTAAACATGTCTTATGTACTAATACATTATTTGTCCTATATACTATCTTAAAAGTAAATACCTGTATAGAACAGCAGTTCAGTCCCATGGACTTTTGTCATTTACATATTCAGATATACTATAATAACTTTTTTGGACATAATTTGTTTTTTATAGCGACTTTAAATTTATTTAATGGTAAATTCTGAATATCTGTTGAAACCTTATTATAAAAGCAAAGCAATGCAAGGCAAAAAGTTAGTGCACGAAATAATCTGCTGCGGCGTCTCACATCCTCTACCTGGGGAGCAGATCCGCATGTTCTCCGGACGACGGGCCTCTCGCTTTCATACTCGGCAGGTGAATATGCGTGTCCAGTGTGGCACCGATCCGCCCATGCGAAGGAAGTCGACAAGGCCTTAAATGAGACATGCCGTATCATAACGGGCTGCCTCAAGCCTACACCGCTTGGAATGGTATATCCTTTAGCAGGTATTGCCCCACCATGTGTACGGCGCGAAGTGGCCTGTGCAGAGGAGAAACTCAGGCAGGAAATAGACGCACGACATCCACTGAATGGCCATATAATGCCCCCCGCACGCCTCAAAAGCCGGAACAGTTTTCTGAGGTCTACCATCTCCGCTAACGAACCTTCTAGGGAGGCAAGGGAGCAGCTGTGGCGTGCTCAATACCCAGTGCCTTCTGGATCCATCGCACCCAGTGAATCCCTGCCACCAGGACACGAGCTGCAGTGGCCAACTTGGAAGTCACTTAACCGTTTACGGACGCAGGTTGGCCGTTGCAAAGACTCTCTGACTAAGTGGGGCTTCATTGACCAGACACAGCAGCGATGCGACTGTGGAGCTCCATCCCAAACCATGGAGCATCTGCTTTCTTGTCCTCTTTGTCCTGCTACCTGCACTAGGGAGGAACTGTTCCTGGCGACTGATAATGCCGTTGCCGTGGCCAACTACTGGGCATGTCTTATCTAGGGTTTTCGAAAAATTGACTCGACGAAGAAGAAGAAGATTATAAAAGCGTACACATTGACCCATAAATGATTTGTGGACTTTGGCTAGACGACAAGCACCAGCAACAAGCTTATCTTTATTTCTCGTATTAATATTATGAACATCACTATTCTTCTTATATAAGTGTAAATTTTTATGAACATACATTAAGTTCTCATATATATATTGTGACGGCATTGTCATTATATCAATATTCCTGAATTTATCTCTTAGTGAAGTTCTAGGTCTCAATTGATAAATCGCGCGAATAGCCCTTTTCTGCAATACAAATACATTGTGCCAGTCGGCAGCGTGTCCCCACAGCAGTATGCCATAGGCCATAATACTGTGGAAATAACTAAAGTAAACTAATCTTGCTGTAGCCTCGTCAGAAATACCCCGTATTTTCTTTACAGCATATGCTGCAGAACTTAGCCGTTTCGCCAATTTATCAATGTGAGAACCCCATTGCAATTTATTATTCAGGAATGTCTGTAAAAAATTTATTGAATGCCTCCGCAACTTCCGAGTTTTTTGTAACAACATTATCATTTATCTTTAAACTGTACTTAGTATCGCGATTTGTTACTTTTCCAGTTTCACTATTTATTATCTGCCATGTGGATTTTACTACATCTGTGCTATTACATATGTAAATAGTATGTTAAATAGTAAAAGTATATGTATATTGCAATGAAATTACTTTAATTTATCTTCTAAATATTTTTTTACACTGTTTTACTTACAATTAATTAAACAAACACAACCTCAATAATACGCAAATACGCAATACAATAACACTGCCGACTAGACATTGCCGTGCTGTAGCACCTCCAGTCAACAAAAGGACCTCACTCAGCATGAGCCCGGGTCAAGGCCTCGGCGCTGGTCTTCCGTGGGTCCCGCCGAGTGAAGTCCGGATCGTTGACTATACGCTTGTCATTAGGCAGATAACCATGACTCACACATAGGTTAAAAAACATTGCGAGGACCCTTGGTAGGTTAGGTCCCCCACGTAGAACCACCTTGGAAGCGGCGTTAAATTTCCTTCCTTTCCCACACATAGTGACTTCTGTCTGTGGTTGGGTAAGGGTAGGGTACTAGTTAAAGTAGGGGTAGGGTAGGAGTAAGATAGTGGTAGGGTAGGGGTAGGATAGTGGTAGGGTAGGGGTAAGATAGTGGTAGGGTAGAGGTAAGGTAGCGGTAGGGTAGGGTTAAGGCAGTAGGAGAATATGGTAGGGGTAAGCTAGGGGTAGGGTAGGGATAGGATAGAGTAGGGTGGGAGCAGCTACCAATCACATGCAGCATGTGTAATGCACGCTTACTTAAAAGTCTGCCTGGCGGTGGCGTGGGGGCCGGGTCGCTCTTTTCCCTCAAATATGGTTGAATTGGACGATGGCTGGGCCCTGCGTTATACTCGTGAACGGGTGCTGCCTTGGTGGACTGGCTTACCCTTGCTGTAGTTTTAGGTGGTTTTTCTTAATTTTATGTTAATCTATTGAATGCTGTCCGGCTTTGTCTGGCATTGCCGGGCACGGTCCGGTCGTGACTGGCGTGGAGTGGGTTTGCTACTGCCATTAAACGGCCAGCGTGTCACTGTGTGCTTCCTTCCTACTTTCCTACCCCCCTCCTTTTTGACGATTGAAAGAGCTATTTAATGTCCTAATCTCTACTATATAAAAATAAGTCGGGTTTTCCTTCCTGACGCTATAACTCCAGAACGCACGAACCGATTTCCACGGTTTTGCATTCGTTTGGAAAGGTCTCAGGCTCCGTGAGGTTTATAGCAAAGAAAATTCTGGAAAAATTTGAAAAGAAAAGCGGGAAGTGTAGGGTTAGAACGCTACGCGAACGAAGTCGCGCCGGGTCCACTAGTCAACAATAAATTTTGAATTTTGAAATTCGAATTTTAACTTTAAATGTTCGATGCTGAGGTTGTCATGACCCGGGGTCTTTTCTCTAAGTATCTTTTTTATAATCATCGCATCTTTGGCTGAAAAACGCACACTAATGTCCCCGGGATGACACCACGCATCGCCCGCCCAAGCGGAGACTCAATTGTAAAGTGACGCTGAAAAGCGGCTGTTATGTCATGCAACTCGTGAAAGCTACCCACACTCACAGGTAGACTCGACTGAGGATTTAATTTATTCGTAGTTTTCCAGAATTTACCAAAGTTTTTCTTGGTATGGTACTGTAGCACTGCTTGTTACACTGAGTTTAAAGTAAAAATGCAAATGTTTGATTGATGTTATATTGATAACTTTCGTTTGAAGAATGATATAAAATACATATAATACCTTAGATCTAATTCAAATGGAACACATTTGAATTATCACCTAGCCAGTGCTATGTGTGCTCATAGACGCAAGCTAATAGCTTGCGTCCTACTTGCTCCGACCTATCTAAACCTACACGCCTATATCCTACTTGCTCTAGCCTACTTAACCGACTAGAGCCCCGGTTACCCTACAGGAGCAGCAGGCCAACCCGAATGCCTACCTAACTTAGAGCCCGTCCAAACATACGGCCTCCGACACCTACCTGTCCTAGAACCTGTCCTTACTTAAGGCCTGCATGAGCACACACGCTACATCTACCCCCGCCCCAAATAAAGCAATTACGTAGTAATTTCTAAAAAAAATGTATTCTATACTTAATCCCCTCGAATACAATGATTAAATCCTAATATCGGATTAATAACTACTTACTAAAACTTAAATTATTCTACCTAAACGGGGAATCAATCTAACTACCGGCATTGTGCAGAAGATTTTGCTTTTGGAAGCCATCTCCCAAAAGCAAGGCTGGACAAAACCCCGTAAATAACCATGCCAATCTGCACAAGGCCTACAGAACCTTATCACAAAACTGTCTTGACTTATTTACTTCTTCAAAGCAAAGTTCAAACAATCCTTTAACAATGCAAAGTTCTAACCATAATCTGCCCTAACCTTACCATGTATGAAGAAAAATACTTTTCACTGCAGAATGGCCATATTTTCATAAATAAATCCTTTAACATTAATCAAATATTGTCACGATGACCATAGTCTATCTTTATACTATAGTTGACTTGTCCATTACCAATTAAACAATATGGCCTTCCTTCGATCCTTAATAATAACTTATCTATAAACATCTTTATATTAAATCCATAAAAAGAAATAATACAACAATATGTACGAGCCATGCAAACAGAACGAAAATCAGCAAGTTGTAGTTAGAACAAAAAAATAATTGCGGCAAAACTACACATTACGAATTCGTACAATCTGCAAACCAAGAACACCTTCCCATATCAAATCATTCAATGAAGTATTCCTACCATAAAATAACTTATAATGTCAATGTCAGGTTAATATACCAAACCCATGCAACTTTAATATTATATAACCTATTTCAGAAAACTGGTTGGTACACGACCGTGTCTGTGAACCGACCTGGTACATAGATAAGCAAAAAGATTAATTGGTCTGCGGTCAAACGAGACATTGACAACCTTCCTAAATTATTAATTGGTCCCTGACCGAATCTGTGACCCCATTGATACCAAAGAGATATTGTAATTCTATGGTCAACCCAAGAATAGCTTACTACAAAGATGTCCCTTAAATTCATATGCCAACTCTATGCTCCTACTCAACCCTAATCTCTGGTCCGACTATAAATGACAGCTGTGACACAACACATGTCGCACCATATCGCATATGGTAGTGCATAGCACCATATCCCATATGTAGTATGGTTGCTGCAAAAATAATTGTGACCTATCAAGCCCCTAAGTCGGCATATTCCTAGGACAAATGCATACAAGCACTCGTGAACAGGTGAACCGGTTAGATCACCCCTCCACTTCTTCAGGTATGGACCGCGAATTTATTACCTTTGAAAAAAAAAAAAAAACTCAAAGCGATCGTCCATATACTGAAAAAGTGATTGTACCCAAAGAGACGAATACGAAGTATTCTTTCTTTCTAAATGGAGAAATAAAGCCCAAAAACTTTCCCTATTGTTCTTTTCTTTTATTCTTTATTATACACAAACATGACATAATTATACAGTACAGTAACAGAGATGTACAAAGTTGATGTTGTTCATACTGATTATAAAAAAAATCTTATTGAAACTTAATATTTATAAATCATTCTCTTAAATATTTGATATTAAACTTGTTGATATTCTTTTAGCCGAATAACAATAAAGCTGGTGAATGACCAGCGAAGAGATGTCACGTTCGGAACATCTCGCAATTGGCTCTCATTTACGATCGGTGTAGCGCACCACAGTAGTGGCCCGCTCACCAACTCGGACATCGTGAAGAAATCGCCACATGGGAAACACAAGACATACATTAAAAATTATACATTAAATAAAAGGTAGGGAAAGAAACATACACCATACACGATTAAATATCATTTAGATCAACTCGAACAAATCTTTTCATTTTATTCCCAGTATAAATCTGAACTGTCCATAACTCGTCTATAATATCTAAAGGCTTATCCTTTCCATAAACTAAATAACCTCCCGACCACCTAAGTGGATCACACACTGGGAACCATAGGAAATCCTTACTAGAACTTCTAACGTCAGACCCAATATAACATGACTCGAACTTGATGATGACCAAAATCCAATTAAAAATATCCGTAACTAACAACACCTAACCTCTATCCAATTTACTATGCCTCATTGATAAACAATGAACCTTTGAAGTGCTAGACCTAAAAGGATAAAATTTACCCTAATGGATAAGCTTAAAAATCTCTGAACCTGTATAGAATTTGAGAATCATCACTAGACCATCAGTATTTAGTGTTACTCCAGTTATATTCCCTCGCTGTCAAGAAAAATTATTTATTAACCTACCACGAAAATCAGGAGGGTTATGAAATTTTTCCTCGCGGAAAATGAGAAGAACAAAAACTCTCCTTGTAAACATTGCAAGCTCTTCGGACTATACCAATGAACTATACAATACCTATGACTAGTTTCCACCATAGAACTTACTGCCCGGAAGGAAATAATAGAAAAGCAATATCCACTGTCCATCTTTGAACGCTGCCTATCTGGGACATTTTGAGACTAAACGCTATACCACCCTCGGGTGAACATGGAACTTCTTCATTCTGTTGACATGCACCACCTGCGGTCTGGCTAGCCTTCTACCCAACTTTCTGACTATATAATGACTGTTGCTTATACACGTAACCACCACATATGGTCCCCTATATAACCTACACAAGTTAAACGTTTTACCGGAAAGACGTCTGGGTGTATATAGTAACACGAGGTCATCGACCCCGAAACGCACCGAACTCGCCTTCCGATCATACAGCTGCTTCTGTTTCAATTGTGCTCTGGAAATATTTGCATTCACGGCATTAGTTAAAGCACGCGTTTTTATCACCTTCTGAGATAAAGTTTCACCGTCATCGCCTAAATAGCTCCGCAACTCTGCGTCAGATGGCGATAGTGACTCTCTGCCGAAAACCATCATATACGGGAAAACCTTTACAATACTATTATAAGCGAATATTACCAAAGGGAATGCAAAGCACCCATCATGTAGCATGACTCTATGACGAGCTCGTTTACACAAGAGCTTATCATGTTTAATATCGCGAACCCAACCTGCACACCTAGTACAAATTTCATCTGCACGCTTAGCAAAAACTTTACTATGAGCTTGACTCTCGGCCCTCGTGAACAATTCTAACCCATCTGGAGGTATAGTATTCATCACCGGAGCCGGATTATCTACCGCTAAAGGATTTTTACAAAGAAAATCTGTGATGACCTTTTTACAACCTGTACAACGAGCCAAATCAAAATCCCGTTCTACATTAGATAATCTACCTACGTCTAACTCCAATATCTCCGCCGCCTGGGTGTTCGGACTCTCGCTCTGCACCTGCGAAACACGACTCGGAACAATAAAAAGTTAACGTGATGGTTCTTTCCCAATGTCACGCACTTTTGAGAAAAATCTATAATTGCCATGTGGCGATATAAAAAATCTTGGCCAATTATGACCTCACACCCTAGGTGTTCCACTACAACTAGGGGTAATACATATTCCCTACTATCTATCTCGATTATTTCGCTACATTTTCCCAATGTTATTGTTTGCGCCATTCACGGCTTTGACATAAATATCATCACAGCTCATCATATTTAAGCCTATTCTATCCAGAACACTTTTCGATACACAAGAGATAGATGCTTCTGTATCGACTAACGCAGGAATATCCTGGCTACTTCCAAATCTACACAAGATATATGGTCTGACCGTATCAAAATTAGCCGAAGAAGGCTGTGGCATCATCTGCGTGGCAAATGCACCTCTGACATGATGCTGCATAAAGTTTCCCTGCTGCTGCGGCTGCTGAGGTAGCGCCCGCTGGCGCGCATGCGGTTGTTGCCGCTCAAAGTATCCCTGCTGTTGTGGCTGCTGAGGCAGCTGCTGTTGGCGTGTATATGATCTTAGCGGATATCTTGTACCCTCGGCCTTTGAGGTGTGTCGCTAAGTACATTAGGCGGGATTTGAAAGATTGGTGACCCCTGAACTGGATCATTGGAATGAACTGGAACGCTTTGATGGGCATCCATGGCGTAGGGAAGGCTCGAAAATTTTACTTTGGGATTCAAATTGACGGGTTTCTCGTAAACCATCATTAACTACCGTATGAACGCTTTTAACTGCTCCTTGGAGGTTATTAGCGAGGAGTTTACTTTCTGTGCATAAAATCCTCTGACCTTTTTCAAAAACTACATGATAAATACTTTATCATCATAAATTTAAGCTCTCGCAGTTATCTCTGAGAGGCTATAATAGAAGGTCAAGATATCCTCGTCCGGTAAATGTTGGCGATAGTAAAATTGTTCCACATAATTAACGGTGGGTAAAAATTCCTCTGACAGGGCAGATATCAGATCATCAAACGAGAATGTTTCGTTTTTTCCCTCGAACTCATTGATAAATGCCGCCGCTGGGCCGCATAGGTAGGCCGGCAGCGTTGCAATCTTTTCCTCTTCAGTGAGGCGCTTGCAAATAAAATAACGCTTGATTTGTGAAATAAAATTGTTGACGTCATTCATGCCCGAAAATAGTTCTTCCCCGTTCATTTTGCTAAAATTAATTATAAGTAACTAAGAATAACGATACGTGAATAATTATTTCCAGCGTTGGTGCGTCGTCTTCCTGTGTTTACTTCCGTTCCCTGTGTTTACTTTCTTTAGCCTTTTCTTGACTCTGGCTTTATATTATTACCACAGCAATCTAGATACCTTTCCTAACAGATATATTTTTTATCGCCGATATTTTTTCTGACAATCGAAAAAAATTTACTAGTTCTGACAAGTTTGTCATAAATCTTTTGTTTCAAATTCTTTCTAGTTCTCTCTGAACAAAATATTTTGTAGGTACGCCTTCTTCGTACCCGGCGCCTCCACCACTTGTAGCACTGCTTGTTACTTTCGTATGAAGAATGATATAAAAAACATATAATATCTTAGATATAATTCAAATGGAACACATTTGAATTATCACCTAGCCAGTGCTATGTGTGCTCATACACGCAAGCTAATAGCTTGAGTCCTACTTGCTCCGACCTATCTAGCAGCAGGCTATACAGAGCAGCAGGCCAACCCGAACACCTACCTTACTTAGAGCCCGTCCAAACATACGGCCTCCGACACCTACCTGTCTTAGAACCCGTCCTTACCTAAGGCCTGCATGAGCACACACGCTACAGTACTCTGCTAAAATATCCATTTTAATTTGTGTCTCATTTCGATTTAAATAGTTTTCTAGAATCACGCATTCTATTATAGATGTCCTCATATCTAGGTTTCCCATTCATCACCCAGGTCTGAAATGAAAGTCGAGCCGCCCTGTGAGCGGCCCCAACGTGTCGATTCCACCCTGGCACACATCGGTGGTTCTGCCTACGCTTTTTATAACTACTTTTGGCAGCCGCAGTCAGCACCCCCACAATACGACAATACATTTCATGCAATAGCAGCTTATGACTAGTTTTACTGCACAGTTTATCACAACACCCAGTAAATTCAAGTGGAAAATCGATTTGTTTCAGCTGTGTGTTACAGTACTCATAATATTTGTCTATCTGACAATTATCCCTTTCTCCCCACTTTATCTTATCACAATAAGTCCGAGTCTTAATGTACTTAGGTATAATATTTATTATATTACAATGAATAAGTAACGGGTAATGGTCAGAACAATAAGACAGTCTAGTATAACACTTCAGCCGCGATCACAGAGCGGCGCCCAACACTCGTAACCACGCAATGGTCGAGCCACCTTTGGGACCCGTGCGCGTCACTTATGAATGTGAACATGTTGTAGTGTGGCCTCCCCTCACCCCGCATTAGTACATATAATTTCGGCAGGTATTGTAAGTAGAGCCATTCAACAGCATACATTATACAACTTAATAAATATGTTGCGTATTATTTCGCCACACATCGCATGGCGACCCTGCCAGTGCTGCCTTGCGGCAGTGCTGTGTAGCCGGTACAAATTATGATTTACTAGAATAAAATTACGCAAATAAGAAGAAGTAAAGAAAAGTGACAAAATGGTGAAAGTGGTGAAAATGGACTAAATAAGTTAAATAGAAAATTATAACTATGAAAAATTATATACATATAAAATTTGGCGCCTAGTAAATGAAATACCTAGATGTGAAGAAAATATAATATTTGGAAGATGAATTTGGAAAGTAAAAACAGGAAATATTTTCATACAATGAAAAAAAATTCGTGATGAAGAAAAAGGAGAGAAGAGTAAATATAATAATTTGAATGAATTAATGTAGAGCTGCCGGGAGTCGAACGGGTCCAGGAGGTCACCACGGAAGTTGGAGAGCGAATCAAGGTAGTTGGAGCCTAAGGAAAAAATACCGGAAAAGTGGCAGAAAGTGCTTTTGGTGAAGTAAAAAAATAAAATGGATTGATTTAGTTCAAATGGGTGAATAGATTTTACTTAACGTAACGAGCAGTAATTATGTTGTGTAAAGGCATGTCGCATGTTGACAATATTTTTTAATTGGTAAGTAACAGTAAGTGACATACACACACATACATACATATTGCGCTATATAATTTAATAGAGTTCAAATAAATACAAGTGATTTAAATAATTGTGCACTATACAGAATTGTTACAAGTTACAAAAAATTTTTTTTAACAATTAATAACGACGTTACGTCCTTCAGGCATACTATTTTTGACACAAGTCTGTCGTTTTGCGTTAGGAAGCAGGAATGTGAAGGAAAGTTGCTAGAAAACCAGTAAATAACATGAGTATCTCTCTGATTCTTATACCCCACTTAATAAAAAGTGATTTTGCAACGTACAAATTACTTATAAACATCTCAAAATAACTCTTGCGTTTTGCCATTACATACATTAATGGAAATTAAGTGCTACCTTTGTTCTTGATCGCATTCAATGCATTTCATTATCTAGGTCACTTATAATTATAATTTCATTAAAAGATGCTCAAAGCGCACTTAGAAACACAATATCGTGTTACGAAACATCGAAGTGTCACGTTGTAAGCATTCCATCAAGCGATGCAGAACGTCGCCACCGAATGCTGACGACGCAAAACCGCGCACGGTTGCGCATAGCAACTTGCACCCGAGTGATGCAACGTGATTGTTTCATGAGCCCAATCAACATATTATAAATTATCTGTAACAAAAATAAAAAGATCACAGATTAGGTCTAACAAAAGGTTCCTGATAAATACGCAAATTGTTTCAAACTTGTACATTTATGGTGCGCACTAATGTCGTAATTATTTTAACATCTACAGCATGTAATATACAATAAAATTAACCAATATTTTTTGTATAGTATGGTATTTATAAATAGAACTTGTATATATTATTTACTTTATGAAAAATACATCAAAAATAATCTTAAATCGTTAGAATAAAACATGGACACCCTGTATATGTGATCACGAGACATTATTACGTTAGTAAAGTATGAAAAAATACGATATCTCCTATACAAATTATATTAAGAAGTACTTGAAGTAAATATATGTTATGAAAATAATCAAAGTTATGTCTGTTTGTTATACACAACGATGTATTAAAATCCTTTTGTGTACATAACACAATTAGGTACATCGTTTGTGCGTAACGGAAGATAAGTAGTTGTTGGTTTAATTATGGGCAAGCGTGGTGATTATGATATTGTATGAAAAAGTAAGATAGAACGAAAGCGTTTTGATAAAGGTAGTACGGTAACGATAAGGTATAATGGATACATAGATTCAGGAAAGTTATGAAAGAAGTTTGATAGAAGCACCGAGAGAATGTGGAATGATTTGGTTAGCAGTAATTAGACAGATGGACCGATCACCCATAAATTACAAGAATTTCTGCTAAACGAACATTCTGATTGGTTTGTAAATTTTGAAAGGATATGGCATAGGTATAATAAACTATCAAAGTCATCGGAGATACACAAATATAAAGGTACGGTAAGGGGCCGATCCTTCATTTGATCATGGCCGGAACTTAGTTTTCCCCCGTGAAAATGGTTGGCGATATTAAATGGTCTTAAAAGAAGTATCCCTTTCTAAATGATTATAAATAATAATTATATAAGAGTCACGACTCATGAAAAAAAAAGGTACTTTTATAATAAACAAATGAATAAATGTATACTGGGTAGCTACCGCATAAAAATGTTAGTAAAAGTATGTATATCTTTACTAAAATTAAAGCAGTACTCGAGAAGTAACTGACTAATAATAATTAACGATGACTTTGGATATGATTGTTAAAAAGTTTATAAATAATAATTGAAGATAATGAAGAAAAATGTATGAAAGATTACATAGAGATATATTTTAATCTATTAAGTACCTATACTTATGAATAAACTAGAAATATATTTGAAGGGAAGCATAGTTCGTGTTCATGTTTACAGTAACATTTAAAGTTTAACATAGCAACAACATGTATTTAGTGTCTATCTACTATTTTTTTTGTTTAGGTCTGTGCGTGTATCATGTCCATGTCATTTCGTTAAAGTGACTATTCTTATAACATAATGAAAATCTATTGTCAACATGGCGAATTAATGCTTGACTAATTGTTTAGATATGCACTTAGTTCTAACTACAAATTGTTTTTGTATTCTTTAAAGAAATGTTGTTAAGATTTCTAAAGTTGTGAAGAAATTATAAATTTGAAGAAAGTGGCAAACGTTTGCATAACTTGTTTGAAACGGTGAATATACCTACTTAAATGCAAAAATATGTACTGCGAATAATTTATCAATTATGATACAGTTACACCTATACATAAAGTAATTTAAATTGTACTTTTCCTTACATTTCATTGGAACAAATGATGTAATTTACAGAACCATTTATTTTATTAAATATCAACGATGCTATTGTATTGTCACTTAAATATATTAGTTTATACTGTTATTGTTAGTTTTAACGAATACTTATTGATAAAAAGCTAAAATGTATTTCTATAATATTATGACATAGTTAACCACTTTTATCTTTCCTTAACTGATAGTTTTGTCATGGTCAATATGAAGTTACAGACTACTTTGAATAAATATATAGGTAATTTACCTCGTAATTTTATACAATTAGTTGCAGTTGCAGTTTTGTAATGCGCCTAATGTAATTAGAGAAATATTATTTTAAGTCTTACCACAAACTCTTGACTGACTTTTTCAGCAAGTTATCAATATATTCTATAGATGATTGTGTAAAATTGCATGTACTCTTTGCACTTATAATAACATTTTTATTGGGGACTCCGTGTAATATAGTACATAAACAGTTCGATTCGTTAAAAATACACCTTTGTGAATTATCAGAAATTACTTTTAATCATTTCAAATTTAAGTAATTATAATTATTATATTCCTAAAAAGTTAAATCAATTTCAAATAGATAAAATGTATCGGCCTACTTTTTGATTTTCAAGAAAAATTAAATTCAAAAAAAATAAAGGCGGGTAAATTTCACACAGGGTAGCATTTATGAACATTGAATTTATTGTTTTTGGCAGTAAATCGCCTAATAGTACATGCTAACACGTATGAATGTTAATAGAAGGACATAAAAAATTTATTAGCATAGCAATATTTTTTTTTCAATTAGGGGGGAGGTGTAGTGTGGCCTCCCCTCACCCCGCATTAGTACATATAATTTCGGCAGGTATTGTAAGTAGAGCCATTCAACAGCATACATTATACAACTTAATAAATCCGTTGTGTATTATTTCGCCACACATCGCAGTGTTACAGGGTAGAAACTCCATGTCCAAACACGACTATGACTGTACCCCGTTGAAACTTATTAGTTCGATGCCAAACAACTCACCGGGGTGCGCGTTGTAGTCCCCAAGTACATAGACAGACTCCACGTAATTTGTCTCAGTTATGACATGTATTTCACTAAGGCACTGTGTGAACTTTGTCAAATTGGCCTCACCATCACATAGAATATACACTGACATCACTATTATGAATCGGTCACAGAGCTCCACTTTAATGGCATTGAGGCGAACACTGTTACACCTTACGTTTATCACCAATACCGATGGAAACGCGGTTTTTCGCCACAGCAAGGCGACTCCTCCATGTGGCTTCCCCCGAAGAACTTACTTCTGGGTACAAAAACTTTAAATGCCGCATATTTCTTCGCAATTTTCATGCTAATCTTTTTCAAGTGTACCTCTATGTCAGTTTTTGATTTTATATACTTTGTAATATCACACTCCGATGCTTCTTTAACGACGTTATGAATAAAAATAGGTAGTTGGACATCGGCCGCTTTAAACTTGGAATTAGACTCTACGATTGCTTTTCCAGACTTCCCTATAAAGCGATTTTTCGGGCGTCTTATCTGTACGAGAGTCCATTCCTCATCTCGTACTCGAGGTTTCAATATTTCGTTTCTTTCCCTTGTACTACGTGAGTGCGCATTCGTTATCGGTGCAGTGGCGGCCAGTAGCGGCGGCGCGGGCGGCGGCGGGGCTGCGCCGACCGCGTGACTCATCCCTGTTCGCAGGTCAACGACCCGGTCAGCTGTAGCGGGCGTGTTAGAAGAAGGTACTTCTACAAGCGGAGATATCTTCAACGGTTTTGTAGTTCCACTACCCTTGGCGACAAAACAATATGCTGATCTTCTAACGGTGATCCATCATGCGATTTATTCGTCATAATTCCCATCGGCCCACTATTATATTCAAAACTAGGCAATAGGCAGGCGCCCCTCTTATTGTTTAAAAAACGGAGACCGGAGAAATTGTTTACAATAGACGAGCTCTTCAGTGCTTCCAGCTCTGTCTGGACCTTATGCAATTGTTACATTGTCGCGTACTCCTCACTAATCCTGTCCACGTCGTTTTTAATCCTCACGATATCCTTGAGAAGCCGGGTCACGTCCACATGATCGAAATGGACGAAAGGTAGCTTCTGAAGATCTCGTGCCACGAAGATGGGGATGTTCTCAGGATCAGTCTCCTTGAGCAAACAGACAATATCTCCGATATTACGCGGAGTCTTCCCTTGTCGCTTGCGTATTTTCTTACGCTGTTTTTCCGGCAAGGAGTCAAACAGCAAGTCCTTTGCCTTCACAACTTCCTCTTCAGAGAATGCCGTTGCACAAATTTTAGTGATACTCTCCTCATCCATCACATTAAATTTGTTACAAATGAATACCAACACCTCATTTAAAACAATTTTACAATGTATGCACTGTACTACGTTAAAGGAAGATCGATCGGCGCCGCGCGCGTGACTGAAATATAAGTAGACCTGTTATGCTCTATGACTGCGAGACATGGCCAGCGCTGACAAAACACGTTCGCTAACTCAACGCCAATGAAATGAAAATTCTGCTGGTATCTGAAAAGAGTCCCTGTAGGCGACCCAAGAAGCGATGGATTGACATCACTGAGTTGGATGCAAAAGCCAACGGCTTACGACGCGAGGATGCCGAAGACCGGGCGAAATGGAAAAGAATGGGTACATTTTTACACTTTGTGCTTTTTACACTGTGCGATTTTTATACTTCGTACGTTTTACACTGTGTATTTTTTACACTGTGTTTTATTCACTGTGTACTTTTTGCACTGTGTAATTGTTACACTGTGTATTATTTACACTGTAAACATAATATACTTTGTATATTTTACACTGTGAACGTAATACACTTTGTATGTTTTACACATTGTACACCGTGTACATTGTACACTGTGTACTTTATACACTGTGTACTTTGTATACTGCGTACTTATTACACTTTGAATTTTTTTCAATGTGTATCATTTACACTGTGTGTTTTGTATACTGTGTACATTTAACACTGTGCACTTTGTACACTGTGTACATTTTACTCTGTGTACTTTTTACACTGTGTATTTTTACACTGTGTACTTTTTACACTGTGTATTTTTTACACTTTGTACTTTGTACACTTGTACACTTTGTACACTTTAAACTTTGTACACTTTGTACTTTTAATATTGTGTATTTTTCACACTTTGAACTTTGTACACTTGTACACTGTGTACTTTTTACACTGTGTACTTTTGACACTGTATTTTTCACACTTTGTACTTTGTACACTTGTACACTGTGTACTTTTTACACTGTATATTTTTTAAACACTGTGTATTTTTTACACTGTGTACTTTGTACACTTGTACACTTTGTACTTTTGACATTGTGTATTTTTCACACTTTGTACTTTGTACACTTCTACACTGTGTACATTTGACACTGTGTACTTTGTACACTGTGCAATTTTGACACTGTGTACTTATTACACTTTGAATTTTTTTCACTGTGTATCATTTACACTGTGTGTTTTATACACTGTGTACATTTTACACTGTGCACTTTAAACACTGTGTACTTTTTACACTGTGTATTTTTTACACTATGTACTTTTTACACTGTGTAATTTTTGCACTGTGTACTTTGTACACTTGTACACTGTGTACTTTTTACACTGTGTATTTTTCACATTGTGTACTTTTTACACTGTGTACTTTTTACATTGTGTATTTTTTTACACTGTGTACCTTTTACTCTGTGTACTTTTGACTCTGGGCACTTTTTACACTGTGTACTTTTTACACTGTGTACTTTTTACACTGTGTATTTTTTACACTGTGTATTTTTACACTATGTACTTTGAACACTTGTACACTTTGTACACTTAGTACTTTGTAAACTTTGTACTTCTAACATTGTGTATTTTTCACACTTTGTACTTTGTAACTTGTACACTGTGTATTTTTTACACTGTGTATTATTTGCACTGTGTATTTTGTACAATTTGTATTTTTTACACTGTGTAATTCGTACACTTGTACACTGTGTACTTTGTACACTTTTACACTTTGTACTTTTTACACTGTGTACATTTGACACTGTGTACTTATTACACTTTGAATTTTTTTCACTGTGTATCATTTACACTGTGTGTTTTATACACTGTGTACCTTTTACTCTGTGTACTTTTGACTCTGGGCACTTTTTACACTGTGCATTTTTTACACTGTGTACTTTTTACACTGTGTACTTTTTACACTGTGTATTTTTTACACTGTGTATTTTTTACACTTTGTACTTTGAACACTTGTACACTTTGTACACTTAGTACTTTGTAAACTTTGTACTTCTAACATTGTGTATTTTTCACACTTTGTACTTTGTAACTTGTACACTGTGTATTTTTACACTGTGTATTATTTGCACTGTGTATTTTGTACAATTTGTATTTTTTACACTGTGTAATTCGTACACTTGTACACTGTGTACTTTGTACACTTTTACACTTTGTACTTTTTACACTGTGTACATTTGACACTGTGTACTTATTACACTTTGAATTTTTTTCACTGTGTATCATTTACACTGTGTGTTTTATACACTGTGTACATTTTACACTGTGCACTTTAAACACTGTGTACTTTTTACACTGTGTATTTTTTACACTGTGTACTTTTTACACTGTGTATTTTTTACACTGTGTAATTCGTACACTTGTACACTGTGTACTTTGTACACTTTTACACTTTGTACTTTTTACACTGTGTACATTTGACACTGTGTACTTATTACACTTTGAATTTTTTTCACTGTGTATCATTTACACTGTGTGTTTTATACACTGTGTACATTTTACACTGTGCACTTTAAACACTGTGTACTTTTTACACTGTGTATTTTTTACACTGTGTACTTTTTACACTGTGTATTTTTTACACTGTGTACTTTGTACACTTGTACACTGTGTATTTCGACCACTGTGTACTTTTTACACTGTGTTTTTTGTACACTGTGTATTTTTCACACTGTGTACTTTTTGCACTGTGTACTTTTTACATTGTGTATTTTTACACTGTGTACTTTTTACACTTGTACACTGTGTATTTTTATACTGTGTACTTTTTACACTGTGTACTTTTTACACTGTGTACTTTGTACACTTTGTACTTTGTACACTTGTACACTTTGTACACCTGTACACTGTGTATTTTTTATACTGTGTACTTTGTAAACTTTGTACTTTATACACTATGTATTCTTTACACTGTGTAATTTGTACACTTGTACACTGTGTATTTTTTACACTGTGTACTTTTTACACTGTATTTTTTGCACTGTGTACTTTGTACACTTGTACACTTTGTACTTTTTAGACTATGTATTCTTTACACTGTGTAATTTGTACATTTGTACACTGTGCATTTTTTACACTGTGTACTTTTTGCACTGTGTATTTTGTACACTTGTACACTTTGTTTTTTGTACACTTTGTACTTTGTACACTTTATACTTTTTACACCTGTACAGTCTGTATTTTTTACACTGTGCAATGAAAAAGTATTTATTGAATTAGGATTACGTTAATTAATCTCTTTTCAAAAGTCATAAATCTAACGGAAAACAAAGGTAAGTTAAGCGAGCTCATCCAGGTAGGGAGCGACGCATGCAGACCGATCAGCGCGCGCGAGGGCTTACCCCGGCGAGACACCGGGGTAAGCCCACTGCACTGCCCACTGCACTTTGTACACTGTGTACATTTTACAGTGTGTGCTTTTTACACTGTGTACTTTTGACAATTTGTAATTTTGCAATGTGTATTTTTTACACTGTGCACTTTTTACTCTGTACACTTTTTACACTGTGTACTTTTTACACTGTGTATTTTTTGCACTGTGTACTTTGTACACTTGTACACTGTGTATTTTTTACACTGTTCACTTTGTACACTGTGTATTTTTTACACTGTGTATTTTTTGCACTGAGTACTTTGAACACTTGTACACTGTGTATTTTTTACACTTTGTACTTTGTACACTTGTACACTTTGTACACTTTGTACTTTGTACACTTGTACACAGTGTATTTTTTATACTGTGTACTTTTTACTTTGTACACTTTATACTTTTTACACTTGTTCACTGTTTTTTTTTTTATACTGTGTACTTTGTACACTTTGTACACTTAATACTTTTTACACCTGTACAGTGTGTATTTTTTACACTGTGCACTTTGTACACTGTGTACATTTTACAGTGTGTACTTTTTACACTGTGTACTTTTGACACTATGTACTTTTTACAATGTGTATTTTTTACACTGTGCACTTTTTACACTGTGTATTTTTTGCACTGTGTACTTTGTACACTTGTACACTGTGTATTTTTCACACTGTTCACTTTGTACACTGTGTACATTTTACACTTTGTACGTTTGACACTGTGTATTTTTCACACTGTGTACTTTGTACACTTGTTCACTTGTACACTGTGTATCTTTTACACTGTGTACTTTTTACACTGTGTATTTTGTACATTGTGTATTTTTTACACTGTGTTCTTTTTACACTTGCACACTGTGCACTTTTTACATTGTGCATTATTTACACTGTGTACTTTGTACACTGTGTATTTTTTATTCTGTGAACTTTTTACACTTTGTACATTTTACACTGTGTATTTTGTACACTGTGTATTTTTTACACTGTGATTTTATTACACTGTGCATTATTTACACTGTGCATTATTTGCACTGTGTACTTCTTACACTGTGTATTTTTTATACCGTCAACTTTGTACACTTTGTACATTTTACACTGTCTATTTTGTAAATTGTGTATTTATTACCCTGTGTATTATTTACACTGTGCACTTTTTACATTGTGTAATATTTACACTGTGTACATTTTACACTTCGTACTTTGTACACATTGTTCTTTTTACACTGTGTATTATATACACTTTGTAATTTGTACACTTGTACACTGTGTACTTTGTACACTTTGTACTTTTTACACTGTGTAAATTGTACACTATGCTTTTTACACTGTGTACCTGTGTACCTGTGTACCTGTGTACCTGTGTACCTGTGTACCTGTGTACCTGTGTACCTGTGTACCTGTGTACCTGTGTACCTGTGTACCTGTGTACCTGTGCACCTGTAACTGTGCACCTGTACCTGTGCACCTGTACCTGTGTACCTGTGTACCCGTACCCGTACCCGTACCCGTACCCGTACCCGTACCCGTACCCGTACCCGTACCCGTACCCGTACCCGTACCCGTACCCGTACCCGTACCCGTACCCGTACCCGTACCCGTACCCGTACCCGTACCCGTACCCGTACCCGTACCCGTACCCGTACCCGTACCCGTACTCGTACCCGTACCCGTACCCGTACCTGTACCTGTACCGGTATCTGTACCTGTACCTGTACCTTTGTACCTGTACCGCTATCTGTACCTGTATCTCTGTACCTGTGTACCTGTGTACCTGTACCTGTACCGCTATCTGTACCTGTACTTTTACCTTTGTAACAAGAAAAATTGTTTGAAACATTTTACTTTCGTTAACGGAGTTTTTGGCATGGAAAATAAGGTTAAACAATTATGATGTGGTCTTTCTTTGCCAATTGAGGATGCTATTCTCACAAATTAATTTAATAGGTAGGTGAATTATTCGTGACGTGAATTGGTTTAGTTGATAAAACGAACAAATATACAAAATACACTTACTTTCAATGTATTTGTATTAAAAACTCGGATAAAAAAGGAAACTATGAAAATATAAGCTTTGTGACTTGACAACTAAAGTTTCAAAATATCAACGAGCAGTCTAACGCTGGTAAATGAAAACGTTCCGTAATACATAACGCTTGCACCACAACACTGACTTTTAAAAAAAGTTGGGTTATCGATTATTCTCCGTTACTCGTGGCAACTTCATGTCAGTGTTTTATCGATTGATATCGGTTGCAAGCTAGTTGAATGAGATTTTGCTGGCTTTACGTAATCGCAAATCATCGATAGAAATTTCTCGTAGTCCGCAACAAAACATTGGTTGCAACATGTTTCATTGCCGTTATATAATCGGGCCACTGGTCGTCTCTCATACGTGGGTACCCGAATGCCCAGGGCTGAGCGAGCGAGGCGGTTTTATAGCATCTCAAAGCTGTCAAGGTAGACGTTTCACGCTAATACCAACGGCGTGTGTTCCAAACACAGACATAACTAAACACAAATCACAAATATTTGCTTGCTATCCCGTTTTTTTATCTATAGAATTGAGTAGCCGGAAAATGACGTGCGCAATGTTTTGAACGTTCACTACGTTGGTCTAGCTAACAACCAGATCAAACGTTTCTTTTGAAACATCGGTGTTTAAAACAAACCATTTAAATGACGATGTAATGTAGTGCACAGTTATGTGAAAGCGCAAAGTATGGAAATACACCTGGATTGTCCTTTCACCAGTAAGTAAACAATCGTGGTCGTGGCTATCGGGAATTGATTTTAGAAATTGTGATAAAAATATGTTTATTAATAGTGTAAATTTGCAATAATTGAAATCTTTATCTTAAAACAACATGCCATTAAGGCCTTGCCACACACAAAGCTCGGCGCGAGCGTGGTAGGCAACTATCCGCCGCGCTCGCGCCGCACCGGCACCGCGCCCATCACGCCAGCATCGCGCCGCCAGGAGCTGACTAACGGTTGGAGCGGGAAGGGCGGCCCGCCCCGGTCCTCTGGCCCACGGGGGCCTCCAAACGCCTCCATGTTGCCTTGATCAAATCCTAGACTAGACAACAACAAGATATACAAGGCTTTAAAATATGCTTAGAACAGATCTAAGAGGTGGTTCGGAGTTGTGACAGGAGCGTAGCTATCGCCGTATCACTATTCAAACAGAATCAAGATCAGGCTCGAGGACCCCCTCCGTCAAATAAGTAATTTTAACTAAATCAATAAAAACATTTAAGCATACAAATGTGAACTGAATAAAAAGCTTGTAAAATTACATCAAACTTCTTAAACTGGGGGCCTTATTAAGGTTGACCGCCCCGGGCCTCTGATGGACTTAGTCCGCCACTGCCAGCGTCGCAACAACAAAGTGCTGCCAATGTAGGCGATTAATCGCCATTTGGGGTATTTATTAGAATTGGCAACGAAAAAATTGTAATGGCGACTTGTTTAGGCTATCTCAGGATTTGGGCCAAGGTATATAAATAAACATAAACTTGAGAGAGAAAACCCGACGGTTTCGCGGATGATTTTGGGTTCCAAATACATTTACCTACTACTGCTCTTGCTGACACTGGCAGCCATAGATATATACATCTAGATAAGGGTGAACGAACAATAAACTCGACGGCTACCGTAGTCAATAAAACAGCGCCGTCTACAGTGCCACAAACAAGTCTGACCGGGTGACAGCATCGCTGTTGTTGGCATTGACATTACATTTCAAAACGGCAACACTTAATTCCGGTTTTGGCCACCGGGTCGAATAGGTTTGTCAACAATCTTGTCAAGCCGCCAGATATAACATTGTTAACGCGTACAAGAATTTGTATGGACAGTGATAACCATTCCAATAGCTATGTGTAATACGTCGTTGGATAGCTATTTTCGAGCTGAACAAAAATAACTATGGCGCTAGTTCCAAATATTAGTCCGTTCCGGGTTATGCTGTACTAAACATATCACATTAATAAGTTTTTTTTTGTTCTACTTACATTTAATAGTCAGAACTAAATCCACGGTGTTATACCGCCAGTGCGAAGTCACATCGTGCGCATGCATGTAAGACGGCCAAATCAAAAACAATCTTTTAAATTTAATTGAAAATACCAACTAATTATGGCCTGTTAATAATTTCGCAATATACATACAACTGAAATATTTATTGGAAATGCTAAAAACATAAGTTTTACAAGTAATACATAATTTTTGTTATAATTGTTTTTGGTGGCTGTTTATCGAAATTAGTGCATGTGTTTTATACGCAACTCGGCATTCTTAGATTGTAAAGTTTGTGTAGAGGGTCAGAGAAAGTTGAGAAATCTAGTTTTAATTGCGGAAATCGTATTAAATCGTTATCACTGGCTGGTCAAACAGTGACACAGAGAGACAGAACATGGCTAACAGTTTGACATTACAACGTTATCAGTGTTAATAAATTAATAAGGCTATATACAAGAATATTATTTCTATTTCCAACACTTCCCTTAAACTTATTATTCCATCAATTTACGTAGTTGAAGTAGGTACTTAGTTTGACATTAGGATTGTTTAGACATTGATTAAAACAGTCATGTATCTAAAAAAACTCCCATTTGTTCCATTTTGTTTCGAGTTGATTATGACAATTTTGCTTTCCCTATATGTTACCTATCTATTGTCAATGATTATTTTCTATTACGTAGTGGGTTTATTAAAAAAAAATTAATTATGTTTTTATCTCATACTTTTTCGATTAAAATATTTGCATTTCTAAAATTTTTATAACAATAGTGGTCGGACCAGTTTTTTCGCTTTGCGCTTTCATTTAAATGTGCACTAAATTACACCGTCTTTTAAATGGTTTGATTTAAATTATATTAGGAAATATAAAATTTTCACCGATGTTTCAAAATAAACGACAGGTCTTCAGGAGCTCCAGCAACATGTGGAGCGTTCAAAACATTGCGCGCGTCCTTTTCTGATAACTTATTTCAATAGACGAAAAAACGGGATCGCATATCATAACATAATTTGAAATTGTGGAGTGATCGAACAGGGAATATTTGTGATTTGTGTCTAGCCTGTTATGTCTGTGTCTTTGCTAGTGTCTACTGGTTGCCAGACTATATAAATTACTAAAAATACTTACCATAAATAGCCATAAATATTTAAAATAATACATTAAAATGCTACCATAAATATTTAATAATTTCACCTGGCAAGTGTGTTTTGACAAATGTCAAAGACATTTTCGACATTTTCAGACCAATTCGTAAAGAGTGGGTTACTTAAGCCCGCGGGGACTATCCCGGTTCAGCCGCTAGCGATAAATCTGTTAGAAAAAAGTCGAATTAGATTCTGTATGGCGGTAAGTAAATTGTACACGAAGAACTACAATTCATGGCCATGAAGTAAGCTTTGGGCAATTATTCGTCTATTTTATACTGAACATTAGAAAAATTGTAATCTTAAAAAAAAATTATAATCACCTAGTTAATGTCCTGATTGTGCTTTTGCGCCCGAAGGCCCGGGATCCGCCTTAACCATGATCCAGGTTTTGACAGATCATGTAATAACAGTGGAGCGACTGCCATCTGACCTCCGTGACTTGGATCACGTGAGATTGGATCATGGTCACACACTCAGTCGCCTGTATGTGCAGGTTTCATCACGATGTTTTCCCTTACCGTAAGAGCATCATTGGTACATGGCCGCAGTGGGATTTGAACCCGGTACCTCTCGCTTACTATTCGAATACCCTAACCGCTCGGCCACCGAGACTCTCCAGTAATTGAAATCTAAATATAATGGCGATACTTGCATACCATAAACCATTATTTATTATATTACCATCTATTACTACTTACCATCTGGCAAGCCGAAAGAGTATTGAAAGAAATGTAATTTGGTATCAATGTGTTGTTTACAATTGTGGTGGATAAGATTGAGCGTAATTTCTTGTGCACTGTGGCGGGTACTTGAACAGAACATCTATATCAGCGTTAGACTCTAGCTACCGAATTTTTGCACTATAGAATTTGGGCTCTCTATGTGACGGTATCATTAAAAGTAAGTCGGACTGAAATGTTTTGATTCTGATGTAGAAGAGCTATGCCCACTCGTCCTACCTACCTTAGAGGGCCTACCTAGGGAGCAAAATTTGCAGTGTGGTGTCCAGCAGAGTAAAATAGCATCGTCGTCCACACTAAGAGGCGTCGTCAAAGGCGATTTATTTCAGAGGTAGAGCGTTAACAGGAAACGTCCTGAAATCAAAACTTAGCGATTTCAGACTTATTGATTTTGTTTCATAAAAGTCGCTGCAGATTGCTCTTTCAAAAAACTTATACTAGTATTGATGCTCTTGCAGCACACAAATTGTTTCGTACTTCCGTTTTCTTTGAAGTGAACTTTTAAGTTAGATATAAACTAGTAGAGAACATCAGCAAATGTGTGACGTAATACAACAATGTAATTTTCTAGAAATAACTTTATTTCGGTAAATAAATTTTGTAATTCTCTTGAAAACATGAGAAGCTATGGAAATTATACGTAGTATAATGTTACAATGTTTCAATTTAAGTAAATTTGTAGAATGTCTAAGAATAATTTAGATGCAACTGGATTCAAAAAGTGTCAGTAAGATGCTATAGATTTTCTCTAAGAACTTGTAATAGATATCAATGTGTTTGAAGTAAATAAATTTGTTTTGTCCAATCATTAACTCCAAACAAACTGATAAAGGACCAGCGAATGTGTGATACAAAAAAACAGTGTAATTTCGCAGAAACTACTTTATTTAAAATTTATTTAGTTTTAAAAGTATGAATAATTGTTATTCAAGTTTGACAAAAAATCTGTAACTATTGGTATTGATATTCCAAAAATGGTATTGAGATTTCAGTAACTAATCATTAGTTTGGATAACCCTTGAAACCGAGAGTTCTCCATTCTTCTTTATGTTCATCCGTGGTCTCATATCCGCCGGGGATTTGTCTTGTAGTGTGTTTATGAACAGGTTTTTGGAAGCACACCCAGTCATAAGAGTTATAGTATTGACCCAGAATTTCTTTCCAAAGAAGATATCCGTCAGAACATGTTGGAGATTGAGCGTTTTTATAACACCTCCAGCCCTCAAAGTTCAGATGTGAAACAGATTCCCAGCGAATCCGTCCATCGGGACAGAATGGACCGCTTTGATAAACTTCTCGATTTTGAGCTGATGCTAGACCAGTGCTGCCGGAAAACCCTGAAGAAGAAACAACTGTTCACGGTACTGTTACAATCTAAACGTATTTCATAGCAAAACCAGTAAATACTCAGATGAGGTTCCAATGAGCGCTACGAGCGCAACTACGACTATTTTTCCCAACATGATTCCAGAGATCCAGAATCGTTACTGAATAATTCGCTCGTTGGAGCGGCTTTTATATTATTTGCGGGGAGCGTAATCTCTTATCAGCTGGCTGGCCCGAATAACAGCTCTGACGGACCTTAGAATTGAATGATGAGAACCATTAGACGGAAAGTTACTTTTTGAAGAGGTGCCATCTATGGTAGAGTAGATCAACTCTCTCTCAAAATCTGGAGCCTTAGTCCAGAGCTTCCCTTGGAAGTTTTGTTCAGGATCTCTGACACGTGATCGAGTTCTGGAATGACGACAGTTTTAATCAGTCACGTAGCCGTTTGACGGATGTTCAGCACAATACCGATAACATTGTAACCTCAATGTTGTGACAATTCAGTGGAAATTTCCTCCAACAATACATTTATTAAAATAAATTAAATGGCTATTATTCTACAGCGCTCCACAGATACCTACAGGAATTACAATGGACGATAATTATAGCAATGACTAACTGTTCCAACGCATATAGTTCCATGACATCATGGGACAAAATGGTATATAAAAGATTCGAGCTGTAACCAATTCACAGTAGAACATCAGGAGCTCTGGAATCATGCTCAGGAAAATCGTACTAGTCTTCGCTATCCTTGCCGTGTCTTCGACTTCATGTAAGTATTGTCTTAGTGACTGAAGAAGTATAAAAACAAAATGTTTTGCTCAACTGCAGATTGTTATAAGAAATTTTCTATTACAGGGATCGAAGCGGCACCAACTGACTAGGACGATTCCTTTAGTTTAGATCCCTATACCACAAAGCCTCCCAAATGCGGAATAAATGAGTTCTGGATCAGAGATGGTTCATCCTGCCAGCCGACTTGCCAAGAACCAGTGATATTCTTTTGTGTCAAAGTAAAAAACTTATTACGCAGACTATTTTTGGATTTCTTTGTATTATTTGATGAGTTTAATCATTATTTTGTATATTTCAGATGGCTGTGTCAGACTGCGTGTGCAAAGAAGGCTACATTAGGAGGACTTCTGACTCGGAATGCATCGAACTAAAAAATTGTCCCTCCAAAAATGAGATCAATGCCGAAGACAAGAAAAAAGATGATGATGACCTGCTATTGATTTTTAAGGATTGAGAAACTATGGAGCTTTAATCAACGTGGAAGTTACTCTGCTTCAGTTGCATTATTTTATTAGATTCTATTTTCCTCTTGATTATTACATTTAAGTTTATATTGGATCTTATAATGGATTGTAATATTATATAGTTGCATTATTGTCACAAATTTATTGGAATTATTCTATACTCAAAAATAAATGGATTTATAATAAATGTTTTTTATATTTATTTATAGTTTCTAATAAGCTGAGCAAACGAATGATTTTATATAATTTTGAAGTGAATTAACTAAAATATACTAATTTTTCAAAATTTTACGCCCCTATTGTTGGATTTCTATCCCCTGAAAAAACAAAAGGATTTCTCATATACTGAACTTCCATAAGAGGCAGTATTTGAAAGGATTTGAAACATTGAAAATTAAATACTTTTTATTCCTTTTTGATACTTTTAATCCTTCTGTTTAATCAGGGTCTTTAAAGTAAAATTTAGTGAAAGAGTATTGTCTTCTATTAATACAAAGCTTCTAGAAGTAAAACCATATTTTCTTATTAATTGGCATTGTTTATTTTGACTTTGTGGTAATGATAGTGACGATGACTTCATTAATTTGAACAAAAACAAGTTTATCAATGGCCTGTTTGTTTCAACGGGGTATCGGAACTTTAAAACCATTTTTCGTTGAATTGTTTATAATTGCGTCAGAAAGTTTAAAAATATTATATTTGAAATAATTAGAGTCGGTTAACCGATAGTATTATCAATTTTCGAACGTCATTATCCTCATCGATATGTCACATGACAGCAAACTGACCCATCAGTGGATGACCCCCCTGCTCCGACTATGAAACCCAGTAGTCTCTGAGATTGCTCAGTCTTGCTCAAAACGCGCTTGCAGCATGAGGTCCAAAGCAAAATCAGTTGTGGTGCTCCTAGCAGTCATCAGTGTAGAATGTAAGTAGAATTGGTACCGATTTACAATTTAAACTTGCCATAAATTAAGGAAAAATTAGTGAGATATTCATTGAAGCGTTTCTTTCAGGGGTCCAAGCAAAACCATACCGATCGCAATGTAATGACTGTGAAAACAATTTGAGAGGTAACCAGATTGGTGTTATTACCGATCAGCACGATGTTGCCGCTGAAGGTGATGAGATTACAGGGATAAAAGTAAACCAAGAAGACGTCACATTGAAAGGAGGTAGTCATGGTGATGAGATTGTTGGAGCTAAAATAAATCAAAGAGATGTGCATATTCATGGTGGTTCAGGGAAGACAATTGGAATAGACTTAAATCAAAAGAATATAACTATTGCTGGTGACGGGAATAATGCCAGTGGTTTGGAAGAAATTCGTGGTTCTGATGAATCTGATGGTTCCGATGGCTCTGATGGTTCTGATAGATGTGGAACTCATGGATCTCGTGGAGCTAATGGTTGCTCAAGACCATCAGGACCAAATACCAACCAAGGTCCAACGAACACCCAACAGGGAAGCATCCCATCTGATACCACTGGTGTTACTGACGGCAGACGCTTCAGATCACCGAATCCTCCAAAGATTCAACTACCATTGTGTGCTGATAGTCCACTGATCTACTGTGGAATGTTTGATGGAACTCCTGTTTATGCACGTGACTGTAATAATCCCTACCAGAGATGTTTACCATCCCACACCATGCCGACAGGTTCAAGGAATTCGCGATTCCCTAGTGGCGGAAACGGACCGATGCGTCAACCAAACAGGAATGGTGGACCTGCTCCGGGTCAACGATTTAACGGCGACTACACAGGTGGATCTGAGAACGGATAGGACTCTACTAGTACCAATGATGGTTCATTCAGGACAGAACGTCATCCTTCTGACACTGGGAAACCTCCAAGGGCTCAACAACCATCGTGCGCTGGTCGTCAAATGGTCGTCTGTAAATTCTGGGATGGACTTCCTGTTTTCGCATATGACTGTGATAATCCCTTCCAGAGATGTCAACCATCAAACACTAGACCAACGGGTTCGAGAATTCCACAATTTCCTTACGGTAATCACGGACTGAATCGTCAACCAACCGGCAATGGTGTACCTGCTCCCGGTCGACAATTCAACGACGGCTACACACAGGGATCTGAGGACGGGCGGGACTCTACATATCATCGCGAGACTAACACTCATTATCGTGATCAACAGTACAATTGTGAAGGAAACGGCAACGATTGCCAGGAGGAGCCTCCTCGGCAAGGAAATGGCAACCGTAACACTCATGATGCTGATCAACATTACAATTGTCAGTCAAACGGCAACAATTGTCAGCAGCCTCCGAATAGACCGCAGAACTCTCATGATAAAGACGATAGATTTGGAGAATCTCCTGAATCTTTCTTGGATGAGATTTTTCAGCGTCGGCAGAGACTACGACCTAGGTCCTCATTTAGACAAGGAGTTTATGATGATGGAGAGAATCTGATGGCCCCCAATGGCCCTGGTCAGTTTGCTATCATAACACCCGATGGAATAATTACTAGTAATATTTAAAGATTAGAATAGTTCAATCCACCCACTGGCATTCTTGTCACCATTAGATTATTAACTTCCATAGGTTCTAATTAACATACGCATACCAACTAGAAACTAATACTGTATAATTGTAACCAAAATAAAAAATTATAGACAACAAATTGTTTCAATCCTGCAATCCTGAATCCAACTGATCACAGAAAATTAAGCTGATGCATGCGCGTCAATTTATTTAGAGAAATATTGCGGTAAATTCTGTGATATTAGGTCAAATCAAACAATATAATTATACTGGAACAACTATTTAATTAAAATTATGACAATCTTAAGGAGTTCTACATGTGACTGTGGTATCATAATCTATGGTAGAGTAGATCAACTCTGTCTCAAAATCTAGAGCCTTACTCCAGAGCTTCCCTTGGAATTTTTGTTCAGGATCTCTTGGAGCGGCTTTTATATCATTTGCGGGGAGCGTAATTTCTTATCAGCTGGCTGGCCCGAATAACAGCTCTGACGGGCCCTAGAATTGAATGATGAGAACCATAAGACGGAAAGTTACTTTTTGAAGAGGTGCCATCTATGGTAGAGTAGATCAACTCTGTCTCAAAATCTAGAGCCTTAGTCCAGAGCTTCCCTTGGAAGTTTTATTCAGGATCTCTGACACGTGATCGAGTTCTGGAATGACGACAGTTTTAATCAATCACGTGGCCGTTTGACGGATGGTCAGCACAATACCGATAACATTGTAACCTCAATGTTATGACAGTTCAGTGGAAATTTCCCCCAACAATACATTTATTAAAATAAACTAAATGGCTATTATTCTACAGCGCTCCACAGATACCTACGGGAATTTACATGTACGATAACAATACCAATGACTAATTATTGTTTCTGTGTATTTACTTATCGACCATACCGCAAGCGTCATAAGGGAAACCACACGTTTGACCCATCAACTGAACAACATGATAAAAAAATCGTATATAAAGGCTTGCATCGGTAAACACTTCACAGTTGAACTTCAGGAACTCTGGAATCATGGCCGGGAAAAGTCTACTACTGTTCGCTATTGTTGCCGCGACTTTAACTTCATGTGAGTATTGTCTTTTACTGTCTGATTGAAGAAGTACTCACAGAATTAGTGAAAAATAAAATAGTATGTCTTGTTTTTTTTATAGTCTGCTGTTCATCAAGACAAATCCATACACCAAACGTTGAAGAACTTTCTCCAAGCAAGCAAGCAAGTTTTGGGATTACCCAAAGAAACGTGTATGCTACCGTAGGTGATACTGTCGAACTGAATTGCTATGGAGCTAGAGATTTTATCTACCAGTTACAATGGTTCAAATGGGGCCGCAAGATTGGAAATTACGGTAAGTTTATCAAATTATTTTCCCTTAATAACAAGTTCTTTAAGATAATTTAATAATTGTTTAATGTTTTCAGGAAAAATATCCTTCCAGAATACATCAACTGATGGCTATCACAAATCGAAAATTACTATAAAAAATATTACCAAAAAGTGGGCAGGTCAATACGTTTGCAAAGTAACTTCTATTCCTGGAGATATTGCAGAAAATGAAGTTTATCTTCATGTAAAAGGTAAATTGGTTTTTTATTGATTCCATTGAAATGAATTCACAAGAGTTCATTCTCAGATGTCTGAAATTATTCAGTAGATTTAATTGCAAGCTCAAAAAATGCCAGGCGACTTATATAATTTATATTTTATTTTTCAGATAGACCATCTCATTAAGTGACACTGGTATTGAGGAAAAATTTACAAAATCTTTAAATTTTTATTGTCATCCGAAAAATGCAATCAGAAATAACATAGCAGATAAGATTTTAAATTTTGCAATGGCCCGGAGAATTTGTTGTCATAACAGATGACGGAATAATTACTAGAAATAATTAAGATTAGAATAGTTCAATCCACCCTCTGGCATTCTTGTCACCATTAGATTGTTAACTTCCATAGGTTCTAATTAACATACCAACTAGAAACTAACAGTGTATCATTATAACCAAAATAAAAAACTATAGACAATAAATTGTTTCAATCCTGCAATCCTGAATCCAACTGATTACAGAAAATGAATCAATGCGATATAAGTATTTAAATATGAAATCAGTTTGCATATGACACTACACTGAGGGAAATAAGTTACGTGTGTTCTAGTGTACACATGTAAGAAGTAAAACTTGTTTATGATAAATCAAAGTAAATTCCAATACTTTTTAAACTAGTTTAGTCTTAAACAGAATGAAGAAATGAAATTACAAAGAATTTTACTGTATTTCGTGAATATACACACCAAGGACTAATAGAAGACTATCTGTATTACCAACAAAGAGTCAGCTGTTGAAGAAGTCATGCGCAGTAAAGTTCATGGCGTAAATCTGGCATCTAGATCAAATTGAGTGTAACATTTTAAGGTTAAGTTTTCGATTATTTGATCAGAAGTCCAATTTTTGTGCAGGCGCACCAATTTATTTAGATAAATATTGCAGTGATGTTGAATGCAATCAAACAATATAATTATACTGAAAGTACTTTATTTAATTAAGATAGGCATGGAAATTCTACATCTGATGGATAAGTCAAAGGAAAAAAAGTCATAAGGTTCATAAGAAACCTCAAAATTAATTAATATTAATTTTGGATTGCATAAGTGTTACAAATTTATTAAAATTTGGCTTTTTTATATTTTTCTCTGCTCTAATTTCAAATAAATTGATTTTCAATTATTCAATATTGAGTTTTTTCATAGTAAATAATAATATATATGACGGATCACGGTCAATAGTATGGACTCATGTGGTCAATAGTACGGACTCATGACGATGAAAACGGAAGTGGGAGTGCGCCCTCTGGTGGGGCGTGCTGACAGAGTCTCGACGGCACGACTCGGGCCGAGTGGCGGCCATTCTTGGCGCGACCGCCGCCGAGGAGTGACGCGTCTTGAAACTGTCTCCACATTTCGTTTGTTTACGTTTGAAGTTCGTTAATAGAAAGTGTTATTTACGTTTAAAAATAAAGTAATTTTAAAATCACCTTTGAAATAAGAAAGTAAATTACCTCAACTGCCTACATTTGTAATACCGCTCTGAATTCTAGTGAAATTATAAGTGATGTGCAAAAATGAAATGGAATAAATACAGTGGAGTAAATGTGAACCTTTTCTTTAATTTATCTGGACGAATACGACCTAATACTGATATCACCACCCTGATGACAATGATCCTGATACACCCCTTTCCTTCACGCGACGACATATATATATATATATACTCCCTCTTTTCTATTACTAATAGAAGACAAAATAAATGGAAATGTTTCTTCACACAAATTTACAAACATTTCTTATCACTACAAACTTCTGCGCCAAGATAGCGAATGGCGGATTTGTGTTTGCCAACCTTTAACCTTTGGGCGGAGTTTGTTCCAACGAATTTACATTGGATTGGCTTGTTTTTGACACTATCACAGTAACTTCTGATTGGTAGTGAATATTGAAGGAAACAAAAATGAGTTTATTATCGTTTCTGTTCCCGAATTTCTACAACGAATACTTTCCTAGTTACTTTTCCAAGCCTTAGGTTTTTACCTACCTTATACTCTTGCAAGCTAGCGAGTGGAAGGGAAAAAGGGGAAAAACGTATCCTATATCCGCCCTCAGGATCTAAATTATCTGCGTAATGCACCAGTTAAATTAGGAGGAAAGATTCGGACTGTTGGTAAAAAGAAATGAGTAATTAACCCGCTATTACGACCTGTGGGAGTATTACCATCCTAAAAATTCAATTCCCCGAATAATAAAGCAGCCACTCTATGTGTGCCGTGTCATATAATAGGACAACGCTTAGTCCGAATCAACTGACAGTGGTAGAAAATATAAAATGTGGATATGGAATATCTATTGGATAATCTGTCCTTCTCAGTCATTGTCCATTATTATTTAGGCGATCCGCACACTGGAACGCAGCACCGTACAGTTGTGCGTGACGTGCGTTAGTGCGTGACATAAAGTTATTTGAGCTGTCATCGGTTTCTATGGAAATTATTCATAGTCGAACACACTGAAAACGTATCCACGCGCGTTCGTGCGGATCCGTCGTTTTTTTCTTTGACACATTTGACACGGGCTGCGGATCAGATAAGTTTTTGGCGCTGTACTTTCTACATAAAAAGGCGTCAAATAGGCCGCTGCTGTGAAGTGAGGTCTCCAGGATTGTCAAATAGGTATTCCGTTACTCAGTTCTCTAATTATTTTTCGCTTAAATAATATAATTGAAATAATTATATGAAAAAAATACAACAATTTGGAGAATTAACAAATTTTTAATTGTATATAAAACAATATAAAAATTACACATATTTCCAAATTTCGCCAGAATGAATGCTGCGCTCCAATGTGCCAATCGCCTCAACAATATTTTTCAAAGCAGTCAAATTCTTTGTTATGACTTTTATGAATGACGTTCTATGACGGATAAAAGACATGGTATTAGTTGCCATACAGAGATTTTTTTTTATTATTTTTTTTAAAGCGATTCGGACTTAGCGTGGTCCTACTATAGAAACGTGTGCACTACAGTGCCACAAACTTATCTGACCCGGTGGCCAAAACTGGAACTACGGAAAAACTTGACATGTCAGTTGGAATGTATTTGAACTGAGATGTCAATCCCAAAAACAATGCCGCCGGTACCAGGTCAGATAAGTATGTGGCACTGCACAGCGCAGGCGCGGCGCCCCGCTCACGTCGCGCGGCGCTGGCGTGGCGTGAGCGTGGCGTAAGCGTGGCGTTAGCGTAGCGTGTTTGACGACTTCCATACATTTTCACGGTTAGGTTGCACTACTATCTACGCTTAGGTTGCTATCGACAGCCAACGTTTAAACATACAGGTGGTATGCAGTCTGTCTGCCAGTTCTTTTATAATTAAGTTTCTACACGTGCCAACCCTGGACAAGAATGAAGCAATACGCCTCCTCTGAATTGCATTGAATGTGTCCAATCTGGTTTCCGCGAACATTCCAGACTCACTGCAATGATATTTTAACCCCATCAAGAGCCTGTAAATGTTAATATATTGGACACGAATGCTGTTCAGAGAGGCCACCGTACACTCCGTCCATAGTTGACACGCATAAAAACTCTGAGGCTGAGTAGTACCATATCATCAGCATAACTAAGGTTGTTCACGTAACGATTGCCCAACTTTAAGCCTACGGGGGTTCTGCTTAGCTCCACTATCAAGTCATTGACGTACAAATTAAACATGTCGGGAGATGTAAATCCACCCTGCCTAACACCACATGTCAGTCCGAGCTCATCAGACACAGCACTACCCCATTTAACAGTGTTGGTCTGATTACGATACCAATATCGCATCAGTCCAACTACTCCACTCGGAATGTTTTCCCTATCCATTTTCTCCCACAGCAGATCATGGTCTAAGGTGTCGAAGGCGTGACTAAGGCCCAGAAAACATGCGTATACACTTGTTTTCCGGGTTACAAATAGTTACGTATAGGTCTTGTTGCATTTTCTATAGTGATTAGATAAGACGAAGAGAAGTGAAGAGATAAGAGGTTATAAGATTGCATTTAACCTTACAACACCGAAAATATACAAAATATCTAACATTGCTCCGACTTACCTACTAAGTTACTTACACCATAAAATACTGAAGTTACTGGTCAAATGAACTCACAAGGTGGAGCAACGACCTGGTAAGGATTACAGGTACCAGCTGGATGTGGAAAGCACAGGACGGGCCTTTGTGGAGATCTCTGGGGGAAGTCTATGCCCAGCAGTGGGCATCTTCTAGGCGTGTAGGAGATTTGGGGCTTAAACCTATGGTAAAGTAATACTATGTGGGAGACATAAGGCTTAAGTCATCAGCAATAAGTAGTCACGGGTTCGATTAACCGGCAGGGCAGAAATTGCAATGATGAATTTAATTTCTGTTATGGATCTGACTGTTACAGCGCTTTCCAAAATAAACTTCAGAATCGGTTCACAATACGGTATTTTTCTAGGTGTAAAAGTAACAAACATACAAATTATGTGTTTTTTCAGCTCTGAGTTGCTCATTTGACTAAGTTTTGCCGAAAATATTGATCAGAATTCAAAAACAAAAACATTACTTTTTTATGTCGGTTTAAAAGGCGCAGTGGTCGATATGGCTAAGATATTAGTCGCTTCGTATGCTACCCAAGGTACGACCCAAAGGATAATGATTTTAAAAACTTGCAAATTCCAAACCATTATATCTTTTTATTTACAATTTATTTATTTATTTATTCTTATAGGCACTACCTTGAATAACAAAATATAGCTTATGCTTAGGTATAGTTATACAATTCAGCAGTGATAACAGTAATGTACAGCATTCTTTAATATGTACACAACAAGCAACAACAAGTTAGATGTAAAAAAATAGGAAATAAAATTAGGTATCTAAAATATATGTTTTAAGTTTTTACAGAAATACTTTAAACATGAATTTGAAAATATTTAGTTTAAGAGAAATTTCGAGGTAAAAACAATACTAACCATGGTAACAAACCCGATAATATGTGTGATGAAAGTGTAGTGTTAACCACGAAAGTCTTAAAGCCTATAAGAATAAATAGTCATGATCGAAAAATACAAAAAAAGGGTAGGGTAGGTGTGGGGTAGGTGTAGAGTAGGTGTATGCGCTGATTACATTTGACGAAATTCAGAAGCAAAAAGCGTGAGAGCAAATCCAATAAATAAGGTCCATTTTTGTATCATGGCTTGTAAAAACAGGAGCGACACGTAACATAATATAAGTGATGCTTCTGAAATTAGTTACTGAATTTAGTCAAATGTAATAAGCGCATGTGGTAGGCGTAGGGTAGATGTATGGTAGACGTAAGGTAGGTGCAGGGTAGGGTAAGTGTAGAGCAAGGTCAATAGGACGCCACGCGAATGGAGTTGCGCCGGGCCCACTAGTACTATGTATAGATAGATGACCTCATGCACACCAGGGAGAACGGCTAGTGTTGTTTATCGGTGCGCCCGCGCCGTACTAGTTTTGCGACGCTTATTTGCATGGCATTTAACTAGATGGTACCTACCATGCAGGACTTTAATAATAAAATACTGATTGAAGTTCGAGCTGCATTACGATAAAGAGCTACTTTTATATTGTAGTAGATGTTAAAAAAGACGTATTTTCTTCATAATTTGTAAATAAGCTGCAATAAATAGGATACAGTCAACACATGTTCATTAAAGTGTAATTATTTAAATTATGGATAGCCTCGGAGCGTCGGGTTAGGTAGGAATTAAACAGTAACCGGTGCTCTTACGGCGAGGAAAACACCGTGATGATACCTGCACATTCAGGCGACTGAATGTGTTACCATTATCCAATCTGGGCACGTTCAGGATCAGATGGCAGTCGCTCCAATGAAATTATCGAATCTGCCCAATTCTGCATCATACAGTACAATCGGCCCATTAACGCCAAATTCTGAAGAAAATAATTTAAAACGTAGCCGAGGGGGCCGGCAGAGAAGAATAGCACTAACCCCTTACACACGTGGATGCCGTAAAAGGTTATTAATATTAAAGATTTAGAGCCTCCGCAGACTGGAGGACTCCAATGGGCAGCAGCATTTTTCATTGTTATATTTATAAGCCTGCGATCTTCAACCTGAATGCCAAGCGTGGAGATTAGCTACCCATAAACCTTTTTGTGGGAGAGGCACTAAGAGCTGCAGTGGACTGTTATGGGCTGTGACGATGAATAAAAAATATTTTTTTTATGGAACAGAGCTAAATTTTTACTATGATTTATCTCCCAAATAGTGCAACTGATTCTTGTAGCGACATCTGTTTGTCACAAATCTTACTAAATATAAATTAAATGGGATAGTTATCCTGTACCTATTCTCGTTTGTTACTTATACGGGATCTTAAAATTGTTTAAGACGACGTCTTCTTACGTTGTCGTCTAGGCCACCGGCGCGCGGCGTGTATAGAATATTCACATAGCTGCAAAATATACTTATGCTTATGGGAACCACATCCTTCGACCAAAATAAAGAGATAGATGGATGAATAATACACCAACAAATTATGTTATAACATTACTTGAAAATGATTCGCCTGAATCATTCCTAAATCATGTTTTAGCTATGTAAGTGTTCGTACTCGAGAATTCGTAATTACCAGCGCTAGAGCCAATGATAGCTATAAATAGTCCTAAACAATATGATTGACACCCATACCCACCACTGGGTATTGGTCAGTCATCCCATCCGCTATACGTCTCAAGGTGAGACATGGGATGATGGCAGAAAAATAATTTACGTTCTCGAGTAGTGTTTTTTAGCGTGATAAAAATGGTTTTAAGCTGATTTACTGTAATCATTACGGTAATCATCGTCTTTTGGTCAGCTAACTTTTTAAATTCGAGATTAATAACTTTCAGAATTATCTAGGAACAACCTATATTTTGTGATTCATAGCTATATAATTTTTATTTGTTTCCAGATTTTGATAATTTTATGATTTGGAAGGTCATCATCATCGTTCTAGAACATATCCCGGTCTCTGCCAGGGTCCGCTTTCCTACCCATTCTTCTCCACTTCGCCCGGTCTACGGCATCCTCGCGTCGTAAGCCGTTGGCTCTTGCATATGAGTAAGCGATATCAATCCATCGCTTCTTGGGTCAGATACCGGCAGGTTCAGGTACCTATTTCCCACGTATCCCCAAGGCTTACGCAACACATGACTAAACCACCGTAGACGAGCCTCTTTGATCTTGTCTGCGATATCCCTCACACCAAAGCTGCCACGGATGCATTCATTACGTTCTCGATCAAGCCGCGTAACTCCGCACATCCACCGCGTTGTGGAAGGTAATGACAATTATTTGGGTGTTCATTAAAACACTTGGAAGGTAATCACGTACCATTAGTATTTAACATTGTCTAACCGCAACCATTGACTAGCCGGTTGGTGAAATTTTCTGTGGAATCTTCAAGATTACCCCAGAATATTTTTTGTGTTTACGTTAATAGGCAATATTCAGATTAGCCCAGCGGGGGGCGTGTGATATCAGGGTGACATTTGTTCCATTGCCATTATTTTCCCAGTGCCCCTTTTTCCAATGCTTTACCAGTAGCGTAATTTCTATACCAGTTTTTTCGTATTCCTTAATTTTGCCAGTAGACAGGAGGGGCCACTAAGGCGTGATACGGCTTTTTGGTCTAGAGTCCATCAGAGAAGGATGTACTCTTAGGGTGGTAGCGGAGGAGTCTTATAGTAGACCAACGGTGGCATCCATAGTCCTAGCAAGTAGGATAACTTCTCATCTCCCAGGACGCCTTAGGCAAGCGGGGAGGTTAACAATGCCTAAACCCTTTCAATATGAGTACACAAATTAAAGAAAGGCCCCGAGTTCCCAGCGGGTTCGTAACGTTCAACAATGGCAGCAGTATGGACAGCGAAACCAGGGGTGCTAAGAATCTCTGGGTGAATAAACAGAAGAACTGCCGTAAAACTAGTAATAAGAATAAAGTCACCAAGCTATCAATAGCATCATATAACGCTAACACCTTGAGGTCTGAAGAAAGGATGGAAGAGTTGCTCTATGAGTTGGACAAGGTAAATTGGGATGTAATTGGGTTATCGGAAGTGAGGCGGCTGGGTGAAGAATGTCTCAAGTTGCACAATGGACACATTTTCTACTATCGAGGCGCAGACTCGGGTAGACATGAACACGGCGTGGCGCTGCTCGTGAACAAGCGCCTTAGTGGCTACATAAAAGCCATTGATTCCATTTCAGACCGAGTTCTTTACCTAACACTGCAACTATCGAAGACGGTAACACTAAAGGTGGTTCAGGTATATGCACCTACTAGCACCGCACCAGACACAGTGGTGGAGCAAATGTATGAGGAAATCGGTTCATGCCTACGAGATGTTAAAACTACATACACAATCGTCACCGGCGACTTTAATGCAAAAATTGGTAAAAAGTTAGACGACTCAGAAACAAGGATGGGAGATTTTGGTTACGGAATCAGAAATGAGAGGGGGCATACATTGGCCAACTTCCTGGAGAAAGAAAAGTTGTATCAAATGAGCTCATTCTTTCAAAAACGTCCTGAAAGGAAATGGACGTGGCTATCACCAGGAGCTAAGTACAAAAACGAAATAGATTATTTGTTATGTAGCCATAAGTGCATAGTACAAGATGTGACCGTACTCAATAGTTTCTATACGGGGAGTGACCATCGTCTCATCCGAGCATTAATCCGAATAAACACTAAACTGGAACGGTATGTTAAGATTAACCAGAAAAGACCTAAAATAAACAGCGAGTTCTTACGAGCCAACAGTGAATGTTATCAGCAAAGGGTGAAGGACAAATTAAAGCACTTCGACTCTATTACCTCCAACATGAACCAGTCACTTGAACACCTAAGCAAATCACTTATCGAAGTAGCAGCACAAATAGCATCAAATGGTAAAGCTCGAGCTCAGAAAATACAAAGCAAAACGAGAGAGCTGTTGGATGAAAGGAGAACCCTAATAAACAAAGGCGAAAACCATACAGAGTATTTTAAAAATATCTGCAAAGAGGCGCGTCAGAGTTTAGAAGCGGATATTTTTGCATACCGTGAAAGAGTAGTTACAGATACTATCGAGAAATATAAGGGTCCAAAAATATTTAAAAGAAATCTATCATCTGGCACACAGCAAATTACAAAACTCTGGGATTACAAAAATAACATCTTGGTTACACAACAAGACCAGCTGCTAAGAGTGGTAGAGCAATATTACGGAGAGCTTTACAAATCCGGAAATCCCAAGCCCAGTAATGTTGTGAATCGTAGGATAATGAATGTCGGTTCAGAAGATGTGCCGGAAATAACAAACGCCGAGATTAAAGCAGCCTTAAACAGAATGTCTAACGGAAAAGCGCCGGGAGAGGATAACATCAGCGTGGAAATGATCAAGGAAGGAGGGGATTCTGTCATATGTTTTCTCAAGGATATCTTCAACAAATGCCTAGAAGAAAGCCGCATACCTACAAAATGGGAATGTGCTACTGTTGTCCTCCTATTTAAAAAGGGGAATAAGGGTGATCTTTGCAACTACCGGCCAATTAGTTTGTTATCGCAGATGTACAAACTCTTCACAAAAGTTATCACCTTACGACTGACCAATAAGCTTGACTTTTACCAGCCCATAGAGCAAGCCGGTTTCAGAAGTGGAATGAGTACAATGGACCATATCCTCTCTCTGCGAGTTGTTATCGAGAAAGCCACAGAATACCAGATGCCACTGTGGTTGGCTTTTATAGACTACAAGAAGGCATTTGACAGTATCGAATCCTGGGCAGTCTACGATTCTCTGCAAAACGCTCGTATTGACCATCGATATACGAAATTAATAGAGAACATCTATAAAAATGCCAGCATGACAGTCAACCTACCACCAAAGACAGAGTCCATTAGATTGGAGAAAGGCGTCAGACAGGGAGATACTATCTCTCCAAAACTATTCACCCTAGTACTGGAGGACATTTTCAAGACTCTAAATTGGGACCAATATGGACTACGTATCGAGGGCAGGCATCTTCATAACTTGCGATTCGCGGACGACATTGTCCTGTTTTCTGAAACCCCGGAACAGCTGGAAACCATGATACGGGAACTTAATCATGCCTCTCGATTATGCGGACTAGAGATGAATCTAAATAAGACCAAGATCATGACCAATTGCCCCGATACCGCGTTTAAGATCAAAGTGGATAACATCGTCATCGAAAGGGTACACAAATATGTATATCTCGGTCAAGAGGTGGTAATGGGGAAGGAAAATCAGACGAACGAAATTTACAGGCGCATAAGACTAGCATGGGCAGCCTATGCCAAGATAGATTATGTGTTCAGAATGAAATTAACATCAGAACAAAAAGCTCGCATACATGATCAGTGCATTCTGCCGGTTCTCACTTATGGAGCTGAGACGTGGGTTTTTACTAAGGAGATCCTTAACAAACTCAAAGTCGCTCAAAGAGCAATAGAGAGGAAGATAGTGGGCGTAACGCTCAGTGACCGCAAAAGAAATGACTGGCTCAGAGTACAGAGTAAAGTGAGGGATGTTATCAAACATATATCGAAGCTGAAGTGGCAATGGGCTGGTCATGTCGCCAGAAAGCGGGGTTCATGGTGCAAATCGCTGGTGGAGTGGAGACCGTGGGGTGAAAGACGTTCACGGGGAAGACCTCAGATGCGCTGGTACGACGACATTAGAAGAACAGCCGGAATGGAATGGTTGAAGACAGCACAAGACCGAGAACGCTGGAATGTATTGAAGGAGGCCTACACCCTAGAGGTTGAAAATGGCTGAAAAGAAGAAGAAGAAGAATTTTGCCAGTAGCGTAATTTCCAAGCGCATTTTTCCCCGTTCATGACTTTTACAACAATAAATTTCTATTCTCTACAAATTTTCTTTAGCAGATTTCCTCAGTTGTGATTACCAGAAACGTAGACCAGAATAAGGACGCTGGTCATGGGCCGTATTTTTAACCGTTTTTATTACATTCGTATGTGAATAAGCTACCTATATTTTACACACTCGTCGCAATTTACCACAAGTGTGTAAGAGATAGGTAGCTAATTTGCATCCGAATTTAATTCGAACGGGTCAAAAATACGGCGGCAGGACCAGAACAAAGTCCAGGTTTAGGGCCAGGCGCAGGTCCAGAAGCCGCATTTTTAACCCGTTCTGATTACATTCGTATGCGAAGTAGTTACCTATGTTTTTCACACTCGTTGTAGTTTGTCATAAGTGTGAAAGATATAGGTAGCTAATTCGCATACAAATTAAACTCAAAATTGGTGTTTAATCAGCTTTCACACTTACATTGAAATCTCTAAGAGCCCTAATAAATACTCTTAACTATCATAAAAGTAATAAGAATGTAACTTACGCTTTCGAAACTTAGAAACAAAGACAAATGTAAAACAAACCAAATCACTGACACTACGGAGATAAAGAAATATATAGAGAACGAAAGAAGCGACACAAAGCTGAAAAATAACATAAAATAATAAAGCCCAAATTAATTTAACAAACTACACGCTAGTTGTAATGAATTTTTCGAGGAAATTTGGATAAGCCTTGGGTTTCTTAGTTAAGGAAATGGATACGATGATGTTCACGCGACGCGGCCCATGAGCTGACTGTCACGTTTCCACTACTCTGGCCACCTTGCTTTAAATCGTTATCGTCAAAATTCCCACAGTTCAATATTTCAAACAAACAAAAAATGAAATATTTCTAAGTTTATGAGGTCTAAAGCGACTGCTCTTATAACGTCCGCCCATCCATAAATTTTACAAAATGTTCCTGATAAACCGAAAATAGTTAAATGTTACCACAGCTAGGGATGTAGGGATGTGTGCATACGACGTTTTATTTATTTACCGAGTCGATTAAATTTAAACAATGCAAACAAAAATACGTAAGCAAATGGATTCGATGTGCAATTTCTTTAGACCAAAATTTATAATGTAGGGAGTTATAAGTAAACAATATAAATAAATTTTAGGTACTATAAACTCGATGTAATGTTTCATCAGACTGAGTATAGAGATATTTAATTCCTATGAAGCAAAGCAATTTGCGTCATCAAACAAGTAGATTAAAATTAAATTCTAGACTCGTTTAATATTTAGGTGTGCTTTTATTCAATTATTTATTTCGATATTTCGTTGGAACGTTTTTGTATGAATTTCACATTACTATCCCTTGTGAGTATTTTTTCTTGAGTCTCATAACTTGACGCCAAACATTTAAGATATTCACGATATTTTGCCTGTCGTCCAACCAATCAATAACGTAAATTTATTACGGGCTTTTGAAGTAAAACATTTCTCTTATCGTCAAATAAATTGTTTAAGTTTATTACAAAACCAAGTTTTGGTTAAGTATTGTAGGATTTTACTTTGCCTTATGTAATACTTACGGTTATGAGGACTCCTGTTTAAACGTTGTTTTCAACACGTTTACACTTTTATTCTTCATTTTTCCACCTTTATTAGTTTATTATGGGCATCTTTGGATCTGGCCCTTCAGGCTCTGATTGTCAATATTTATTTCCTGGAAAATATGTTAATTCTGTATTTGATGTAACTACGTTTTTACTAATGTGTTTAATTTAAATTGAATATAATAGAATATAGGGTTTTGCTTTGACTTGTGTTAGTACTTACGGTTATTAGGACTTTTAGACACATTTTTGTGTAGCATGTTGATGCTTTTTGTTTCCAATTTGTCATATTTGTCACTTTTTATGGGTATCTTTGGATTTGGCCCTTCAGGCTCTGATTGTCCATAATTCCTCCCTGGAAAATTAAGTTTATTCTGTATATCAGACTATGTTGATTACTAAGTTCTATTAATGTTTTGATTATAATAGATTTTGGGGAATGTTCTTTTGATATATAGACACCCAAATGATAAAAGTAATGATGGTTTCCGAATGAAAAGCAGGGGGCAATGGCGTGTGTCTGGATTCTTACCTTCGTAACTTCTTGTTTTTTAAATATTATGGATCCGGACGGGCCCCAATGCTTCGGAAGGTTGTTTATTTCGATAGGGTTTGATTTATATATAGTTTCCAATACGAATTATACACATAAACCCGCATTTTTGTTGGGAGCGGGTCCTTTCTGTTATTTTACTCTTGTCATGTCATTTGATGACAAGTGGGAAATTTTTAATAGTCAAAGGAGATTTTAATATTTTTGTGCCTCTCTTATTCTAGATAACTGCTGGATCCAATTCCTCATCAGGTCGGCATGAATTATATTCTTGGCTGTCGAACACCAGACCGTCCGAAAATTAATATGGACCATTTCGGGAACTGGCTGGTTGACTATGACTACTGGCCAACAAGATATTATCTTCCTTTGTGCCAAATGGTTCTAGAAGGTATTTAAACGAGGACCCGAGCCTTCAGTAGAGGAAGCAGAGAGGGATTTAGTTTTGTTTTCCCAGCCTTCGGCCTTGGAGGTGAATAGATTATAACGTGATGTTACTTTGAGATAATAAATCGCCAAAAGTTATTATGTGTGCAGCATAAATCTAAAATATATGCTATGAAGCATCAAATTCTATCTCCGAAGACCCAGTTCTAAGAATATGCACCTAGTCGCATGAACCACCAACACCTATAAGAATCCCAAGCTGACGTAGTCGCTCAACCAGTTCGCAAACCGGTACTTTCGGTCTGCGTTGAAAAGTGAAATAAGTGCTCCAGCCCGGACAGAAGGTTATGTGGACAAACTCTTTTTATAACGTTTGTGCTTTAGTAGATTATTTTTATAAATTCCTTGTTTTAGATAGATTACAGATGGACTGAATACAATACCCACTACCCTGATTCTTTTGTTTTCTTTGCTCAAGGTGTCGGCTACCGACCTCCAATTAATCTCTCATAAAATAGCTTGCTACTGACCTCTAACAGAGCATTCCTTATTTTACAACTGAACCTGACCCACTGCTAGGTAGTTCGTTACGTTACAGTATTTGAGATCATTTATAAGCAAATCATAAGCAAACTATATTTTAACCACACGCTGCTGTGAGTATGATTTGCGTATTCATTTCCAAGTCCATCAACTACAAACATATGATATATAAATAAATTGTATGGTGACGAGCTCATGGTACATAGTGATCGTTACAGCTTGCTACCTAGGAAAGATATAGGCTACATGTTTTCGTAAAATAACATAATCTTATGCGGTCGAAATCGCGGGCAAAAGCTAAAATAATTATATTCGAGACTAGACGTTCCCCGCGGTTTTAACCCACGAACAGTTATGTCTTTGTATGTCTATGAACGGATGTGTTAATATTATTTTTACGTGATAAGTACCCTATGACGTTCGGGAAAAACATAACATATCTTCACCATAGTAAGAGAAGTTTCAAAATGGGTTCAGTTGTTTTGGAGACTACCCCTCTGTAAGAGATTGACAATAAAACGTCGAATTATTGTAAAAATTTGTACATGAAAGTGCAATTAAATAGCTACGAGTGCACTCCATACAAAATTGCTAGAGAGACTAAACTACCATCCAGAAACCAAAAACAAAATTTTATTGACGAAGGTGTGTTTATTTATCAATTAAATATTAGTTCCGAAATTGGTTGCAAAATGGCGGTGTAAATGAAATATTTTCACATATACAACAGTAGAGTTTACAAGTATGATTAATGTAAATAAAAATAGCTTTAAGCAACTAAATTATACTTACAAGGTTTGACAAAACATAAAATAAATAAGAAGCAAATGCGCGTCGATTACAATTCCACCCCATAAGTGGTGACAGCTATCCTAAGTAGTATCAGCAGTGCTATCCGCCGGAGCGAGTAGGGCGACGCGAGTGACAGGACGCCGGAGAGTGCCGGTGCGTGTGCGCACGTCTACGATTCGTACGTGACCGTCTTCGTCTTCTTGGGCTGTAGTGACGACACCGTGACGCCAGGAATCACGATCTAAGGCTCGATTAGGATGACATAATCACCGACTTTTAAGGGTTTAGTTTCACCCCAACATACAAACTTACAAAGTTCTCGAATATATAATATTTGCATAGATATAGATTAACTAATCGAAATTCTATACATACCATGAAAAAGTAAAATTAATGTAACAGTAAAAAAACCAGTTAATTGAATATATATACAAAATAAATAAATCCATTACTAAATAACTAATTAATCGACCATTCAACATTGGGTCAAAAGTAATTCAATTAAAAATCTAGTGCCCCGACGCTACACGACAGTCAATTCATGAGCAGACCAGTTCATGAACGCGGTCCGTTCAAAAAGCCGTAAGGGTCTAATTTACTAACACCCGGTTTCTGAAACGCTTGTCAACGCAAAAATTACGTAACAGCTTGTTAAACACTGATTAAATGCAGTTTGGGTTTCTAAAAGGGCCAATTGACGGCTTGTTAACGGATTGTCAAATCTCCAATTAACGGCTGATTAATGTAATTTTGGGTTGCCGGAAAGCTTTTTCTCATGTTAACTGTATGTTATCGCCTTGTTATTTTAATTGGCGAAAATCGACCAATTAACCGATTGTCAAAAGAAATTATATCCGATTTTCTTGGTCTAGGTCTTGGTCCTGGCCCTGGTCCAGCTCCTAGTTTTGGTCCAAGGCAAAGTCCAGGTCTAGGGTCCAGGTTCTGGTCCAGGATCATGACCAAAACTGCAACCTTGATCACAATTTGAGCTTGAACCAGAACCAGGATCTAGACCAGTGCCAGCACATAGACCATAAACAGTAGCTGGACCAGGACTTGGTTTGGGGCCAGGACATGGACCTGAACCAGGACCAGGACCTGAACCACGGACATGTCAGGGTCCAGGACCTGGACCTGAACTAGGTGCTGGTTCGGGGCTAGTACCTGGACCTGAACCAGGACCTGGTCCGAAGCCAGGAACTGGACCTGAACCAGGACCTGATCCGGGGCCAGGACCTGGACCTGAACCACGAACTGGCCTGTATCCAGGACTTGAACCAGGATTTAATTAATGGGATTATTGGGAGAATCTCACAGAATCGATAGCCGATGGGGCGGATGTTGTTGAGTGGCTTTCTCTGGATGGCCTCCCAAGAGATGGACGGACGACCTCTTTAAAGTCCTAGGGAGCCGATGGATGCAAGATAACAGAGTCGACCAGAGTGTAAGCCGTGGGAGGCCTGTATTCAGCAGTGGACCGGGACCCACCTAACTGCCTAAAGATTATGATGATGGGTTTACTGATCCACTGGAACCCGTGACCCTATAACATAAATAATGTTATAATTTCTCTTTTCTCGCTCTGTATATTTTTTTTTTATAATATTCGATTTTTCACGAAAACTACAATCGCTATCAGTTTCATCTAAAAGTTGAATATCCCGCCGCTATCAAAAGGCCGCTAGGGACAGAGACAAATCAATGCGTTAGACAGAAACAAAACATATATGAGTGAATGAATGTGACTGATTTTAGCAGGGGTAGCCAGACGAAAAAATTGATCTCTTGTTAATGGTCGATTAGCTAACAATAGATTGATTGGCCTTTCAGACACCCACAGTGATTTAACAGCTTGTTAAATGTGACAGTCTGTTAGCTAATCAATGATTTGACAAGCGTTTCAGAAACCGGGTGTAAGTCCAATAAATATAAAATTAACTGTCATCTTACTATCCAAAATAAATGAAATAATATGAAATACAGCCGTTACGCACACCTACAAACGAATATTGTGCGCTGCCGCGTGCCCATCAGCGCGTTAAGACTAGAAGTATGAATTTTATACATAGAGCGCGCAGCCGAGCGGCGCGTGCACCGGAATAAAACGGCTTCAGGAGTCAAAGACTGAGAGACAGACAGTCGTGGGTGGAAGGAGGTGGCTTTCCAAAACTATATAAGTTGCTAAATGTTGTACACACTTACTACTCATGAGTTGCCGCTTATATTTATAAATTTCACGATATATTGCAATCCCAATGTTTTGCTTCTAGCTGAAGCTTATAAATAAAATAATAAAGGTTGGGATGCTTGGGTATCGATTCAACCGGTTGTGCCATCCTTCTAAAGCATGTTGTTCTGTGCCGTTGTCCAGCACAAGAAAAAGAATGAAGAAGAATAATAAATGTACCTACCTACAGTTTATCTATTCCCAGTGGCATTGTTTAAAGTTCGTGTCGCGGCTTCCAGTGCAACTGGACCCCCTCGGCATAATAAGGTTGTGGAATGAACTACCTGGAGAGTACAACATGGAGTTCTTCAAGAAAGGGGTAAAAAGGTTTTTACGGAGTCGGCAACGCGTGGGTGATGCTCCTGGTATTGCAAACGTCCATAGGCTGCAGTAACTGCTTGCCATCAGGCAGGCCGTAAGCTTGTTTTCCGCCTAAGTGATATAAAAAAAATTATAAATACGTAATATATCGTGAAATTTATAAATATAAGCGGCAACTCATGAGTAGTAAGTATGTACAACATTTAGCGACTTATATAGTGATATTTTACAATGTGGACATTTTGCGACCTGGACATTTTGCAACCGGGATATTTTGCAACCTGGACATTTTGCAACTTGGACATTATGCAACTTGGACAATTTGCAACTTGGACATTTTGCGACTTGGACATTTTTTTACCAGTGGACATTTTGCAACTGGGACATTTTGAGACTAAACGGATTATTTTCTCATATTTTTCAACTTTTCTCTGTTCTGATCGACTTTAACAAATAAAGGAAGAATGAGGTTCTACGTTCAACTATATTATGGTGGTGGTTCATTTTTTTTGTATGCATTGTCCATCGTCAGTTGTGGACCAACTTACAAAACGGTTTAATCGAGCTGGTCACAATGTAATCAGAGCAATCCTCGACAATTGTAAGCGCGTATGTTGTGATTATTACGATTATGTCGCTTCAGGGTGTCAACATCAGATGCTGCGTTATTTGCTTGTACCCGGGAAGTGCTCATTTGTGTAAATGCTAGCCAGAATACCAAATTTTAGCTTATTAAGGCTTCAGAACTGCCCTCACAATATTCAAGTTATGTCTCCTACTCTAGCTATATTTTGAAAAATGATAAGCATTCGGTTATAACAATTATATCACAGCATTAGGCAATGTTTACTCGCCGTTTTAATGCGGTAAAGTTGTCGAAATGTTTGAAAACACTACGTATTTTTGTATTAGTATGGTTAATGGATTATCTTATAGGTATGCAGTTTTCTACATAACAAGACCTTTACGCGAATAAAGAGAAATTATTTAAAACAATAACATGATAATTTGTCATTCACACAAAGAAAAATCTAAACGAATTACTATATTGTAGATATATATCGCGCCCCATAATCTATAGTATTTATGTACCTCTTTTCGGCCGTTAGCTTGGCGGGACACTCAGCAACACCTGTATTATGGTTGCTCGGCTTTTTGAAGCGCGAGCACGTGGCGCATTTTGATGGCCAAGTCTATTTTGTGCACTCGTTTAGTGAGTGACCTAGATCGCCACAATGGCCGCATGTGATGTCAGTCTGACGACAACATTTTGCGGCATGTCCATACTGCTAACAATAGAAAAAGTCTCTAAAGTAAAGGGCATGATGACATGTTCACGAAAACTCTATCTTACGTTAAGAGCGCCTTATGTATGTGAGTAGGTATTTCTAAAATGTAATTACAGGTCTCAACATCTTTCTTTCCCGACTTATGACTCAATGGACGTCAAAAATATCTCAATGTCATATTATCAAGCTTTTCTCATTATCATTCATTAATTTTTCAGGGTCAAGTCCGAAAATACGAAGCAGTTCTTCGAGATCCTAGACTAGAACACCTGGCGCCGGGCACCTGGAACAACGGATCCAATTTGCCAGCGTACATCGTACTCGACTGTGCATTATTGGGATCCTAGCACATATGTAAAAAGTTAAATTATAATCTAGGTATATTTAGAAAAACACTACGAAAAAGTCGTTCCGTCTGGAGCACGTCATGCGCCAAATCCAAAATTTGATTACGGTTTTCTCACATGCGCTGTTCGGCAACCTCCTATGGAAACAGTCAAGCAACAGTAGATGATGCCAAGGCAATGGCAAAGTCAATTTAGGAAATAGAGAAATAGGTCGCAACACCACTTTATCCGGGCACGCACAACAGTGCCAACAACGTACAAAATGTACTATCACGCACAGCGCAAGAATTTAAAAAAAATTACTTTTAAAGAAAAAGCACCGTGATTATAATTAAAAATGAATTAAAATATGCGACAATAAATCGCATCGCCACTTTCTTTGTGTACGTACGGTACTGTATATAAGAACAATTTTTTAATAACCTACAGTGAATATTTACTAACCACGACACTGGCTAACAGACAGTAATAGAGCAGACTCCCAACTAATCCAACCCACGGTACCTACGTATCCAGCACCTAAAATACGATATCTACAAAATATAAGATAAAACACGTTAATACAAAAAAATATGGAGAGATATATTATAGACTGAAATCTATAGTCAAAGAATGGTAGGTACTAGTTCGAAGAACAAAAGATAGGTACGTAGGTCACCTATGAAAGAAAATAATAAATTAACCAGTGGACCTGGCGCGACTTCGTTCGCATCAACCTTTTCTACCCTTTTTATACTTTATTTAACTTGCACTGTTCGTATGTAAGTTGTTCGTCGAAATTTGGCAAATTCTTTGCCCGTGACAGGTGCGCGAAGAAGAAATAGAGCTGCTTAAGGCTCGCGCCCGCAACCTGGAGACGGAACTCAACAATTACTGAACTGAAGTAACAATGTCGCGCCGACCGTGGGCTAGTGGTAGTCTATACTATACTATATAATATAATATATAATAATATAATATTATAAAGAGGAAATGTTTGATTTTTTGTTTGTTTGTATTGAATAGGCTTCGAAACTACTGGACCGATTTCAAAACTTCTTTCACTGTTGGGAAGCTACACTATCCGCGGGTGACATAGGCTATATTATGTTTTCTAAAAATTACGAATATTTAATAAAACTCCAATAATGTAACCCAAGGTGTAAAAAAATACCCGAAAAATTCCTTACATCGCGTGCGCTGCGAAAACTATTGATGATAGAACAAAATAATGTACTACGACTTTTCAGAACTCATCATTATCTACAAAAAGTGTCGCGACAGTATATGTCTAACTATTATAGTTATGTCACAATAAGTGTTATTTTATTTACAAAATTTAATTGAAATGCCGCCGCTAAAAACGCTCTTTATTTGTACTTTGGTATTAATCCTTATCAAAATCAATTACTTCATATTCACCACTGCTTCAATCATCATCATCACAGCCCGTAACAGTCCACTGCAGGACTTAGGGCCTCTCCCACGAAAGGGGAGGTTATTGCCATAATCTCCACGCTTGGCAGGCGGGTTGGAGATCGCAGTGTTTAAATATAACAATGGAAAATGCTGTTGCCCATTTTCCAGACTACGGAGACTCTTGATCTTTTGCCTCGAAAACATTAGTCGCCTTGTACGACACCCATGAGAGTAAGGGGTTGGTCCTATTCTACTCTGCCGGACACCACACGGCCGATACCTTTGCTTTTTACCGACACTGCTTCAATACCTTTATATAACTTTTTGAATTATTCAATTCAGACATTCCATTCGAAAGATATCACGAGTTTAAAAATGTGAATATTAGAAAAAAGTCGCATGTTCGCCGCTCAGTCCGCTCGGCTATCTAGGCAGCACGGGGTACGGGAGGGGAGTCAATGTCAAGTAAAGGTGCGCGGATCCGTTATATTTATATACCATAACAGTACGTTATGCTATTATAAAATATTATGTTATTTTTAACGTTATAAATAACACCCTTATATAATATATCCACCGTATAACGATAATCTTTTTTCAGTTATGTATTATTTCAGTAGATGTGTTTTTGTTTGAGGTGATGTCTCAAATTTGAAACTGTTGATTTATAAGGTGCGTTGGGGTAAGTTCGGATGGTTTTTAGCTGCATTCATAAGAAGTTGGCAATTTATTTTTTCCTCAAAATCTATATCAGCTAGCGTAATAAAATAAAGTAGAAACTGATAATCAATAAACAACCTATCAGAAAAATATTTTCATGTTTGCATAGATTTAACGGCTGCTGTGTTACGGGAGTTTAAAGTATAGACATAGATTTAAAAATTCATGGGAAAGATCGGACGACGTTGGGGAAAGACCGGACTACCCTCTAAAATTACTCGTGTGGCTTAGAACACAAGGTTCATAAAAAGAAAATATCCGATCTTATACTCGCTACAGCATTCTTCTTGTAAAATTTAATTATATTTAAAAACATAGCAGGAACAGAAAATTTTACCTTTTTTTTGTTTTGAGCGTCCGATCTTACCCCGCCCGAGTAAATTTCAAGTCGCTGTAGTTCTCAAACTTTTGTGTCTCAAATGTTTCAATAGGTAGGTAACCTACGTACCTACCAGGGTAAATCTCGCACTTTTTTATAATTTTTGGCCTGATTACTGGTTGATACAAAGCAAAGATTTGACGCGCTCTTCTGGCGTTGTGTTCGCCATACCTAACGAACCTATGCGAGTCTCGATAGCCAAGCCGAAAATCTATAATAAAAATTTGAGACGACCTTCTCAAATCCGACCCACCTATAAAATTTTCTTTCTATCAAAAACAGACGTTTTTGAGTTTTTATTGGTATGAAGGAGGCTGGATATTATGTAATAGGTAGGTATGTATGTATATTATAAATAATCGTTTGTCTGAACCGGGAATCGAACCCGTCAAACAAAAAACACCCGTTATACTAAGATACGACCGAAAAGCTTATCTCAAAATGAAGTCTTTTTTTTTTCAATCATATCTTCAATATTTAAGGCACTTTCCCTCTATGTGGCACAGCCGTGGGACGCCCTGTACTTTATGTTTAATATATTTTTTAGTATGTATAATATATTTCTCACTGCATCTATATAATTAATATAAAGTTGCAGTGAGAATGCATTACAAATACAACATTTTTTGCCACAAAAATATCAGTGGTTAAAGTTCGGACTAAGCTAAAGTTTGACAACCACATGCATTTTCAATTAAGGTCAAGATCGGATATTTTTACTTCGTACTTCACCCTTAGATATTTACATGGGGAAAGTTCGGATCTCGACTTGTAGCCACATTTAGGCTATTTTAAACATACCTATCGAAAAAGAATTGATTTTTTGACAACATAAAGCCAAATAACTTTCAAAAGAGTGCAAATACTCATCAAAAAATCAAAGAGATGTCGTCTGGGATAAGTCCGGATCACAAAAATCTTTCCGAGATGCGTAACATGTGGTGGAACAGCCATAACAGACGACCGACAATACGAAATCACCGATGCGGACTGAAGGGAGTAGCAAAACAAAATGGCGTATTGCGCTATGTTGCCAGTATAAAAAAATTATCACAGAATCGGTAGATATTTAACATATACGTTCTTAGCCCATTCACGGTCTTACCCCAACGCACCTTACGAAAAATCTTTTTTGCAATAGTTGCATTCTGCTTTTTTAGCTTTTTCGTCGACAATGCTAAAAATACTGCCAAATTTGTCCAATTCGAGACATAATTAATGTATAACAACCATATACTACTTAATAAATCGCAGAAAAACTTTACTCTTTAGCACACCTGAAGCGACTGAATATATTATAATTTATAATTATAACAGAATGAACAGATATAACGGAAAAAATAACACAACATTCGAATATTAATATCAAAATGTAATTTGATTAATATTATGCCCTATTGCGAATGCAATAGAATACAGATTATCCGTAGTGATCCATACACGTGCGTTCGTCAGTGTTGTATTTACGCGCTGTTATAAAACAGAATTTGTATGAAACATACAAATTGTGACGCTAACCTCTGACCTCAGGTGCAGGTGGTGGTAGTGCGAAACAACGAAACTAGATGGCGTAGTCGTGTTGTGTGAAATAGCAATATATTAGTAGTAGAAAATATTATGTATTAATATTAGGTGTTATCGGTATATACCGTTATAATATATTCGTTATCTAATATAACGAACACCTTCAATGTCAAGTAATAAATTGCCGCGCGGCACACTCGCGCGGTCGGCTCCCTACGCAGCGGTCGTGTGTAACCCGTGTACCCGTAGTGGTACCCGTGCGAAGCCGGGGCGGGCCGCTAGTGCAATATAAAATTTAGGCAGTTTCTAAGAATGATATCAACGGTTGCTTCGAGAAAATGGTGTAAGTACGGCCGTGCCTGTCTGCTCGACTTGGCGAAGGGCACTGCTGTACTGTTGTAAAATACCGACCTTTTTAAGTCTATATTAATATTATTTGTTTGTGGATAAACCCAAAAACTATTTAACCGATTTTAATAATCCTTTGAACTTATAGAAATATTCATTATCAGGGGATAACATTGTACGATCCACGGGGACGAGTCTGGAACGTAGTAACGGAAGGTAGTCTAGAATAAACAGAAATTCGCCAAGTTTACGCATGACGACTAATACGAGTAATAGGGTTAATGGCAGCTTGCCCCATTGGCAGCGAAATCCTGCGAAAACTTGAATTATGGTAAAGCCCGAATCCAGCCTTGTTGGCTGGATATCGGCGGCGGCCCCGTCGGCGGGGTTAATCGACGGCGAGGTGTTGTGCGCGGCACATTGTTGTGGGCTCGTGTGCGGCTTCGTCGGCTCGGCGGGTGGAGGGAACAGGCGCGGTGGTGCTCGACCTCACGGCGGCGCGGCGTACGACGTATTGCTCTGGCGCGGCGTAGGCTGATCCACTGACTTCACATCCTGGTCTCGAGCCTCTTGAGTGGACATCGGATGCGGGTCGTTAGCGCGATGCAGAGTTGGTTGTCCTGGGGTCTGCCGTCGCGCGGCGCGGCGCCAGTCCGCGGCGTCTCGCTCGCCTACCGGACGGGTGACCGCTGCTTGATGACTCGGCGGCGGTCCGGGGTTGTAACGCTTCGTTACACATTATTGACTTGGTTAAACTCCTATTTTGATGAGCGTGTTTTTTATGTAGTAGTTAATGGTTTTAAATCTGGGACAAGGTGCATAACATCTGGTATGCCACAGGGCTCGTAGTTGGGTCCTGTTTTGTTTAATATATTCGTCAATGATATTCCCGATTGTTTTCATTTCTCAAAACCATACATGTATGCTGACGATTTAAAATTTGAAAAGGTGATAAAGTCTGCGGATAATTCTTTTTTGTTACAGTCGGATCTGGATAGACTTGTTCAGTGGTGTATACATAATAAATGCAATCATGTAAAATTTTCAAGAAATTTGAGTATTATAAATTTTGAGTACCACATAGGAACAAATATAATTACGGAATTAGAAGGGGTGAGGGACTTGGGTGTGTTTTATGATAGGAAACTAACCTTTGTTCGACATATCGAAAATGTAATTAAAAAGGTTTCGAAAATGTTGGGTTTCGTAATAAGGAACTGCAAATTATTTCGCACAGTAAAGACCAAAGTATTATTATTCAATAGTCTTGTTAGGCCCGAGCTCCACTCATGCAGTGCAGTGCACTGCGCGGCACACCGCACGGTGCCACGTCACGGTGACAACAAAGAAAACGGTGGTTTTTCAGATAAGGCAACGTTCGCACGAGAGATTTACGAAATATTGTGAGTTAGGCAACGTTTGCACGAAAGCTTTTTCGACGCTTTTACGCGCGTTATTTTAAACGACTCGCATGTTTATTGACCATATGTCTCCGACTGTCTGTTCACACGCAGACGTAAAACGTAACTGGAGATTTTTTATCTCCAGTCACTTTGCAACCAAGAGAAACGTACGAAAAGGATGTCATTCATTTTGGATTAAAACGCTGAAAGTGCCAGCCAGAAAAATATTATGCAATTTTAAGAGACAGCACGCAGGTTTGTATTATTTCTTACTATTGTGCCAAACCAGTACGCTCACCATCACCACTATGTATCACCGGGCGTACAGTAGGTACTAAGTATCGCTTTTCTAAATGCCAATAACAATCGCCCGTCGGACGTGCAGATTTGACGTCACAGTAAACAATGTTAAGAACTGTTTTGTCTATTGGAAACTAATAATTTTGTTCTGACCGACACTTAGATTTTTGATCCAAAAATGTATGAAACGCGAATGTTGCTTTTTATAAACTAAAAAGTATAACAAAAGAAATATGTGAAGAAATTGGACAACCTCGATTGATCTTCCTCGAATACTATGATAACTGATATTTTTACCCGACTACGAAGGAGCCAAGGAAGGGTAATGAAGTTAACAGTCTATGTATGTAAAGTTGATAAACGTGGAAGAATCGACAGGGATTTGTCAGGACCATAGCAAGTGGAACAATGTCGTCTATACCTATTCTTGCGGGAGAAAGGGGTTTGTATGTATGTATCTGGACATAAATGTTTGTATGGATGTTAATTCTAGTCCAAAAACTACTTGGCCGATTTTCGTTAAAAGCGTATTGATTGTCCGATGGTTACACGCTCTATGATAATACATTCAATATTCATCTTGAGGATATAAGGATATAAGAGGATTGATTCGGACATGCTGGGATTTTTTTTATCATTGATTGATTCTGTTGTGGGATATACCGCACTGCTTAAATTTGTCCTCAACTGGTTGAAGACATGATTTTGGGACAATATTACGACAAAATGTTTTAAAACGTAGTTCTGTCCTTTACGAATGTTTACTTAAACTGAGTGTATACCATGGTGGCTCATTATAAAATTATAACTACAAAGTATAACATCAGTAGTAAGTATTAAGAGAGTGTATAAAACTTAAATAACTCGGAAACCATTGCTCTTAGAAAACTAGATCCTAAAAAGAAATGATAGTGCCTGTCGATATCTATAAGTATTTGTTGTTTTGGAACAAGCGTTTTAAGGCCAATAGTTTCAGAGCTATTACAGTTTTAAGATTGACAGCTGTCAACTGAAATGTAGATCTCGACGAGCACTATCATTTCTCTTCAGGAACTAGTGTTCTAGGAGCAATATATTCAGAGATATTACAGTATTAAGTTTGACAGCTGTCAACCGAAATGTAGATCTCGTCGAGCACTATCATTTCTCTTCAGAAACTAGTATTCTAGCACCAATAGTTTCAGAGTTATTACAGTTTGACAGGTGACAGGTGCAATCCAAAATGTAGATTTCTACGAGTACCAGCATTTCTTTTTAGAAACTAGTGTTCTAGAACCAAACATGCATGAGTGTGTCTTCAAGCTTAGGAGTATCACAGAGTATTGTAGTGTTGTTTGGCGTCCGCATTATGCCACACACTCATTGCGTTTGGAACGAGTGCAGAAGCGATTTCTGTGGCATCTCGCATATGCTACTGGCAAGGAAAAGAAAATCGTGTCCTACAAAAGCAGACTTGAATATTTCAAGATACTTTCCTTATCACAGCGTAGAGATATTATGGACATGTTGTTTCTATTTAAATTATTCAGGGGTAAGATTGACTGTTCACAATTATTAGTCGAATTTCGTTTTCGCGCGCCAGTCAGAGTTCCTCGTAACCCAATTACACCCTTAGTTCCTCCAGCACGTACAACAATTTTAGGTGCAAGCTCCCCCGTTCCTAACTTACTTACTTACTGCGCTGGCTCAGCGACCCAAAGTGGATCTTGGCCTCCGACACCAGAGATCGCCACCTCTCCCTATCCTGCGCCATCTCCTGCCAATCGAGGATTCCTAGTGCGTGCAGGTCTTTCAGGACTTCATCCCTCGAGCGATATCTGGGTCGCCCGACCGGTCGACGACCGCTCGGCCGACCCACATATGCTCTCCTTACGGCGCGATCCTCCCTCATCCTCTCCACGTGGCCAAGCCAACGCAATCTTGCAGCCTTGATCTCTCCCAGAATATTGGGTTCGGAAATAAGCTGTTCCACCTCCTAGTTCTTTCTTCTCTTCCACATGCCGTCCTCACCCTGTGTTGGCCCCAGAATTTTCCGGAAAATCTTACGTTCAGCGACCAATAACTTGTTCTCCTCCTTAAGTGTCAGTGTCCAAGCCTCACATCCGTACATCAAGATTGGTCTAATAACTGTTTTATATATCCGAATCTTGGTTTTCCTTTCCCGTTCCTAGATTATGTAAACTTTTAGATGAACATAGTCATATGGCTGACATTCATTTTGATCCTGTGAGCAAGTTTTCCGCGCAGTTAATTAACCATTTATCTACAAAAAGTTAAATATTTTAATAAGTTCCAGCAACTTTGATTGTTTTGCTTCTCAGTCTAAAAAAAAAAGCCTCGTTGTTGTAAGCTTAATTTTTAAGCTTTTATGTTTTGAAGTTTTTATAGTGTCTACTCATATTATGTTAATGGTTTTAATAGTTAATTTTTCTTTTGTTGAAAAACATTGTCAATTTGTGTTTTAATAATATTATTTGCTTATAGCGTATTGTGTTAATTTTACAATATTTCACAAAATTTTGTAAAACAAATTTTAGATACTGTTAAATAGAAATGCATGCTGTGGTCACCTTTCAAGTAATTTAGCACTTAATTAAGTTTGTTAGTGAAAATGTGTGTAATACTACATTACATATTTATGTATGAGTGCATAAATTGTTGATGATCCTCAATAAAAAGAAAAAAAAATTATAACAACAATAAACCAAGTATTGAAGGAGCGTCGGTGGCCGAGCGGTTAGAGTATACGACTCGTAAGCCAGAGGTCCCGGGTTCGAATCCCGCTCCGGCCATGTACCAATGACTGTTTTGTGAGTTATGTACATTAGTTGAATACTAACCGATGCTCTTACGGTGAGGAAAACATCGTGATGAAACCTGCACATTCAGGCGACTGGATGTGTAACCATGATCCAATCTGGTCAGGTTCCCCTGGTAGCAGGGTCATGGAGGTCAGATGGCAGTCGCTCCACTGTAATTACCTGACCTGCCAAGTCCTGGATCATGGTCAAGGCGGACCCCGGGCCCTCGTGCGCGAGAGCACAACCGGGACATTAACGCCAAGATGATTATTTATTTTTTATAAACCAAGTATTAAAGAGATCTATAGTTTCAATAGTAAGAGAATTTTCAAAATGGACACACTTGTTTCGGAGATTAACCCCAACATACAAACTTACAAAGTTCTCCTATTTATAATATTTGCATAGATATAGATTAACCAATCCGAATCCATACGGTTCATTTGAAGGAGCTGACTTCGCCTTCAACTGGCGATAGCGGACATCGGTTAAAGAATAGTTTGCCGAGGTTGTCCAATTTTTATTTAGTGGCCAAGTGAATTCGGAAGTTTGTCCCTACCTCTGCGGGGCAGCGTTATGCGCTTAGTTTAAAAAGGATGGGGGTCTAAGGCCAATAGCAATCGGGAATACTTTTCCTCATTTAGCGGCTAAGCTTGGATGTTGCGCAGTCAAGGAGGAGATGGCCGTCTATCTTAGGCTTCATCAACTGGGTTTCGGGACGCGTTTGGGGTGCGAGGCGGCAATTCATGCAGTGCGCGCTTTTGCAATAGATCCTAAGAGGGCAGACAGCGTTATAGTTAAGCTCGATATTAAAAACGCTTTTAATAGCGTTGAGAGGGACGTTCTTTTGAGCGAGGTTAGAGAGAGGCTGCCTTCTTTGTATCCTTTATTCATCAGCTCTATCACTCCCCTTCTAATCTTTTCTATGACGAGACTCTTCTTCTGTCCCAGGTCGGCGCGCAGCAAGGTGATCCGCTTGCTCCCCTAGCTATCAGTCTTGCTATTCACAAAGCTGTTTCAGACCTAAAATCCCCCTTGAGTGTATGGCACCTGGATGATGGTACACTTAGAGGACTACCTTATGTAGTACAGCAAGATTTGAATGTCTTACTACCGCACTTGCGTAGACTAGGGCTAGAGGTTAATACCGGTAAGTGCGAATTCTTCTTCTGCAGTGAAGAATCTCCTGCTTCCTTTTCTCATTTTTCTTCCTTACTTCCGAACCTCAGGGAAATATCTTCATCATCATTTAATCTTCTGGGGTCGCCTATTTTTCCTGAGGCCATTCCTGAAGGTTTCGAAGTTAGCAGGCAGCTTCTCCTCGTCGCTCGCGTCGACTTGAAAATCTGTCAGCCCACGTTGCCTTAATTTTACTGCGGATGTTGTAACGTAACCTAGAACCATCTCAACATTGGTTAAGAAAAATGACTGCTAACTAGCGATTAGCTCCGGCGTTTCGCGGATTACATCGGGATCTCTATATTATAGTAGGTATGTTTGTAATAAACATATGGATCTTAGGGGAAGGCTCGTTGGTTGATGACGGGGACCGCATGGAAATTCGTTCGGTAGTTAAAACAGACAGACAAACTCGGTATAGGCCTTTGTTGTTTGTTGTATAATTTACTAGCCATCGCCCGTGATGTCGTCCGTGTGTTGTCTTGTTCTATAGGCCTTCCTCCTGAATCGCATTGTCTGTTGTTGTAAATTGCGTAGAAATTCGTTTTGAGTAAAACGTTAACTTAGATATATACTTAAAACATTCATTTTTATATGTAGGGGGAGGTAGTGATATCTGTGGTCGGGAATGCCACTCAGCAGATCTAAGAGGGGCGTAGTTAGATGCACGATAGCGAAGCATTGTGTTCTCGCGGCATTCGGGTGCGTTCGGCAATGATCGGCGGACGGCGGCGCATCTCAGCGCACGGTGGCGCATGGCGGCGCCTTGGGGCGCAGATTGTGGCGGGTTGTAGCAAGACGGAGTACAGTGCAGGGCGGCGCACGAAACTGACGAAACTGTAGCATATGCGGGAACAGACGTATAAAAGGCCAAAGAGGATGAGAATCGAGACAGTCAAATTACAGGTGGGAAGTGGAGTAGTCGATTCTAAAACGTTTCTATTTTATTTATTTTATTTTATTTCTGGTTTGACAGTTAGAGTCAGTGATTTAAGAAAAGTTAGAAACTTTAAGATAACATATCTCATGTTAGTGTTCTAGAACCATGATGGAAAATACTAATCGTTTCGTTTTGTTTCAGAGACCTCGGCAAGGCGGAGTTCTCATGCCTTTCAGGTACAACCCGCATTTTTAAGCGGGCATCGATTAACCTACCTGTGTTACGGAGGTGTAATCGGTGTAACGTCGTTAAGACGTGCTCCAAAGTCTTCTGGCTCCTTTGGACTGAATGAATTCACAAATTCCTTTACTTTTGACCTATTTCAAATTACAACCTTTTGCTGGAATTTTGTGAATCATTTAACTGATTGCCAGACTCTGATCTGAGGTCTTGATTAAGATTAGGGGCTCCTTGTGAATCCATTGCACTTCTGCGCGCCCCTGCGTAGCTAGTCCAACTAAGAACTGATCATGCACCGCAGACCGAGGTTTTAGTACACAATGTATTCGGTATGTCCCATTCGTAGTATCATACCGGATATTTTTAGATACACACCTCGCTGGCCGATGGATTCGGCCCCACAACCTACCAGACCAGGAGATGATAGGATGCAGGTACTTAACCTGGGACTTGGTTGAGCAATCATGGTCGCTATTCCATTCCTATGGGTTTTTGTTAGCTAGTTTACTTTAAAGGATACGGTCTATCAGTTCATACAAGGTGTTCACTAGGATCCAGCCGGTACAAAGTGAATTAAAAACGGAAGTATGTAAAATACGGAACTCGTATCAGTTGAAAAAAGAAATCTAAGTCTAGCCAATGAGCAGTTTTCCAATAGGTATCTAAAGCATTCCTAACCGCTCACTAGATGGCGCCCCAACAATTTTGGTAATTGATAATCGCTTGAAATAGGTTCTTAGCAAACAGGATATAAACACTGGGTACATTGTATTGGATAATATTGTAATTGTCAATAGTTTTCAACCATTTTAGAGGTTGTAATAATAATGGAACATAGTGCCAACTTCTATAAATATTTCTTTTTACATTTCGTTCAACTTTTAACAGTTATGTTGATATTAATAAACATTTTATTTTTAAGTTTAGTATTGGTTGGCAGTATTAAATTACTGCCACCATCATAAAGATTATAAAAAGATTACCAAAATTGTAGGAGCGCCATCTATTGATGCTTTTTGAAACCAACTATCAATACCTACTGGAAAACTCCTCATTCATCACAATTATTTTTTGAAAACTAAATATTTTTAGCAAAACTGCAACACTCACGCGATACTCATGCAACACTAGAATAACCTGTAGAGTAAACGACGAAAGAAGAAACTCCTTTTATGCCCGGAGTAAGAAGTTTTTTTCGTCATAGCGAAAAGAAATCAATGAGGAAAGAAAAAACTCGTTTCAAGAGGAGAGGGCATTATGTTCAATAATGCGTGTAATGCGTTCACTTTGAGAAAATGCTGGTAATGCGGCGTGCCGCGTGACATACCTTTTGATATTACATAAAATAGCCGACGGATGTGCCCAAAATGAACTAGCACAAGATTTAGATTTCCTTAGAATCATGGTATTTACAACACCTCGGTCGACCTCGCTTCGCCAACGGTATTACACACACATAAACTGGAATTAAGTCTCGTCATTTTGAAATGTCATGCCAATGCCAACAACAGCGACGCTGTCACATGGTCTGACAAGTTTACGGCTCTGTAAGAAAACTCCTTTTGAGGGGCACAAAAATTCGTACAATGCGTGACACACACCTTTTGATACATAAAATGGCCGACGAATGTGGCCAAAAAGAAACTAAAATAATAACTAGAATTCCCCAGCATCATAATACATATTATTATGGCTAATTTACTCGCTCACAGCCTATCATCACCATAGAAATCACAACCACAGGGCAGGTCTTCCTAACGGGTATGGAGTTTCATTCGTCATTAGTAGCAGTGTATGACCATTGACAATGACATGCCTGTCATTGTCAATGTCCAAACCTAGGATTTTTTCACCTGTCTGTCTATGCAGTGCCACAAACTTAATCTGACCCAGTGACAGCTTCGCTGTTAATGGCATGGACATGACATTTCGAAATGGTGACAGTTGGTTCCAGTTTTGGCCACCGGGTCAGATAAGTTTGTGCATCCATAGCATTTTTCGGGTGTGTTCATAATTTCATGCCAAGAATGCGTTCGTATCATAGCAGATTAGTCATATTTTACACATTAATATAAAAAAATTGGCTAGCTAAAGAATTTAAATAAATACGAGAGGACATTACGTTTTATAAGCTTTATCCATTACAACTTTCATTATGCCAGCTGGTGGTCAGGAAAATTTTAGACTGTCCTTTTGTTTAGGGCTTCATTTTGGGACACTACATTACACAATACACAATTAAAAGGGGAATGTTTTTGCACAAGGGATTTGCTTAGCTTAGTAATGGGGAAAAGAAAGGGGTAGGCCTTAAATGTACTTTACCTAGGAATTCTAACTGTCAAAGTAAACTTCTTCAAAGACAAGTCTTAGGAATTTAATTGAACTAAATTTCAAATAAAAGTATAATCAAAACCTTATACGGAGACGGAAAATAACAATTAAAATTTAAAATATTAATTTTGGGAAACTTCTCTAACAAAAATTACTGAATCAATTTCAATAGTAAAAATAACTCAAGTTCAAACAATTCCAAAAAAAAGAGTAAAATCTGAATATTTGTTTAATGAAGCTTTCATACAACTCAAAACTAAAATATTGTCTATGTAGGGTAAATCAAACGTCTGGGTAAACATTAATTTTAATTAAAATAAAAGCATAGTAACTCATTAAATAGGTTCTTATCGTCCAGAAACAAATCCTTGATGAGTAGGAATCCGAACGTTAAAGATCTGTAAAGAAAATATTAAATGTAATAATATTGTAAAAGTTTAGTTATAAATTGCTTGATATTCTGAGATACAGTACCACCCATAAAGTATTCTAACTACAAAAATCCCATATGTAAATAACTGACTATTGCTAAATACTATCAATTTGTAATAATACTGGCATATTTTTGTAAAAGAACGATGGATTTTACAGCGTGGAAGCATTTTTCTCTCAGACTATGGGGTTTTGGAAACAAACTTTCTCCCTTACCTTATGTGACACCTTATGTGTGCACTTGTTTTGACTGAATACATTTTAAATGCATAGTTTGGTAGTCTTTGAGGTCCAATTGCCACTGAAAGAAACAGTAGAATGTTGTATATGCTTATATGTTTTACAAATAGATAAACTAGGATAACCCTAAAAAGCTTTCATTATGTACCTTTTCAAGTACCTTTGTTTTCTAGAATTTGTAAATTATTGTAAACTGAGTTACATATATTTGAGTCCATTACTTTCTGAAATTCGTTTAGAATTGACGTGAATGTTGGCTGAAACAAGTTAGATTTGTTTATTACTCAAATTTTAGTTCGTAGAGTAAATCAAAATATAGAATAATTCGATTGGATGAAAGTTCAAAGGAACAAGCGTTCAATGATATATCACCTTATCGGATTCGTGAGAGTCGGTAGTATTTATTAGATTGGACACTAAATCACACTGTCAAACAATATTGCATGGCATTTCCTGCCTTTTATTAACAAAATTTTTAATAAATAATAATTTCCAATCAAATTTTACACAACAGATCCATCGATCAATAAACAAATCTGTGACATAATGAGTAAGTAACTACCAAACCTGCCATTCAATCAAAAACGATAGATTTTAGAGGAGGGCGCAAAGTTATTGGACCTAGATCCTTAGGAACTATGGAAGTCGTACACGGTCAATCTGTCATGCTAGGGCTGGTAATTCATACTGAGATGGATGTCTTTGTCATTAAGGTTGGAGATAAATTAATCAAATCAATGGCGTTTTAAATTACGGATGATTTATTTCTTTATTTAATTAACTAAATTAAGTCATAAGGAGGTATATAGATAATAGGGGGAGAGGTCGGATAAATTACTTACTGATCAAAATACATATTTAACACTTTGTGTTGTCACTTCATGATGGAACTCCATTATTATGAATTAAATCACTTTTTGTACACTAGTTCCACTTAATTATACAATTTTATTAAATTGCAACCGGTTTCGAATTACTCATCTTCAGGCAATTATTTTATATTTTGTTTACAAGCTATATGTAGGTACTGACAAATAATAATTTAAAATTGATGTGGGTACCGACAGTATACAATAATGTTAGGATGTCACAGTGCAGAGAAATGTACAGTATGTCAACATAATACAAATTACTAGTAGTCAAAATTTTTTAAGGTATGTCAATTGTTATACATTTAAATAAATGGCAAAAATATAAATTATACCGAAGGTATGTCATTTAAAATAATTTAAAATAGGTGATGTCGATAAGGAAATTTGGTCATTAATTATATTATCCTTCTTCAGTATGTTCACTTCTATAGCTTCTAGTCCATCCAGTCTACGTCCTTTCCCAGCAATATGAAGGTATTTTATGCCATTATCTGGGTTAAAAATATGGTTTTCCTTATTAAGGTGTTCCGCAAAGGTCGAGGTTTGTGTCTTTTTTCTCCAGCTAGCTATGTGTTCTTTAATTCTTGTTTTAAACTTCCTTCCTGTTTGACCTATGTATATTTTAGCACACGTGTCACATGTCAGACTATAAATTCCACTTTGATTTTCAATGGGTATTTTATCCTTATTGTTGCAAATCAAGGACCCCAGCGATTTTATGCTATAAAATGCAGTGTTTTGCTGATCGCTATTGCAAATTTTCCACAATTTGTGTGTGATAGGTCCAACATAGGGAATTGTTGCCCATCTTTTCGTAGGTTTGTTAATTTCTAAAGTGGCGGGTGCCAACATTTTCCTAGTTATTACTCTTTGCTTGCGTATGAGAATATTGTTTATTAGTTTTTTGGAGTAGCCATTGTTTATCGCTATCTGTTCTATAGTTTTCAACTCCTTAGTAAAGTTTTCTCGACTCATTGGTACACTTAATAATCTATGGATAAACGCGTGGAAAGCCGCATGTTTATGACTGTCTGGATGCCGGGATGTGGCGAGTATAATATTATCGCTATATGTCTCTTTACGATATATTTTATATTCATGTCGATCGTTCGTGATGTCTATTGTAATGTCAAGAAAATTAATGGTTTTTCCACCAATTTCCATCGTTAGTTGAATATTAGGGTTCAAGGAGTTCATAAAATCTAATACACTGTTTAGGTCGTTATCGTTTCCAGTCCACAGACACAATATATCATCGACATATCTGTACCAATATTGTATGTGTTCACGGAATCTCGAATTCAAAATTTCTTTTTCAAAATTGTCCATGTAAATGTCAGCGCATAGAGGAGACAAAGGGCTACCCATTGCTAAACCTTCCATTTGCTTGTATGTTTGTTTGTTCCATATAAAATAATTTTGATCTAGACAAATTTTAATGGCTGCCTCTAAGTCTATTATTTTTTGGGCTTCAAGTTTGGATTGGCATAGGTTTTCATTTATTATTTGAAGGCAATCTTTGACTGATACACTTGTGAACAAATTCTTTACATCGAAGGACACTAATTTCGCCTATTGTGAAACTTTAATATGGCTTATTTTTTCTATTAAATTTACACTATTTTTAATTGTGTGTGTAGGTTTATACGATGTCAAGCTTTAGTACAGTTTATTTACTGTTTTTGCTAGTTTATATGCTAGAGCGCCTGTGTATGAAACTACTGGTCGAATTGGTTGGTTTTCTTTATGCAGTTTATAATATCCATGTAAACGAGGAGGCCTGGGGTTCATCTCTGTCAAGTATGGTAGCCAAATGATGACTAGGTTCATGACCCTCTCCTACATATATATATATATATATATATATATATATATATATATATATATATATATATATATATAAGGCAATTATCTTCATTCTTATTGTCATGTTGTTAGAGTGGAACTGGAACTAGTTTTGCCATTTTGAAACGTAAGTTTGATTTCTACGAAAGCAACGCCGTCGCCGGTTCAAATAAGTTTGTGGCTGTCTAATCGTTTCCTACTAATTCTCATTAACGTTTACGTTGACTGAACGAAACTTCATAAGTAGGTATATGTAGTAAATAAACTAATCTTGGCGTTAATGTCCCGGTTGTGCTCTCACGCGCGAGGGCCCAGGGTCCGCCTTGACCATGATCCAGAATTTGGCAGGTCAAGTAATTACAGTGGAGCGACTACCATCTGACCTCCATGAACCTGCTACCAGGGGAACCTGACCAGATTGGATCATGGTTCCTAATCCAGTCGCCTGAATGTGCAGGTTTCATCACGATGTTTTCCCTTACTGTTAGAGCATCGGTTAGTATTTAACTAATGTACATAACTCAGAAAACAGTCATTGGTACATGGCCAGAGCGGGATTCGAACCCGGGACCTCTGGCTTACGAGTCGGATACTCTAACCGCTTGGCCACCGCCGCTCTCTTAAATAAACTAAACTGTATTTAAGTAGGTATCTGAAATATGCAATTTCATTATCTTATTATAATAAAACAGTAAAAAAGTGTGTCTAAATTTATGTTACATTTACAAAATATAATTTAGGGCGATGAAAAAATAGCTAATAGCATAAGAATTTTAAAAAATTCTGTCTGTTGGTACGCGCTAATCTCCGGAACTGCGGGACGGATTTAAATGAGGCTTTTTTGTAGTGTAGCTATTAAACTTGGGCAACATATAGCGTACAATTGATTTTGTAAACTGGAAAACCTGATGTAGAACCATAATAGACTAGCTAAACTATAAGAAATATAGAAATGGCGACAATCGAATTTTGATGGGGTTTTCACAGTTTGAGATTGGGGTCCAACTTAAAATGTAGGTCATGTTTCATCTAATTCGGTTGAGTAGAACCAGTGATACAGGTTGACTTCTCCGTAGTACTAGCTTCCATACATTAGGGAGGTCATTTAGAATAGACGGTGTCGCGGGCAAAAGCTAGTTTCATAAAATAAAGAAGGTTACACCGAAAACCGAGGTTAAGCAACGTTAGTCGAGGAGCTAGATGGGTGACCGTTTCGAGCTTTCAGGGCTAGTTGAATTGCCAAGGTGATGCCAAGTGAAGATGCGCCAAACGCCAACAGTATTTGGCGAAGCGAGGTTGACCAAGGTCTGCCGCTGAACCGGAGACTGATTGAACAGTCTCAAGAGCCGAGTGGCATCTCGTGTGGGTATTATTTAAAAATGAATTATTTTGCATATTAGTGAAAACATTATCTTACAAAACACTTTGTTTTAGTTTAATTTTTGTTGTAAGTTTAACGAGTGTATCCGTCTATCTGTAGATCCCAAACGGATAGACCAATTTCAATGCGTTTTTTTTTGTTAAAAACCCTTTTAATCAAAATTATTCCTAGCTTTATTTTAACGATATCGGTCCAGTAGTTCAGAAGATATTTGAATATGAGTAGACTTAGTAGGGGGTGTTTGTTCGGCATGTGCCGGTAGTTAATGTACGTATTTACTTACGATATCTCGCAAGATATACCGCATTCGACATTTTTGCGCATAAAGTGATAGATAGATATTAAATTTTTTATATATAGATTGACATAAATTTTATGAGTGGCTGCAAAATCGTTATTTTTTCAAAATGGCGGAAAGTAGGTGGTGATTTTCTCCATACTAAATGTTCAATGCTCTTTATGAAATCTGTTCGAGTGCTAGCATGGATCCGGCGATTTCTAACAAAAAATCAAAATAAACAAAAATCATCATATTTATCATTACATGAAATAAATGAAGCAAAGAAAGCAACAATCAAGCACATACAAGCATCTTATTTTACTACGGAAATAAGCAACTTAAAAGCAAATAAAAGCATAAATAATAAAAGCAAAATACTTAAACTAAATCCGTACATGGACGAAAACGAAGTACTTCGGGTCAGCGGAAGACTAGAAAATGCACGCATCAATGATACGATGACGCACCTTATTATAATTCCACATGATAGACGACTCACAGAGCTCCTCATTGATCACGCCCATCTGCAAACTTACCACGGAGGAGTACGCCTAACCCTCATAATTACAAAATTATTGGACCGTCGGCAGCAGCTTCCTTCTAAAGTACCAAGGCCAACTAACATTAAATCGTTACTTATTCATACAAATGCTCCATTAATTCGTTTAATCTGTAAATATATTTGTTCTTATAATATAAAACTCTAATAAAGTTCAACATTTGTGTTTTGTGATGTCTCTACAAATTATATATTTTTCTTGGCTTCAGACAATGCCACAGATGGGTAATGCAATGCTCAGTTTTTTTTCTCATAAACCGCTCAAACTTTTTCAGTGTCTTTTCCTTGCACTTTGACACTGGCAATAATGGTTGTCAAGCTGTTGAACGACCCGTTGCCATTTAATTAAAAATTGTTTGATTGATTGAATTAGATTTATAATTGCGGATATTAAATATTATAAGTGTTTCATTGTAGATAATATGTGTAACAGTCTAATGTATCAACGCATTTTTGATTGAATAAAGTGATGGCAATGCGGGGCGTGCGGACGGCCGCGGCGGCGCTGGTGCGGCGGCGGCGGCGGCCCGGCGCGCGCGAGGACGACTTCGAGCTACGCCTTGATGAGGTTACATCACTTTAACACGCTTCTATTTCGCTTTTATTACTTAGATTTCCGTAATCAGAGCATTGTATTATGTACAGTCGGACAAGAAAGTGCTTTAGCACCGTAGCACCCTAAGGTTGAAGTTCAGCTGTTGCACTTCACATAAACACAAGGTTCATTTTCTCTCGATATAAGGTCATAGTCCGGTCAAAGTAGACATTTGAAATAACAAAAATTGGGGGAGAGCCAAATTTTGGTGGAGACCTTGAGTTCACCATTAGAAACAATGTTTCAAAAATCCCCATCGACCCTATGTGTGCGTCAAAAGTTATTTGGGGTCAAAGGTCAATATTTGTGGTTTTTCTCAAAAATTTTAAGTTTTTTCAAAAAGTACTTCAGACCAAACTTGTAGATCTTAAAATTATCTACAAAATTGGTTCCCATGATTTTTTTCTAGGAATCACCATCCCTGAAATATCAGGTACAGAGTGCCAAGACCTCATCGATTTTTCTAGTGAAATAAAAGAGTATAAACTCTTTAATATTATTATACCTATCTAAAGAACTTTATGGTGTGGTGTATGGTGTGGACTGTGCAAGTACTAAGAAAGTTTGACTGCACAAGTGCAAACTCTATTAAAGACCGTTGGTGCTGTCATTTTAAGAAACTGTCTTACGAGGCCAACAACCACTTGCCACCACCATAGCTTCCTGCAAGACTTGGCTTGATAAGCCCGACTACCCCGGACGAGGTGGAGTGGTCTCTGGCCTATACGAAGACCGGGAAAGCTATTGGCCATGATGGAATACCCATAGAAACTTGTAAAACAATGGGGACCCGAGGCGTACTCTTGCTCACTGAACTATTCAATAGGATCGTAGCAATGGGGCATATACCCGACGCGTGGCGCGTAAATATTATTACGCCATCTATAAATGAAAGGGCAGTGTGCAGGAGTGCGGCAACTATCGAGGTATTAAACTCATGAGCCATACAATTAAGCTACTCGAACGTATTATGGACCAGAGACTTCGCCAAGCACCATATATGGACTGCACTCCAGGAGTCTCACTGCAGTAAAAATCAACCCCAGCATTACGCATTTCTCGACCTGCAGAGGGCTTTTGACAGTGTCCCTCGGGAGATAATCTGGTGGGCTCTGAGGTCAAAGTCTGTGCCCGAAGCGTACTATACGGGATATGTATGCCAACACTGGAGCCGTCGTCAAAACCATCGTAGGCCATACTAATCCCTTCCCTTCCTTCCCTAATTACTGTAGGTGTTCACCAGGGTTTTGTGCTGAGCCCTTACTTGTTCTGCATTGTGCTCGATGACCTTTCACCGAAAACCATGACACACGCCTTCTTGGCTTATGTAGTACGCTGATGACATTGTACCGGTGAGCAAGCTTAGGCTGGATCTTGAGACCAGAGTAAACACGTGGAAGGATGTGCTAGAAAACAGTGGTCTGAAGTTGTATGTCGCCAAAACCGAGTATATGGCCAGCTGCAGCGCAGATCCCGAAACCATCCTTGTAGGTAACGAAGCTGTCAATAGAAAAGATAAATCCAAATATCTCGGATCCGTGATGCACGAGTCCGGCGATATCGGCCCCGATGTCAAGTCCCGAATATCTGCAGCTTGGGCCAAATGGCGGGAACTCACGGCAGTCACCTGTGACCCTAAAATCCATGTAAATCTCAAAGGAAATCTCAAAGGACCGCTGATGCTCTATGGCCAGCTCTGACGAAACACGTTCGCAAACTCCACACCAACCATGGAGGAGGCAACCAACTTATTTCCAACTTATGCACTCGGCAAAAAGTAATTAAAAAATATATAAAAAATGAACATGTTATCGTGACGATTCATTTTTCAACATAGTCAATTGAATACACATAACTTCATTTAAATTTTCACAACACTTGATCTTCCGAATATAATGAATTTACCAATCCTTGGTTTACATTCTTTTTGTATTTATTTATTTAATTCAAAGTACATTTTGTATCTTAACACTAAATGACACAAAACCCGGATGGGTTTGTCATGTCTATCGTCTAAAATTCTTGTTCATTCCATAGGTTCATCCATAATAGGTATGGAAATACGATTGTTTTTATTTCGCGTCGTGCTCACGTCATCATTGAGATAGGTATCCAATTAGTTCGTGATAATCTGAGCATCACAGTCATTACAAAAACTAGGAAATCACTTACACTGACGACCTGAGTGGTTCAATGGTCAACATGCCGGTCTGCCACGCAAGAGGTCCCAGGTTCGATTCCCGGCCGGGCAGAAATTGAAATGATGAATTTTAATTTCTGTTATGGGTCTGAGTGTTCTATGTATAATAAGTATGTATTAATAAAATATATTTAAGTAGTATATCATACCCATAGTACAAGGTTTGCTTAGTTTGGGGCTAGATGGCGCTGAGTGAATTTGTCCACGAATATTTATTTTTATATTTATTTATACTTAACTATATTAAGTATTCCGTTTTCGATATATTTAGCTTTAAAGTTTATTTTTTTATTAGAAACGCCTGCCGTTTTTATTTTTTCATTTTATTGAAGTACTAACAGACTATATTGGTTAATCTAAAACATTGTGGTGACGGGTGATGTTTGCAGCCGAACCACCCGAACCACATAACGGTGAAGTACCTGTGGCAGTGGTTCAAGTCGCTGCCGGAGGACGTGCCGCTGCACCGCGTGATGTGCGTGTCCACGGCGATGGCGTACGTGGGCGCGCTCGCCGAGCTGCACACCAAGAGCGTCATCGCGATCTACGTCAACGCGATCGTCATAGTCTACGAGTCGCTGTACGCGCTCACGTCCCTCGCTCGCCTCAACAACTTCATGATACGCACCTTCGAGAAAGACACGGAGGACTTGGCATACGAAAGGAACTTCTTGTGTAAGGAATTAGTTTCTATTTGTGTTCAAAAGTTCTGAGAGTATCCAATGTCAGCAGAATTAGTTTTGGTTTTTCATACCGAAATAGTAATCGAGCAGTGTTGAAACAGCACTTTTTATGCTTCAATAAATTGAGATTTATTTTCAAAACTTCTAGGTCATATGCGTTTGCTAGTTCTAGGATTGAAAGATGTACCTATGCTGAGATGGTTTGAACACGTGGAGAGCATGAATGAAAAATGGCCTGGGCCAATAAAAATATGTATCGTGCGAATGTGAATGGAAGGGTCCGTTGAGGGCGCCCGAGAAGAACATAAACTGATAAAATAAAAGACCTAGTCCAAAAAGGACAGGTCAGGAGCACCCTCAACAACTTCATGGAAATATGTATGAATGTGTGAGAGACGTATTCAAATCGTAGTTTATGGCACTTGATAGTCTGCCTACCCCTATGAGATACGGGCGTGATTGTGCATGTATGTATGGGAGTACCAAAAGATGGGTCGAAACTAGCTTGAAATGGTCCGTGTAGAAATACGCACGGCCAATACCCTTTCTCCAAAAATCTTTATAATGGCCTTTAATGCCACCTTATAGTACCACTATGGTTAATTTTTTAATATGTTTTCAGTTTCCTTTATTGTAGACCTAACGTCGTTCACACACCATTTTGCGAATGAACTATCAGACAAATTAACTTTTCACATTCATTTGTATTGTCTACTTATGAGACTACATAGACCGTTGGGATATTTAAGTAAGTATATTTTTTATAGATATATTTTCTACAGGACTACCGCTAGTAGCTTTATGTGGCATGGGAGCGGCGCGGCTGGTGGGTGGTGGTGGAGTCGTGAGGCGCCAGCACTCGCGCGTGGCTTACCGAAGGGTCGGCGGTCGGTTGCCGTCGCCAGACCCCTCCCGCGCCGCTCCCGAGCTGCAGGCCCTCTACTGACTTACGCGCTAAGCCTTTAACAACAACAACCATTGTACTGTCATACCAAAAAGAAGTTATGTGTTACTAGCGACCCGCCCTGGCTTCGAATGAGTTGTCTCAGCTTTATTTACTGTATTATGCATGTATTCCTGAAGAAATTCCCTAACTTTTTTTATGTTACGAGGCAGACAAACAGGCTACCTGATGGAAAGTGGTCGTCGCCGCCTACGGACATCAGCAACACCAGGGGAGTTACCAATGCGTTTCCCGCCTCTGAAACGACCTCTAATATACCTCTTGAATGATCCCATATCACAGTCCAAAGGAAACGCGGTGGCTGGGAGCTCATTCCACATCCGAATCGTACGAGCAAGAAATGTTCTATCGAACCTTGATAGTGAAAACCGCATCAAAATCCGTTGCGTGGTTTATGAGGAGTTACTGGCAATACAGACAGACGTAGCCAGCAACTTTAATTTACACATATATTCGATTTACGACTCGTACAATGTTTCAGTTAACCAGATGACGCATTACATGGACGGGAGTGCGATCGGGGTCTTGATAAAATACTATTTCTACTCGATGATGACCAGATTGCTACTGATAGTCTTTTTTATGGTAGTTGACGAGGTAAATATGAAAATCGTATTGAATAGATATAGGTTAAAAGTCGAATACTTGCCCCAGTGGGATAGTGGCCCCAGTTTTGAATACACTATGTTTAGGATGTTGGTGCTTTACTACAATTGAAAGTGGCCCGAAGGCGTCAGTGCCATATAATCCATTAGCGTCGGCGCACGCGTTTTGACCTTGTGAGTAAAAATCTTCCGCGCTGTAGCTTTGACGGGCGTGAAAATTATTTTCCGAAGTAATTTATATTGAATATTGTAATTCCAATTGTAGCATCAGTTTACTGATGCGCGACGCAAAGGAGGGTAGTGTATTTATCAGCCTATGTATCTATGTATGTTTGTTCGTTTGTGGCACTCTAGATCGCAAACGCGTGGGCCGATTTTGATGGTTCTGACGTCAATCGATTTGTCTCAATCTTGCGAGTGTTAGAGACGCGTTGCATGTTGTTGTAAAGATGTTGTTATAAATTGATGCAATAAAGAGATTACATACATAAATACTTGTTGCACAGACGTAACACACTAGACACAAATCACAAATATTCCCTGATCACTCACTCCACAATGATTATGAATGTTGCTATCTCGTTTTTTCGTCTATTGAAATAAACTGTCAGAAAATGACGCGTGCAATGTTTTGAACGTTCGACATGTTGCTGGAGCTCCTGAAGAGCTGACGTTTCTTTTGAAACATCGTTGTAAATTTTATAATTTCCTAATAAAATTTAAATTAATCTATTTAAAAGGCGGTGTAATGTAGTTCACATTTATGAGAAAGCGCAGAGTATGGAAATACACCTGGATTATCTTTTCATCGATAAGTAAACATTATAAACATGTGACAAAAATATGCAACGTAATATCGTAAATTTGCAATAATTTAAATGCTTTACCTTAAAACAACATGCTATTAAAGATAGATTTAAAATTATTGGCAAATTGAGTAACAGTTTAACAATAATTATTAATAATAAACATTGATAATATCCAACAAAATGAGGCGGCTATCCCCGCACGCGGCAACTATCCCCCTTTTGAGAGGTCAAGTAAAACAGGATTTACTCAAAACCAAAATAATTACGTATACAAAAATGAGCTAAGTACATATTTGTTCATAACAGATCTTTTTTGAAAAATTGGGCTGGCTTTGCCCTACATGGTGGACTAAAAGTAATGTCATAATGTGAATTGGGTGCCATTTTGTAAAAAATGAAAACGTAGACTCTTGTTTTCGTGAAACGATTAATTTATGGTGGTCAAGTTTAATGAATTATGTCGGTTAAATGACCACATTCTGAGTTGATGCATAGTTGTGATAATTTTATGGCATTTTCAAACTGTCGCAAAATTCTGACTTCAAAGAGTTGCAGAGTTTGTGGTTTGTCATGGTAAATGCGAGATTTCAAAACTTTCCCAGAGAAGTCGCGACTTCGGGTCTGGTGATATGGCCAGCCAGTTCAAAACGTCAAAACAATAGATCACACAGGTGTCTCAAAATTTTCATCTTTGCCCAATCTGAGTGCGTGTTGCACCGTTCTGCTAGAACCAAAAATGCTCGAGACCCGATTCAGCAAATTGCTGCAAACATTTCCGCATTCGTTCAACATCTGTTTGTAGCGCCAAATTCTGTGTATCGTTGTCTGTTCTACATTTGTAGACTCTCTCGGATGTCCTCGAATACACCAGCGATATTGTCAGCTGAACGAGCAATACGGGGCAGACCACGTCTTACGACATTTCTAGTGTCGCACAACCAACAAGACTTACACCAACAAAGGTATAGCAAAATATATTTTCATTCTAAGTGCAGCCTTAATTATAGATAACCACGACAAGAAATATACACAACATCGTTTAACGTACTACTTAACGTACGTTATCGTTTAACGTACTTAAATTGCCTGTGTATTAAGCGGTTCTTTAGACAAAGGTTGCCTGAAAATGATCGCATGCAGCGATAAGGCTGCCTTTGCCCACAATTAATTATTGTTTTTCTCGGTCCTTTTTTATATAATTATCCTTGTGAGATAAACAAAGAATTTGTCTATCTATCTGTCTGCAACCAAATATATATGGACCGGTTCATTGTACAAAGGCAATGACACCGCTTCATTGGAGCTAAAACTGCAATGGAGCACCAACGTTTTGGCCATGCGAATGGTCGTTACTTTACAATCTAAGAATGCCGAGTTGCGTAGGAAACACATGCACTAATTCCGATAAACAGTAACCAAAAACAAGGATGGTGTATCTTTTTCCGGTAAGTATTACAAACATTATGTATAACTCGTTAAAATAATGTTTTTAGCATTACTAATAAATATTATATTGTTTATTGCTAGATAATTAGCCGGCCAAGATTAGTTGGTAAGTTTCAGCATATTTAATGCACTCCGTCTGCTTATTTTTGATTTGGCCGTCTTACATGCATGCGCACGATGTGACATTGCACTGGCGGTATAAGATCGTGGATTTAGTTCTTCATATCATATTACTGTGATATGTTTAGTACAGCATAACCCGAAACGGACAACATCCAACTCCATAGGCAAGGGCACTGAATCAGCACTACATAGCGTTACAGCTCATATAGAGCACACTATGGCTTCTACAAAATCCACCCTAAGAGTCTTTATAGACATTGAGGGTGCGTTCGATAAAACACACTTTGGCAGTATTAGCAATGCCCTGAAGAAGCACGGAGTAAAGGATACCATTGCCGGGTGGATCGACTCCATGCTGAGATACAGGGCCGTGCGACTCTCTATGAATAACACAACAAGAGCGGTGGTTGCTAGAGGATGTCCCCAAGGTGGGGTCCTATCCCCGCTCTTATGGAACATAGTGGTCAACAGGCTTAGTAGCCGCTTAAACGACTACAACTTGTATACAGTAGGCTATGCTGATGACATAGCAATACTAATCAGCGGACCCTTTGAAAACATCTTATGTGATCTCATAAGGTCTGCTTTAAGAAACGTTAAAAACTGGTGTCATGAACAGAAACTCTCCGTGAACCCAACCAAAACAGAAATGGTCATGTTCACGCACAAGAGAAATCTGGGGGAACTCAGATTACCCAGACTGTTCGACACGACCTAACGAAGTCAAATACCTCGGGGTTACATTTGGCAGCAAAATGTTATGGAACAAACACTTGGATCACAAGCTGGCCAAAGCTAGCATCTTTCTATAGCAGTGTAACAGACTCCTGGGCAAGACCTGGGGTATCTCCCCTAAAATGGCCAAGTGGCTATACACTGCGGTAGTGAGACCATTTGTAACATATGGGGCAATCGCTTGGTGGACTAGAACCAAGCTGGCCACGTCAATTATAACAAGCTGTACAAGGTACAGCGATTCCTGAGGACGGCCTCTTCCGCCATTACTGGCTGCATGCGCACAACACCATCAGCAGCCCTTGAGGTACTACTGGGACTGCCACCGCTTGACTTGCATATACAACAGGAGGCAATGATGGCTATACTTAGACTCAAGGTATCAAACCTCTAGTGCAACAAACTTGGTTCTCACCATACTTTTTGGGAAGCAATGGCGTCAAACAACCCATTGTTTGAGGCCAAGTATGACAGAACTCCGAAGCAGTTCACATTTGGCAAAAGATACCAAATCCAGACAGCTGAGACGGAGACAGACTGGTCTGGGATTGGAGAAGACCGAATATACACGGATGGTTCAAAGAGCGACCAGGGTACAAGAGCGGGAATCTTCTCGCTAGATCTGAATTTTAGATCGTCACTAACATTAGGAAAACATAGTACTGTCTTTCAGTGCGAATGTGTGGCGAACACACAGGCCGCTCGGCTAGTGCACAGCCTTGGCGTACGCGAATACTGACAGACAGCATGTCCGCACTGAAAGCACTAATGGGAAACAGCATTAACTGTTCTTTGATCCTGAGGTGCCACCTTGCACTAGAGGACATTTCCACAAGGTTACTCTACAATGGATTAAAGGACATTTAACTCAATGGACAACGATGCCGCCGATGAGCTAGCAAGGAGGGGATCAGGGACGAGGACTGCCGGCCCCGCCCCATTTCTACCCCTTTCTTCTGGGACAGCACACCTGGACGTAGGCAGTCTAAGTTAGTGGTGAGCGAATAATCACCTAAGCTAACTAAAAGACTACTGAACCTAAAAAGGAGAGAATTTAAGACAGTAGTTGGTACAATTACAGGGCACCTCCCCCTGAACAAACTACTGCATACCATAGGAGCTACAGCCTCCTGTGCAGGGGATGTTTTGTAGCTGAGGAAACAACAGCTCACGTGGTCCTGGAGTGTGAGGAGACAAAGGACTACAAAGCTAAAGCCTCAATAGGAACAGGTTCCCTTCGATAAGTCTGTGAACGTCCTAATAGACTTCTGGAAGGAGCTGGGCTGGCTACAATAGCCGGCTCTCAGTCGAAAGGACCGCCTTTGAGTCCAAGTACGGAAAATGGGAGCCCCAAACTTAAACCTAAACCCGGGATGGACTAATATTTGGAACTAGCGCCATAGTTACTTTTGTTCACTGGCGACTTGACAAGATATAACCTATTGGAACCGGTGGCTAAAACCGGAATTAAGTGTTGTCATTTTAAAATGTAATGTCAATGCCAACAACAGCGACGCTGTCACTCGTCAGACATGTTTGTGGCACTGTAGACGGCGCTGTTTTATTTACTATGGAAACCGACAGAGTTATTTGTTCGTTCAACCGCATCTAGATATACAGTGTGGGCCCTGAAACAAGGGCAAAAAATTTAAATATAGACTCTTTAACTAATCAGTAACTAAGTCCAGCTGGTTTTCATATTATAAAATGTAAAATAAATGTATTATTATTTCAAACAAAATTAATCGAGCTAGCAATGTACCGCATACCGCGTCGTGTCCAGTCGGTATACTTCACATTGACATTAAGATCGGTTACGTCGCCCCAGTATGAAGGAAATGCCCGATACCAAGACATCTTAACGACAATTTCGCGATAACGAAATTAATTGATAATGGATTGTAACTTAAAAATAATATTTCTTTGAGTTTAAGCACTTTGGAGCATTAGTCAAGGTAACGTCAGATACTCTGAGGAGTCTGCGTTTAATTTTTTTGCCCCTGTTACAGGCCCCACCCTGTATATATCGATGGTCTACAAGATATACGTCAAATCCTAGGCATAATCACATTGAGGTCATTTGCAAAAAATATGGCATATATATTGTGACATTACTTTTGGCCCACCCGGTATTTCACAGTAAACATAAATATAAATCGGCTGACTTAATGTTTCTGCGATTTGACACCCAAAGGGTAAAATAGGGACCTGTGTTACCAAGCCTCTGCTGCCCGTCTGTTTGTCTGTCACAGGCCTATACCGTTGGAAACATAACAACCAGGTACTCGGAGCCCTACTCGATAGCCTATGTTACTCACTGATGATGCAGCTTTCTAGGTTACAAAATTTTTGAAATCTATCTACCCGAATGAGATGAAACATGGCTTAGATTGTACCCTGGACTTCAAGGTACCAAACTATCAAAACCGAATCAAAATCGTTTTAGCAGTTTATGACAGACAGAATTTTTTTTTAAAACTAATTGTTTGGATATTGTAACGTTCCAGAAATATTTTTAATGCACAGACAAGACTTTTTATTGTGATTAAATCTTTTTCAGTTTCTACATCAACTGCTCGACCTAGCTAAAGGACACACCGACAAATCACATGTTGATATATTTCATTTCTACGCAATTTATGTTAATTGGGACTATATGTCAATGGGGTAACTTGTCTTGTTTAGTCTATACATCTGTAGAATTTGTATTCTCTTGATATGGGAATTTGTAGCAATGGGAAAAATAGCTTAATACTATTCTAACGATTCCCCGTTAGAATAGTATTAAGCTATCGAAAGTTTGTCATCCTTCCTGTAAGCTTTAAACAAATTTTTCCCTGATGTCTACATATTCCCATCCTACAGTTTCCCATTTTTACAATGCCCATTTCTATAGATTTTCGTTTCTACAGAATCCCATGTTCATAGATTTCATGTCTACGATTGTATGAAGATAGGTGGGTCCTTCTTTGTGGGTCTGCAGAATTGACATCTGTTGAAGTTATCTATGCTTAAAATATTTTATTAATCGCATTGTATGCTCGACTTGGTAATACTATCCAAGAATTGAAATCACTGAAAATCCTTTCATATTGTTTGCCTAAATTATAAATGGCTATTTATTTTGCATTATAGTTCAACCGATAATGGTTTGACCTGTATGTTGATTCAGTCACATATTATTACGTACAACAGCATCCCGTTTCATCGGTGCGGTGACCAGTTACCATCAGGCGGCCCCTAGACCGTTTGCGTCCCACGACTACCAAAAAAAATTAGTAGGATGAAATCTAACGCGTAATCCTACCGATTGCAGGGAGTTATATGAACCCAAGACCCTGCTCGAGTTCCTGCTTTCGCTGGTGTTCGTGCTGACGGGGTTCCAGGTGCGCATGCTGTCGATCGCCGCGCTCGCGCAGGCGTTCTCGGTGCACTCGCTGGCCGCCGAGCAGTTCGCCGCGCGGCGCAGGCTCATGCGCGAGGACATGGTCGGATGAGTGGCGGCCATTCACGCGCATGCCGACTGTCAGTTAGCATGTCAAAAATAGGCTTGACCCCGCCCATTTTGGCTTGATCCCGAGCATTTGTGACACTGTCAGTTGACAAGCCCTTTTTAACAGTCAGCATGGACGTGAGTGGCCGCCATCGTATAACAGTATACTGCATATGACACGAATTAATATCTGTGTACTAGGCAGGGAATTGACTTGGTTGTAAGTGACGATGCGGTTGAAGATGAAGCAACCTTTTCACACATGCTGTCGTGAAGGTTTACCAGATTATACCTTTGTTTGTGCGTTATGGACTGAAGCTGGAATTAGCCTCCTGCAAGGTCGTTTTGCCAAAAAAATATTTTATCAATGTCAACGCTTAGCGGCGTAGGGAACGCAGTGTTTCAACATGTATCGACAAAATCAGTTTCCAGAGATTTTTTTTTTAATAAGCGATTTGGACTTAACGTGGTCTTATTCTATCTATATAGATTAACGGCTATACCCCTTATTAGCTCTTGTACAACTATAAGATACTGTGATAACTTACCTCTTCCGAAACGTTGTCTGGAAGAGATCGCTTAAAGCGATAAGGCCGCCTTTGTGCGCATATAATTTTTTTTTTCTGTTATGTATATTTCACTTTTGAGTGTACAAAAAAAGACTTACTTAGCTGATGTGCAGTTTTTTCATGTAGTCGCCCAATCTAGCCACTTAATTATATTATTAAGGATAGATGGATAAACTATTTATTGCTCACACAAGAATAATTACATTTAAATGTTGTGATAGAAATCATTACTGGTTATGTTTTACTGAACAGAAATACACGAAGGTTCCGTACGCGCTGTACGAGAAGGTGGAGACGTTCTACCACATGTACTGGTCGCGGCAGCGCGCGGTGGCGCGGCCGCGGCTGCTGGCGGTGTACCCGCGCGCGCTCGCCGCCGCCGTCGTCGCCGAGCTCTATTTCGAAGCGCAGCAGCACGTGCGCTCTCTCTCTCTCTCTCTCTCTTTTTCATACCACACAGGTGGCAAACAAGCTTACGGCCTTCCTGATGGTAAGCAATCACCGCAGCCTATGGACGTTAGCAATACCAGGGGCATCACCCACGCGTTGCCGACCCTGTAAAAACCTTTTCACCCCTTTCTTGAAGAACTTCATGTTGTTCTCTCCAGGGAAAACCTCTCCAGGTAGTTCATTCCACAACCTTAGTGTGCGTGTGAGAAAGTTCTCTTGTTCAACTAGCTTTTAGCACTACGGCAGAGTAGCTACGGCTGCATTGACACGTGGCTTGGTTAGCGCCTAGAGCCTAGACAGGCGCCTAGTGGGTAGTTAAGTGCGCGCTTGGTGCCTCGCTACTCCTTACTCGCACCCATTAGGCGCCTGTCTAGGCTCTAGGCGCTGAGTAAGCCACTTGTAGACATACGTATGGAATATGAGTATCGCAAGACCGCTAGTGTCTTAGAGGCGAATGTGTTCCTTGAACAGTATAATCTAGACCCCATTTGATGATAGAATGAATAGACTATGGTACGGTATGGCAGGAATAGGTGATGGTACTGTGGTTGTCAGCAGAGCCCCGTGCTGCGCGACCTGTCGTCGCAGTTCCTGGTGGAGGTGGCGATGGCGATGCAGACGGCCTGCTTTCTGCCCGGCGACACCGTGGTGGCACGCGGCGCACGGCGGCACACCGCCCACTACCTACACTTGGGGGATGTGCTGGTACTGCCACCTTCACCCGGCTTCAGCTGCACTTGAGGCTTGCTTAGAGCCTAGATCGGGTCACCGGGTAGCGAGTAGTAACGCCATGGATCGACCCGCCAGGCGCGCAGTGCGGTTCGTTTTTACTCCGCTACCTCCTGACCGACCGGGCGAAAACCGGTCGAAGTGGAGAAGAATGGGTAGGAAAGCGGATTCTGGTAGAGGCCCGGATAAGCGCGAGGATGATGATGAGTACATTCTAAGTAGCTTACCATTATCTCTGCTACCTAGCGGAATGCCGTACACGTTCACACCGACCAGTCTGACATAAAACACATGAAGCCCGCCTGGCACGTTAGTGAAAGTGGTGTATGCGGACAGCCATAATCTGTGTGACGTGCCTTGAACCCGGGCTTGTAGATACTGAGCGCGGAGGACGACTCGACGGCGCTGCTGCGGCTCAGCCGCGGCTCGGCTATCAACCCGCTCGGCGTCTGCGCAGCGCTGGCGGTTACGAAAGCGCACGTGGAGGTAAGGAAAGCCTGCTTTATTTTGTTCCGTTCCGTTCCGATCCATTCCGTTGCGTTGCGTTACGGTGCGGTGCGGTGCGTTGCGTTGCGATTTATTTTATTTTAATTTGTTGGGAAACTGAATAATCATCAACTCCACTTAAGCCACGCTACTTATATCCGCTACATGGTTTTGCGCAGTCCAGTCTCCAGTCTACCAGTCCCTGCCAGCCGTTTTGCGCGCTGCGGCCTCCACTCCTAGCAAGGCTAACACGTCTACCCCATTGGATCTTTTCTAAGACATAATGTGACTAAGAATGCAGAACGGTGCCTGAAATCGGTACTATTTGTAAACGTAGGTGCGTGCAGCGACCTACTGCGTGGTGCACTCGCTGCGAGCGGTGGACTTCTGGCGCGTGGCCGCCAGGCACGGAAGGGCCGCCGGGCAGACGGCCAAGGTGATCTCCATTTTCAAGGTGAAGCTCACATTCATTCCACGGGACACTGTACGTTTTTCTTTATAAGCAACTAGCGACTTTCACCCGCACGCTGTTCGAATTGCTGTTAACAATTTCCCGCGGGAACCTCTTACTTTACCGGGATAAAAAGTAGCCTATGTTACTTAGTGTTCATGTAGCATTCAATTAGTGAAAGAATCTTTAAAATCGGTCTAGTATATTTTAAGTTTTTTGTTGTACCTTTTAGTGGACGGTATACAAAGCAAATATTGATAAAAAACCGCAAATTGATGTACAGGATAGCCGTTTAGTACACGGTTACTTTAGGTTAAAACAATCATTTTGAGCGGTAGATCTTAAATATATTTCCGTGGTAATGTTATAATGAATTTTTTTGTATGGAATAACAATTTTTTTTTCGGAAACCTATAATATGATATTTGGTATCAAATGAAAGGGCTTCATGAGTTGGTTCTAAAAACATACTACACTATTAACTATGGGCCACCTGTTTTCTAACAGTTCAAGAAATATTTTCAAAACATACATATTTGGGCTCTTCCAGTTAGAAGATGGCTTAGTAAATTTTGTAAAACATTCGCCCAATGTATTTTAATAAAGTCATGTCTAACGTCAAAAAAGCGGTATTAAAAATAGTAACAATAACGATTTTTTTTTATTTTTTTTTATTTTGAGGTTCAGTTTTTTTTGAAACTTTCGAACTGTGAAAAATTGATACTCTATAACCCAACTTTTTATGACAACAACTTTTAACAAACGTGGCAATGCCACTAGGCCAGTCAATTCTTACAAAAAAAATGGCCCTAAAACGCAAAGCGCGATGTAATGCTGCATTTTTGGTATGTTATTTGGGCCCCTTAAGAGAGTGTGAAACTACATTTTGCAAACAAAAAAAAATTGTGCTTCCTGCGTAATACGTGAAAAACTGCGAAATTTTGGGACTTTTTTCACTTTCTGGTCTAAAAATTAAAAACTGCATTTTTCGACCAACAAAGCTTAATAGCTTTTAAAATTGATTAAATTTGCAAGGATTTAAGCTTAAACACAGCTCTATAAAGCGTATAGCAACCATGTTATGACTCTTTAAAGATGGTCTATTTTTCCCGAAAAACTTCAATTTTAGGTTTTGCTCCCGTCCGGAGCAAATTATTGGTAAAATTGCTAGTCCTATGATAAAAGTAACTAAAAGAAAGTTGTAGTACATTTAATTTACTTTCATTAAAGTAGAAAACGAACTAAGTGTGACTAATAGTTTACTTGCAATCTTGAAAATGGTTTTTTGAAGAATTCTGTGAATACTTATTTGCGTGAATGGTACCAAAGGAAATGTTTTCAGCCAAATATCGGTATAACCACTTATGCTTAGACAAAATTTGTTAGAAATTACGTTTTAATAATAATAAAATACTATCACAGTGGTGTGTGGTGCCGCCACCTCAAAGAATAGGACCACCCCATCTCTTCCCGTGGGTGTCGTAAAAGGCGACTAAGGGACAAATCCGAAAGATGGGCAGCAGCATCTTTCTGGGTAGATTTATATCAACTGCACTGCGATCTCCAGCCCGCCTGCCAAGCGTGGAGATTATGGCAGTGGCCTCCCCTTTCGTGGGAGAGGCCCGGAGTCCTGCAGTGGATTGTTATGGGCTGTGATGATGATGATGATGATGACTATCACAAAGTGCCAATCAGCTCCCGAGACCGTTCTATCAGCCTCAGGGTCCAGTGGAAGATATTTGTCAACCTCGCCAATTGTATTAAGAGGCGCACCTAACAAGTGGCGAGCTCGTCGCGGTGCTGAAATTGGACTAGCCTCAATGTACGAAACGGTCCTCTATGTAGTTCTCGGATTCGGTGAACGTTGCTTAATCTTGGTTATCGTTCTCGCAAGCACGCTGTCGCTATACCAGGGGCCCTATTTTAGAATTGCTTGCTTTGATTCGAACGATTTTCAATTTTGATTTTCCGTATAAAAAATGTCATATTTGCATTATGCTAATTTTCCCTATTTTTGCCAATACTTCGGCCCCCTCTTTCGGTGTTGCCAATGTAATTTTAAAAATATTGATATTTCACGCCGAAATTCAACATTGTAAATCGTTCGCATAGATGCGAGCGATTCAACAACGGAACCCAGGGCCGTTTGTATGTTAGTTTGAAGTTGCTTCGTTTTTACCATGGGTTACTGAAATTCTACCGAGTTCTATGGAAATCGTAATAATGTATTTTTTTGACATTGGCTTTAATGTTGTATATACATTCATACAACGACGACATTAGGGCCTACAAGGAGCAAGCCTCTATAAACGAATTCTCGACACCACTGGCAGGCTCGTTAGAACAGTCTTTAGTAAGTACGCTTTATGGCCCTAAAACAAAAAAAAATATGGTTTCATTCGTTCTATTGCGGTAGGGACTACCTACCGACGCCGGTTTTCCACCCCCCAGCCCAGCAAATTACTTCCAGCAAATCCAGCTCGACTTTGGATCTAAAGGTGACTGCGAAGCCGCCGTCCACGCCATGAGAACTTTCCTCCAAAGTAATAGTGTTGAAGTCGTACTGAATAGAGGCGCTTTGCTTGGTCAAATACGATCTAAGCTGCCGGCCGCTTATAAGTTTATGCGGCAATGCTACAAAAAGCCGAGCAATCTTATTATTATTAATCTTAACATTTCGGCATGAAGAACTGCTGGACTAATGATGGCACGATAGTGTTACTCCTTCCGGATGGAAAACGTAAGAAGATCTTCTCCATAGCAGAGCTGCGCGATGTGCAGACCCAGTTTCCAGAGGCGCAATCCAAATAAGCTGAGTGCTATGTATACTTTCACGGTTGGTGTATTTATTTTAGCCGGCTTATAATTGGTTCTTTCTCACTAAAAGGTAGCTCGAAATTTTTTAATTTTCATTTTTTATTACCGGCTTTAATTTTATAGTAATTTCACAAATTTGTTTATTTACTTTTCTGCAGTGATTGTCGTGTCACTTTTTATCCAATCTTAGCTGTCAACGTCACACAGATGTCAAATGTTTTGCTCTTATTTTATGGCCCCGGTTACTGGTTCCGTTCTGTTTGGCAATGGTATCCTTCGTTTCATTGTAATTTCAATTAATATTTTTAGTTTTTTATTTTTGTTGTAATCCTCTAGTCAGCGTTGCCGGTGTGGTGATATTTTTTATTTTATCGGTTTTTTTTTTTTTACTGACGTATTTTTATAGGCTTATTTATACTTAGTTTTATTATTTTTACTTATATTTATTTTTATTTTATGTCTTCTGACAATATTGCAGATGATTATTTTCACTCTTGCTCTTCCGACGAGTATGAAGGTGCTCTTGATGTTTCTTCCGATATTGATATTAGCATTATTCCACTCAGTGCCCAGCTTCAGTCGGTGCTCGACAAAAAGTGCCTTAAGCTCGCTCATATAAATGCGCAAAGTGTAGTTGGTCATTATACTGACCTCCTGGCCACCTTTAGTGATCAGTGTGTCGATGGGATATTAATCTCTGAATCCTGGCTAAAGCCATCTCTACCCTCGACACTCTGTTCTCTCCCCGGATATAGGCTGCTGCGTAATGACAGGACGGGTGCTGGGGCTGGTGGGGTGTGTATCTACCTTCGCGAGAATATCCCTTATACTATCATTGACCAATCCTCGAGTGCGGTGCCACACGTTGCTTGCCTTGAGTACTTGCTCGTAGAGGTTAGGCTTAACCACACAAAAATTCTTTTAGGTGCTCTATACTGCCCCAACGACAAAATTAATTATTTTTCTTCTCTAGAAAGCTCTCTAGCTGCTCACCGTGCGGATTATGAACACATCATATTAATGGGGGACTTGAATACATGTCAATTGAAAAATGACAGCAGGTCTTGTAGCTTACAAGAGGTTATTACTGCTCTTGACATGAAGATTTTACCTTTAAATGCAACACATTTTGCTCCACATTCAAGGCCATCTTTACTTGACTTGGTGATCGTCTCTAAAGATAATTTGGTTACCTCGCATGGACAGATGGCCGCCCCATTTTCGTACCATGACCTCATCCATGTCTCTTACAAAGTGCGCCCTCCCAAATGCAAACCCAAAGTAGTCCATCGTCGGAATTTCCACGACATGGATGTGGATCGCTTAAGGGAGGATGCAGAAAACCTAGACTGGTCACCCTTGTACGCTGCGGACTCTGTCGATGAAAAGGTGTCTATATTTAACACGTTAATTTTGGACCTCTTTGATGTGCATGCTCCCCTGCGTCTTGTTCGTTTGAAGCATCTGCCCGCGCCATGGCTCTCAACTCATATCAAAACTTTGATGCTAAAGCGAGACAGAGCTAAATTAAAGTACCGAAAATGCCGTACCGAGGTCAACCTACTTGCCTATAAAACTATTCGCAACATTTGCAATCGTAAGTGCAGGGACGCTAAACGTCAATACGTTCATGCCAGCTTGGAGAATGCCTCGTCCAGCCGTACCTGGCATTTTCTACGATCACTCGGCGTGGGAGGGGCTGTGAGGGGGGACCGTGAGGCGCTAGACCTGGACGATCTAAACCAGCATTTTACGACGCCGCCTGTCACGCTGGATTCCGTTACTAAATCAAATTCTCTTCAGTTTCTTTCAGATCTGCCTCTTCCAAAGTGTGAGTCATTCAAGTTTAACGACCTAACGGAGTCTAGTGTCAGGAAGAGTCTTCTGGAAATTTCAACTGGAGCGGTCGGTAGCGATGGCTTGAGTCGTCAAATGTTGCTCCCCATCGTAGATTTTATAATTAGAGCTTTAACACATCTCTTAAACTTTTCTCTCGAGAGTAATGTCTTTCCTGGAGCGTGGAAATTAGCACATGTGATCCCTCTCCCAAAGAAACCCAATCCCATTTCTGCTTCCGATTACCGCCCAATCTCCATACTCCCTGTCCTTTCCAAGTTACTGGAAAGTGCTGTTCATAAACAGCTCTATGATTTTCTCTACAAGAATGGCCTTCTCAGCACTTACCAGTCAGGCTTCCGTCCCTATCATAGCACAGTGAGTGCACTGCTGAATGTCACTGATGACATCCGTTTTGCTATGGACAACAAACAGCTAACGGTGGTCACTCTGCTTGACTTCAGTAGTGCATTCAACTCTGTTGATTTTGATGTACTCCTCGGTATCCTCAGATCGACGGGTATTTCCGACAATGCCATTTCATGGTTTGAGTCCTACCTCCGAGGCCGAGGACAGTGTGTGAAGACGGAGGAATCTTCGTCGGCCTGGTGTGATCTTGTAGCTGGTGTCCCGCAGGGAGGAGTTCTGTCTCCGCTTCTTTTCTCTATTTTTATTAACCAGGTGACTAAAGTTTTACATTGTCCATTTCATCTTTACGCTGATGATCTCCAAATTTACACGCACTTTTCGGTCTCTGAGGCCTCAAATGCCATCGACAAAGTCAATGCCGACTTGACGGCGGTGCGGAGGTGGGCTGAGTCCTTTGGTCTACTGGTCAACCCGTCAAAGTCTCAGGCCATTATTGTCGGTAGCAGTCGTTTGAGGGGTGCTTCGGCGGAGTGCATGCCTCCAGTTTCTTATGACGGCATTGTAATTCCCTACACAAATAAAACTCGCAACCTGGGTCTCATCATGGACTCCAATTTGTCTTGGTCTTCACACATCAATGACATCAGTAGACGTATGCACTTTACCTACCACTCTCTGCGGCGGCTTCAGTACTTTCTCCCGTGCAAGACCAAGGTTATGCTTGCTCAATCTCTTCTCCTGCCGCTTTTGGACTATGCGGACGTATGTTTCTTGGACGCCACTGAAGAACTGACCAATAAATTGGAACGCCTTCAGAATCTAGCAATCAGATTTGTATTTGGCTTGCGAAAGTATGATCATGTTTCTGAATATCGCTCACGACTGAAGTGGCTTCCAATTAGACAACGTAGAAACCTCCACATCCTTACGTTCCTTTATAAAACTTTAGGGAATCCTTCTTTTCCGGAATATATCCGGTCCCGTTTTCGCCTCCTGCCCGCTCCTTCCCGCTCCAGGCGTGAAAACGTTATCAGACCACTGGAAGTTCCTCACTGTAACTCCAACTTCTTTTTCAAGTCGTTTACTGTTGAAGCGGCGCGACTGTGGAATGACTTGCCAGCTAATATTAGGGACAGTCAAACAGTTGGTACTTTTAAGTCAAGACTAAAAGAGCATCTTTTATCATCTCTTGATTAGCTTTATAGAATATTTATAATATATATATATTTATATAGTATATTATATATTATTATAGGTATTTATGTATAATAGGTAGGTACTTATATAACGTAGCTTATTTAGAAAGGTAGTGCACTTTATTTATTGCTTTCCCGCTTATTGCTTTTCTCCACACCCGGTAGGGTTGGCTGGAAGAGATCTCTTACAGAGATAAGCCCACCTTTGTGAACAACCGTTTATAATTATTGTTTTTTTTTGTAACTTGTTTTCATGTGCAATAAAGTATATATATATATACAAAGGCTACCTCTTGCAATCAGTAGTCGGCTGCCAGCAATAGGCGACTCTCGAGAAGCTAAATTGTAAATTTAACGTGTGGTCGTTCGACCTACGACCCTACTTAGAATACGGGATCCTACAAGGGGATGCGAACACGGTTTTACAGGATTCACAGCACCTCATGCGCGAGTTCAGGGTGATTGGTGTGCTGTCCGAGGGCTGGTACCATTTCTGCAGCTTTTGACGCTATTGCTATTACAATGTCGTCGACAAGGCGTGGCTTCACCTTCTAGGTAGTTTTGATTAATCCCTCTCGGACTTCGTTAAAGAAAAAATTTCAAGTCTATTGTTGTGTCATAAATACAACATAAATCTCGATAATTCATCTTGGAAACATATGGATATGGAGGTCTAGGCGTTAGGAAAGTTTCAGATGTGTCCCTGTCAGTTTTTCTGTTCCGGTGCATAGTTCACAGTATCCAGTGCAGAAGTTATTATCTAAACTAGAGACTTTTATTACGGCGTATTCTATCGAGGCCAAATGCCTTTGGCACGAGGCTTTTCCGGAAGCCGAGCTCCCAAAAAATTACTGTTCCCAGCGGCTATGGGGCGAGCCTCGCTGCAGATTGGTGCGAAACAATATCTTAAGCGCACTAACCAACTCTGCAGAGCGTGCCCGTTTGCTGGCTGCTGGCAAGTGTAAATCGGGTCTCTAACTTCAGGCAATGTCTTCTAAAAATATTGAAACACATCTCGACCGCGTTACGCACTAAATCATCCGCCGGGCCTTCACCTCCGCTGGAGCACCCACTAAACTTGAGCCAGGTGGTTTAGCCCGTGATGACGGTAAGAGGCCCGAAAGGATGACACTCCCGCTCTGGGAGCTGGGACGACGTTTGGTCATAGACGCCACGTGTAGCGATACCCTTGCACAGTTCCATCTTCCAGTAACGGCGTGTTATGCTGGGTCCCATGCCGTCTCAACTGAAAGTGTCAAACGGCGCAAGTGTTTGTGAAAGCCACATATTTACGCCGTTTGGTGTGGAAACCCTTGAATTCTAGTGTCCATGTGCACACTCCCTATTTCGGGAGCTAGCTAAGCGCTTGGTCGATATTACTAAAGACCCATAGGGCTGGCTTCCACTTCGGACGGGGAACAATGCGGCCAGCCTTCTGAGCAGCATTCAGCCTTGGACAAAATTAGTGATTGTTTTATTAAGTGGGCCTTTATTAACAACTATTCAAATTTATTAAGTTAGTTGTTACTTGTAATTTGTATTATGTCAGATTAGTATTCATAATACGTATAATTGTTATTCCTACCTTAATAAATACTTTATTCTTCAAAAATACATTTTTACGTTCTCCTTGTTTTTTCAAGATTGTGAATGAACCATTGGTCTCACATAGTTCGTTCTGTACATCATTTAAAGCAAATTAAATGTACTAAAACCCCCTTTAAATTTTTTTGATCATAGTACTTGCAATTTTACCAATAATTTGCTTCGGACGGGAGCAAAACCTAAAATTGAAGTTTTTCGGGAAAAATAGACCATCTTTAAAGAGTCATAACATGGTTGCTATACGCTTTATAGGGCTGTGTTTAAGCTTAAATCCTTGCAAATTTAATCAATTTTAAAAGCTATTAAGCTTTGTTGGTCGAAAAATTCAAAGTTTTTAATTTTTAGACCAGAAAGTGAAAAAAGTCCCAAAATTTCGCAGTTTTCACGTATTACGCAGGAAGCACAATTTTTTTTGCTTGCAAAATGTAGTTTCACACTCTCTTAAGGGGTCCAAATAACATACCAAAAATGCAGCGTTACATCGTTCTTTGCGTTTTAGATGTAAGATTTGACTGGCCTACACCGGCATTTTGATCAGCTAATGGCAGCGGTTTCTTAGAATTGTTTTTTATATTTTTAATTTAATTTTGTTTAATTACTTAAGTTTTCAGTATTGTTTAATTTGTGTTGTGTTGTTGTTTAAATAAACTTATTTATGCGAAACTTTTGTCTTGCAGATAATAATTAGAAAAATAAAGAAATATCACGAAAAGCGAGCTAAACATGATACCAAGTAAGTTTGCTTGCTAGTTGCGCTTTCATACCTTTTTACCCGACTGCGCGACGCAAATAAGGGTAATGTGTTTATCAGCCTATGTGTGTGTATTCGTTCTTAATAGATTTGTCTCAATCTTCTGAATATCACTGACGACATGATATCGATCAAAATTCAATATGGCGATTCAGTCGCCATTTTGAGAAAAATTAAAAAATGATTATAGTAAAATATTTTTTTTTTATTTTACTCAGATAATGAGTAAGAGTGAAAACAATGACAAACTCCTCATAAAATCCACATCCATATATATCCTAATATTTATACAAAAGGTAAGACTCTATCAAGACTGAGGAGTCCGCCTGGGTGAGTACCACCACCTTATCTATTTCTGCAACCAAGCAACTTTCATCTCCAACCCCAACCTCACAGTGACAACGCAGTGCGTTTCTGTATTTTTTTACCTGCAGCCTAAACGCATGAATCGTAGATGTTACGGGCGACAGTTACAGCATACCATCAGGTGGGCTGTCTGCTCGTTTTAGTGGTCAGCCTACGATAGAAAAACCGCAAATCGATGTACAGAATAGTCGTTTGGTACATGGGTACTATAGGTAAAAACAAACATTGTGACCGGTAGTTCTTAAAACAAATTCCCATGGGGAGCGCAGTTATGAAGTCTTCGATTTTTTGTATGAGATATGAACTTTTTTCAGAAACCTTCGTGTTTGGTATTAAATGAAGGGGAATCTCACGCCAGTTTTTAAAATATATTACAACTATAAATTTCGGACACCTGTTTTCTAAAAATCCAATGAATATTTTCTAAACATGCCAAGTTTGAGCTCCTCCAGGTAGGAGACTACGTAGTAAACTTTTGTAAATCATCCGCCTAACGTCTGTAGTATATTTTTATAACCAGCTCATGAAGCCATTTCAATTGATACAAACACGATAGGTTTCTAAAAAAAATTCAAATCGAATACAAAAAATTTATGACGTCATCACACCCATGGGAATATTTTTAGGAACTACCGCCCAAAATGATGGTTTTGAACCTAAAGTACCCGTGTACCAAACGGCTATCCTGTACATCGATTTTAGGGTTTCTATCAATATTGGTATTGCAAACGTCCATAGGCTGCGGTGACTGCTTATCATCAGGCAGGCAGCAAGCATGTTTGCCCCTTAGTGGTATAAAAAAAATGTTGTGTACACCGTTTACTATTTGTCACTACATAGAATAAAAAATCCGTTAGGTTCAAGAGCAGTATAGTGCAAATGAAGCGCAGCCTAATGACGCTGAAGCGCGCGCGCGCCGCCGACGGGCGAGCGCTGCTGCCGCGCGAGGACTACATGCTGGAAGTCGCCGGCGCCTATCGGATCCGGAATGCAAGTTCTTTCAATTTATTCTATTTATTCAAAACTTCAAGCACAATACAGTACAAAGGCGGACTTAAAGCTACGTAGCTTTTTCTACCAGTCAGCCAGAGAGCAATAAACAAAAATTACAAGGTGGTGCAACAAAAAAGAAGAGAAAAGAACATAAAATAGACTTAAAGGAACAATAATTAAATTAGTATATCCAACAATTACAGACCGAAATTTATAGATAGTATAATTTCTAACAGATATCATTAGAAAACCTCTCCAGGCAGTTCATTCCACAACCTTAGTATGCGTCGGAGAAAGTTCCTTTGGGACCGCACAGTTCGTGACCAATTTGGCTCTAAGGTGTGAGGATGAACCTACCTAGGACCTATCCAAATGTGCGTCTGTAGAGACGCTAGTTTATCTTATACTGGTTTTGGGTAGGCGATATGCTGTTTACTGTACCTACGTAGTATATTTGCCAGTAGTAATTGCAGTAATGTCGGAGTCCGTAAGTGGCGAAGGTTCTGAACAGTAAATAATTAATCCATCAATCGTCATATATTATGTCAGGCTGAAATATACAAATCGAAATTGGGCACCGTAGGTGGGCAAACAGGCCACCCAATGGAAAGTGGTTTCCACTGCCTGTATAGGTGCAGTAGCAACATAATATTAATAATACATAAATATTAATAATACATAATACATAAATCAAATCAAATCAAATCAAATCAAAATTTCTTTATTGAATAGGACATTAAATATCTCTTTCAATCGTCAAAAAGGAGGGGGGTAGGAAAGTAGGAAGGAAACACACAGTGACACGCTGACCGCCCTATGGCTGTAGATAAACGTATCCCTCGCCAACCACAACCGAACCGGGCTCGACAATGCCAGACAGAGCCGGAACGCTATATTATATTATATACTCGTAGGTATGTCTAGTATAATTAAGAAAAACCACCTAAAACTACAGCATGAGTAAGCCAGTCCACCAAGGCAGCACCCGTTCACGAGTATAACGCAGGGCCCAGCCATCGTCCAATTCAACCATATTTGAGGGAAAAGAGCGACCCGGCCCCCACGCCACCGCCAGACAGACTTTTAAGTGAGCGTGCATCACACATGCTGCATGTGATAGGTAGTTGCTCCCACCCTACTCTATCCTATCCCTACCCTATCGCTACCTTACCCCTACCCTATCCTACCATTGCCTTAACCCTACCCTACCACTACCTTACCCCTACCCTACCACTATCTTACCCCGACCTTACCACTATCTTACCCCTACCCCACCCTATACTACCTTACCGCTATCTTACTCCTACCCTACCCTACCCCTACTCTAACTACTACCCTACCCCTACCCTAGCGCAGAGAGGAAGGAAAATTAACGCCGCTTCCAAGGTGGTTCTCTGTGGGGGAAAGAAACGGCAAGAAACCCACAGAGCCTACGTTAATTCTTTTTTTTTTTAAACATGTCTTATGTACTAATACATTATTTGTCCTATATACTATCTTAAAAGTAAATACCTGTATAGAAGAGCAGTTCAGTCCCATGGACTTTTGTCATTTACATATTCAGATATACTATAATAACTTTTTTGACATAATTTGTTTTTTACAGCGACTTTAAATTTATTCAATGGTAAATTCTGAATATCTGTTGGAACCTTATTATAAAAGCGTACACATTGACCCATAAATGATTTGTGGACTTTGGCTAGACGACAAGCACCAGCAACAAGCTTATCTTTATTTCTCGTATTAATATTATGAACATCACTATTCTTCTTAAATAAGTGTAAATTTTTATGAACATACGTTAAATTCTCATATATATATTGTGACGGCATTGTCATTATATCAATAAAATAAAATATTTAAAATATTACTATGTTTTATCATCATAAAATAACTTAAACATCTTCAATGTGTTTCCTTTGAACTAGGTGTGACATGGGATTGTTCAAGAGGTAAATAGCGCCACTAGTGTTGCTGATGTCCATAGACGGCGGTGACCACTTTCCATCAGGTGACTGTTTATCTACTGGTTAACATAAAAAAAATCCCCTTCTTATAGATAGAAAGGCACAGAGTCGACCGATGTGTAAGACATGGGGAGGCTTAAGCTCAGCAGTGAAGCGATGAAAGCATCCTATTTAATGAACTTTTATTTTTTTTATTTTACAAACAGCACGAAGACCTGACGCTAACGAAGGAGATAGACGAGTCCTGCCTGAGGGCCACCTTCCCGTTCATCTGGGAGCCGCGCTCGTCGCTGCTGCAGTTCTGGGACTGCGCGGTGGCGGCGCTCGTGGCGGTCGTGTGCGTCGTGAGTGACAAGCAGCGTTTACGTCGGTGACCCTGTATTATTGTACTATACGGGACCACACGCGACGTACGTCAGCAAAATAAATAATTTTAAGACTAAAGATTTATCGTCAAACATATCCGTGGACATCGTGTTGTGTGCCGTGAAGTTCCGCATCAACAACAAAGTGACAATTCTATGTGAGGGTGGGACGCCTACCCGCATCCATGAGAGGGGAAGAAGTCTACCCGCACATCACCGCAGCTATCACCTCTCCACTGCAGTATTCTTGTGACCACAGTGTGTGTAACCCTACCGAAACGTCGAAAAAAAAAATAGATAGATAGATTAACTCTTTATTGCACACAAAATTACAGGAAAGAACATTTAACAGGTATATTTAAACATTGTGGGCAAAGGCGGCCTTATCGCTACAAGCGATCTCTTCCAGGCAACCCTTGTCTAGAAAGAGAAAATAAGAAGGTACGTCGCGTGTGAGTCCCGTTTAGTACAATAATATGTGTAAAGAATGCGAGTTTAGTTTGAAACATGTATTAGTAAACCGATACGAACCCTGGATTACTTGTAGTAGTGTAGTTGCGAAATGAAAAGCGTGACGATATGTATGATGTATAAGAAACATAGAATAATTGCAGTGGTGAAGTGGCAAACGAACCGTCTGGCCAGCGGTAACTGTTACTCTATCACCTACCTACATTTACGTGTCACGTAGAAAAGCTGCATAACTGAGGGTACTTGTTTTGTACCGTAAGCAAATACGAGTATTGTAAAAAACCTCATTACAAACGCTATGAAATTTGCATGAAAACGGAGCTTACCATTTTAGTGGTTTGAAACGTTTGGTTGGAGAAAGTCTGTAGTTCTAGTATATCTCATTGTCAGTACCGTGTTAACACATGCACACATAATGTTGACATTTATGTCAAGTATTGTTCGCAGACTCACCCATACTACATCGTATTTTGCAAGGATAGGAGTATGATGTTCAAAGTTTTCGATCATGCGGTGACGGGCGTGTACCTGTTGGATATATTTATCTTCTTGTCAACTGCAGTCGACGTCGAGGAAGGTAAATGATGAAGCTATGGCATTTAAAAATGTGTAATAGAAAAAAAACGCTCTTAGTTCTTAAAAATAAAATTCATGAGGTTTTAGTAAAGACTTCTTATATATGGACCGGTTCATTGTATAAAGGCAATGAGACCACTTCATTGGAGCTAAAACTGCAATGGAGCTCTAACGTCGTCTACCGTGTTTTGAATCCTATCTTACCGGCGCTGTGACATCTCAAATCGACATTTTCTCCAAAAAACGGTATTAAAACGTCACTCAAATTGGTATTCGACAATAGACGACTGTCGAAGAAAGTTGAGAAAATATTTTTTGGCTGCAATAGACATTTCAATGTCATTGTTAATGGAGATATGTGGCTAGAAGGAAATGTCGAATTGGAGAAGTCACAGTGCGTGAATTAGGGCTCTGGCGTTACGGCAGGCGTGCCGCTGACGTTTGCGGCGACGGCGGCGCGGCGCGCAGCCGAGCCCTGGCTGGCCGTGGACATGCTCGCCGCGGCGCCCGTCTTCGAGTTCATCGGCGTAGGTGACTACGCCGGCATCAACAAGGTGCTGAGCCTTCACAAGGTGCGCCACAGTTGAACCTTTTCTTTCTTTAAATACCGGTGAGAAACAAGACACACATGGTAATGCCGATGAGGAAGAAGTCGATTTAACTTACTCAACTCAAACTCAAAATTTCTTTATTGATTAGGACATTAAATATATCTTTCAATCGCCAAAAAGGAAAGGGGTAGGACAGTAGGAAGGAAATACTCAGTGACACGTTGGTCGAAGAAAACTACCTAAAACTAGTTAACTAACTTAACAGCAAGAGTAATCCAGTTCACCATGATGACGTTGGTTATCATGAGCATTACCATATTATATGCATTCCTTCTATTATAGTAATCCCCCATGGGGGGAATATGATGACAAGCTAGCACCTCCAGTAGAAAGGTAGCAGCAATATCAGCTTCTTCTTTTTGACCGCGTTAGATGTCGGGCAACCCGAATTGTCGACCACGAAGTTCTCACCCGCCGCCTATGCCGTCTGGCGCTGCGGAGATGGAGCGTCTCTGTGCGTCTGTAATTTCTGTGTTCTGAGGAGTTGTTTGGGCGAATGCCTGCGTCCGAGTTTCACTACCCTACTACAAATGAAAGTTCCATCCGTGTGATCACTTACAATTAGGTAACCTGCTTGCTCCTTTGCCCCCTTCTAATATGAAAAAAGCACTGCGAGTTAATATCTGTCTGATAATACTCTAACACTGTTAAACGGTAAATGTTGACAATTATTTGGATGATGACCGCGGCGCCGCAGGTGTTCAAGGTGTTGTCGCGGCTGGCGGCGGCGTCGACCGCGGAGCCGACCGCGACGCGCGCGGCGGTCTGCTGCATGTGCGTGATTACCGTGGCGTACGGCCTGGGCTCCCTCCAGCAGACCTTCATGTGCCAAGGGTGGGTGCCGCTAATCTGTTCGTTAATCCATCCGATCCAATTGATAAAATTGAGTTAAGTACACAGAAATGATCGCTGAAAAATAACGCGTGTTTCTGTCTAGGTTTCGTTGCTGCATTATGTTTTCACATGTTAACAGTTCCTAAGCAATCGAACAGTAAGTGGTTAGGGGTTAGTTGACATACTGAGTTATTTACAAGGAATATCATATAACTAACAAACAGTGCAGTAAGTGGAGTACATACCTTACTTTACAAGATACTAGCGGCCCGCCCCGGCTTCGCATGGGTACCACTACAGGTACACGAGTTACACACGACCGCTGCGTAGGGAGCCGACCGCGCGGGTGAGCCGCGCGGCACTTTATTTCTTGACATTGACTCCCCTCCCGTACCCCGTGCTGCCTAGATAGTCGAGCGGACTGAGCGGCGAACACGCGACTTTTTTCTAATATTCACATTTTTAAACTCGTGATATCTTTCGAATGGAAAGTCTGAATTGAATAATTCAAAAAGTTATACAAAGGTATTGAAGCAGTCGTGAATTAATTTTGATAAGGATTAATACCAAGGTACAAATAAAGAGCGTTTTTAGCGGCAGCATTTCAATTAAATTTTGAAAATAAAAGAACACTTATTGTGACATAACTATAATAGTTAGACATATACTGACGCGACACTTTTTGTAGATAATGATGTGTTCTGCAAAGTCGTAGTACATTATGTTGTTCTATCATTAATAGTTTTCGCAGCACACGCGATGTAAGGAATTTTTTGGGTATTTTTTTACACCTTGGGTAACATTATTGGAGTTTTATTAATGATCCGTAATTTTTTAGAAAATATATTATAGCCTATGTCACCCGGGGATAGTGTAGCTTCCCAACGGTGAAAGAATTTTTGAAATCGGTCCAGTAGTTTCGAAGTCTATTCAATACAAACAAACAAAAAAATCAAACATTTCCTCTTTATAATATTAGTATAGATTACACAGATTTCCACACAGTCGTCAAATATCGCGCGCAACTTTTAAACGGCTTTATCTTAACACAGATTAAGGGTAACTTACTGTACTCTTTCTTATGACGGCAGCATTATACATCATAATTTATATGTACACTCCGTGCAGCGGGCAGAGTATATTGTAGTACCAGCTCTATCCATTAGTAAAAGGCGACTAATGTAACAAAAGCCTCCGTTAACCAGAGTCAGCAGAATTCTCTGTTGAGTATTTTCCAAACTGTGACCAGCATCCCGTCCGCCAAGTGTGAAAATTATGGCAAAGCCCTTCACTAATATCGAGCAGGTAAGATCACTGTTACTCATGTGCTTATTATATACGATATTATAACTAAAGGTCGTGTAACGACCCGTAAAACCAGATAGAATAATAATAATAATAAAAATAAAAAAGCCTTTTATTTCTAGCACAAAACAAAGTTACAAGTACAAGATAACTTATTACAAGTATAAGTTGCTTATTTATAAAGATAGTATTTACCTACTTAAACACAATTTTTTTCTTAATGCACTATTAACTTTATAACTACATTTCATTTTTGTATTTTTTATTATTTAGATAGAATAAGACTACGCTATTGCCGAATCGCTTTTTTTTTTTTTTTTATGTCATACGGTAGGCAAACAGGCAAACGGGCCACCTGATGGAAAGTGGTCACCACTGCCTATAGACATTAGCAACACCAAGAGTATCGCTAATGCGTTGTCCACCTCTATAACACGTTGCTCTGGCAGCAAAAAGCAAATGCCACTCCACTGCCAAAGCCACGGTTCCCCAAATCCCCACCCCATGGAGCACTGGAAACCTTACTCACCGGCAGAAACACAATACTATTTAAAAGAGTATTATTTAGCTGCGATATTCTGTCAGGTGGACACTTATTAAAAAAATATATTAAAAAATATTTGTGTGCCAACTAATGCCAAGTTTTCTAAACGTTATAGAATGTCATTCATAAAAGTCATAACAAACAATTTGATTTCTGTAGGATTGTTTATTTCCGTGAGTTATGAAAATTATTATTAAATAATGGGCAGAATAATTAAAAAGGAAGTGCGGGAGATAATTTTCAGCATGATTAATAATTTAGACAAACTAAAAGTACAAGTTCAAGCTAATAGTGACCAAATAACCATTGGCGTATCTAGGGCTATTTTCCGGGGGGGGGGGGGGGGGGGGGCAGAGGTGGCCGACGTAGCCAGGTCAACCCCCAATGCACAGTCAGTTAGCACGATTAGAATCATAATTAATGAAAAGCTTTATGTCGCGGTACCGTAATGTCATAGTTTGTTTTTTTTTTTTTTTAAATTACACATGACACGCGTTTGACCGCCATCTCACCTGTTGGTAAGTGACGATGCGGCCGAAGATGGAGCATGTCCGTCTTGGAACAGCCTATACACTCTAGCCTTTAAGGCATCCAGATTATATTGATCAGGGAACACACTCGCAAGCAACGCGTTATACTCCTTAGCCGTACGCATTATAAAAGTCGAGCCAAAGCGGCTCGTGCGGATAGCTTGAAGATCCACGACATAAGGTTGAATCGCTCGCCCGGCCTCATTTCGCCGGCCCCTTTCCGATGGCGGAAAGGGGCCGGCGAAATGAGGTCGTGCAGCTGCTTCGCATACTCTCCGAAATGTAACCTGTAGAAGACCGACAGACGCGCAACCCTACGCCGATGTTCTAGGCTCTGCAGCCTAGCTTCAAACAACAGTAGGTCACAAATTATCTTCTTTGCACGTTTTTCCACTGAATCCAAAGCTGCCAGTTGATATTTGGCGGATCCATCCCAGAGGTGACAACAGTACTCCATGCAGGATCGCACTTGTGCTTGGTATAACTGAAGCAACTGCTTTGAAGTGAAGTACCGCCTAACCTTCAAGAGAACACCAAGTTTTTTTGCTGCAGTCTTTGCCTTGGATTCGATGTACTGACCGAAGTTGAGATTGGCAGATAGCTCAACATCCAGAAGCTGTAAGTTGTCGGTAATTTCCACAGGAACATCCCGAAAAGTTGGAGTTTGATGATTTTAATTCCTTTTGGCGGAAAACAAGCACGCCTGAGTTTTGGTTGCGTTGAACGCCACCAGATTGGCTTTACCCTAATCAGAGACTGCCTTGAGAGCTTTGTCCAAACGATCAACCATAGCTTCTCGACAAGACTGAATATCGTCCCTGTTGGCTTTTGCCTATGACAGATAGCTATCCGTTACTGTGCCGTCGTCTGCGCACCCAAAGGTACCTACCTGATATAAGCAGATTGAATATGCAGCAGGAATAAAGTCGCAGACAGTACCGATCCCTTAGGAAGTCCCGTAACCTGAAGATTAGACGAGTAACCATCGATAACTACAAGGATTGAACGTCCACTCAGAAAATCTGATATTCAGGTGCAAAAGCCAACAGGAATACCAAATGAAGGACGCTTGCTTAGAAGGCCCGCATGCCAAACCCTGTCAAAGGCCTTGGAGATATCAAGAGACAGCAAGGGCCTCGCCATGTCTCTCAATGTAGGTCATATGTTTAAATAATAAACTGCAGTACTTAAACTTTCACATGAATGTATCAAAAGCTTTATAGCCACAAGGTATAATTACTGGAGACGTACTGACATAGTGGTGTTTTTGTATAAACACTTCAATGCTTCGATATGTCGATAGTCTATTTGTCACCGCACCATTCTGTATTGACAGGAGCACAGCCCAGGTTTCGATCAAATCAAAAACGTCAAGCATAATGGCTGATTACACTAAGTCTGTCTGAGTCTTCAAAGAAAGTTCTTCAAGAGCGTCTTATCACCCTCCTTTCCTCCCTTTTTGAAGAACAATATTACTATACTTCTGTGCCATGCCTTCAGCGTTTTCTCCTCAAAGACGACGGAGTTGAATTGCTTCTGAAGGGTCTTAAGCACATGCCTGTTCTGGTCTGGACATTATCACCCAGCGTGTTGTTATTTTTTAAGCTGTTTGAGAGTCATACTAATCTCATATAGGCTAATATCCGGTATATCTTCGGTACAATAACCGTGGAGACAGTTTCTTTTCTGTTTTCTATGGCCTTCACCACAGAAAAGAAAAGTGGGTTTTTTATACCACTACGGTGGCAAACAAGCTTACGACCTGCAACTGCAAGTTTCACTAATCGGATTGAAGTCGTCTATGTTGACGCACTCTCCTAGAATTTCGAAATGCGAGTTGAAAGCTCTCTGACTTTTGGATTTAGATGAGTACAGGCCGGAGCGTAGACTTCATAAATCGTGATCTTTCGAGCTGTGGATATAGATTCAATGAGCCACTGACCAAGTAATGATCACTGCCAATTCTTGTGCTGTCAGTCATCGATACACCATTGAATATATGCCGTTTCGAAAATAAGATGAAGTAAATTGAAGGAAAGCATACATAGCCTGTATGACCTTCAACGAATACCGCTTGGTAATTCTTGTAGGGTCTTGCCCTGACGATTGGTTATTTGTTTACTAACAGTTATTAAGATTCCTTTTCAAATGACTGTTCAGCTCGTAGAAACATTTATTTTAAATTTTAATGTAATTTTCAGTTTTATTTCCTTGGGTTTGGCCGTTCAGGCTTTAATGCCTCTCTAATTAATTATATTGTGTTCTGAAAAATAGAGAAAACTATGTTTGTGTTGAAGCGACCATTACTCTTAAACCGTCAACGAATTATGTATTTCTGACGTAAGTTCTGAAGGAAGGTTCACCACATACTACACTCACTTAAGCGTCTCCAATGTTTTCTGCCCTTGAATGCTAAGATCTCTCACGTCCAAACACTAAATCTTCCCTTATTAGACTACGCCGACTGCTGTTATCTCGACCCTACGGAAGAATTATTGAATAAGCTTGAGCGGCTCCAAAATCTTGGTATCCGGTTTATATTTGGCTAACGCAAGTACGACCACATCTCCCAATTTCAATCCGCCTTCGCAGGAATATTCACATCCTTTGTGTCCTTTATAATGTCCTCTATAATCCTCGAGCTCCTTCATACCTTCGTGATAGTTTTAATTTTTCCCGTTCCCAAGACATGCCGTGTCGCTCTAGCATCAAGGCACTGCTCTCTATTATGCCTCCTCATCACTCCGAATGTTATTCCATCTCCTTTTCTGTTCATGCGGCTAGATTGTGGAATTCGCTGCCACGTACTGTACGTACCAGTCCTTCGCCTGATACGTTTAAAAACGAGTAAAAGAGCACTATCTTTCCATTTGTTATTCATGATTTCGTTGTACTATAGTAGGTAAGTAAATTTAAGGTGCACGCCATCTGCCTCTCAATTTTGACCTCTCTCTTCCGTTGGTCGGCTGGAAGATATTTCTTTAGAAATAAGCTGTACCTGTTGTGATTTTTTTCTGTATGTCTATTTTGTATACTAATTACTGTGCACAATAAATCTTAAATAAATAAATAAGTTTTTGTTCTGTTAATTTATTTCCTTTTGGCCTTGATATTATCATTATAATTTTTTATAATATCTTGACATAAATAGTGTTTTTAAGTTGTTGTGAAGTTGTCCAGCAGTGACAAACCATAGATCGATGCCATGATGGCGAAGATTTTATTCCTACTTGTTGGCCACGAAAACGACGGTGGCTATCATAAATTTGAAATGGATTGATTTCAAATTTATGATATGAGATTTGAGATTCTCTTCGGGCGATCCGTCGAGTTGTGCTGAAGCCGTTACCGCGGTTATACGGCAGGGAATGGAATACTTCATTCCATATTCTGACGTAGCGATGAATGGCAAGTCTCGTCCATGGTTTAGTGCTGACTGCAGTCGCGCTGAAGCGCTGAAGCAAGCGGCATACTCTGCCTGGGCTGAGGCTCTAGCGCATATATCTCCGGATACTCGCAAACTGAAGAAAGCCTTTAACCTCGCCGCCAAGTCTTGCAAAAGGACGCTACGCAGGGCTCGTTTCGACCACATAGGTCGGATTGGGACCAAACTGGCCTCTTACCCTCCTGGGAGTAAGGCGTTTTGGTCTTTGGCAAAAGCGGTCGAATCCAACTTTAGTCAATCTTCGTTACCACCATAGCTGAAACCAGATGGGACACTGGCGCATGCTGCGGAAGAGAAAGCAAATTTACTTGCTTCTCAATTCGCGGCGAATTCACGTTTGGATACTGCAGGTAAAACTCCACCTATCTCACCCCGCGCTGACTGCACTATGGCAGAAGTGCGTATACATCAGAAAGCGATTTTAAAAATCCTGCGGTGTCTAGACGTGAACAAGGCTAGTGGACCAGATGGTATACCAGCAATAGTCCTGCGTAGTTGTGCCCCCGAGTTGTCTCCTATTCTCACGCGCCTGTATCGCCTCTCACTGGAGATTGGAATTGTACCGAAGACATGGAAGCTTGCCAATGTGCAGCCCGTGCCCAAGAAGGGCAGCCGCGCAGACCCTGCCAACTACCGCCCGATTTCGGTTACCTCCATACTCTGTAAGATTATGGAGCGTGCACTGAACAAGAAACTCCTCGTGCATCTTGAAGGTAACGATCTCCTCAGCGATCACCAGTACGGATTCCGCTGTGGTCGGTCAACTGGGGACCTTCTGGTGTATGCTACTCATATGTGGAGTGAGGCCATTGAGAGGCATGGCGAGGCCCTTGCTGTGTCTCTCGATATCTCCAAGGCCATTGACAGGGTTTGGCACGCAGCCATTTTAAGCAAGCTTCCCTCATATGGTATTTCTGCTGGCTTTTGCACCTGGATATCGGATTTTCTGAGTGAACGATCAATCCGTGTATAGATAGTTCAACTCAGTTGTGCGCGCGGCGCTATGTGTGCGTGCGCTTGTAAATATACAGCTTTCATTTATGTGGCAGTGACGCGGCAGTCGTCGTCCGAGCAAGACGTGTTCTTATCGCTTTTTCTTACGGGTACAGTCGTTAACAAAAATGTCTAGTTCTTCACGAAGAAAATGTTTAAGGAGTCAGGTAAATATTTGTTAATTTTGAATTTAGATATAAAAGATATTTATAATAATTCTATATAAGAAAAAATATATCCTTGTTGACGTTAACGTATTATTGTTTTAGACTCGAGAAACCATTGCTAAGGTTAACGAATTTCTGAAAAAAGATACGAGATATCTATTGCAACTAGTAAGTGATCCAGTTTGCAGTGCAAGTTCAATTTTAATATCGAAATAAGGTGAACATTTAAACAGCGTACGGAAAAGAACAGCAATGGCAGTGGGGGTATCAGAGAGAACAATAACTAATATATTAGCTGAAGGAAAATAATCTGATTCTAAATTTAAATCTCCGCATAAAGACCGCAAAAAACGTTCAAAGAAGTTAGAATTAGACAACTTTAACGTTGATGTTATACGTTCAACTATTTAAAATTACCATTTAGAACATCACGAGTTACCTGCATTGCTAAAGTTGAAAAGAATATTTCAAGAGAAACTTAATTATGATGGAAGTATTTCGACTCTGCGTACAGCTTTGTTAAAGTTGGGATACAAATGGCGAAAAACTGTGAATAACAGACGTGTTATTATAGAGCGGCATGACATTCAAAAACTAAGATTTTCTTACCTGAAAAACTTACTCAGATACCGTCAAGAAAATCGGTGTATCGTATATACAGATGAGAGCTATATCTTAACTAATCATGTGCAAAACAAAGGATGGGTTACTAAAGATGGACCACCTCTAAAGAGAAACCTGTCGAAAGGACAAAGACTTATTATTGTGCATTCTGGTTCAGAACAAGGTTTCGTACCTAACGCACTATTGACATACAAAGCAAATAGTGTTTCCGGTGATTACCACTCTAACATGAATGCAGAAAACTATGAAAAGTGGCTAAAAGAACGTCTAATACCGAATCTTCCACCTAACTCTGTGGTTGTGCTTGATAATGCCTCATACCATAATGTTCAAAATGACAAAGCTCCAAATTCTAATTCCAAAAAAATTGAAATGCAGAGATGGCTGACTGAAAAAAATATAGCTTTTAATTTAGATATAAAAAAAATTGAACTATATGATTTGATTAAAAAAATAAAGAAAACCATATTTGTTATTAGACTTATGACATACTTCAGCCATATGGCATAAAAGTTCTTCGACTGCCACCATATCATCCTGAACTAAACCCTATAGAAAATGTGTGGGAAATTTAAAAAAATTATATTGCTTCGCGTAATGTCGACCAAAATGTGACGGGAATAATGAAACTAATAAATGAACGTTTAAGTCAAATTGATGAAGGGATGTGGGGTAATACTTGTCGACATGTACAGAAGAAAGAAGAAGAATACTATCGACATTTTGACTTGGAGGCAGAATTCATAATTTACCTTGGTGACAGCAGCGAATCCGAAAATTCATCATTTGATTTTTCAAGTAGCGATTCAGAATAATATGTTCAATACATAAACATTAAATTACCAAATTATTGTTTTTTTTAAGAACCCGTATATTATCAAACACAACAAGTTACAAAGACTTTAAAAACCGAGTTATTCCTTTTTGTTTCAAATTTGTTTAAATAACTGTATTTGTATTTTGTACCCGACTGTACCTCTTGTCACGCACACAAATTCACTGTATATGTACAAGGTTTACCCACACATAGGGCCGCGCGCACAACTGAGTTGAAATATCTGTAGTTCTAGACGGTTACACGTCTGAACTTAAGGCTATCGACGCGGGAGTTCCTCAGGGGTCGGTTCTGTCCGCGACTCTTTTCCTGCTGCATATTAATAATCTGCTTGGACCCGGTATCTTTGGGTACGCAGACGACAGCACAGTAACGGATAGATATCTGTCAGATGCAAAAGCTAGCAGGGGCGATATTCGGTCTTGTCGAGAGGCCATGGTTGGTCGCTTGAACGAGGCTCTCAAGGCAGTGTCCGATTGGGGCGAAGCCAATCTAGTGTCGTTCAACGCCACCAAAACACAGGCGTGTTTCTTTTCCGCTAAACGGAGTCCATTCCATCTAGCTCCGACTTTCCGGGGTGTGACTGTGGAAATTATCGACAACCTACAGCTCCTGGGTGTTGAACTATCAACCAATCTCAACTTTGGACAGTACATCGACTCAAAAGCCAAGACTGCTGCAAAAAAACTTGGAATCCTCTCGAAGGTCAAGCGGTACTTCACTTCAAGGCAGTTGCTTCAATTATATCAAGAACAAGTCCGATCTTGCATGGAGTACTGCTGCCACCTCTGGGATGGATCAGCCAAATACCAACTGTCTGCTTTGGATTCGGTGGAAAAACGGGCAAAGAGATTAACTTGTGATCCGCAGTTAATTGAGGCCAAGCTGCAGAGCCTCGAGCATCGGCGTAGGGTTTCGCGTTTGTCGGTTTTCTACAGGTTGCACTTCGGAGAGTGTGCGAAGCAGTTGCACGACCTCATTCCGCCGGCCCCTTTCCGCCATCGGGAGACGCGATCCGGGCGAGCGCTTCATCCTTATGTCGTGGATCTTCCAACAATCCGCACGAGCCGCTTTGGCTCGACTTTTATAATGCGTACGGCTAAGGAGTGGAATGCGTTGCCTGCGAGTGTGTTCCCTGATCAATATAATCTGGATGCCTTCAAGGCTAGAGTAAATAGGCTGTCCCTTGACAGGCATGCTCCATCATAGACCACATCGTCACTTACCACCAGGTGAGGTGGCGGTCAAATGCCTGGCTAGTAAAGTAATTAAAAAAAAAAAATAAGATTGACGGAGAGAAATAAATTGGGACTGATGTCTGGAAGGCTGAAGTTTGGAAGTGAAAAAATATGAAGAATTTTTATAATTAATAATAACTCATTTATTATAACTAGAAACGTCACAACACAACATAATCAAAAAAAGAAAAAGACATATACATCAACACATAAAATTACAAACAAATTGTTGCCATTATAAAAATGTCGAGTTGGCATTGCCGTGCTGTAGCCCTCCCAGTTGATAAAGGGACCAAGGGGGGATACAAGTGACCGGTTACCAAAAAAATGTACATGGCTGCATCAAATAATGCTCTCTGAAATTCTCAAACTAACATAGTCGCCTAGTCAGTCTGCAAATTGTACTTTTCGGCTTGCTTTAACAAAATCCAAGTGAATTCAGTGAGCCTGCCTGGACTAAGGTTATGTGGAGTAGACTCTTTTTGGAACTTTTGTGCTTTACTTAGATTATTTTTTTAACTTCATTGTTTGTAGCTAGTTTTCGGACTGAAAGATTAAAACCCATTATCCTGAATCTTTGTGTTTTCTTTATGGACTGAACCGTTACATTCTTAATATAAGGTAGGCTACCCTTGACGACACACTCGATTTTGACAACGTTGTTCACGAGGGATTTGAGGATGAGGATCCCGGTACCACCCAGGCACAGTTGGTACAGTTGACCCTCCCGGAAATATAACAGATTTCCGGATTTCAGAATAAACGAGTCCTCTTCCTTCCTTCGGACTTCAGATAACCTATGACATCCCCACGTAATCTGCTCACGACTTCCTCCAGTTCCTGGCTACACTGGTACAGCTTTTCGTCGGTCCACAGTGTCTGGACATTGTATATAGCCATAGCCAGGGGTCGTCGTTTGTGGTAGCTTGGTCTATTACGCAGATTTTTCGCATCCCCTGCCCCGCCGTTACCGTGACCGCTACCATACCGCCTACCGCCGGGGACTGGGGGCGCCGTGGCGTGGGGAGAAATACTATAATCGCCAACCGGCTTGGCAATCGCAGTAGGTACTTACTACTTAGATACACAGAAGGATGCTACTGCCATGCTCTGGTTTATTCTCTTAGTTAGTCGCCCCTTACGACACACGAAATTTTTGTGACTGCAAGAGTAGGTAAAAGTAAGTTTGTAGATTTCTTGGTTGTATTTCATTTAAATTGTTTTTGTGTGAAGTTATTTATGTATCTATTCTAGAATTGCAGCCTCTATTTGCTTATCAAAGTTTATTCAGCTAAATTCGCACTCTCCCTCTGTTTGGCAACTTAAGATAGGTATGACGGTGAGATTAAAGTAACACGCGGCTTTCAGGTATGGACGATGTGTGGTCACCAACCACACCGTAGACTTGTCATCGTATTGGCTGCCTGGCCCGCTGGACGAAGAGAATGTCTGGAGCCGCGTCTTCTACAGCATGTACTGGGCACTCTCCGTACTCGGCTTCTTGGGTTAGCGTTTGCTTCAGTGGTAGGCTAGCAGTTTGATTGGATAGATGTAGCCTTGCCGCTAGCCGTGTCACAGCTAGCTTGCCGTGACTAAAGTGGCAGATGCTAGGAGCTCCGTAGTCTAGAGTATGGGCAACAGCGTTTTCTGTTGTGTGTTTTAACACTGCGATCTCCAACCCGCCTACCATGCGTGATTAGTGAGAACCACACACTCCTATTATGTACTAATCTGATAGAGGAGCCGGTTAGACTGCTAGTGATTGTATATAGTATTTAAGGTCTGTAAGATAATTTAATATTTTTTGCATTTCTAGTTGTGAGGACCCAAAACTTCAAACCATACCTCTGGTCAACCGTAGTATACACACACGCTGTGATGGAGTTCGCTATGTGCTTCCACTTGCTGATCTACTCGCTCTACGGTGCTCTGACCATCGCGCACCAAACCATGAGGTGCGTCCGCGACACTTGAAATCTCTATTTACAACATATATTTTTAACCCCACGCCAAAAGTAGAAGCATTTTATCTGTGCAACAAGCTACGTTTTTTTTGGCATGGCAGCTCTTGAATACCGCAGATTTCGAAGGCTACGGTTTCGTTAAGTTTCTGATATGTAACAACAAATTGACGTTGCTCGATAACTTTCCAAAATTTTTGGCACGGCCAATGTCTAGGCGCCTGTCAGGCACCACCATACTTGCTGTACGTAAGAGTAGAATTGCACTAATCCTTCGACTGGGTATCTGATGTTGATGTGTGTTTTAGATACTGTGATCTCCAACTCGGCTGCCAAGCGTGGAAATTATGGCAATGCTCTCCACGGGCGTGGAGGAGACTCAAGTCCTGCACTGGACTGTTATGCGCCTTCTTTTAGAGGTCATGCTACTACTACTACTATGTATCACATGACGGCCATTCGGCCTGCATTCGTCTATTGCAGGATCACATACACCTCGAGCCTGGTGAAGATAAATATCCTTCTGAATAACAATCGCATACCAGAGCAGTTCCGCAATCGCCTCCTCGAGTACTTACAGCTCTGCTGGTACATGGATAAGGTATGATAGCGTATGCGATAAAATATTGTCAGTTCATTAACATAGTCATTGCTATCATCATTCGCTTTCGTGTTTTTGAGATTAATGAATACCAATAAATAGTCAAAGATGTGCCTCATTTCTAGGCTTACAGCATGAATAACAACAAGAGATCCTTCTACCACGATCTTCCACCACACGTGTTTAAGGAATTGGTGACCAAGAAACACAGCAAATTTCTCCTCACGCTGCCGTTTGTGAAGGTTTGTCACAATCCATAAAAAATATCAAAGACATCTTCTTTATTCTTCTGAAATATTTCAATGCAGTCTTGTTTTTTAACAAATTATTTGCCTTTTGGAAGTAAATTATTTATTACGGGAGCCAATGATTAACCCTTTGCCGTCAGTATATTGGTCACGTGGCTGTACCTTTTGAATCACATATACCTCAAACTCTTTGCTTTCCGGAGCCTGATATTTTCCGTCCTACACCGACAACGCGATTTCTGCGGAGTCGGACTGCATCCGACGACGCCAGTCAACGCTCAACCAGCACACTTAAATTACAAATTAAATCTCGGCCTGTGGGAGTTGATATCAACATCCAACCTCATTATATTTTTGTTTCTAACAGACATAGTTAACACAACTTTTTACCAAAGAGCTGGCTCGTTCCTCTGGCACCTGTTCAGCACTGCTATCCAACGAGCAACGCAGCCAGGTTTCTGGGCACCATTCCGGGGGCAGTGGGGCGACTTTTATAATTTTTGGTTTTTGAAGTTATACTTCTTTAGGCGCGTTATGAAAAAATGATGAGAGTGAAATTTTAAGGTGCGCGCGCATCTGTGACACAAAATTAACAGTATGAAGCTGTCTGCTTAACCGCTCATTAAGTCTCGAAAAAAAAGCTACCAACAAAATAGAAATAGAACCTCGATATTAGTCGCGCATGTTGGTACGCTCGTCACCTCTGATCACTGTTTTCATATTTATAATATTTATCGACATGTTTCTAGTTTATACATTCACAACTTGTGTTTTAGTTTCATACAAGTGCGAATTATACATGTGCTAATAAATTATATTCAGTAGTGATTTAAATTGAATATTTTGATTGATATTATTTACTATTTGTGAATATTAGTGAAAAAAATTGTGCTTATATACTTTTTTATTTAATTTTTCAAATTTAAACTGAACTTTGTTGATTATCCTTTTCCAGTCCTTCTATTATTTTATTGTAATTAATTATTGGCATGCAATTAAAAACTATTTTTAATGATGCCAAAGAAGTATAACTTCTCACGCGCGTACATAAGTACACGCACCCATTTTTTTTATTTTTATAACTCTTTATTCACAAAATAGTACAAAGGTGGACTTAAAGCTTTGTAGCGTTATATACCAGTCTACCCCGAAATCTAGTAATAAAAATTGCAGGTGGAGCATAAAAATTTACAATAGGTACATAATTATTTACAAATACAATTCTACCTACCAGTATTCACATACCGAAACTCAAAACATGAATGAAATACTAAAAACCAACAACAACAAGATAGCAAAACGCTCTGAAATACCAATATCAGTCAAGTACCCATTAAGACACTTGCAAAAGGAGGAAAGAAAGCAAAGATTGCGCTTATGAGTATCGCAGAGGCATTGAAATTTACATTACATATATAATTATGTACTAGTGTATATTTTTATTGTGAACTACGGGGGCAGCGTAGGTTATCATCCTACGTAATCGAGTACAAGACATATTGTGTTTCTTAGCGTTAGTAGTGGTTTAGTAGACCTACAAAAAACCTATCACGTTCGGTAAAGAAGAAAAAAAAATATTTTATTTGACCGTAACTTTTGGTTTTTTGTAGCGATAGTACTCACTTATAGCAGTAAAAAGTCAATCCCTCTGTATTTAAGTTCGCTTAGATCTTTTAAACTAGTCAACAGATTATAATGCGGTTTTCAACAATAGAAAGAGTCGGGAGGAACGTTTGTAGGGTAGGGCAACACGCTGACGAAGTCGCGGCGGGCCAGCTGTTTTAATAATGCTATGGTGTCAGGATCGTGCCTTGTGGCACTGAACAGTGTGCTCCTTGTGTCTAAGTAGTAACTGCAGTGCCTAGGCCGTGATTGTGTATGCGTGTGCTCCGCTGGTCCTTAGGCGATGTCGCGGGAGATGCTGCGGACGATCTCGACGGGCACCGCGGTGTTCTACACCACGCCGCGGGAGATACTGCTACGCACCGGCGACGTCAGCAAGGAGTTCTACATCATCAAAGAAGGATTCTGCGAGGTTCCTATGACCGATTGACCGGCTGCCCTTTATATTTCAACTAAATCAACATTATCTTATCTTTAATTAGTTCTACTAATTAGGTCTATGTGGACAAACCGTGGGTATAGCGCAACACAAAACTTATTCTGTACCACTATAGGTTGTAGGGTCTTTAAGCTGTGTCAATGGAATCTTTCCGTGTTCGAAGCCCGCAGTACTTTGTTTTATCGCCAACGCTGATTCTTTTGCGCCGTTTCCCCCACATTTATGAGAACTCCTCTAAAAGCCAAGCCTATGTCGGGATACTTGGCATCGACATCTAGACCTGTATCACCTGGAGAATAAAGTCAATTAGGCCCCATTTTGTATACCACTAAGATGGCAAACAAACCTATGGTCTGCCTGATTACTATTCCCATCTGTAGGCTAGGGCGCCTCAGTATCAGTTTCTTTCTTTTGACCGCATTCAACGCCGGGCGGCCCGAATTGTTGACGACGAGACTCTCACCTGCTGGCTTGATAATCTGGCGTTGCGGAAGGAGGTAGCCTGGTTGTGCATACCGTCATATCATTGGGAGTGCTCGAATTGTTGGGACTAATGGTCATCTTGGCGTTAATGTCCCGGATGTGCTCTCGCGCACGAGCGTCCAGGGTCCGCCTTGATCATGATCCAGGATTTAGCAGATAAGGTAGTTACAGTAGTTACACTGGAGCGACTGCCTTCTGACCTCCGTGACATTGTTAACAGAGAAACCTGGCCAGATTGGATCAAGATAACACATTCAATCGCATGAATGAACAGGTTTCATCACGATGTTTTCCCCCACCGTAAGTGCATCGGTTAGCGTTCAACTAATGTACGTAACTCAGAAAAGAGCCTTTGGAGTCTGATCCCTTAACCATTAGGCCACCGATGCTCGTCATTGTTTTGACTAAAAGCAGCTGCAAAATTTAAGCACCATACCGCCCGCCGCAAATTGAATTTCCATCTAGACCACCTGGTAGAGTAGTCATCGACCAACGTATGATTTTCACCAAACTTCTTACCTCATACGACCACGGTATAGAACGAGCTTCCTGCAATGATGTATCCAGACTATTAAGACATCTAAACCGTCAAGAAACAATAGCCTATAGTGATGATCACATGCAATCAGGTGATCCGCTGGCATGTTACCCTACTTTTGTTATAAAATACTCCCTTACAATGTTCGATTGATTTTCCATATTCGCAAATGCGATTGAATGCATATCACCATCACCAGCGTCCGAGCGGTCATTTCCCATTTCTGCCAGGGTTCGCTTTACTTTCATTCTTCTCCAGTTTTTGCATTCCACCATCGCCGTAGGCCATTGGCTCTCCTATCCGATTCAGCTATGTCACTCCAGCTCTTCTTGGGTCTCCTGCGAGACCTCTTTCCTGATACCGGCAGGCTTTGTCACCGATTTATGAAACTCTGGGAAGGCGAGATCTAGAGAGCAATTGCCCTCCCAGAGAACACTGAGCACGTACTAGTGATAGGTTTTCACTTACCAAAGCTGGGGACCATCTGAGAAATATAAATGCGAATATTCTCGAATCCGAATACGAAAATTCATTACATTACTGCTTTGTAGATATAAGTCATGTGGTCTTCTAGATAGAGGTTCTTAAATTTAATTAATATCAGAGGCTGGGGCGATAACCAGAACTGTAGAGTACCCAAAAATATTTTCTCAAGATATTCTCACAGACGGCATCCTGGCGAAACTATTACTCTATTTTGATACTTAGACCGATGAGAAAAATGCTTACAGTATTTATTTACTTCACAGCTAATATATCCCGTTACATTAGATGTACGACCACTCAATCCAATGGACAGTTTCGGTGTACTTGAGAGTATATTTCGTAAGTGAATTGTTATTTTGTATAGTCTGTATGGTAGTGGATAGTGCCTTAGTGGTGGTGATTCGCATATTATTGTTAGCTCTGAGGGCTTACCATGAGCTCTTATAGCCGGACCTAAACAGAACTGCCCTGCTTAGAACGCGAGAAGCTTATGTGACACGTATATCGCTGTCCCGTTCTAAGCAGGGCAGTTCTGTTTAGGTCCTGTCCTGTTATAAGAGCTCATGGTAAGCCCTCTGGTGTGCTTCTATTATTATATCAACCTTGGAATGAAATTGATTTCTAACTTTAAAAGTGCCCGAGGATTTGGTCGTTCTTTCAGAATTGACCGTTACCGGTGTGTACCCGCAGATATTCCGACGTACTACACGGTGCGCTCCGTCACGAACGTGTGCCTGATGTCCATTCACAACACTCACTTCAAGGAGTTCTTCAGTATACCCAATATAATGAAAATCGTCAACGAAGTCAAGGAAACGAAGGTTCGTCTCGTCTCACAGTTACTTTATATGTTTGTAAATTCTATGTTCACATGATATACCTATTACATGTTATAGAGAAATATATATTGGGTAATTAACCTATCACTCTTAATTTATTTAACACTTTGTGTTCGTACTTCGTTATAGAACTCCATTATATTACGAGTAAATAACCTTTTGTACACTAGTTCCACTTCATCCAATAATTTAGTTTAATTGCAACTGATGTCGAATTTCTCATCATCAGACAATTTATTAAATCTAGTTGCTAGTCTTGCTTATCAGACATTCATTTTTTAGGAGTTCGCGAAGCTGATGATAAGACATAATCAATTCCTGTTATACCGGTCACTAGAGAAACCACCAAACAGGCAGAAATTCGTCCTACCCAGGAAATTTGAATCTGATGCAGCGTTCCTTGAACCTTTCAAGAGCCTCGGTTTCTTCTCGTTGGTCAGGTGAGCCGCGGCCGGCCGAAACAAACAGTCTCAAACAAAGTAATAATAGTTCTAAAGGATACAACAAATATAGTCCTACAGTTTTCTATATTATATAATTTATATTTTTGTTTATTATATAATTACCATATAAAAATATCTCACTTACATGGAGATTAATTCCTCTAACTTTGGGGAAAAATTAGTACTGGAGACTTTGATTACCGTCAGAAACTTAATACTATTAACAATAGTTGTGTTAGATTGCGGTATTCTGTGAGGCTGCCCACTGCTGCACATAGGCCTCCCCAATGAGCGCCAACGCAACGATGTCTCGCTGGGGACAGTGTACAACCGGCCGTAGAAGTCCTTGTTAAAGATCCCAGCCTTCGACATTACGGTTCTGCAACCTACGCCAGCTTCGTCAGGTGGCTCCTTCCAAGATGCTGTGTGAAAATTTTGGACCCACGATTTCGCTCTAAAGCTTCTTTAATCAGGCGTGTATTGAAGCTCTGATGGTCACGCCGTACTATCTTTGCAACCCGCTTGTTGAAGTCTGACCTCTCTAATGAAGTGGCCCGAGTGGCTTCCCGGATTTCTCACTCTTACGCTGTTTATGGCAGAATTTGATGCCCTCATCTCCCAGCGAAACAACGGTTTGTAGGGTTTCGTCCACGTCATTTGGGGTGTCCATTACAGCAAACTTATCGTCTAGAGTCCGTCCGCCCGAAAACAAGTATACAAGTAAGCTGTTGAATTCCGCCAGGTACATATGCCCGCGCTGGACGCTGCGCCCGGACGGCGAGTACCTGGAGCGCTACGAGCTGTTCCGCGGCGTCTGCGTGCTGTTCAACGCGTTCTTCTACCCCATCTATTACGCGCTCAGCCTGGAGCGGCCTTTTATCCACTATTTGCACTACATGTCTACTACACTTACCTATCTTGATATGTGAGTGTAAAACGTAAGGTTTACATTTCTTTTGCTTTGAATTTGCAATTGCTTTAGTTTTCAGGGAGGCACAGGGTTGGACGGTCCACCTAAATGATTTGTTTATCGTTTGGCATGAAAGATCATAGATGTCATAGATCATAGATCATAGACTGTAAGAGCACCGTAGGATAAGCTACGTCACCGGGTAAAAGAAAATTTCAATTTGTAGACACAGTAGAGTTTAGGGAGATCCACAAAAAAATTTTTTGACGACCCAATCTTTCGACTTTTCGTAGATCCTTCTGTATGGGTATCTATACAAGTAAAAATATCGGTCTGCCTTACATGCTGGTGGCAATTTCAGCTAGTCAGCCAATTTAAGTTACAAAAGTGGATTTTTTTTGTACTCGATGACTTAGGATTATTTACGTTGCCCTCACAGTCTAAGATAGGAGGAGCTTTGTTTGATTGCAGCGCCGTGGTAGCGCACTTCTTTAAGTCCACTTAAAACTAGCGTCATAGCTGCACATGTATCGTGTGAAGCATGATTTATGGTGATGCCTTTCAGTACTACAAATTTTTAAATTAGTATGTTTATGGGCACAACAACTTCAGGTTACTTTATCACATTGCGGAAAAATGAGCATACTAATTTATTTTACTGTACCGAAGCAATAATAAAGTATATAAAGGAAATTTAACTAGACGCTGTCGAGTAGTCTATAACCTAATAAGCCGCTTTAGTTTTTGTGTACAATTATACTGTCTAACTTTGGTATCAATGTCAAATGTTGACATATTTGACAAGAATCATAATTCCATGAAGAAGGGCGCTAGGTCTGTTTACGAAACGTCATTATTCTAATTTCACAATCGGGACATTTTAGTTTCTTGTTCCGTCACGTTCCCTCTCTCTTCTCCGTGTCCCATTTTTGGCTTATTCGAATTCTGTCACAGAATGCTACATTCCGGTGTTTCTACATGAAACGCAGATATAGGTCACCTCTGTCGCGGCTAAGCTATACGTTATTTTTTTTATTATGTGGTACTGAATAAAGTTTATCTCTTTGTTTCGTTGTCTCAACTGGTGGCCGGTTGGCTGTGTGTCAGGGTGCAGCGTCTGCTGACGGGCTACTACGACGAGCGGGGCGTGCTGGTGTCCCACCCGGCCAGCACGGGGCTGCACTACATCCGGAACGCATTCCTGGCGGACCTGCTGGCCGGGCTGCCGCTCGAGGTGCTCGAGGAGGGCGAGGACCGTGGCATGAGCGTACTCATCGGCGGCATGACTGGTCAGTTTGAATTGGTTTTTATGTGATACGGCAGACAAGCAGGCAAGCGGGCCACCTGATGGAAAGCGGTTACCGCCGCCTATGGACTTTAGCAACACCAGGGGACCAATGCGTTGCCCGCCTCTGAAGAGACCTCTAATATACCTCTTGAACGATCCCATGTCATCGTTCAAAGGAAATACTGTGGCTGAAAACTCATTCCACATCTGACGTCACGCCTGAGGTGAAATTTTACACGGTAATTTGTCACGAGCCCCACTCCGAAATTTTAAATTCTTTTTTGGAATCTAACGTAATAACTAGAATTTTAAAATGTTAACCCAGTCATAATTCCAATTTAGATTTAGTAAGGACTTGGCGACGATATAATTATGTCGCTGCCAGGAACATTTGGACTGATGCTTGCATTGTTGTATTCCGCTTTGAAGGATAAGGTTAGCCAGCGAAGTTACAGGCATGAAGCATTTCACTTTCACTATACATGTTATCGGGGTTGTTACCACGGTTAGTATTGTTTTTACCTCGATATTTCGACGCAGTTGCATGCGTCATGGTCACGAGTTGACTGGCGCCGCTGTGTGAAGTCGCTCCTAAGGACAGACATAGGGTATCGGTCCACCCTCTTTCCTCTTTCAATACTAACCGTGGTAACAAACCGGATAACATGTGTAGTGAAAGTGTAGTGAATAACCACGAAAGCCTTAAAAACTATATGAGGCTTTTCATATTAGTTCTCACAGTGACAAAACACGCGCTGTTCTGCATTTTTGTTATCTGCAAATAAATGCAGTTTTTTTGTGTATAAATTGTAGATGTTATGGGCGACAGTTACCACATACCATCAGGTGGACTGTCTACTAATTTGTCACTGAATAGCATAGAAAAAAAAATTTAAGTCGGATTTTAATTATCTAACATACATACATACATAGTTACATACACACACCTGTATTTCATAGGAATAGGCAGAGACTATCGAGTGCCACAAGGTACGATCCAGATACACCTCTCTCGCCTCTTCCACGAATGTTTATCTTTTCATGCATTTACGCCGGTTGAGGGTACTCCTTACCTGCCCTTTTTGGAGCAGATCATTTATTCGAACATTATATGTCCTTCAGTCAGTGTATTTAATTCAAATTCCATTCAGATTCGCATGATGGAAAGAAAGAAAGAAAGAAGATGTTTATTACACATAGACACCACGATACGACAATTAGGTACAACAAAAAAAAACAAGGTAATAAAATAACATAAAAAAAGAAAAATTAAGTTAGAAAATAAAAAAAAAACAGAATAATAATAATAAATGTACCTACCTTCAGTTAACTATTCCCAGTGGCATTGTTAAATTCCGTGTCGCGGCGTCCAGTGCAACTGGACCCCCTCAGCATAATGTTGTGGCCGCTTGACGCGTACCACTACGCTGGTTTTCAGATGGCCCATTTACCACCCGGAAACACCGCACAGTCAGCAATATATATGCTCCTTTCTATAGAAAATAAATAAATAAATAGTTTGGTAATAAATATATTAATAATTTATAAATACCTAATAATATAATTTAGAAATATATAAATATAAGCAGCAACTCACGAGGAGTACCTACAATAACTGTGTAAAAAAACACTTAGGTATCCGGGGCGCACTATGAGGACCCCCACCACGCGTTGTTTACCGGCAGTCGAGCGGAACCGCCGTGGGGACTGCATTTCCACCACATTTATTCGATTTCATATTTGTGATTAATGAAATTTATTTTGCGAAAATGTAATACAATTTCGCTTACATTGGAAAATATATGACGGATCACGGTCAATAGTATGGAATAATGTGGTCAATAGTACGGACTCATGACGAAGAAAACGGAAGTGGGAGTGCGCCCTCTGGTGGGACGACGCGCGACGGCACGACTCGGGCGGAGTGGCGGCCATTCTTGGCGCGACCGCCCCGCCGAGGAGTGACGCGTCTTGAAACTGTCTCCATATTTCGTTTGTTTACGTTTGAAGTTCGTTTATAGAAAGTGTTATTTGCGTTTAAAAATAAAGTAATTTTAAAATCACCTTATTTAAAGAAATAAGAAAGTAAATTACCTCACCTGCCCACATTGTAATACCGCTCTGATTTCAAGTGAAATTATAAGTGATGTGCAAAAATGGATTATAATAAATACAGTGGAGTAAATGTAAACCTTTTCTTTAATTTATCTGGACGAATACGATCTAATACTGATATCACCACCCTGATGACAATGATCCTGATACACACCTTTCCTTCACGCGTCGACATATAGATTTAACTTATGTAGTAATTACCTTGAATGAGCGTTGAGGTTAGATACTTGTAAGCTAAATAAGTCAGCCCATAGTAGCATTGAATGTTACTATAGGCTGATTTTTCTACTTCTCCTACGTTTACTAAGGAAGATTTCATATTTCTTCTGTCATACCAATTGTTTTATGTTGGCTTACATAAAACTTCTATACATAAGCGCTGGTACCAATACGCCATTGTGAGGCTACTTACTGCCGCGTGCACAACTCCGTTGACTTTATTCTCTGCTGGCACTTTCCTTTTAATATCCATTTCCATCCTTCAAAGTCAAAGTCAAAGTCAAATAATTTTTATTCAATTTACGTTTACAAAACTCTTATGAACGTCATAAAACACAAAATTATGTTAACAAATAACATTTAGAAAAATAGGGCTGCGGGCCGTGGCAACATTGAGCCGGTGTGCCTTCCAGACATTATTAGTCCCAGAATTGGACTGACTGTCACTGTCTGTCACTGTCACCTTGACAGTTTGACTTACCGCCCGAATCAACGGTGCACGGTGCCGCGCCGCGTGCGTTGTTTTTGTGCACATATAACATAAATATTATACGAACACGAAAAAAAACTATATATCAAAGGTGATAACTGTAAAACCTAATAATTAATGGCTAAATCACAACCATACGCATTTTCTAGTAGGTTCACAGTGCACACCTGTGAATATGCAACAATTAAAGTAAACATAACCTAATTAACAGTGCATTCACATTTTAGCTCGTTTATGAAGAAATACATTAAGTGGAAATGAGTCTTGCAATGTATGAACATCTTTTACGTATGACTTGAAACTTCCGTAACAAATGATGGATAACATAATGGAATTTACGGTAAGGTAGATTTCACGTTCAAAATTACATTACTATTACAATTATTATAAATACACGATTCAATGAATCAATTGATCTAATATTACAAATGTCAATAGTTTATTCACTTAAACAATACAATAAATAATATAAAAATGATTAAATCGAAATTACCTATGATTAAATGTCAAGATACTAATATAATTATGAATGTCAACATGTAAAATTAGAATTAAATTAATGAAAAAATAATGCTCATTTCAGGTTCAGGTTCAAACTATACCCAGGGATTTTTGTCTTCATTATAATCATTTATTTTGTAATATGCTTTCTTCAGTAATACTTTCTTAATAAATGACTTAAACTCATTGAAAGGCAAACTCTGAACCTCCTCTGGTAACTTATTAAAGAAAGGAACACAGTGGCCAATGAAGCAGGATTTGACCTTGGACAGTCGGAAGCGCTCCACCGCCAGCCTGTTCCTGTGTCGAGTGTTATAACTGTGTTTGTCTGAGTTTTTGCAATAGGAATCAATGTTTTTGTAAGTGTGCATCAAATTATAATATATATACTGGGATGCCACAGTTAAAATACCTATATCTTTAAAAAGTTCTCTTAATGAGACTCGTGGACCCAAACTGTAAATGGACCTGATGGCCCGCTTTTGTAACACAAATATATCTTGAATCTCTGCTGCAGTACCCCACAACATTAGACCATAGGACATAATGCTATGGAAGTAGCTGAAATACACAGTTCTGGCTATTTCAATATTTGTAAGGCTCTTTATTCTTTTTATGGCATAGATAGCGGAACTTAATCTTTTGCCCAACGCAGCCAACTGAGTCTTCCATTGTAATTTTGCTATCCAATGATATTCCTAGAAATAAAGTGGATTCAGAAAATGATAGTTTATTTTTGCCAAGAAAAAGGTTGATTTTACCAGTAACTACATTGGGCATCTGGAAAAGTACGCATTTAGTTTTATTTGGATTTAAGTATAAGTTATTGATTTGAAACCATTTGTGCAGTTGCGAGAGAGTACCATTTACATCGTCAAAGTTTGTTTTATTTCTATCAACCTTAAATAGTAGAGAAGTGTCATCTGCAAAAAGTACTATCTCGCAGTGCTTACTGATAAAGTATGGTAAATCATTTATATAAACGAGGAACAGGAAAGGTCCTAAAATTGAGCCTTGCGGAACGCCCATAGCAACAGGACAGCCACCAGAGGTAGATTCATTAATTTTTACCTTTTGAGTTCTGTTGTTTAGGTATGACGTTAAGAGTGATAAAGCATTACCAGTTATACCGTAATGCGTTAACTTTTTTAAAATTATACTGTGACTGACACAATCGAAGGCTTTGGAAAGGTCACAAAAAATGCCAATGGCATTTTGTGACCTCTCCCAGGCGTCGTAAATATGTTTAAGAAATTCAATGCCAGCATCAATTGTGGATCTACCCTTTGTGAAGCCAAATTGATTTTTGTGAAACAGTCCATGTTCTGTAAAATGTGCTAACAATTGTTGTAAAATAAGTTTTTCAAAAATTTTGCTTAGCACTGGTAAAACTGAAATGGGTCTAAAATTGGAAGGGTTTTGTCTTCCACCATTTTTGAAAAGAGGGACTATTTTGCTAATCTTCATAAGATCAGGAAAAATCCCTTTGTCTATACTATTATTAAAAATATCAGCGAGTTGAGGAGCTATGTCCTTTATAATGCTTTTAATAATATAGACTGACATACCCCATATATCCTCAGTTTGTTTTAAATTGAGAGAGTTGAATGATTTAAGAATATCAACATAACCGATGTGCCTAAACTTGAAATTTATCATACACGCAGGGAGACTTTGTTTAAGAACTTGCTCCGCTAAATCAGCAGACGAGTTCAGATTTTGAGTGGTGTTTATGGCAATCTTGGAAAAGTACTCATTAAAAGTGTTTGCTATCTCATGGTCATTTCTGATGGTTTTGTTATTAACTTGTAATTCAAAGTTACGATCATGATTATTATTACCCTTGCCTGTTTCGTGGTTTATAATTGGCCAGACAGCTTTAACTTTGTTATTAGCTTTGTTAATTTTGGATTTTATAAAATTGGCCTTCGCATTATGGCAAACACTTTTAAATATTTTGGAATACTTCCTAACATAATTTGCAAATGTGTCGGACTTATTATAGGTTTTCATATTGTACAGCTCATATAGTCTTAATCTACTTTTGTAAATTCCCGTAGTGGCCCAATCACCGATTTTAAGTTTACCGTTTTTTTTAAAGGTTTTGATTTTGAAAACATTATCAAATTCTGTCTTAATGTCACTGAACAGGGCATTATAATGGTCATTCGGTTCAGTAGTTATTGGATGTTTTAAGTAAATCTGTTTAGCCACATTGTTTGAAAATGAATTTAAACGTTGTTTAGTAACTGGTCGACATTTCATTATTGTGGGTTTGGATGGTATTTGTTCCTGCATCTCGATACCAATACCATAATGATCTGATCCAAGGCAATTTCTTCATGATTGAAAACAAACTTATTGGAGATCTCACAATTACAGAACACGTTATCCAGACACGTGGCCGATGACTCAGTGACTCTTGTGGGTTCACTAAATATTTTATTAAGATTGAACGAATTAAACAAAGATATTAGCCTTACACATCGACTAGAATCATCCAACATGTTCACATTAAAATCCCCACAAACTACAATGGATTTACTACCACTTGTTATTTTTATTAGCGCCTCCTCCATAAACTCTTCAAATACCTCATAGTCCCCTGAAGGGGGCCTGTAAACGCACAGGATTGTATAAAGTGGCAGTTCTACACAGGATATTTCAATTGTTTGTTCCACAGATAAATTAGCTATGTCTTTACGTTCCTTATATTTTAGACAATTTTTTAATAAAATAAGTGAACCTCCATGGATTGCGTTTTCCCTCGTAAGTACACGATTATGTAGTGTACGCTAGCAATAATGTAGTTGTTGAAATTGGGAATTAATGACAAGTTTGTGAGCCAATGCTCAGTAATGCACATTATTTTAATATTACTATCATCTAAAAATAAACTTAATTCTAATTCTTTGCTAGCTAAACCTTGAATATTCTGGTTAACTAAGTTAAAATTATTTTGTTTTAATTGAATGCAAGGTTTAGCTATTGTCCTACATGTTAGTTTAAAATTGAATCTGTAAATGAATTGGTACTTGTTGTACAGTGTGAATTGTTAGTAGAATTATCAGATATGTCAATAGAGTTATAAGATCTGTTAATAGAATTGTAAGAAATGTCAGATTTTAAAATATTAAAAGATAGTAAACTAGCAAAGTTTAGTTTTTCCTTATTAGGAATATACAAATAATGTCCACAATATACTGCATGTCTTACAAATTAATTAATGTCAAAGAGCGATATTTTGTCGCTACGACTCGTCAGTTTGTGGAGTAAGTTATTTATATAAATTATTTTATTATATTGGTTATATCTAAAGGAGCTAGAATAAGGTAATGTACAAATTAATATTTTGCCTACATTTTGTATGCAACTTAAAACGCCAATTATACCAATTAAATCATGTCTTGTGTAAAATAAGCTATCCCCCAATGCCACAATTAAAGTGTCAGTACTATTAAAGTTGTATTTGTTTATTTTTGCAGTTAAAGTTGATGGTGATGGGTAGCAAAAATTTACTACTTCATTATTGGCATACTTAGCCACCATTGGCCCCAGGTTACGGCCCAACATATCACTGAAGATAATGGTTTTACCACGCACAGTGGGCTTATAACTGGCAGTACAAGGCGCAGAGAGGCGCATAGATGTCGGTGGCACGGGCGGCTCTACCGCCGCGCACTCGCTCGCCAAATTATTATTATTAAGTACCGAGGTGTCCACTGGGGTGCAGTCGCAGTTGATACAAACTTGCCTTGCACAGAGCGAGTTGAATTTCTCCTCATTATACTTAATGTCGTTTAATAACTGGGACATAGATTCAGAATAATCACTTATAATTTTTTGAGACATGCTGTACTGGTATAGAGTATCCTGTAACTCAGTTTCTAGGCAGCTGAGCTTCAATTGCAAAGAAGTTATGTCCTTTTTGTACCTACCCTGGTTTTCACAAATAATTTTAGCACAATTTCGCAGTTCATTATTTGTAATAGAAACGGTTTTTTTTAATTTCAAATTGTTGCGTATAAGCCTTTTAAAGTTAACATTATTTTTATTATTACAACAGGTTTTACGCCTTTTTCGTAGTTTTTTTGTGGTGATATTATTTTTTTATATCTCAACATTACAATTACTTAAAATTAACTCATCATATAATGACTGCGTTTTTGATGCTTCGATTTGAAATTTTTCTGTTTCGTACTGCTCTATAGTACGGTGTGCACTTTGTAGCTCATGCTCGAGTACCGCGATGCGGTCGAGCGTAGCCATGTGGTGGTCGCTGCACTCCTGGAAGGACTCCAACATGGCTTGCAGCTCGTCGCGCTGCCCCCGCATGTCCTCGAGCTGTATGTCGAGCTCAGCGAGCTGCTCCTTTAAGTTCTGGTTTTTATTGTTTATTTTCAAAATTTCGGCCTCGCTGTCCTCTCTTTCATTTAGTAAGTTTTGTATTTTCTCTCTAGAGAATTTTAAGTCGCGAAGTGATTCCTTTAATTGGTCTTCGATCTTTATAGTATACATTCTACGTGTAGTCATTATTAATTATAAAAAAAAATGTCAAATAAAAAAAATAAAAAAATATATGTCCTACACGGGATTCGAACTCTCGACTTTACGAAAGAGTTTTGCTGCGTAAGTAACGCTCTAGCGTACTGCGTTACGATGATTCTTACATAGAGTGTTGAAAATGGCTATGCCTTTATAACCATGAGAAGCTGATTCATTTATTATTTCCAAGTCTTCGAATCCGAGGGTAATATGGTAACACACTCTAACACTTTGTCTTTGTTTCCCCTTTTGCACTTTTATCAATTAAAATAAGTTTGTTTATAAATGTATGTTAATTTATTCACTTGTTTCTGTTATACTTTTTAATTATTTCACTCTTGCACCACTGTTAATAACGTTGTTTATGTTCATATATATCTATAATTATTAATCAAGGGACAATCACTTAGTATTCATAATTCGATGTATATACATAATTTCAATATAAGATAATACTTGTACAAATTTATCAACGTTTGGATTACTTATTAAACACTTATTTAAGCTAACAAGCTTGTTTTATTATATTAAAATAATTTTTAAATACGGACACGATATGGTCGAGAGGGTGGCGCCCTCCTTTGTCATAACATGTCCCAAATACACAAATTTTTTACTTGTTCCACTCTCTTTCCATCTCTCATTATACTATAGGTACTGAGTAAAATCCTCCTCTCTTTCTATCACCATAACTTTCGTCTTACTGACATTACTTTTCATACCCTTCTCTTTAAATGCCTTATTTGTTATATTTAAAAAAAATTTACGTTTTTTCATTTATTTCAAATACAATACCTATTCAACCATATTCTTTCCCGTTTTAAGCGGATGACTTTTAAAATATTAATACAAAACAAAAATGTGGGGTGGATATTGGTACAAAGTTTTTCTGTTATACAAACTTCCCCCCTATTTATCCGCCCCGCCCACTTAAGCAATGAATTTCCAAAATCCTCATTTGCTCACTTACGTAATATTTTGAAACTTCCATGCAAAATTTGAAGTGCCTAAATCTTTCGGTTTCATCTGTGCATTGTAAGTAGATAGTCTATATTACTAAATTACACTCTCTGTTTTACCCCCCTAAGGGATAAATATTAAAAAATCTTGAATTACACACATACGTAATATACATAAAGCTCACGTCTATATCCCACAGGTGAGATAAAATAAAGAAATAAATATTCGTGGACAAATTCACCCAAACAAGCCCCAAACTAAACAAAGCTTTTACTATGGGTGCTAGATAACTGATATACTACTTAAATACTTTTTTAAATACATACTTATTATACATACAACACCCAGACCCGCAACAGAAATTAAAATTCATCATTTCTATTTCTGCCCGGCCTGGAATCGAACCCGGGTCCTCTAGCCCACTATATCATGCCACACCTTACACGGATCACAGAATAGATCTGAAGTGATTTATTTATAAATAATAAATAAATCACTGTATTTTTCCCTCTGTCACTCAATTTCACTCCACATACTTTCCTTAGGGACCTCATTTTTACCGCATTTATTCTACTTTCATTCCTCTTCTGCCATGCTCAACATTTACAACCGTATGTTAGTGTGGGACATGCGCGGAGCTAGGATTTGGTTGAGGGAGGGCAAAAGTCAAAATTATAGGTATCTTCTACTTATAGGTATTCTCTACTCAATACCTATAAGAAGAAGCGAGCGATACTCAGCGAGCGGAGCGAGCTCGGAACTGATAGGTTTTAAAACCGGGGGGAGAACAACGAGTGTGTAAACGAGCGAAGCGAAATGAATGAGCGACCGGAGCGAGCTCGAAATTTTTTACGTTTGAGGTCTTAAAAGCTGGAGTGATAATTGAATGAATGAGCGAGCGGAGTAAGCTTGTAATTTGTGATATTTTGGGTTATTTTAGGTGATCATTTAATTAATGAGCGAGCAGAGCGAGCTCGCTATTTTATACATTTTTAGTCTTAATGGGTGATCCTCACAATAGTAATTTAAGAAAATCAATGAATGAGTACCCGCAACGAGCAAGTGAATGATAAGAAACGTATCAGAAACCTATGAATAAGCGAGCAAAGCGACATCAAATTTTTTTACATTTTGGGTCGAAATTGTAGATATTTTGGGTTTTAACAGCAATGGGTGATCTTTACAAAAGTAAAAAGTGATCATTTAATTAATGAGCGAGCAGAGCGAGCTCGCTATTTTTGCATTTTTAATCTTAATGGGTGATCCTCACAATAGTAATTTAAGGAAATCAATGAATGAGTACCCGCAACGAGCTAGTGAATGATAAGAAAAGTATCTGAAACATATGAATAAGCGAGCGAAGCGACTTCAAATTTTTTGACATTTTGATTCAAAATTGTAAATATTTTGGGTTTTAACAGCAATGGGTGATCTTCACAAAAGTGAAAAGTTTGAGCGACCGCAACAAAATATTTTGAAAGATTGGTGAATGACAAAACTGAAGCCAATGAATGAGCGAGCGACACATGCTCGAAATTTTTGATATATATTATGTTCTAAAAACTTGGAGTGATTGCTAAAATCAATAAAAGACGTGAGCGAGCGAATATTTATATGCCGTTTGGCTCATAAAACCATAGGCGATTGTGAATCAGACTTGGGGCTGAGGGAGAGGGAGAGGGCAATTGCACCCATTACACGGGTTACTTTCAAGCGAAAATTATTCGATTCCGCACACGACCGCTGCGTAAGGAGCCGACCACGCGAGTGAGCCGCGCGGCACTTTATATCTTGACATTGACTCACCTTCCGTACCCCGTGCTGCCTAGATAGCCGAGCGGACTGAGCGGCGAACACGTGACTTTTTTCTAATATTCACATTTTAAACTCGTGATATCTTTCGAATGGAATGTCTGAATTGAATAATTCAAAAAGTTATTAAGGTATTGAAGCAGTCGTGAATATGAAGTAATTTATTTTGATAAGGATTAATACCAAGGTACAAATAAAGAGCGTTTTTTAGCGGCGGCATTTCAATTAAATTTTGAAAATAAAAGAACACTTATTGTGACATAATAGTTAGACATATACTGTCGCGACACTTTTTGTAGATATTGATGTGTTCTGCAAAGTCGTAGTAAATTATTTTGTTCTATCATCAATAGTTTTCGCAGCACACGCGATGTAAAGAATTTTTTAGGTATTTTTTTACACCTTGGGTTACATTATTGGAGTTTTATTAATGATCCGTATTTTTTTAGAAAACATAATATAACCTATGTCACCCGGGGATAGCGTAGCTTCCCATGGGTGAAAGAATTTTTGAAATCGGTCCAGTAGTTTCGAAGCCTATTCAATACAAACAAACCAACAAACAAAAAATCAAACCTTTCCTCTTTATAATATTTTTTTTATGTCATTAGATAGGCAAACAGGCAAGCGGACCACCTGATTGAAAGTGGTCATTACTGCCTATAGACATTAGCAACACCGAGACTATCGCCAATGCGTTGCCCACCTCTATAACACGTTACTCTGGCAGCAAAAAGGCAAATATCCCTCCACTGCCAAAGCCACGGTTCCCCAAATTCCCACCCCATGGAGCTCTGGAAACCTTACTCACCGGCAGAAACACAATACTATTTAAAAGAGTATTGTTTAGCTGCGGTATTCTGTAAGGTGGAGGTACTTCCCCAGTCGGGCGGCTCCAATTCAAACGGGATACCCCGCTATGCCCTACCTCTCTTAATATTAGTATAGATAGATATATCAAGGTCATCCCGGGTCTTTTGAGCCAAAATACGAAAAAATTTAAGATCGCTACGCTTGCTTATTTTTCAATTTAAGTTAGTTTTATTACAGTTACAGTTAGTCTCTTAATTTCCGAGCTTCATTAATTTTAGAACTTTTTTTTTTATTACCATTTAAGAGGGGGATCCCCTGATCAATCAAAATTCCGTGCAAATTAATCATAAACTCCCCCAAAACCGAAACTTCGCTACGCCTATGATGTCCTGTAGCTTCTTCTCTGACCATATAAATAAAGTAATGCAACTATAGAATAGAATAGGTTTTAATTTGCATTACGGAGTTCTTCAAGGAAGGGGTTAAAAGGTTTTTACGGGGTCGGCAACGCGTGGGCGATACCCCTGGTATTGCAAACGTCCATAGGCTACAGGACATCATAGGCGTAGCGAGGTTTCGGTTTTGGGGGAGTTTATGATTAATTTGCATGGAATTTTGATTGATCAGGGGATCCCCCTCTTAAATCGTAATAAAAAATAAAAGTTACCAAAATTAATGAAGCTCGGAAATTAAGAGACTAATGCCCGATTTCACCAACCATCCCTAAATTTTAGGTGACACTTAACGTATATTAAGGGCCACTTAAAAGAAATTTCGTTTTCACCAATGCTTAAGGGTTTCCTAACGTCTTAAGTGACCACCTAAATTTAGGAGGCCAAATGTCGGGCCCTTAAAACTTAGGTGACCGTTTTTCAAAGAAAAGTTTATATTTAATTGTGCGAAATGGAAGATTTTATTGATTATTTGGACGTTATTGACAGTATTGAGGATGTCTAACCGCTTTTGGTTATCTAAGCAAAGTAGAATATCCAGATAACAGGTAATTAACTACCTAGTAATTACTGCCCATTTCTATTTACTTTTGACCTCGCTTTCTTTTTTCTGCCATTATTACTCGTAAATGTAAGAAATAGAAGCAAATAAAATAGATATACAAAGCGAACAGCGCGAAAGAAATGTCAAATCAACTTTTTTTTATAAATACGTAATCGTACTACGCTCATACAGCCATGTTATACATTTTCCCCCGTAAATTTACATAATCGACATTTTTAATATCAGAATTACTAATTTTAGTTATGTTGTTGCGTGTTTTAATATTATTTTGAAATATTTTAATTAAATAGTGTGTTAAATCAAGTCAAGATAATTTTACCGGCATAATTACGGTTTTTGAAATCACTATTTATGTCACTTAGGTAAGTGTCACCTAGAGAAGTGCTCCATAAGCTGGTGAAAATGAATTTAAGTTAAGGAACGGTATAGGGGATACCTTACGATAAGGATGCTTTAGTAAGGGGATACTTTAGGACTGGTTGGTGAAAACGGGCATAAATGTAACTGTAATAAAACTAACTTAAATTGAAAAATAAGCAAGTATAGCGATCTTAAATTATTTCGTATTTTGGCTCAAAAGACCCGGGATGACCTTGATATATCTATACTGATATAATAATATTATAAAGAGGAAAGGTTTGATTTTTTGTTTCTTTGTTTGTTTGTTTGTATTGAATAGGCTTGGAAACTACTGGACCGATTTCAAAAATTCTTTCACCGTTGGGAAGTTACACTATCCCCGGGTGACATAGGCTATATTATATTTTCTAAAAAAATACGGATCATTAATAAAACTCCAATAATGTAACCCAAGGTGTAAAAAAATACCTAAAAAATTCCTTACTTTGCGTGTGCTACGAAAACTATTGATGAAAGAACAAAATAATGTACTACGACTTTGCAGAACATATCATTATCTACAAAAAATGTCGCCACAGTATATGTCTTACTATTATAGTTATGTCACAATAAGTGTTCTTTTATTTTCAAAATTTAATTGAAATGCCGCCGCTAAAAACGCTCTTTATTTGTACCTTGGTATTAATCCTTATCAAAATCAATTACTTCATATTCACGACTGCTTCAATACCTTAATAACTTTTTGAATTATTCAATTCAGACATTCCATTCGAAAGATATCACGAGTTTAAAATGTGAATATTAGAAAAAAGTCACGTGTTCGCCGCTCAGTGCGCTCGGCTATCTAGGCAGCACGGGGTACGGAAGGTGAGTCAATGTCAAGAAATAAAGTGCCGCGCGGCTCACTCGCGTGGTCGGCTCCTTACGCAGCGGTCGTGTGCGGAATCGAATAATTTTCGCTTGAAAGTAACCCGTGTACCCGTAGTGGTACCCGTGCGAAGCCGGGGCGGATCGCTAGTGTAATATAAACCAATGAGTGAATGAGCGCAACAAAGTCAGCTTGGAATTTTGGTCATCAATTTATTTCTACAGCGAATTTACTTGAACTTTGTTCAAATATTCTACAAAACAAATAATTGAAAACGTAATTCAAGAAGCTAGCACGTCTTGCTTTGCATAGCGCAGTATTACTTCCGTCACCAGGCAGGCGTATATAAAGGAACAAATGTATATGTGCGTTTTCAGAATCCACTCTCGACGATGCCTATACTCCGCCGGAGATAAGGCACCTTCTCTACTGCAATCGCCTGCTGCAGCTTTACAGGTTACGCGGTGCGCTGCAGATCTTGCGCCATTGCTTCTCAAGGCCAGAAGTGATTACTTAGTACGTATACGTATGAATAGTGAACACGACCTGAGGTAGCATATATGACTATGTAACTCTACTCTAAAAATGGTAGAGCGATGGTGTAATAAGTATGGATTCTCAGTTAACCCTAACGAAGACAATAGTTCCATCATCATCGTCCTAGCGCTTAAACCGTTCGCTTTCCTACTCATTCGCTAACGAGTTCGCTTTCCTACTCATTCTTCTCCACTTTGTCATAGGCCATTGGCTCTTACATCCGACTCGGCTACGTCAATCCATCGCTTCTTGGGCCGCCCACGAGCCTCTATCCTGATACTGGCAGGTTCCGGCACCTCTTCCCACGTATCCCTGGAGCTAACGCAACACATGACCATACCAGCGCAGACGAGCCTCCTTTATCTTATCTACAATATCCGTTATGCCAAGGTTGCCAAGGATCGAGTCGCGTTCATCCAGCGTAGAATTTTGATTTCCTTGGCGCAAACGTGTTTCGTCAGCACTGGGCAGGTCTCGCAGCCATAGAACATTACAGGTCTAATTATACTCTTGGATATAAGACTTAACAAGCCCTTTGAGCTTGACAGGAACTTTAGGGTCACAGATAACTGCCGTGAGTTATAAGATGCAGAGACTCGTGGACTTTCGAAGTCTCTGGTCTATAAAACGTTCGAATAGCTTCATTGTGTAGGTCATAAGTTTGATACCTCGATGGTTGCCGCACTCTTGCACACTATCCTTTCCTTTATAGATTGGCGTAATAATATTTAGATATATAGATATATCCTGTTGAATAGTTCAGTGAGCAAGAGTACACTCGGGGTCCCCATTGTTTTCCAAGATTATATGGGTATGCTGTCATCGCCAATAGCTTTTCCGTTCTTCATACGGGCCAGAACCCTCTCCACCTCGACAGGGGTAATAGGGCTTATCAGGCTAAAGTTTGCAGGAAGCTTTTGTGATGGCACGTGGTTGTTGGCCTCGTTAGACAGTTCCTTGAAATGGCAGCACCAACGGTCTTTGATAGAGTTTGCACTTGTGAGCAACACGCCGTCTACACCTTTGATAGCAACACATTTTGTCACATCCAGACTGGTTCGACTCCGCGATTGTGGCAGCTTATAGACGAGCTTCTGCCCCTCCAGACAGAAATAGTTATGTTTACAAATTAACGCCTATTAGAGGAGGCAAGCAAGGAGTCTTAGCAGTCAGCTTGGACTGCAATACCTAATAGCCTTTGATCAGGTCTGGCACAAGGCTCATCTATGGAAACTTCTTTCCTATCAGCTGCCTGTGGCCGCCATGTTTGCGGGGGGCGCGGGAGGCGCGAAAAGTGCGGACACAAATTTCTATTAGCAGAAAGTGGGTGGTCCAAATCGCAATTTGCCTTTGTACAGGTAGCTTGGGAATGGATATCTATTTGCTAGCTCTCTTAACTTACCTCGGTGACAGTACGTGCGCTGATCGTAATAGCACGCTGTATTGCAGCTTCAACGCGCTGATAATGATGTCGCTGCTGAGCTGTGTGATGGGCATGATGATGGTGTTCGCGGGCTATGACCTTGTCAAGAGAGAAGGCACGTGGCACCTCGACGCTAAGCAGCCGATTGCGGGCAACCTTTCCTGGGAACTCCTCATTCAAAAGCGAGGTGGGTTGGTATGGTGAGGATGATTAGGTAGGATTATATGAATGAAAATATTTATTTCAAGTATCAGGACTCATATGTAGTTAGAAATATCTTAAAATTAGGTTAGTAACAATTATCTCATAAAATGTTTCAATCAAATTTAACAAAATGTCAAAAAATTTAGTAGGTATGTCATACTCGTATTTCACATGTCATTTTACGTTACATCATTTTTCCATCCACGTTTGGTGACGTGAACCAAACAACAATGGTTTACATACTGGCAGTCTAGCCTGTTAGCTAACATGGCCAGGGTGCAGTTGGAGCTAGCCCTTTGGCGAATCGTCGCATAAAAGCAATCGACGCGCGCCTCCGCAAACATTTGAGTGGCACTGCATAAGCGGGGCAGCCCCAACAGCACCCTGAATGCGTTGTTAAATTGAACTCGTAACGCGTTGTATGATTTTTGAGTATAGCTTTCCCATGTAAAAACCATTAAAAAAGGCTCTAAACAATGTGACTTTTACCTCCCTCGAGCAACGCGCAAACCTATAGGCAAGCATGTTCGCCCTTGCCGACAACGCCCTACGCTCTCTTCCAATGTCGCCATCGTCTTTGAGGTCCGTGATGATTATGTGTCTGAGATACTTAAACTGATGCATACGTCGTAATGGCGTGCCATCCAGTCTAACCGGAGGCATGTTCTGCACTTGACTGCCACGGACGGGCCTCAAACACCATGATCTCACTTTTCTTGACTTTATATCGCAGTCCATGGCTAGCGGCATATGTCTCACATATTATAAAGTAAAATACGTTTATTTCACTCACGTTATTGTTTCTGCCAAGAACAAATAAAACCGGACAAGTGTATGCGTATTGATGTGGCATACAAACGTTCTGTACCGTTACCAATAAAAAGATTTTTATGCCAGAGCAACATGTAATTCGTCAAATTGTATTGGATTCGAAATCGTATTGACCGTTTTTTCGGGTTGTTGTAATATATAATTTAGTTATTTATACATAGTTAGTATGACAGTAGCTTCCCGCCGTCTGTTCCTCTGTATCTATCTATGTATACGCTTAGATCTGGTAAACTACTACATACCTAGATTGTTTAAAGAGGATGGTTTGGTATTTGGTTTGGAAGGCTGTAAAGTAGGTGTAGTATAGCTGTAGAGTAGGGGTAGGGTTGCGGTAGGGTAGGGTAGGGGTAGAACGCCACGCGAATAAAGCCAGTATTCCGATGAGGGGGCCCCTTGATAACGTACACATCAAACTTCGTGGTTTCTATACATAGTATAAAACAAAGTCGCTTCCCGCCGTCTGTCCCTTGTATATATGTTTGTTTAGATCATATATAAATAGGGATTTAGATAGAGTGATTTAAGAGGAAAATTTATAAGCAAGACAAAAAAGGGTAGGTATTGGTCGAGTAGGTTTAGAGTAGGTGTTGGGTAGGTGTAGAGTAGGTGTAGGGTAGTAGTAGGGTCGTTGTAGGATAGGGTAGAAGTAGAGGTAGGGTAATGTAGGTTAGGGGTAGGGCAGCGTAGGGGTAGGTCACCATGCGAACGAAGGCGTGCCGGATCCACTGGATATTAAAAGCTTTAGTAGATTGGCTACAAAAACACTTGAAAGTTTAATGCGCAAGTTGCAAATAACATTGACAAGCTTGTTTCGTAAAATGAGTGCTCTAGAACTAAGATTAATGACCAAAACACTCTCAATTTAAACCAATGTGAATTTATTAAATCAAATGAATTAAAACTCGACTCATCGGCTTAACATCCAGCAGCTGAACACCAGCCCATGCGAGCAGCCCGTCTAACAGCACTCGCTGCTCTAAGCGCTAAAGCAAGGCCCGCAGGTAGGTAAATGCGCCCGTAAGTCGTCTCACTCTGACGCTGACACAAACTCAGCCACTGATAAGGACAGTAGCCAAGTGATGTGCCCTAAACATTCACTGCTGTAACTACGGAACACAGCAAACCTGCGAGTAAATCCATTACTACAATTGATAAACAAGATATCCAACATGACCTAGAACACGCCAATGATTGGAAAATAGTACAGTCAAGGCGTGTTCAAAAGCGAGCTCCAAACGGTAGATCGTTTGAAATACGTACAGGCATGGTCCTTTAATTCAAACTACGACGGAGTCAATTCCAAATTCCTTTATTAAATTAAAAAGCTGTGACGACTGTTAGGTACGTCGAAAAGCGTAATATTGCAACGGACAGACACGCTTCCTTTATTATTGGAATTCCAGAAAAACTTCGATATAGTCCGTTACTCGAGGTGGGTTCTGGGCCAGCCCCGACAGCACGGCAACGACAGCGTTCTACTTTTGAATTAACTTAGAATTTACTTACAAACAACATATACAATTGCTTAACTCCGAAACACAACGCTTTACTACGCCGAAGTTTTACTCAATAATGATATAAAATGTCATGTTTTAACGTTAACAGAGCACTGGCTTACGGATGAAGAGCTAAAATTTATCAATCTAAATAAGTTTTTTAAATTATACTATCCAGTCATTTGACCGCCGTCTCATCTGGTGGTAAGTGACGATGCGGTCAAAGATGGAGCATGCCTGTCTAGGAACAGCCTATTCACTCTAGCCTTGAAGGCGTCCAGATTATAGTGATCAGGGAACACACTGGGATCAAGTACACCTTGGTGTCATGTTTTTGCCGTACCAACCTAAAACACGGCGGTTCATAGCATATTTGTGAGATCGGACATAAAAGCTGTAGAGTATGTGAACCTGTGCACATTATCTGTAGAAAGAGTATGTGGAATCTCTGCAGAACATGTAACTATTTATTTATTTTGTTTATTATTTTATAATTTTAAGAAGACCAACAGCTTTTAATCTATTTTTATAGGTGATTTCACTTTTTCGTAAGGCCCTCCGGTTTTTTCAAACTTTGGAACGATTGCTCGTTCATGTTATACATGTATGTCATTGTAGGTATAGACTGTAAACGTAGTATTTGGCGACGCCAACATTGATTGAATGGGATCTGGTTCGGAGTGCAACGATCTCGTGGACAGGCTGGTTATAACGTCTACAACGAAGTAACATTCCCAACTCGCGTCACGTGTAACACACAGACTTCCATAGACCCTGTATACTGTTATATCGATTTGGAATATGTGGCTGCTGGTCAATTGAATATTGGCGACTATTTTGTGGTGAACGACTCATTACACCGAGAACCCCCATGTTAAAATAAACTAGTCGTCGTCGAAAACAGATTATATTCTAGAGCCGCTTTATTAGCTTTTGTAGGAGCTATAGAAAGTGTCGATTGGCCGGAACTTTGTACGAAGTCCGTAGTGGTAGGGGCCGCCGATTTTGCTAGGACTATCCCCTCAATATTTTATACTATAAAATCAGTATTTGTTTTACTAAAAAGGAATCGTCTCTTTGAAATAAAATCTTAGGTGACGGCAGAAATCAATAACTTAAAATTGTTATTGTTTGACATAGTCGATGTGAAAAATAAATTTCCTAATAACACCAGTTTGCAAATATTACTCATAAAATGTCAGATGCTTATAGTCAGTTACTACAAAATGACTTCGTATTACACGAATATGATAACCAGTTACAAAGGAACTTTCTCCTACGCACACTAAGGTTGTGGAATAAACTACCTGGAGAGGTTTTCCCTGGAGACTATAACATGGAGATCTTCAAGGAAGGGGTGAAAAGGTTTTTACGGGATCGGCAACGCGTGGGTGATGCCCCTGGTATGGCAAACGTTCATGGACTGCTACCAGGGGAACCTGACCAGATTGTGTCATGGTTACAAATTCAGTTGCCTAAATTTGCAGGTATCATCACGATGTTTTCCCTCACCGTAATAAAAGTAAAAAAGCACTTGTGGCGTCATTAAAAATCCGGACGGCTCGCAATATGACTCGCAAGCGCAGCTTATCAACGCATTAAATAAACAGTTCATGTCGACGGCGGAACAGTGTCAAGCAAACCTGCCTCTCGTGAAGGAGCTCCTAAGGCGCGCTGACCCACTCGCCTATTAGTCACACCTGTAGAAGTATAATGCCATTATAACGAAAAAAGTTGCGAATTGGCCCACCAAAGACATATACGGAATATCTGTTGAGTTACTTCGTTCAACAGCTGAAGTTATATCAGTCCTCTAGCGACACGTTTTAATAAATGTATTAAGAAAACCGTCTATCGGCTTGTTTCAAGAAAATTAAACAAGCCAATCCCCTTTACTAAGGTAAAGGTAAAAGGCAGACCCAAATAGCTACAGACCGAAGTCCATATTCTGGTTTAAGAACTTTATTATCATAAAGAATTTACAATTAACTTGAGAATGAGAATTTAAATTAATGTAAATATTAATTTTGCGGACATTCGCAACATCAGGCAACTGAATTTGTAACCATGATCCAATCTGGTCAGGTTCCCCTGGTAGCAGGGTCACAGAGGTCAGATGGTCCACTGTAATTACCTAATCGCCAAATCATGGATCATGGTCAAGGCGGACCCCAGGCCCTCGTACTCGTGAACACTACCGGGCCATTAACGCCAAGATGATGATTAATTTTGCGGACATTGTATCACAGCATGAGTTGGTAGACAGTTAGCGTACAAATTACATCACATCATTACATCAAAGGTGACGAGTTGAAGTCTGATGGTATGCGTACAGTAACACGTATTCCACAAGGCTGTCAAAACTTGCCATTTCGTTATTAATGAACGGTCTTCCTGTATGAGTGCTGTAAAAACGGCGAAATTTTCGTATAGTTCGCGTTGTTACAGTTACAGGTGACGTTGTTTTTGTGATTTTGGATTTCTTTTCCTTTTCTCCTAGAGGAGAATCCACGCCAACGAAAGTAAGATGCGGTGGATGTATAGCGTTGCAGCCTTGGCATGAGAGATATCGCGAAAAAGATAGCAGAGGCTCGCCTTCGCTGGTTTGCTCACGTGTTGCCTAAGCCCCAGGGATAAGTAGGAAATAGGTGCGTGAATATGCCGGTATCAAAAAAGAGGTCCCGTGGAAGGAACAAAAAGCGCTGAATTGATAGCCAATGGCTTTCGACGCGAGGATGCCGAAGACCGGGCGAAATGGAGGAAAATTTGTCAGAACGCGGACCCTGGCAGAGCCGGGACTGACCGCTCGGATGATGATGATTTCTAATCGCCTAGAGCAATTATTCAACCGTCTTGCTCAAGATCTAGCGGCCTGGTTCCAGTGCAAAGGATTTATATTAAGCCTAATGAAGACACAGTTCATGTGTTTCGCCTAATCTGGTCGCTCTCGACGTCCCCTGCTCGTCACTGTGAATGGCGTGAGGGTTTAGCAGGTGCCTGTAGCGTCCTTCTTGAGCGCGATTCACGCCGACCGCGATGAGCCCTCCGGTGTGTAATAAAATACCGGATACCATAAAGCAGCTCCGAGCCAGAGAACCTTCAAAGTAAAACTTAAGAGGTGCTTGTTCGAGCAATCGTTCTACAGTTTTATATAATTTTTAAACTGACCTGAAAAAAATAAGTAAAACAAATAATTACTATGATTCCCTATTGACGTAGGTATAATTTATAGTATGAATAAATTTATTTTTGGTTATTGATACATGATCCAGGATTTGGGAGATCAGATAATTAGGTGGAGCTTCTACCATCTGACCTCCGTGATCCCGTAAACAGAGGAACCTGATCACATTGGCTCATGGTTACACATTCAGTCACCTGAGGGCCTAGTGTGAGTTCCGCTTCGATTTTACTTAACTATCGCGTTTGCGTTTACGTCGAAATTAGTATGAAGAAAAAAACTTCATTTACGTACCACTAGGCGGCGCTATATATTTTTCCATACTAATTTTCACGTAAACGCAAACGCGATAGTAAAGTAAAATCGAAGCGGAACTCACACTAGGCCCTCTGAATGTGCAGGTTTCATCACGTTGTTTTTCCTCACCGCAAGACGATGTATGTCATATGTCATTATTTATTCATAGTAATAAATGATGTTATGTATGATAGACCGCCCCACATAATTATTATCATTATAAATTGCAGTATACTACACCGTGAATGCGTCCATTGCGAATGTCCAGTTAACTATTTTCTTCTGGACTTTTACGGAAATATTGTACAGCGGCTTTTACCATTTCTACACGGACACCCATAGGCAGCCAATATTCTTGGTGGTCGGCATGCTGCTCGGTGAGTACTGCGCATATTCTTTCGAAAGTTGGCAGTCCTTCAATGAATTGTAAGTGTTCATGCGTAATAAACGTAATTCAATAATTACGTTTGCGTTAAGTTCTAATGTTGTATGCAAATTTAAACAGCGCCTCTAGTGGAAAGTGATAGAAACAAAATATACAAGCAATCTCTGAATGCGAGTGTATCTGCCAACATGACGTTTTACTGATTTTTGCGTAAGCTCACTTGGTTTAAAGCATAGTTAAAATTATACGACTAAATCAAAACGCTCATTTCGATCATGTTTATTCCCGGTTTGATGAAGCTTCTTAATTTATACGGGTAATACGTTTAAATCAATGAACAAGGTTTGTTCTGCAAGAGTAAAGAATACAACAAAAAATTCATATGCCGGGTAACCTAGTTTTACCGATGACGAAAGTAGTTCCAACCAAAGACTTGGTATAGGTTGGTACCATTATTTCCATGATCTAAAAAGGCTCTTTTTATTAATTTGTGCTTAGAATTAAAAACATTAAAAAATTAGACTATTTACTATTATTGCATCTACGGTTCCATGGTGGAAGTCAACGGTCACCACGGTCACCACGCTTTAAGTTGTTGTCAGTGCTCAGGTACATTCCCGCGTCACTACGCTCTTAATGATATCGTCCGTAGAGCGATATATCCCTTGCGCCTTGTTTACTATTATATTTTATAAAGAATTTGCCAATTTTTGCCACTACAACAAACAATTATTACCAACGTAAACCATTTTAACGCAAAATTTTACTGGCCAAACATCAAGTGAGTTACTTTACGTACGGGTTTCGGCCGTGAAACTATTTTAAGTGACATTTGTCAGTTACACTCGCAAAACTTGACTTCGAGTGAGAGCGAACGCAGTCGATACGTTTGAAACTTATTAACAATAGTAAAATTTTGTTTCAAATACTTGTCGCTAGAGGCGCTGTTCAAGCTAACGAATCGAATATAGTTACTCCATTAACGTGATCGAAGAGGATTCGAATTTTTGTGCGAACACTTGAGATACAGCTTATTCCTTGTATCCAGAAGTTTGTATGTTATTCCAGAAACCGTATGTTACCAATAATTATTGCCGTATTAAAAATTGTGACATTTCCTGTTCTATACGCATATATAAGCTTCTCATACGGGGACCGCTTGTTCTAAAAAGCACAATACTGTGTTAACAATAAAGCGGACTCAGGAAATCAGCGCAATCACAGACCTTAGGCATTTCATCTAAGTCCTCACAGTGACAACGCACCTGCGGCTGCGGTTCTGAATTTTCGTTGCCTGCAACCTAACTGCATGAATCATAGATGTTATGGGCGAAAGTTACCGCTTACTATCTGTTCGTTTATCACTGATGAGAAAAATGTCTTCAAACAATACATGAAAAAGCATAGTGCTGTAGGAGTCAGGCACCAATAGATTAACGGACACCTCGTCCCGCCAGGCATGGTGATAAAGATATTCTTCACGGTGATGGTGATGGCTGCGAGCTCGCACGGAAACCGCGAGCTGGCAGCGCACCGCGAGCGGTACGATGACCTGATGCGGTTCATGACCCGCGAGCGACTCAACCCCAAGCTCATCGAGTATGACACGCAGCGATCTAAGTTTCTTTTTTATGTTATACGGCAGACAAACAGGCAAGCGGGCCACTTGATGGAAAATGGCCACCGTCGCCTATAGACATCAACACCAGGAACGGTACCAATACGTTGCCCGCCTCTAAAGTAACCACTAATATACATCTTTAACGATAGGATCGTCATAGTTAAAAGGAGAGACTGAGGCCTACAGCTCATTCCACATCGAGACCCATTCTTTTGAACCTTCGCGTGGACACCAGGGCTACGTCGTGGGGATGAGTACCCAGACCGTGGCGGGTGATGCGATTGCGGAATTGTGCTGTGGGCGCCAGATCAATAAATTTCGAATAAAGGGTCCAGCAGGTCACCTGATGGTAAGTAATCACTACATGGAAGCAAGCCAACAAGCTGGAATAAAACAACCCAAGAACAGTTGCTTGGCGACAACCCATCCAACCGGACTCCTAAGGATTGATCCACAACGGATACCACCCATGGTGGACATGGACCACAGATGGTCATCTTCTTCTTCTGTTTTCTTGCTTTGGGAGTGGCGCCGGCTTTTGACGTACAGCCAGCTGCTGGGTGAATAGCGTACATTAAATGAATGGTACGGGGGGTCATTTCTCTCTGCATCTGACTGTACCACCCATGTCGTTGTGCAAAGCTAACTTACTTAATTCCACACACCATATATAACTCATCACAATGAACTTGTTTGGATTTTGACGCGTCATGAATGACGAATTAATTATCCTTTCGTGTGAGGACCAGTGGCGCGATAATCTGATATGAAAGTTCCCGTATCATCCGAGTGCGCGCCGCGGTTGTAATATGGCGGCCGCGCGGACGCGTTCGGAATTCTAAAATATAAAGGAGGTCCGGTCAACCCAGCCTGTTATGTAGTTAAGAAGGTAAGTTGTTTAGTATAAAATGAAGTTTACTTTATATTGATCATAACTTTTTTCGAATCACAGCGATTCGAGTATATTCGCCGTAGTAAAAGTTGTAGAAAATAAAAAATCCTTTCCAATAACATATCGCTCAACGTTATTGGTCATATAGGCTGGGGTCCATACATTTCTGCCGGTCCTCCTTCCAGCGCATTCTGAAGCTCCACTTTATTCAACACTTCCTCTGCAGTGTGATGTCGGAGTACTACATATTCAACTGGGAGAAGCTGCACGGGCTGGACTACCACAGCGTGCTGGAGCTGTGCGAGCACATAGCGCTGCGCACCGGCATCATGGACTGCTTGTACGGGCCGACTTTCGACAAGGTGCGTGGTAGTTTGATCATGTCACCCGGTAGACGCCCACTGCTGGGCATAGGCCTCCCCCAGAGATTACCACAAAGGTTTTGTCTGCCTTCCGTATCCAGCTGGCACCTGCGAGCTTTACCTGATCGTCGGTCCACCTTATGGGAGGCCTCCTGCTTCTTTCGGTATGTGGTCGCCACTCGAGAACTTTCCTGTCCCATCAGCCATATGTTCTGCGAGCTATGTGCCCTGCCCAACGTCACTTAAGCTTGACAATCCTGGCGATTGACCAGGTAGCTACGTGACATAGACATAGACATAATATTTATTTGGCAATTTCTACAATATAAGTTAACAAAATATTTCTTACTAACATAAATTAGGTTAAATATTGTAGTGTCATGCGAAACTAGAGCTCAGCTCAGCATATGCTGTAGGTAGCGAGACCACAGCGCTGATTTTCAGCTGACCCCTACAGTCCATACCCTACTCTACGTGGGGTGAAATCGATGTGTCAGGTTTTTATTAGCAGTCGGTGTTTTTAGTTTTTGGACTGCTCTTTTTTATATTCCGCTTTTTGTATTAGTGATCAATACTATAAATGTGTGATTGAAGTGAAAAAAGTGAGAATTGTTTAACTTTAAATCGTTATAGATCTAAATAAAACTTGATAAAAAACCGAAATATTATATTGTAATACCTATTCAACGATACCCCATATGACATAGTTTGTTGACTTTAATTTTTTTATTTATCGTAGAATGGCGGCTGATAGTCGCCTTATTGAATTTTTATTAATATCATGTCTTCAGTGACATTTCAATTGACGTAAGAACCATCAACATCGGCCCACGCATTTGGTTTCTTGAATGCCACAAAGGAACAAAAATACATACATAGGTACATAAGTTATATACATAGGCTGATAAACACAACACACTAAAGGTTGGATAACCTCCGACCAAGTTTATATTTCTCGAATATATTCTAAGCTATTGAACCCATTTTTAAATGAAACAAAGCTAAAAATCAACGCGATTACAATGGCTTTCAAATAGAGAAAACCGCATCCAAATCGCTCCATCCGTTCGGGAGTTACGTTGCCACAGACTAAAACTACAGGGCTATTACACTCTCTTTTTTCATCGGGGGTTAAAAATGGGGCCGCCTGCTTTCAGGTTTAAATTAAACTAACATTTGCAATTCATACATCTATTTACTTACAACATTCGGCTTGTTTTTAACATTTCAGTTTTTAATAGCAGTCGGGGATTTTAGTTTTAGTATTTTTTTTCTACTTTTTAACACGCTTTTATTAGCTTCACTTGTATGTTGGTGGGTTTGTAACTCTCCGTTTTGCGCTTGCGCCTTCCTTGGCCCTGGTAACTGATTTCGTTGCTACCTCTTATCGTCGATAACCCTAATTCCCCGTTACGCGTTACAACTATGGTCGGTAAAAAAACTACCATCAATAATAAAAAAAATATTATTAATAATATAGAAGGCAGCACCAATTTAAGCGGGAAATCGGAGCACTGTAACTAATAAATATAGTTTAAAGAAACACGCTTTTAAAGAATATTGAACTAAAAAGTTAAAAATAAATATAGTTTAAAAAAACTAAAGAACACGCTTTTAAAGAATATCGAACTAAAAAGTTGAAAATAATTTTAAAAAATATTTTTATTTTAGTTTTTTTAAACTATATTTATTAGTTTAATAATCGGTACCATTTGTTCTACGAAATGCAACGTTTTGTAATAACTTCACTTGTTATGCCTTAATTTGGATTTCTTTTCCAAATAAAATTATTATTATTATCTTGGTGTTGATGTCACGTTGTGCTGGCGCATTCGAGGGCCCGGGGGATCTCCTTGACCATGATTCAGAATTTGGCAGATCATTAAGTAACTACAGTAGAACTACTGCCATCTGACCTCCATGACCCTGGTAACAGGGGAACCTGGCCAGTTTGGTTACACATTCAGTCGCCTGAGTGTGCAGGTTTCATCACGATGGTGTCCCTCACCGTAAGAGCATCAGTTAGAGAGTTAACTCAGAAAAGAGTCATTGGTACCGCAGCGGGATTTGAACCCGGTACTTCTCGCTTACGAGTCGGACCTTACCGAGTCTTACCTTGACCGCTCGGTCCTGTGTCATCAGTAAATTCATTACTAATTACCATTATCCAGAGAAAATATAATTTGATTGTTTGTTTTTTATCCGACTGCGGCGAAGCCCAAAAGGAAGGGTTGTGTGTTTGACCTGTATGTATGCTTTTATGTGCCTTTACGTCTGTTCCTTTGTTCCCTCGTAACTACCTAACGGATTAACGGATTTTCATAATTGGAACGTCGTCTGATTTGTATTGGTGGCGCGTGTTCTTGGACGGAGGATATATTAAAATTTTATAAATTAAATATGGCGGATTTTGAGCACCAAATTCGGAAGTTAATTTTTTCCGAAATCTATTTTCAAAGTAAAAAGCATACCGTCGTAGACGGTCATGGGCCTAGACATAATTTTAACACAGAAACGCAACGTCGATCGTAACGCCACCTCGCAGATGGCTAAATACTATGACGATATTCGGGAAACATCAGGATAAAACATTCACATTCATGCACATTCAGCTGATTGAATTTGTAACCATGATCCAATCTGGTCAGGCTCCCCTGGTAGCAGGATCATAGAGGTCAGATGAAAATAGCTCCACTGTAATTACCTGATCTGCCAAATTCATGTCAAGGCGGATCCCGGGCCCTCGTGTGCGAGAGCACAACCGGGACATATAAAAAAAAAATGTTATTAATTCTTTGTAGAACACATTTCAATGTAACATCTTAAACAAGTAAAAGGTAAATAATAATAAATAATTTCCCTGAACTAGGATACCCAGTGTTTCATGTAAGAAATAATAAATCTTCTTTTCCTTTTATCTTTTATTACTTTACTAGACAGGCATTTGAACGCCACCTCACCTGATATTAAGTGACGATGCGGCCGATGATGGAGCATGCCTGTCTAGGAACAGCCTATTCACTCTAGCCTTGAAGGCATCCAGATTATATTGATCAGGGAACACACTCGCAGGCAACGCATTCCATTCCTTAGCCGTACGCATTATAAAAGTCGAGCCAAAGCGGCTCGTGCGGATAGTTGGAAGATCCACGACATATGGATGAAGCGCTCGCCCGGATCGCGTCTCCCGATGGCGGAAAGGGGCCGGCGGAATGAGGTCATGCAACTGCTTCGCACACTCACCCACTTTATTTAACAATAGGTAAAACAATTTTGTATACATCTGAAAATTATCACAAACTAATCTCACAAAATAATCAAGAACTGAACACTTCTTGACACAAGACCAAAAAAATTCTTAAATCATCTTCAACTTTATTATCATTTCATTTGTCAAATGTTTGCTTAGACATACTTATCTTACGATTTAGGGTTAGTAGTACAACGGTGTGGTTGGTTATTGTTGCATCACCAACAAGTGATGATTAATTAATTTCTAAATGGATTCTGGAAGTCAATCGATTTGTTAATGTAAATTTAAACTACTAGTAAAGATAATATTTTGGCGCTCTTGAGCGTCCCCATAATCTACTGTGTTAATGTACCTCTTTTCGGCCATTAGCTTGGCAGGACACTCGGCAGAACCTCTTCGTATTTCTTCGGGGTGGATGAGTTTTTAAACGAGACATTTAGGTTCAGCTCACGAACGTGAGCGCTTTATCATCATCATCTGGATAAATGGCAATAGCACTCACGTTCGTGGGTTTTATAATATCGTTTTCCTTTTTTTTAATCATATCGGCGAAGGAAATTGTACCTATCGTAGGTTTAGAGGACTCTTCTAAGCTTTGTTATAGGTCTTGAAGTTGTTGCGATATGTCGTGCTTGTCTTTCAAGGCTTGAAGACAATTATAAGTATAAGCGGCATTTTTTTTAAGGGCTTGATACTGCACAGCCATCTGAGAGGTCCCGCTACCAATCCTCCGGCACTAGTTATTAATCTTAAACTTCTGGTCCGTATTCAGCTTACCTTTGGCTGATATAAAGCAAACTTCGTTGAGGCACTGTTCAATGGTTTTCATCCAATGCTGAATTTCTGGCGACGACACCATTTCAAGAGCTTCCTCCGCGGTATTCGGTTTGGGTACAGGGCACATGCGTAGGCGAAGATGGGGGGCTGCGACTTGTCACACTTTCCATTTTACTTTAAAACTAGCACTTAGTCATTATAATAATACCTATTATATTGACTAAGTGCTACCTATGTCTTTTTTTTATTTTTATGTTATACGTCAGACAAACAGGCAAGCGGGCCACCTGATGGAAAGTGGTCACCGCCGCCTATGGACATCAGCAACACCAGGGGATTCACTGATGCGTTGCCCGCCTCTGAAGAGACCTCTAATATACCTCTTGAACGATCCCATGTCATAGTCCAAAGGAAACACTGTGGCTGGGAGCTCATTCCACATCCGAATCGTACGAGCGAGAAACGTTCTTTCGAACCTTCGCGTCGTGACCAACAGAGGGTCTACGTAGTGAGGATGAGTACCCAGCCCACGGCGGCTGGTGCGATGGCGGAATTGCGCTGTGGGCACCAGATCGAAAAGTTCCTCGGAACACTCCCCATTGTACAGCCGAGCCAAAGTCCCTTCGGTTTGCCAGTGGTTCCAACTTGCGTGTTAGTATGGGATCATCGACAATTCGTACGGCGCGTCTCTGTACGGAGTCCAGAGGATTAAGCAGGTCGGCAGTTTCGCCGGCCCAAAGATGGGAACAATACTCCATATGTGGCCGCACTTGTGCCTTGTACAGCAGCAGGCGCTGCCCTGGGGTGAAGTATCGCTTGGACCGGTTAAGCACTCCAAGCTTTTTTGAAGCCAGTTTGGCCTTGCCTTCCAGGTGACTCCGGAATCGCACGCTATCCGATATGTCGACACCGAGGATCCCAATACTTTTTGAGATGGAAAGGGGTGTTCCTTGAAACTGCGGCACTATGTCAAAGGAATCTTTTTTGGCGGAAAATGCGCAGACCTGTGCCTTTGAGGGGTTGAATTGGACTAGGTTTAGTCTGCCCCACTGAGCAATTTGCTCCAAGGAATGTTCAATATTCGACACAAGTCTAATTCGGCTCTCCGACACCTCGGAACGAGGGACATTCGCTCGGCCAGTATAACTAATATCTCCCGTACTGCCATTCGCATAACAATGAATACTGGGGATATTCAGCATATCATTGATATGCAGAAGAAACAGCGTGGGAGATAGTACTGAACCTTGGGGTACTCCAGCATTTATAGTCTTGGTATCGGAGCAGCATCCATCGACAACTATTTGGATGCTCCGTCCAGACAGGAAGCTGGATACCCAATTGCAGAGCCCCTCGGGAATACCGTACTTCGGGAGTTTCGATAGAAGTGCCCTGTGCCAGACCCGATCAAATGCCTTGGCTATGTCAAGACTGACAGCCAGAGCCTCCCCTTGCTCTCGACGGCCTCAGCCCACCGATGCGTTAGGTACACCAGAAGGTCACCAGCTGAGCGACCATGGCGAAAGCCATATTGACGGTCACTGATCAGCTGGTGGTCCTCTAGGTATCCGAGGAGCTGGATATTGATAACCCGCTCCATCACCTTAGAGAGCAAGGAGGTTACCGCTATAGGCCTGTAATTTGATGGGTCTGAATTTTCACCCTTCTTGGGTATCGGATGCACAAGAGCTAGCTTCCACGAAGACGGCACCGTTCCAGAGGTATAGGAAAGCTCGAATAAGCGCATTAGCACGGGAGACAACTCGGGAGCACATTTTTTTAAGAACTTTAGCCGGAATGCCGTCAGGCCCACTGGACTTCGTGACCCACTGGGGCGAGCCAGTTCGGGTATAGCAAGAGGCACCTCAGAACGGACCAGGCAGTGGTCAGATGTCCCAAGAGGAGCATCGACGGAGACCCGATAACCGTCTGGGTGGGAGGTCAGCAGAAGGTCTAACAAAGAAGGATCACGGCCCACAACATCCGGTAAGTAGGTGGGTTCTAATACCAGTTGTGTGAGACCATTGGCCAGAGCAAATTCGTGGGCGGATCTCCCGGCAGGGTTGGTAGGACGGCTTGACCCTAGCCACTCAGTGTGGTGACCATTAAAGTCTCCTAAGACTACCAACTCAGCGGAAGGACATCGCTCAAGAACTTTGTCGGTAGCGCATTGAATGTGCTCGAAAAACCGATTTGTCTCACCTACGCCGTGACGGTTGTTGCATAGGCATGGACACGGGAAGAACCTCCTTGTTCCACGCACACCCACAAAACAGATTCGTCACTTTGTTCAATGGCAAGACGCCGACAGCAGATATCACCTCTGACGAATAAGCACACACCAGCGCGAGGAAGAAACCTGTGCTCTAACTTGTACCAAGGATAATGGAGATACGAAGTTACGTAATGGAGGTACGATGTTACACTTGAAGTCGACACAGTTCAAAAACAAGGTCGCGATTCCGCGAATAAATGAATATATATTTAAATTAATTACTAGACACGTCCGATTCGAACGGTGTCATCTCGGTCAGTATTACATTAACGCCAAGATGATTATCAATATTTCTTTAGTAATGAATTTGCTACAAAAATACAATAATAATATTTTTGTTGACTGCACAGTGCCCCGTGTTCCAAGGCGGATGGCCGAGCCTGATGCGTGCGTTGGGCCACTCCATCCAGGGGCGCTACTACACGAGCAAGTTCGTGATCGTGGAGGTCGACGACGTCCTCCTCAGCCTATTCGTCCTCGACTCCGGAACCATCGAAGTCCGCGATCCTGACGAAGACTACGAAGTCATTGATATACTGACCGTTGGAAGGTAAGCGAAGAACTAGCCTGTTGACGCTACATTTCGCCGAACGACGTTTGCGGGCATTATCATAAAATGTGAAGTTTGACTTATTCAACGAGTTTTACGATTTTAATTGTCATTTTAACCCCCAATAAAAAGTGTAGTAAGTTGACGGGTGTAGAGCTCGTCTAGTCTAAGATGACGCGCCCCACTACTTAGTTAGTTGATTTCGATGTGTGAGTGCAAATATTGATAACGACACTTCGTCTGTGTGAGAGCCAATTAACGACGCGTGCTCCTACGTTTGAGTCTCACCGGCAACTGAATGGCCAATACAACGGCATTTGTATATGTATTGCGTCCATATTTTAAACTTGCTTGTGTGCGTTAATGCGATAGTGGGGCGCGTCATTTTAGATTAACCGAGCTCTACCTGTGTATCTGCAAAACACATAAAAGTAGTGTGTATCTATGGCTCTGTCTGCAGCATCGTCGCTCCCGAACGGATGGACCGATTCGGAGGCGGTTTTGTTTGTTTTAAACTTGGGGGTTATTCGACTTTTTCTGTCGGTTGGGTAATTGTTATTATTGTTATATTAATGTCACGGGACCCTAAACTGTTAGCCGGTCTCCGGGTCCCCAGCGGAAGACCTTGGTCAACCTTGGTATTGGGAGGCACACCTAACGAGTGGCGAGCTCGTTGCGGTGCTAAAGCTAGACTAATCTCAAAGTTCGAAACGGTCATCCATCCAGTCGCCGGACATTGCAAGTATTGCTTAACCTTGGTTATCTGTTTTGCAAGCATGCTGCTACTAGACCAAATACTACTGCCTATGGAGACGCAGACACACGGTCAGGGGATCCATCTGATGGAAAGCGGCCACTGTTCGTCCAGGACATCTGAAACCTAATGTACCTTTTGAAGAACCCCTCGGGTTATAGTGCGAAGGAAAGGCTTCTTGAGGGTGCTCATACCACATGTTGCACAAGTGCGGTAACCCGGCGAAGATTCGAGATGCCCGACCGCTTTTTATTATATTGGAGGGACACAAACTATCATTCAGCATGACTATCACAAGTGTGTCCGCGACACAGCTCGCGCTGCGAGAGAGCGTTTGTTTCCTTTTCGCAATACTAAGATGAAAGACATACAGCCTCGAGAATCGGCGTAGGGTTGCGCGTCTGCCCGTCTTCTACAGGTTACATTTCGAAGAGTGTGCGAAACAGCTGCACGACCTCATTCCGCCGGCCCCGCGCCGCCATCGGAAGACGCGATCCGGGCGAGCGCTTCATCCTTATGTCGTGGATCTTCCAGCTATCCGCACGAGCCGCTTTGGCTCGACTTTTATAATGCGTATGGCTAAGGAGTGGAACGCGTTGCTTGCGAGTGTGTTCCCTGATCAATATAATCTGGATGCCTTCAAGGCTAGAGTGAATAGGCTGTTCCAAGACGGTCTCCATCTTCGGCCGCATCATCACTTACTAACAGTGGAGATGGCGATCAAATGCCTATCTTGTGTAATATAAAAAAAACAGTATGTATGTCGCGCTTGTTCTCACTTATTGCGCGCGAGAGCAACTTATGCTAGACGTACAGGTCACCTGATGGTTAGTGATCACCGCCTTTGCGAGTGCGTCAGACCAGTGGCCTTAGAGAAGGGTGTAGGTAGATTCGTTTCTTGAGGGCTCCAATGTCGTACTGGCTGGTAATACCGCTGTGGGAAGATCATTCCATATTATGATATATTATAGCCATAAAAAAAAACATCTTGGCGTTAATGTCCCGGTTGTGCTCTCTGCGCACGAGGGCCCAGGGTCCGCCTTGACCATGATCCAGGATTTGGCAGGTCAGGTAATTACAGTGGAGCGACTGCCATCTGACCTCCATGACCCTGCTACCAGGGGAACCTGACCAGATTGGATAATGGTTACACATCCAGTCGCCTGAATATGCAGGTTTCATCACGATGTTTTCCCTCGCCGTAAGAGCATCGGTTAGTATTCAACTAATGTACATAACTCAGAAAATAGTCATTGGTACATGGCCGGAGCGGGATTCGAACCCGGGACCTCTGGCTTACGAGTCGGATACTCTAACCGCTCGGCCACCGACGCTTTATATTATAGTCATACGCGGCAGGAATTTGGCCTACAAATCCCTAAAATTAAATACCATATACTTTCTTAAGTTTTTGTAAGGGTTTGAAATTACCCATTGTCAATTTTGCCTTGGTAAGTGTAGTATGGAGCGCGCACACCTCACGCACGTAGGGTATTTATGTAAGTAATTAGAGACATTCTGACATAGACATAAACTATATTCTCTTGTTAAGCGCCACATTGCAAAAGTGGTCACCGACAGCTATAGACATTAGCAACACCAGACAGAGGAATTATAATGCGTTGCCAACCTCCACAACACGTTGCTCTGGCAGCAAAACGGCAAATGCCTCCACTGCTAAAGCCACGTTTCCCCAAATCCCAACCCCATGGAGCACAGGAAACCTAAAGCCTGTATTTTAAATATTGTTTTTCTTTTTATTGAGGATCACTAACAATTTATGCACTCATACATAAATATGTAATGTAGCATTACATAGATTTTGACTTACAAACTTAGCTAAGTGCCAAATTACTTAAAGTGACCACAGCATGCATTTCTATAATAATAATAATCGTTCGCGTAATGCGCGTGGGATGCATGGGCTTTTCTGAAAACCTCGAGGCAAAAGATCTAGAGTCTCCTTAGACTGGAAAATGGCAGCAGTGTTTTCCATTGTTAAATTTATAACACTCGCCTGCCGAGTGTGGAGATAATGGCAATAAGTTCCCCTTTCGTTGGAAAGGCCCTAAGTCCTGCAGTGGACTGATATGGGCTGTGATGATGATTGTGTAAGATGGACTGCTTCCCCAGTGGGGCTGTGCCGTACCTCTGTATGATGTCGCAGCATGTTTGGAAACCTGCGCGCTGAGGGCTACCGGCGGTTCCCGTACCGGCTGACGGCGCTCGGCTCGGTGCACCTGCTGCGGATGCAAGCGGCCGACGCCCACGAGGCCGTCGCCGGCTTCCCGGAGCACCATGCCAGGCTGCAGAAGGTCCTCGCTGACAACGAGGTGAGATTAGAGCCTAGAATATTATTGCAGCCGAAAGACGCCCACTGCTGGGCATAGGCCTCCCCCAGAAATCTTCACAGAGGCCAGTCCTGTGCCTTCCGCATCCAGCTGGAACCTGCGATCTTTACCAGGTCGTCGGTCCACCTATGGGAGGCCTACCCGCGCTGCGCCTTCCGGTACGTGGTCGCCACTAAAGAACTTTACTGCCACATTGGCCATCTGTTCTTCGAGCTATGTGCCCGGCCCTCTGCCACTTTAGAATATTATAATAAACTGGCTTTCTAGACTTCGTCCGCGCGGAAATCGTTTTACCGCAGTTTATCTTCTTTCCCCATTTGTATGAATGCTAGTACTACGGAGAGATCAAGTTGTTGTGTCTGGTTCTACCCAACTGAATTTGATGAAACATGGCCTAGATTTTAGGCTGGACTCCAAACTACCAAACTGTGAAAACCCTATCAAAATTCATGCAGCACTATTTCCATATTTCTTATAGTTTAGCTGATCGATTATGGTTCAAAACCAGGTCTTCCGTTTATAAAATCAATTATAGCCTAATGTTGCCCAGGCTTAATAGCAACACAACAAAAAAAGTTTCATTCAAATTCTTCTAGTAGTTCCAGAGATTAGCGTGTACAAACAGACATACAATAATTTAATAAATTCTTATTCTATTACTATTTCTTCATCGTCCTAAATTCTTTTTTGTAAATATGGTCAATGTTTAGATACACTTTTTTACTATTTTATTATAGGAATGTAAATATATAGGTAGATCAATGGAACCTAGTCATAGAGTTACTGAGAAGAGTTAGAATTACTTCTAGGAACCTAGTGTAAAACAGCCATGGCCGTACATTTGTGTTGTATGCGCGAAACGTTCTTTCATTCATTTTCAGCACTACTTGCTCGGGCGGGTGTGCGCTAGCTCCACAAACCTGACGTCGCTGCGTCACATCATGGGAAAAGAACGAATCAGAACTGGGCCGCTCTTCGTGAGGTTATTTTCCATCGACAACCACTGGTTCGCGGTATGTGCCGACAAACAAGCACACCACACACACACACACCCACACAACACAAAACGACTTCAGTTTCGATTTTGAGTTAAGGCGTGAGGCACATAGCCCTTCTGCTTATCGAGTCGGTGGACTAAACTCTGACTTACACTTTATTTGCCCAGTATATGGCGACGCATACAGCGTTTGAACTGGCCTCGAACAAGTCCTCCATTGTACAAGTTTAGGGCATAAAACCCTGTGACCTGAAGAGTACTAATATTATCGGGAGTCGTATAATGAATTAATTAATGAAAAATTATTTATTGCTTTTACACAAAATAATATAAAATCAGAGGGAGTCAGAGTCTGATCGCTTATATGCCTTCGTGAAACAGAAAATGGGCAGCAGCTTTTTCTGTATCAACATTGCGACCTAAAACCGCCTGCTACTAATACTAATACACTCCACTAATGCGAACGAAGAAGGCTCAAGTCTCACAGTCATGAGAAGTTTCTCCCGAACGCGCTCGCGCTTTCGGACAAACGTTGTCTCGGTGATCCACAGCGTTAAAATTGACAGTGACCACCGCTTGGTAAGAGGCACATTGAATAATAATCCACAGCTAGAAAGATCTCGAGATTTATGAGGTCCACGCTCCAGCCCATACCCATCCAAATCCAAAACCCCGAGAGCCTTCAACTCGAATTATAAAATCGCTTCTAGTGCCTAAGAGAGTGCGTCGACGTGGACGACTGCAATAACAGGTTCGTGGAAACTGTCTATACGGCTAGGTCAATGTTTTATAAAGCCTGCCGTACGAACAAAACAAACCAAATCTCTGACGATGCCCTCAAACTCATCGAAGAAAGACGCGGAATGACTCTGCAATCCCCTGATGATGTCTCTCAATTTAGGCGACTTAATCGACGGATCTCCAAGTCTCTGACTCGCGACATACGCTGCTTCAATACAACCAATATTGAGGCGGCGATCGAGCGGAACAAAGGCTCTAATGTCTTTGCGAGATATCTGTCGATTGGACAGCCAGTTGGCGAGACTGAAAACGGATGACGGCAGAGTTGTTTCGACCAAATCCGAGGTTTTGAGGGAAGTCGAAAGGTTCTATTGACAGTTATACACGACAACACGGGCACCTGTTACCAGTATGGCAAAAGACCCCAGATCCAAGTTAACCCGACACTACACCGAAGATATTCCGGATATCAGCCTGTACGAGATTAGTATGGCTCTTAAACAGCTTAAAAACAACAAGGCGCCGGGTGATGATGGAATTACAGCTGAGCTTCTAAAAGCTGATGCCGAACCGGTGCTAAAGACCCTTTAGAAGCTGTTCAATTCCGTCATCCTCGGGAAAAACGCCGGAGGCATGGCACAGAAGCATTGTGATATTGTTATTCAAGGAAGGTGATAAGGCTTTCTTGAAGAACTTCAGACCAATACCGCTGCTGACCCATGTGTATAAGCTGTTTTCCAGAGTCATTACAAATCGTGTCGCACGCAGGTTTGATGACTTTCAGCCTCCCTAACAAGCCGGATTACGAAAAAGTTTTAGTAGCATAGACCACATACATACGCTACGGCAGGTTATACAGAAGACCGAAAAGTATAACTGGCCATTATGCTTGGCGTTTGTGGATTATGAAAAAGCTTTCGATTCTATCGACACTTGGGCGGTGCTCCAGTCTCTACAGCGGTGCCAAATTGACTATCGATATGTCGAAGCACTGAAGTGTTTGTACGAAAACGTCACTATATCAGTTCGTCTCCAGGACAAGACCATAGAGCCTATTCAGCTGCAGCGAGGTGTTAGACAAGGCGATGTCATATCACCGAAGTTGTTCACCGCTGCACTGGAGGATATATTTAAGCTTCTGGACTGGGACGGACTTGGAATATTGATGAGTGAGGTATTCGCCGTTTTTATTGATTAACGGCGAATACCTCACTCACCTTAGATTTGCTGACGATATCGTAGTCATGGCTGAAACACTGGAAGTCTTGGGCAAAATGCTCGATGTCCTCTGTTGTGCCTCTTAACAAGTAGGTTTTAAAATGAACATTTACAAGACGAAAATTATGTCGAATGTCCATGTTGTGCCTACTCTGGTGATAGTTGGAGGCACTCCACTTGAAGTTGTTGAGGACTCGAACGAATGGTCCAGCTAGGTAGGTCCAATTAGGTCCAGATAGGAGGCCTACCCACGCTGCGTCTTCCGGTACGTGGTCGCCACTCAAAAACTTTACTGCCCCGTCGGCCATCTGTTCTTCAAGCTGTGTGCCCTTCAGTCTGACAATCCTTAGAGCTATGTCAATGACTTTAGTTCGCTTGCGGATCTCCTCATTTCTGATTCGATAGCGCAAAGAGACTCAAAGCATAGCTCTTTCCATTGCCTTTTGGGTAACAGTGAGCTTTCTTATAAGGCCCACAGTGAGCGGCCACGTTTCAGGTCCGTAAATCATCACTGGCAATACACATTGGTCAAAAACCTTCGTTTTGAGACACTGCGGTAATTGGGACGAAAATATATAGTATAAAAGGGAGAATTCGTGAGGTGCAGGCAAACTCCTATTCGACAAAGAAAATGTCATAAACTTTGTCTTGGCCACGTTTAAAGTCAGCAAATTCTCGTCTTACCTGTTTCGTACAGAGTTGAACCCAGTCTGGGCACAGTTGAATGCCGACTCCCACGTTTCGCTGTAGATTATCAGCGCAGCGTCGTCGGCGTACGCAAAAATGGAACCACCCCTAAGCTTAAATTGACATAGGTCGTTAATGTAGATTAAAAATTATATAGGACCGAGTACACTACACGGGGATCTTTTGCGGCGTGCCTCAGGGGGCACGCCGTAAAAGATCCCCAGCTCATTACTTAACCTATCTCCAATCCTGACACGTTGCCGTCTATTCGAGAGATAACTCCTATCTTACCAATTATTGACTACGCTGATGTGTGTTGCTCTGACGTCAATCAGGATCAATTGAATAAATTGTAACGCCTACTCAACAACTATATCCGTTTTATTTATGGTTTACGCAAATACGACCACATTTCATCATTTCGTGAAAAGCTGACGTGGCTTCCTATACGGCACCGCCATAACTTGCGCGTCCTTTCTCTTCTTTTTTCCATACTGAAGGATCCAGTTGTACCGGAGAATTTGAAATGTAAATTTCAATTCGTCTGCGATACTCATTAGCGCAATCTTCGCTCTTCTGATACTCTCTGCTTAAATCTTCCACTTCAGCGCACTGGTTTTCTCGCCAACTCTTTCTCTTTAATGGCAGCAAGGCTGTGGAATGATCATCCGGTCGATATCAGACGAAGCTCCAACAAACCTTCCTTCAAAAAAGCTGTTCGAGAGCATTTTCTAAATTCTTTGTAATACCCGACTTTAACTTATTTCTTTTTTCACCGCTTACTATTGCGAGTAAGCTTGGTAGGTAGGCACTTGATTGAAATTGGTAGTCAAGTACGTTCTGCTATCTTGTTGTTGTTGGTTTTTAGTATTTCACAAAAATTTTGAGTTTCGGTATGTGAATACTAGTGGGTAGATATGTATTTTTAATTAGAAATGTAAGTGTAATGTTGTTGTAAATTTTTATGCACCGCCTGCAATTTTTATTACCAGTTTTAGGGGTAGACTGGTAGGTAAAGCTACAAAGCTTTAAGTTCACCTTTGTACTATTTTGTGCATAAAGTATTAAATAAATAAATAAACTCCTAAAAAGTTCAAGCTGAGGGCCTCTGATACCAATTGACTCAAGTTTGGTAATAAGTACAGAGACAGTGTCAAATGCCTTTGCTAAGTCAAGGAAGTTGTTTTCTCCGAGATTGCAAATCTCCTAAATTATTAAGCTCCCAATTTCAGCTTCATTAGTGTCCAAGAGTGCAAAAGAATATGGACAAGACTGAATGACACCGGCCCGTCGTCGCGAGTCGCCGGTTGGTTTTATCTTTTCAACCAGTTTGCAAAAAAGTGACTCACCCCATTGATACTGCGCTCTGGATCTCGAGATGAAATAAGGGAATCTGCACTAGATTTCTGTTCAGCGGTAGAAGTAATATTTTTTATAGTGCTCCGAAGACGTTTATTACTATTGCCTTGAGCATCCTGGATCAACGCTCTATCATACTCCATTTTTGTTTTCCTGAATAGGGCGTTACAGTAATTTCTATACCTAGTAAATGTAGTCCTAAGCATTTTAATATCATCGATTATTTATACTTAGATTTTTTAAGTTTAGAATGAAGTTTATCCCTGTTTTGCAAACATTTTAAAAGTCCCTTACACTCGGTTTCTGAAAGTCCGGTGGCGGAGTTACGCGACTCCATCGAGTACGTAACGAGTACATCAGTGGCAGCCTTGGTGTGAGGGATATCGCAGATAAGATCGAGGAGGCTCGTCTGCGCTGGTTTGGTCACGTATTGCATAAGCCTTAGGGATACGTGGGAAATAGGTGCCTGTATCTGCCGGTATCAGGAAAGAGGCTACGTGTGCGGCCCAAGAAGCGATGGATTGACATCGCTGAGTCTAATGCGAGAGCCAAGAGCCCACCACTATAACACGTTGCTCTGGCAGCAAAAAGGCAAATGCCCCTCCACTGCCAAAGCCACGGTTCCCCGAATCCCATGTCCCATGAAGCACTAGAAACCTTACTCACCGGCAGAAACACAATACTTTTTAAAAGAGTATTATTAAGCTGCGGTATTCTGTAAGGTAGAGGTACTTCCCCAGTCGGGCGGCTCCAATTCGAACGGGTACCCCGCTATGCCCTACCTCTCTTATACTTACTTACTTGGTCTTGGTCGGGGGACCTTGGTCTGGGGGTTGGACATAATCGGGGGCCAGGACCTGGACCTGAACCACGAACGCTACGATATGGTCCAAGCAAGATTGATTGTTACGTGTGGCCAATGTGTACGCAGGAAGCATACCATGATAAAAAATGAGAGTTAGGTATTCTGTAGACCGAGAGTCGCAAACGTTTTCAGAGATATCAATGTTCATATCGCCTGTCAATACTATATTTTTATATGAAGAATATAGGTTTAAATGTTCATTTAATGTGACCAGAAAATAATTAATATTACGATTACTAGGTGGGCGATAGATTGATATTAAGACCGTGTCTGTACCTAAAAGCATAGTGATACAGTTAGGGTCCTTTATTTTTGATTCTACAACGGTAACACAGTAATGACTGCGAGTATCACTCCTGTCCAGAAGGGTAAGAAAACCGTTGAAAGTTGCAATTAATACTTCTTATATTTTGACATATAATTTTTAAAGATGAACGGTGCGTTATTGATATACTTTTACAGCCTCGATCGTACAGGTAGCAGAATTAGCCACCCTAAGGTCATCAAGTTCCATGTTTATATCGTCGAGATTATGGAATTGTAATGTGTAGGTAGGATATCGACAGATAAATAAGTTTATTTACATTTAAGTGTAGGGTGTAGTTTGCACTAAAAATACTTATACGAAAGATACATTGTAGCTGCATGCAATCAATATTCTGTGACTCCGGTTCAAATTTACTACTTGAGATTTATGTTGTGGGTAGAATAATATTAAATATTAAATTCTATTGATTACTGGATGCATGGTTTTTAGACTATAAATTATGTTACTGCTGGCCAATATTGCGAAATAATTAGCTGAGTGGCCGTCCGATGAATAAGTAAAGTAAAACACATTTATTACACTCAAAAACACAGCACAAAATTCTTAAAATTAAATTTAAGAAATATAATCAAACAGAGACATAAACAAAGCAAGAAAAAGAAAAAGGATAGTCTAATCTCGTTACTTGTGCCATGTGGAGAGTGCAATGGGGCCACACTCAGCATATGCCACGACAGTTGCCGTGACGCTGAATTGCAATAAAGACCGTGTGTGCTTGTGTGTGTGTGTGTGTAAGATGTGTATGGGGTGTGTTGTGTTGAATATGGGTTATTCTGTGTACGAAATTCTATGCTGGACAAATAAAAAAATTCACCCAAACATAATTTCAATGAAATACAACCGAAGAATCCACAAATTTTTTTTGGCATTGTAGTTTAGGTATATATATTTTAGCTATAAGATGCTACAACTTTGTTAGTGTAGTCTTGGTGGTTGTCCTAAATAAATACTGGACTGTTGCTCTTTTCATCTTGTTTCCCATTTTTAAATAAAACCTCGTATTCTGAAAGGTGGTGTGTGGCGCCGCCACTTAAAAGAATAGCACCACCCCATCTCTTCCCGTGGGTGTCGTAAGAGGCGACTAAGGGAATAACCCGGAAGATGGGCAGCAGCATCTTTCGGGTACATTTACATCTACTGCACTGCGATCGCCAACCCGCCTGCCAAGCGTGGCGATTATGGCAACCCCCCCCCGATGACAAGCACACACAGGCCACGGCCCCCAGTACCCGGCGGCCCCGCTATTCCGGACTATGGTAGCGGTCACGGTAACGGCGGGGCAGGGGGTGCGAAGAATCACCGGATGCGACCAGGCTACCACAAAGCACGACCACTGGCCCTGGCAACATACAATGTCCAGACACTGCGGACCGACGAAAAGCTCGTGGAACTGGAGGAAGTGGTAAGCAGATTAAATTGGGATATTATAGGGTTATCTGAAGTCCGAAGAAAGGGGGAGGACTCGATAATCCTAAAGTCCGGAAATCTGCTTTACTTCCGGGAGGGCGACCAACTGTCCCTAGGTGGTGTCGGGTTCCTCGTCCACAAATCCCTCGTGAACAACATCGTCAAAATCGAGAGTGTGTCGTCTAGGGTAGCGTACCTTATACTCAGAATTACCAAGCGGTATTCGTTGAAGGTCATACAGGTCTACGCACCGACTTCGACTCACTCCGACGATGAAGTGGAGGCTATGTATGAGGATATTTCTACAGCCATGCATACCTCCAAGACACATTATACCGTTGTCATGGGGGATTTGAACGCGAAACTGGGCAAACGAGGCGGAGACGAGTTGAGAGTGGGGCAATTTGGAGTTGGAAGTCGGAACGCCCGTGGCCAGATGCTGGCCGGCTTTATGGAGAAGGAGGGACTCTTTATGATGAACTCATTTTTCAGGAAGCCGGATCATCGCAGATGGACGTGGGTTAGTCCCGATGGTGTCACAAAAAATGAGATTGACTTCATCCTATCTACGAAACGGCATATATTCAATGATGTCTCGGTGATCAATAGCGTTAAAATTGGCAGTGATCACCGCTTGGTAAGAGGCACATTGAATATTAATCCCCAGCTGGAAAGATCGAGATTGATGAGGTCCACGCTCCGGCCTGTACCCATCCAAATCCAAAACCCCGAGAGCTTTCAACTCGAATTACAAAATCGCTTCGAGTGCCTAGGAGAGTGCGTCGACGTAGATGACTATAATAACAGGTTCGTGGAAACTGTCTATACGGTTGGGTCAAAGTTTTATAAGGCCTGCCGTACAAACAGAACAAACAAAATCTCTGACGATACCCTCAAACTCATCGAAGAAAGACGCGGAATGACTCTGCAATCCCCTGATGATGTCTCTCAATTTAGGCGACTTAATCGACAGATCTCCAAGTCTCTGACTCGCGACATACGCCGCTTTAATACTACCAATATTGAGGCGGCGATCGAGCGGAACAAAGGCTCTAAAGTCTTTGCGAGAGATCTGTCGATTGGACAGAGCCAGTTGACGAGACTGAAAACGGATGACGGCAGAGTTGTTTCGACCAAGTCCGAGGTTTTGAGGGAAGTCGAGAGGTTCTATGGACAGTTATACACGACAACACGGGCACCTGTTACCAGTATGGCAAAAGACCCCAGAGCCAAGTTGACCCGACACTACACCGAAGATATCCCGGACATCAGCCTGTACGAGATTAGTATGGCTCTCAAACAGCTTAAGAACAACAAGGCGCCGGGTGATGATGGAATTACGGCTGAGCTTCTGAAAGCTGGTGGCAAACCTGTGCTTAAGACCCTTCAGAAGCTGTTCAATTCCGTCATCCTCGAGGGCAAAACGCCGGAAGCATGGCACAGAAGCATAGTGATATTGTTCTTCAAGAAAGGTGATAAGGCTCTCTTGAAGAACTTCAGACCAATATCGCTACTGACCCATGTCTATAAGCTGTTTTCGAGAGTCATTACGAATCGTCTCGCACGCAGGTTTGATGACTTCCAGCCTCCCGAACAAGCCGGATTCCGAAAAGGTTTTAGTACCATAGACCACATACATACGCTGCGGCAGGTTGTACAGAAGACCGAAGAGTATAACCGGCCATTATGCTTGGCGTTTGTGGATTATGAGAAAGCCTTCGATTCGATCGAAACTTGGGCGGTGCTCCAGTCTCTACAGCGGTGCCAAATTGACTATCGATATATCGAAGCATTGAAGTGTTTGTACAAAAACGCCACTATGTCAGTTCGTCTCCAGGGCAAGACCACAGAACCTATTCAGCTGCAGCGAGGTGTTAGACAAGGTGATGTCATATCTCCGAAGTTGTTTACCGCTGCACTGGAGGATATCTTTAGGCTTCTGGACTGGGACGGACTTGGCATCAATATTAACGGCGAGTACCTCACGCACCTCAGATTTGCTGACGATATCGTAGTCATGGCTGAAACCCTGGAAGACTTGGGCAAAATGCTCGATGACCTCTGTAGTGCCTCTCAACAAGTAGGTCTTAAAATGAACATGGACAAGACGAAAATTATGTCGAATGTCCATGTTGTGCCTACTCCAGTGACAGTTGGAGGCACTCCACTTGAAGTTGTTGACGACTATACATACCTAGGACAAATAGTCCGGCTAGGTAGGTCCAATTTCGAGAAAGAGGTCAATCGACGAATCCAACTCGGTTGGGCAGCGTTCGGGAAGCTACGCCACATATTTTCGTCCCAATTACCGCAGTGTCTTAAGACGAAGGTCTTTGACCAATGTGTGTTGCCAGTGATGACTTACGGAGCTGAAACGTGGCCACTCACTATGGGCCTTATAAGAAAGCTCACTGTTACCCAAAGGGCAATGGAAAGAGCTATGCTCGGAGTTTCTTTGCGCGATCGAGTCAGAAATGAGGAGATCCGCAAGCGAACCAAGGTCACCGACATAGCTCTAAGGATTGCCAGACTGAAGTGGCAGTGGGCAGGGCACATAGCTCGAAGAACAGATGGCCGATGGGGCAGTAAAGTTCTCGAGTGGCGACCACGTACCGGTAGACGCAGCGTGGGTAGGCCTCCTACAAGGTGGACCGACGACCTGGTAAGGATCGCAGGTACAAGCTGGATGCGGAAAGCACAGGACCGGTCTTTGTGGAGATCTCTGGGGGAGGCCTATGCCCAGCAGTGGGCGTCTTCTGGCTGATGATGATGATGATGATTCTGAAAGGAGGACACTTAGCCATTTCAAATGACAACAACATTTCATTACAATTAAATTAAATTACAATGAAAATTTTTCAATTCACCAGTGTAAAATATAAACAAATGTTCCCCCATAGCCGGCGAGTGATATTTGCTGACCCAAAAAGTGTCCAAATCTTGGGGCCCTACGCCTCAACCGACGTCCCAACTCCTGATACAGCTTTTTATGCTAATTCGAGCACCTCGGGCACCCGCGCAGTCTCTGCAGCAAACGGCACAAAGTCGAATGTTGCCTCCAACAGTATTTGCCCTGTTTGAGGCTCACCGTCAGTAGCGTAACTAGAGCGATACCCGCGGTGCCCAGGCCAGGCGCGGAGCCCCGAGTCTGACTCACAATCGCCCACGGTTTTATAAGCCAAAAGGCCAAAAATTCCAAAATTTTATTATTTTATCAATCCAGCTTTTTGACGCAGCAAATGCAGCAAATGACAAAAATTTCGAGCTCGCATCTCTCGCAAATGAATAATCATTTGCTACTATTTTTTCATACTATTTACATATCATTCAAAGCATAAAATTCCGAGCTCGCTACGCTCGCTCATATATTCATTTTAACAATCACCCCAGCTTATAAAAACCGTAATGTTAAAAGTTTTGTGCGCGCTCCGATTGCTTATTCAATCATTTATATTACTTTTATTGTCTTTTATTACGATCAGCATCACACATCATCACAGCATCTAAGCTAAAAAAATCAAAAGTTTCTAGCTCGCTCCGCTCGCTCATTCATTCATTTATCACACCAACTTTTATGACTGAAAATGTAAAAAATTTCGAGGTCGCTTCACTCGCTCATTCGTAAGTTTCAAGTTCTTTTCTTATCTTTCACCTAGCTCGTTGCGGTCACTCATTCATTGATTTCTTGAAATTACTATTGTGAAGATCACCCATTGTTGTTAAGACCAAAATTGCGAGCTCGCTCCCTCGCTCATTCATTCAATAATCACCATTAGGATTTTATAACTAAAAATGACACAAATTTCAAGTTCACTCCACTCGCTCAATCTTTCATTTATCACCCCAGCGTTTAAGACCTGAAAGGTCAAAACTGTTTAGTTCGCCCCGGTGGCTCATTCATTGATTCCAGCTTTTAAGACCCAAAATGACAAACAATTTTGTGCTGTGTGTTTGAGTGTAATAAATGTGTTTTACTTTACTTTACTTTACTTTAAACATTTCTAGTTCGCTCCGCTCGCAAATACAATCGTTGTTATCCTCTAGGTTTTAAAACCCTAAATTTCCGAGCTCGCTTCGCTCGCTTATTCATTTATTGATCACCCCGCTAAAAGACAAAAATTTTTTTCACTCGGACACATGCTCATGATAACGTATAATTTTTACTGTTGGTTTAGGGGGGCCTTAACCAAATCCTGTAAAAACCAAAATATCAAAAATTCAAAAAAAATTACAGAGTTCGACTATGTAATGTGACAACTGAAAACTAACGCCTAACTGAAAAACTGGATTTAATTAATCAGCACAATTAATGGCTTTAATTGTGCTGATTCGTGCTCACTGACTGTACATTAGCTATCGACTCGGCTTCATCGACCACTTCAGGGCCCCCCCCCTGGAAAATAGCCCTAGATACGCCAATGAAATATATACGTGTAATACGACTTTAACAATAATAGGATAATAATACAAATCTAGTCATTGTTTTCGTAACTTTTTTTTTTTTTTACTAATTGTCTAGCCAGGCACCTGGTGGTAAGTGACGATGCGGCCGATGATGGAGCATGCCTGTCTAGGAACAGCTTATTCACTCTAGCCTTGAAGGCATCCAAATTATATTGATCAGGGAACACACTCGCAGATTTTTAAGATCCAATTCAGTTTTTGTCCAAGTTGATCCCGATTCTGCCGTTTATGGTGTAGTGCCGATACTTCACTAACGCCAAGCTTAATGGCTGGTTATACTTTTCGGTCCTCTGTATAACCATACATACGCTTTTCGGAACCCGGCTTGTTCGGGAGACAGGAAGTCTTCAAACCTGCGTGCGTGATGATTCGTAATGACTCTCGAAAACAGCTTATACACATGGGTCAGCAGCCATATTTGTCTGAATTTCTTCAAGAGAGCCTTATCGCTTTTCTTAAAGAACAATAAATATCACTATGCTTCTGTGCCATGCTGCCGGCGTTTTTCCTTCGAGGATGACGGAATTGAACAGCTTCTGAAGGGTCTTAAACACAGATTTGCCACTAGCTTTCAGAAGCTCAGCCGTAATTCCATCATCACGCGGCGCCTTGTTGTTCTTGAGCTTTTTGAGAGCCATACTAATCTCGTACAAGTTTTTGTCCGGGATATCTTCCTCGTAGTGTTGGGTTAATTTGGCTCTGGGGTCTTTTGCCATACTGATAACAGGTGCCCGTGTTGTCGTGTATAACTGTCCGTAGAACCTCACGACTTCGCTCAAAACCTAGGACTTGGTCGAAACAACTCTGCCGTCATCCATGTTCAGTCTCGCCAACTTGCTCTGTCCAATCGACAGATCTCTCGCAAAGACTTTAGAGCCTTTGTTCCGCTCGATGGCCGCTTCAATATTGGTAGTATTGAAGCGGCGTATGTCGCGAATCAGAGACTTGGAGATCCGTCGATTAACTCGCCTAAATTGAGAGACATCATCAGGGAATTGCAGAGTCATTCCGCGTCTTTCTTCTATGAGTTTGAGGGTAATGTCAGAGATTTTATTGGGTCTTTTTGTACAGAAGGCTTCATAAAACTTTGACCCAACCGTATAGACAGTTTCCACGAACCTTTTATTGTAGTCATCTACGTCGACGCACTTTCCTAGGCATTAATTCGAGTTGAGAGCTATCGGTGTTTTGGATTTGGATGGGTGTAGGCCGGAGCGCAGATTGATGAGAATCTCGATCTTTCTAGCTTTGAATTTATTTTCAATGTGCCTTTTACCAAACAGTGATCACTGCCAATTTTTACGCTGTTGATCACCGAGACATCATTGAATATATGCCGTTTCGTAGATAGGTTGAAGTCAATCTCATTTTTTGTGACACCTTTGGGACTAACCCACGTCCATCTGCGATGATCCGGCTTCCTGAAAAATGAATTTATCATATAGAGTCCCTCCTTCTCCATAAAAGCCGGCCAGCATCTGGCCACGGGCGTTCCGACTTCCAACTCCAAATTGCCCCACTTTCAACTCGTCTGCGCTTTGTTTTCCCAGTTTCGCGTTGAAATCCCCCATGACAACGGTTTAATGTGTCTTGGAGGTATGTATGGCTGTAGAAATATTCTCATACATAACCTCTACTTTATCGTCGGAGTGAGTTGAAGTCGGTGGGCAGACCTGTATGACCTTCAACGAATGCCGCTTGGTAATTCTGAATATAAGGTACGCCACCCTAGACGACACACTCTCGATCTTGGCGATGTTGTTCACGAGGGATTTGTGGACGAGGATCCCGACACCATCTAGGGACAGTTGGTCGCCCTCCCGGAAGTAGTTCAGATTTCCGACTTCAGGCTTATCGAGTCCTCCTCCTCTCTTCGGACTTCAGATAACCCTATAATGTCCCAATGTAATCTGCTCACCAGTCGTCGCCCACCCACGGGAAGAGATAGGAGTGTGCTATTTTTTGAGGTGGCGGCACCACACACCACACTTACACTCGTGGGTGTCTTAAAAGGCGACAAATGTTTACGAGGCAAAATATTTAGAGTCTTCGAAGGCTGGAAAATGGGCAGCAACGTTTTCCATTGTTATCTTCAGAACATTGCGATCGCCAACCTGCCGGCCAAGCGTGGAGATTATGGCAATAACCTCCCCTTTCGGGGGAGAGGCCGTAAGTCCTGCAGTGGACTGGTATGGGCTGTGATGATGATTACTGCCGCCATCTAGCTGTGACGTCACCAGGCCAGCAGCCTGGCCACCGGTATGGCGCTACCCACACACATACTTTTTCGAACTTCCTCCTTGTTTGGTTTAATTTAAAAAGTGGTAGGACTCTGTCTAGCCTGAGGAGTCCGACTGGGTGAGTATCACCGCTCTAATCTATTTCTGCCGCCAAGCAACAATGCTTGCATTGTTGTGTTCCGGTTTGAAGGATAAGGTAGCCAGCGAAATTACAGGCATGACGCATTTCATCTTAGTTCTCACAGTGACAACGTACGTGCGGCTCTGCATTTGTATCTATGAATTGTAGATGTTATGGGCGACTCTTACCACTTACCACCAGATGGACTGTCTGCTCGTTTGTCAATGAATAGAATAAAAAAATATTGTTGCAGGGGCTGGTGGTGGTGTCGGGTATGGTCTGCGTGTACGGCGACCTCTACAACGCCGTGTTCCATTGCAACGGCGCGGGTCATCTCGCGGCGCTTTACCTCGCCGACCTGCTGTACTTCGTCACGGTACGGCCGGCATCTAGAGCTGCAGCGGGTTAGCTAGGATAACAGCTGCAAAAGTGTAGATGGCACTTGTAAAAATCGGGTCGCAAATTCGCAAAGTAAATAGAATCAAAATCATCAAAGTATCATGACCATGATGCATGCAACTGTGTCGAAATATCGGGCTACTCGTCAACGAAGGTACGCGGTAGGAAACCCGGAACATACCCTTAAAATGTACATTAATAATAGTTGAATGCGTAGCAAACATCTACGCAGCTAAGTGTGCAGTGATTGAAGCATTTGTGTGGGCTTACGGGCTGCCCCAAGAAAATCCACTTAACCTGCACTATCTATCGTGATATTGTGGGAACCGTGTCAAGTTGTCTGAATTTGTTAACAATTCACTTGTTGTTGGCTAAACCGACGCGAATGCGATGGATATCCATTTAGCCAAAAGAAAAATAATTAGAAGAAGAACATTAATAGACTATAGGTTGCTTAAAAAGGAACTAACATAGAGGCAATAGGGAAACTCTATTGAAGATCGTTTTCGCAGTCAATTGGTTTGTTTTTTTCTACTGATACCAAAATGGAACTTACTTTAGATTCATGCTTTGTCCATCTATCAAAAACTAACTCAAGATACACTCGTAAAACAAAGTAATTTGTTACTTTCTTGTTTTGATTCGGAACTATCTTAATGCATTTTTTTGTCACAGTGTGGTGCTGGGCCGTGTCTTTCTTAGTGACAAAAGTAACCGATCAAAGTTTTATTAATATATTTTTTCATTTAAGGTAATAACCAATATTGTGAAGCCCTTCGCTATAGAAGACGCAAAGCTTAAAAGACTGACTCAAGAGGAGAGACGGCGGTAAGCGAAGCAGAGCACACAGCCAATAGGTCTAATCTATCGGTTTTTACCTAACTGCGACTGCGGTTATGTTTTTCGAGAGTATGTATATACGTATGGATGTATGTATATTTCTTTGTTACCGGAACTGCCCAATCTAAAATCCACGTCTTTGTTCTACCACCAAACGAGGAGAGCCTCAGCGAAATTACCCTGTTTTACAGTAGAAATAATAATGACTACTCGCACTAACCACTTTGCCTCAGCATTTGCCTCGTTACCGCGATCTGAAAGACATCCAGTGCCATCTAGCGTTAAATCCGCATTAAACATGTCGATTGAATGTTCAGGTACATAAAGTCGGAGTTCAAGTATGAGATAGTATCGTGTCTGCCGCTGGAGCTGCTCAGCCTGGCGGCGGCGCCCGCGCGCGGCTGGAGCTGGTTCGCCGTGCTCCGGCTCAACAGGCTGCTGCGCATCGTGAGTCAAGGCTTTCTATCATCGCACCGCTCGCCACCGATAAGGACTTCATCCTCACACCTTGGAGCCAAATTGGTCGCGATCTGTGCGGCTCCAAATGAACTTTCTCCCACGCACACTAAGGTTGTGGAATTAACTACCTGGAGAGGTTTTCCCTGGAGAGTTCAATATGGAGTTCTTCAAGATGGGGTTTAAATGCGCTTCTCTCGGCAGTTGACAGTCCTGAAGACGCTGTCGTTCCACCGCGAACGGCTGGGCAGCAACATGGTGGCCGCCATCGGGCTCTGGATACTCGTCACGCTCTCCATCCTCATACACATGTTCACGTGCTGCTGGTGCGCGCTGGGAATCTATGAGGAGGCTGCACACAACCAATCCTGGATCACATACATGCGTGAGTGAAACGTTTATAAAAACTGTTACACGTACTTTTTGGTACAGATACAGGCGTTTTTATGCACCGTGCTTTGTTGTTTAAAAAAGAATGGTTTTCTTACGGAAGTTTGAACCGACTTCAAAAAACAAATGAAGGAGGAGGTTCTATGTTCGACTGTATTATCATTATCATGATGTAATTTACTTAAGGGCGAACTACGCGAAGAAATCAGGGGGCTGTGCTGATGTATTAGCGCTGGCCGAACGTAGCCGACAAATTTCGAATCGCCTCCGATGATTGGAATTGGTCGGCGCCGTTATGCAGGTCTATAGACTCGCTTCCCACCGACTGCTTGGACTACCTACATGGCCCGGTATCGTAAAATGATGGAAGGTCTGCGCGGGCTTCCTGCTTTTATTTATTTATGTGTAGGTATACGCCCTATAAGCCGTGTGGTGTCCTAAAGGCTAAAGTAAGATTGAGCTGATCACGGCACGAAATGAGAATCACAGATAACTAACAAACGGGGTCAAGTAAAGATGCACGATTTCGAGCCATGTTATATATTTTGCCCTTAATCTTGCCGTAAATCCCTGTTACAATGTTTTAAGCCAGCAGTGATACAGTATAGGCTGACAAAAAGTCAATAATAATTACAGCGTCTCATCATCACCACCTTGGCTTTAATCCTATCGCCTCGAGTGATTTGCTATTATTTTGACTTGTACGTGACCAATACCGCTAGTAAATTAGTGTTGCATGGCAATGGCAACGTCCAAGTCCATCATAATCACTGATAGACTCGGGGCTTTTGCCATAATCTCCGTTTGACAGACGGATTGTAGATCGCAGTGTTGAGGTACTATAGTTCGAGCCAGATGGATTGACAATAGCGGACGTTTACCTCTCGGTCTGAACTAATTGGTAAGGGGCAAAGCGACAGCTTTAACTCTTAAGAAACTCATATTCGTTACAATGTAACGAAATAGATAAGCTTTTATAGTTTTAATGTATGTTTATCTGTAGTTGACCGAGAGATCAACGCACGCTATTGCCAATACATTCGGCACGATTGCTGGTCTGCCTCTTGAGCCTACTTTCCTTTTCCTGCTTAAGGTGCGTGATTCTGTGGATTTTTACGCACCGTATGACGCACCGCGCGACAAATATGTTCTCGCAACCACAGAAGACACTCTTTCCATGGTGCGTGGGTGCGGGCTGGTCCCGCCGTTTCCCTACCGTGGAAAACAGGCTTTAGGCATTAGTCGCCTTGGCCGACATGCGAAAGTCAAACGAAGGGTTTTCAAAAAATCTCCCTTTCTCAGCATTCAATAATTTACTTTATCTACTATTATGCAACTGTCATATAAAAGGGGGTATTAAAACATGAGTGTCTGTTTATCATACGAGGCGTAGCCGAGTATGATAATAGTTTGACACGAGTGTTTAATACCTAATTATATGCAGTTGCATACACTACTTTATCTACACTCATATTCTTATGTTAAAATATCGAACCTATAATTTTCTCAACTTTGCTGGAAGCAAGCTGCGAGTCAGTTACGAGTCGAGGATGTCAAGCGGCGGGAAATTCACTTTACTACTTTCACATTTATCTATCTATTTGCTTAATATAAGAAAAAACATTCACAAACACAAATTACAACAATTACAAAAAATATTCTGTTTAGCGGGAAAATAATTACACAGAATATAAACAAGAAAATTTAAATTTTGAATTTGTCAAAGACATCTAGGTATTCAGCCTACATTTCGCCGTGTCCCGGTGCCCGACAAAAAATTAAAAAATATAAGTGTTGCATAATGATTAAAAAGTTATTTTACGATACAGCTGTAATGAAAATAGTATGGAAACATTACGCTATGAGTATAGATAAACTACTAATATCTACACTCATAGCGTAATGTTCCAATTACATATTCGAAAACAGTCGTTTAATGGTACACTTTATTCACGCCAGTCTTATATAATTTAAAAAAATTACTTTTCGATACAGGCTTTCCCATACTATTTTCATTATAGCTGTATCGAAATAGTAGTTTATGTAACTGTCATATAAAATGGGGTATTAAAACATGAGTGTCTGTTTATCATACGAGGCGTAGCCGAGTATGATAATAGTTTAACACGAGTGTTTTAATACCTAATTATATGCAGTTGCATACACTACTTTATCTACACTCATATTTTTATGTTAAAATATCGTACCTATAATTTTCTCGACTTTGCTGGAAGTAAGCTGCGAGTCAGTTCTGTTGTATCTACGCGTCGAGGATATCAAGCGGCGGGAAATTCACTTAATTACTTTCACATTTATCTATTTATTTGCTTCAAACAAGAAAAAACATTCACAAACACAAATTACAACAATTAGAAAAAATATTCTGTTTAGCGGGAAAATAATTACACAGAATATAAACAGGAAAATTTGAATTTTGAATTTGAATTTGTCAAAGACATTTAGGTATTCAGCCTACATTTCGCCGTGTCTCGGCGCCCGACAAAAATTTAAAAAATAAAAGTGTTGCATAATGATTAAAAAGTTATTTTACGTTACGGCTGTCATGAAATTAGTATGGGAAATGCTGTATCGAAAAGTAATTTTTTAAAATTTTATAGACTGGCGTGAAAAAAGTGTATCCTTAAACAACTGTTTTCGAATATGAAATTGGAACATTACGCTATGAGTGTAGTAGATAAAATAACTTTATTTTATCTACACAATAATTTTTTTTTAATTCTCGTCGGGCGCCTGGACACGGTCAAATGTAGGCTGAATACCTAGATGTCTTTAACAAATTCAAATTCAAAATTTAAATTTTCCTGTTTATATTCTGTGTAATTATTTTCCCGCTAAACAAAATATTTTTTGTAATTGTTGTAATTTGTGTTTGTGAATGTTTTTTTTTATTTTAAGCAAATAAATAGATAAATGTGAAGTAGTAAAGTGAATTTCCCGCCGCTTGATATCCTCGACGCGTAGATACCTACAACAGAACTGACTCGCAGCTTACTACCAGCAAAGTTGAGAAAATTATAGGTACGATATTTTAACATAAAAATACGAGTGTAGATAAAGTAGTGTATGCAACTGCATATAATTAGGTATTAAAACACTCGTGTCAACCTATTATCATACTCGGCTACGCCTCGTATGATAAACAGACACTCATGTTTTAATACCCCCTTTTATATGACAGTTGCATAAACTACTATTGTAATGATTATGCAACACTTTTATTTTTTAAATTTTTGTCAGGCGCCGGGACACGGCGAAATAAAGAATACCTAGATGTCTTTAACAAATACAAAATTTAAATTTTTTTGTTTATATTCTGTGTAATTATTTTCTTATCTAATTGTTGTAAGCTGTGTTTGTGAATGTTTTTTTCTGCAGACACTACACAGGCAAACAGACAGCCATGTTTGAATTCCCCTTTTATATGCCAGTTCCGTAAACTACTATAATATTTTTATGTGTTTTTGCAACAATCAGGATATATCACGAAGCCGAACTGCGGGACTACCTACTCGTGCGCCCTGTTCTTCTCGACGCGGACGTTCTTCTCGTGCAGCCACGACTCCCTGCTGCCGACCACGCAGTACGAGGTACCTCGCGGAATGTACTACAGCACTAACTACTACAACTGACTACTCTACAATTAAAATATTAAATTCGGGTACTAAAGTAAATGTAAAGCACTCTGACTACTCTACAGTAAAAAGTTTCAATTCGGCGTTTTCAGGGCAGTTGCGACCCAAAAACTCAAACGCATTTTTGAAAATGCTATCTGATGGTCAATTTTATGTCGTCGTAGAGCAAGAAGACCCAGACTTATCGACGTAGATAATTGTCTTACACTTAGTCTTACGACCTTTTAACGTAACTTTTAACTTTTTAATCAGTAAGTCATCTCTGCCATGTTCCCAAAAACAAACGGGCTATTGGTTGCAAGGTTGCATCATCCAACTCCATCACAAGACTATGAATACAATCTAGGTACAGAGTTAATTTACAAGCCCAAACTAAATACAGTTTTATTGTTCTTTAAAAGTTTATGCGAGTACTAACACCTATCTTGTAACACTGTTTGTGTAAGTATGCAGAACTTCAATTCAATCGAAAATGTGTCAAATACTGTGTATGGCATACCAAGGTCAACATTTGGAACACGATTATGCGTTTACGGCGGCCGGTGATGAGGAGATCGTGAGTGAGGTTTTTAGCAACAAATCATAGTTTTCTTGGCGTCAGCCCTGGTTGTGCCCTAGTCCTGGTAGTCACTCATTACAAAATACGGGTGGTAGAGCAGTGGAGTGGAGCAGTATTAAACGAAAATATAACTTGAGGTAGAAGCAATTGTAACAGAAATTATTATTATGGCAAATGGTAGGTTCTAGGCACCTGTATCTTTGGTGCTTTTGGTGTGAAGGGTCCCCTTCCAATTGTTTGGCTTTTCGTAAATATCTCAAAAACGGTGCGTCCTACGGGAATCTAGTCTATTACTTAATAAAAATCTATAAAGTTATCTACAAATTTTGCTTCGCACGCTTTATCGAAATCCCAACTGTTTACGAGCCACACACTCTCAGTTGAGGCACTAGGCAAACCCATTTCTAAGGGAATTCTATGTTCTAAATGCCTTACACTATATGACGTACACAGTATTTGACTCGCACCCCGGGTTATCAATTCAATTGACTCTATTTTAATTCTATGTATTTTTGCGCATTGAAATCCAGATCATGCTCCTGGTAGTTTACCAGCTGATGTGTTGGGTACTATCCATGCTCTACGTCGGGCAGTTCTGCAGGATCATCAAGACCATGACGTCGAGATCATTTGACTTCTACTATATTTTGAGGGAGCTGCAGGTATTTCTATTAGAATGCTAAGAATCATCATCGTCACTATCATCTCAGTCCCATGTCTAAAATAATTAACTGATCTCGAACTAGTTAAGAATTTTGAATAATTAGAAAAAAGTAGATGAATGCCATCATCACATTCGTATCGTAGGAATCGGTAATGTTATGTTTTTATGAGCGACAGTTACCTACTGCTTCCCACCATGTGGTCTGACTGCTCACGTAATTTTTAAGTACCTATCTACTCATGTTCTACGGGTTGACTGGTGAATAAAGCCTTAATGGCCTTAAGTCCGCCAATTGTACCCTGTGTGCAATAAAGAATTTTAAATTAAGTAAAATTTTGTCAGTGAATAGTAAAGAAGTTAAACAAATAAATGAAAGAGGCAGCACAGCGAGCTCAAAGTTTCTGCCTTTATAATATTAGGCAACCTACTAAATTGGCGATTTTTTAAGTAAAAAGTTAAAAGCAAGTAAAAAGTTGCTGAAATATTTTTAGTTGTCTATAACATATCAAAAATAATACTTGATTTCGAAAATAGAGTATACTTAGATGCTGCTAAGATTCAGGTTCAGATTCAGATTCATTTATTGCCCAAAGTGAATACAAGTACTTACATTTATATACCTACAGACAAAAATGTGCATTAATTTAGGGTTCGTCAATAATAATAAGCGATACAATATAATTAATTGAAACATAATAATAATATTATTATTCTGTACAAAAGTACCTATAGGCTCAAAATGTCATCTTAATAAATCAATAGATTGGAAAGGAAATTTAAGAATGTCATAATAATATGATAGAATTGTCAAAATTCAAATACCACAATAAATTATAGTACAATAATAAAAAGTGTCGAAATAATAACCAAATGTTATGTAATAATATTAATTCAAATATAATATGATATTAATTCAATAAAATAATTCAAATGTCATAATAAATAATAGTAAAAAAACAAAAATATTCGAAATAATAACTAAATTATATGTAATAATATAATGTCAACTCGAATGAAAAACGTCAATAACTTAATGGTAACTGTGTACAGAGTACAAAGGATTATCCAATAAAAGGGTTCTGAGCCGGCGCCTAAATGCTTCGTCAGACGGTTGACTCTGCAAGTCTGCAGGCAGCTTGTTGTAGAATGTAGGACCAATAATACGTGGGTTGTTCTCCGCAAGTGCCATACGACGGGGTTGAACAACAAGTCTCTAAAATTTAATGAAAAATCTTTTCTTAAGTTTTTATGAGGGTTTTCAGTTGTCGTCATTTATGTTGTTTTCACCAGATGTAATTTTATGGAAAGGGTAGTTATTAAAATGAATCTGTATGCAACAATTAGCTTAATGTTGTCAGTTTAAACCTATAAACTTTCATTGTAATGCAATTTTCAAGAAATTAAAATATTTGCTAATTTCAAGAAATTGAAATATTTGCAATTGTCAAGAAATTTAAGTATGAAAATTCCAGTTTCCGTCATTTTCGCCATACAAAATGTCAATTTCATAGGTAGGGACCTAATATTTAATCATTGGAAATGTAACAGATACAAACCAAAGTTCAAAGTTATTGGAAGTGTGAAGATATCCATAATCTTTCAGTATCTTAATAAAAGCCCCCCCCCCCCCCCCCCCGTCTGGACCATAGTCCTGATCCAACAGGTACACTACATACTACACTACTACTAGGTATTGCTCTGGAAGTACTGGAATGACTGCCATCTGACCTCCGTTACCCCGTTCATAGAGGAACCTGACCTGATTGGGTAATTGTCACACATTCAGTCGTCAGAACGTGCAGTTTTCCTCACGATGTTCTCTCACCGTAACAGCATCGGTTAGTGTTCAACTAATGTACACAACTCACGAAATGGTAATTGGTACATTGCTGTCCTGGAGACCGATCTCGGTACCTCTCGCTTACGAGTCGTACTCGCTAGCCATTAAACCACTGAGGCTTTCTGCGTCGTAATAAAAGTAATGAGCGAGCTTTGTAAAACTTACAGGAACCATATATATTACCAAACATCTGATTCAGTTCCAAAATAATGAGCAATGGAGTAATTTTTCGTTTTCTGTGACGGAGTTTGATTCAACAGCTCTCTAATCGACGTGGCATGTCTGGAGTAACTGTTTGGCATCTTCAGAACGTCGTCGGTGACATTGATTGTTCTATAGACACCGTCGTTTCTGATCATCTTGGCGTTAATGGCGTTAATATCCCGGTTATGCTCTCGCACACGAGGGCCTGGGGTCCGCCTTGACCATGATCTAGGGTTGGGCAGATCAGGCAAATACAGTGGAGCGACTACCATCTGACCTCCGTGACCCTGTTACTAGGGAAACCTGACCGGATTAGATCATGGTTACATATTCAGTCGTCTGAATTTGCAGGTTTCATCACGATGTTTTCCCTCAACGAAAGAGCATCGTTGCATCGGTTAGTGTTCAACTGATGTACATAACTCAGAAAAGAGTCATTGGTACATGGCGGCAGTGGGATTCGAACCCGGTTCGCTTACGAGTCGGATACTGTTACTACTCGGCCACCGACGCTCAATATACCTACCATGGGCGGGATTATAAATCGTCTGGCTTTTGTAAGCAATCAATCAATCAATCAATTAATTTTATTCAACATAGGTATCAAAAATACACTTATTGAACGTTAATACAATGTCCATACTTAACAATAATCATATAAACAATAAATAAAAATTAATAGATAATGTCAAATTGATATATACGTCTAACATACAATGTTATAAATATAATTTATATAAATTAATTAAATGTCCAGAATGAATATTAAAATGTCAAAACATTTTCCACAAATCAATTATATAATTTTAATTTAACCGAATGTCACTCCAAGCATTTTTATCTCCAACATAGTCATTTACGTTATAATATGCTTTTTTACATAAAGTGGTCTTTACAACAGACTTAAATTTATTTATAGGCAGCTCGACTATGTCGTTAGGTATTTTATTATAATACTGAATACTGGCCCCTACAAATGAATTCAGAATTCTGCTTAGCCTAGTTTTTAAGTGTACTAATTTGTTTTTATTTCTAGTATTAATGTTATGTATGTCACAGTTCTTCTTGAACATTTGTGTATTTTTTCTAACATATACAATATCTTCAATTCAATTCAATTCAAATAATTTTTATTCAATATAAATATTTTCAGAATACACTTATTGAAGGTCAGTAATAAACAACATAATCAATTATCAATAATAATTAATTGAAATTAAATACACATCACAAAATACAAAATTCATGTATGGATGGCTACCATGTGTGTAGTCATTAAAATGTAACTTACTTAATATAAAATTTAAAATACCAGTACAATTTCATTATGTGATTATAGCAACTGAATATTTCCAATAAACAAATTACAAAATTTGGCAAATCAGTTTCTTAAAAATTCATCAAAATACAAAAAATGCAATATAATATAATTAAATTATTTTAATAAAAATGTCACGTCATTAAAATAAAATATCACAATAATCAAAATTAAAATTAAAATTAAAATAGCATATCAAATAAAATTAAAATGTCAAATTTAATTCAAATAAAATTAATAAAGTCAATTTTCAAACAAAATCATAAAACAATTACTTTTCCCAAGGTTTTTTATCCTCAAGATAATCCTGTATACTATAATATGCTTTTCTAATCAGTGACTGTTTTATATATCCCACAAATGCATTGTCAGTCATATCCAACACGTATTCCGGTATTTTATTATAAAATCTAATACTATGCCCCACAAAAGATGTATTTACTTTTGTTAATCTAGTTCTGGGAATTAGCAGTTTGTTTTTATTTCTTGTGTCTCGGTTATGAGTATCCTTCGCCTTTGTCAATGACGCAATGTGTTTACGAACATACATTAAATTTTCATAAATATACTGCCCAGGAAGAGTCAAAATACCTATCTCTTTAAAGATTTCTCTTAAAGATGTCATAGGACCTAATCTATATATAGATCGAACTGCTCGCTTTTGTAAAACAAATATTTTGTTTATATCAGCTGCTCTACCCCACAACAGAATGCCGTAAGACATTATGCTGTGGAAATAGCTATAATATACCAGACGAGCTGTTGTAATGTCCGTTAGATTTCGTATTTTTCTTATTGCATAAATCGCAGAGCTGAGTTTGCCGGTTAATTTATCTATGTGTGGGCTCCATTGTAGCTTGCAGTCAACTTTTATACCCAAGAATACCGTCTCGTTGACTAAATCTAGCTTTTTGTTATTTAGGAATAGGTTTAATTCATTTTTAATTACGTTAGGCAGTGAAAATCTAATACATTTTGTCTTACTTGCATTTAAAAGAAGGTTGTTTACTGTAAACCAATTCAATATCATGTCCAAAGTATCATTTACATGTCCAAAATCATTAATTCTACGTTTCACATTGAATATGAGGGATGTATCGTCAGCAAATAGTACAATATTGGTAAATTTTTCTACCATATATGGTAGGTCATTAATATAAATTAAAAATAAAAACGGTCCTAAGATCGACCCTTGAGGTACACCTATTTTAACAAATGTTCCATTTGACATAGTACCTTTAACATCTACTTTCTGAATTCTATTCTGCAAGTAAGACTTTAGCATTGCCAATGATTTATTTTTAACGCCGTAGTGACTTAGCTTCATCAACAACGTGGAGTGTTCAACACAGTCGAACGCCTTTGATAGGTCGCAAAATATGCCAATAGCATCCTCGGATTTCTCCCAGGAGTCAAATATATGCTTAACAAATTGAGATCCTGCATCAATCGTTGACTTTCCCCTGGTGAATCCGAATTGTTTGCTGTGGAACTGCCTCGTACTAATAAAGTGAGACAATAATTGATCACGCATGACTTTTTCAAAAATTTTACTAAATACTGGAAGTATTGAAATTGGTCTAAAATTTGTAGGGCATTGACTGTCACCACCTTTATAGAGTGGCGTTACTCTACTTAGTTTCATAAGATCAGGAAATGATCCCTCGTCAATACATTTATTAAAAATTAACGCTAAATGATCAGCAATAAGGTGGATGAAGGACCTAACCACTTTAACTGACATACCCCATGCGTCTTCAGTCTTTTTTACATTCAGTGATTTAAAAGTTTTAAGTACCGTTTTAGCATCTATGTATTCAAAATTAAAAGCAGTTTCGCAACTTTTTACATTACTTTCAAGTAATAACCTAGCTGATTCAGCAGATGAAGCCAACGTGCTTGTTATCGTTAGAGGAATATTAGTAAAGAATTCCTCAAATATCTGTGCTACTTTTGAATCATTTGTTACCTTCGTATCATTATATTTAATTTCATAATTTCTATCCCTCTGTTTAATGTTGTTACATTCCTTATTTATTATATCCCATGTAGTTTTTATTTTGTTTGAGGCATTCTCTAGCTTAGATTTTAAGTGCATAGATTTAGCCACTTTACATACTTTTTTAAACGTTTTGGAATAAATTCTAAGATGCTGAATAAAAGTATCAGTGGAATTATAAGATTTTTGTGTATAAAGGTCATATAGTGTATTTCTACTTAAACGTATACCTGGGGTTGCCCATTCACAAAATCTTAATTTGTTCCCTGATTTTACTTTCTTTTGACTAAAGTTATTGTTATATTCATTTTCAACGGTTTCAAAGAATAATTTATATGTCAAGTCAGAATCATTATCATTAAAATTTATTATGTCAAGCTTTTTAATTAAATTCGTTTTGAAATTTTCCATTTTCTTTTTAGTTACTGGTCTACATGTGATTTCACGTGATAATGTGTTTATATTATCGTTTATTATTGCAATTTGACCAGTGTGATCAGAAGGTAGGCAATTTACTATTAGCTTCTCATCCACAGTACAATTGCAAAATATGTTGTCTATGCAAGTGGATGAAGTAGAAGTAATTCTGGTAGCTTCTTGAAAAAGACTACTCATATTAAAGGATTTAAATAAATTTATTATTTTAGCAGATCCAGTTGAATCATTCAATAGATTTATATTAAAATCTCCGCATACAATAAGTTTTTTGTTGCTATTAAATACCTTCATCAAGGCTTCTTCCATGATATTTTCAAAAATATCAAAGTCTGCCTGAGGAGGCCTATACACACAAATAATGACGTAGTTATCAAGCTCAACACAAGATAATTCTACGATTCGTTCTTTGGATAGTCGAACAATATCAGAGCGTTCATTAAATTTTATACTGTCCTTAATTATTATCAAGGAACCTCCTCGTACTGATGAAATTCTATTGAAACTGCTTCCTGTATTATATCCCTTTATTTGGTAGGAAGTTTGATGTTCCCTCAACCAATGTTCATTAATGCACAAAATGCTTATATCATATTTCTCCAAAAACAATTCCAATAATAATTCTTTGCCGGGTAAGCCCTGGATATTTTGATGGGCAATTTTGAAGTTATGCCTCTTACCCTCTGTCAATTTAGGCGGTTTAAATCCACCGGTAAAGAAGAAGGCCTATTATCAAAAGAAGTACATAACGTACCATTGTAATTTGTTATTTCAGTAGCATTAACATTAATGTCAATATTTAAAATATTATGAGCTAATAACCTAGCAATATGTCTTTTCTCACTCAACGGTAACATGTAATTACTATAATAATCAAATTGTCCTATAAATCTATTCAAGTCAAAAAATGATATATTGTCTCTATGACTGGTCAATGTTGTTATTAAATTATTAAAATAACGAATTGTGTTGTTTTGCCTTACAGTGAATCGTCTCGAATATGGAAATGCACATATTATTATCTTTCCTATAGTTTTAATTTGCATCAATGAGCCATAAAACTCGCTAATTTGCCCTTTATTTACATTTGAACTTTCACCTAAAACTACAATTAATGTGTCATTATTTTGATATTCCTGTTCCATGATCATGCGCGTTAAATAATCCAATGATATTCCCGGGTAACAATAATTTAAAACTTTATTTTTTGTATGCTTTCCGATTAGTGGACCTAACCCTCTTCCGAGCCTATCGGAAAATATAAATGTTCTACTACGCATTGCATCATTGTAAGGCAGCGAAGTGCGCACGTTAGTCGTTGGCGGCGCCACCGTCGGGGCAGACAAATTATTCGCAACGGTTGGCGTGTCCTCTCGCGAGCAGTTACAGGTGCAATATTGGTCTAAAAATAGTGAATTTAACTTCTCTTCGTTACATTTTAAATCAGTAATTAATTGGCTCATAGAATCTGAATATTCAGATATCAGTTTTTGAGATCTTTCGTACTCTAATGTGGTATTTTTCAAATCTGTTTCCATTTCGTTCAACTTAAACTGTAAGTACAAAGTTTCATTTTTGTAATCGGCCTGGTTTTTACATATAATATCGCTACAATGCTGTAATTCAATATTTGCTTTGTGTAATGAACTTTTTAGTTTTCCATTACGTTTTAATATTATCTTTAAAGATGAGGTACTTTTAAATTATTTAATTTAATTTTTTTTCTTTGAACCATGTTTGCACCGACATTATTTGTAATAGTACTGTGTTTGTTAATCGATAGGTTATCACATAAAATTTTGGTATTTGTTGATTGCAGTTGAAGAAGCTCCAACTTGTACCGATCAATAGTACGGTGAGCTGCTTGCAAATCACGTTCCAGACAATTGATACGATCCAGGACGGCCGTGTGCTGATCACTGCATTCCTGGAGAGATTCCACTACCTCCTGAAGTTCGTCCCGCTGCGCTCGTATATCTTCCAACTGTATGTCAAGCTCAGCTAGCTGCCCCTTTAGATCTTGTTTTTTTTTATTTATATGTGTAATTTCCACCTCGCTGTCCTCTCTCTCTTGGAGTAATCGGAATACGTGATCCCTTGACAGTTTTAATTCTGTCAGGGCTTCCTTCAATTTATCCTCTAGTCTAATCGTAAACATTCTGCGAGTTGTTGTCATATTTGTCAGACTAAAAGAAGACAAAAAAAAAATTTCTTTTCTCCTATGATGTTACTTTTGATCTGAGGCTCGAACCCCGGATGTATGACGCATAGCCGCAGTTACTACCTCTGCGCTACAGAGTCTCGTTGACGACACGGCGAAATACGGCTACTAGTTTCAATCTCGTTTGAATAACCCAGCATAGGTGCAGTTTGTTTGTAATAACTGTACTAGTTGGCGGTAGTGTGCACTTTTACACTTTTTCTATTTTAATATTGTATATTTAATTTATTTAAAACGTAATGTAGAAGTGTTTTTATGTTTAAATTATCACTTGTTTGCCACATGTATCGCTAAAAAATTTACTTACATCGACTTAAGTTTTATTTATAGTGTTTAATGTTCAATATCAACTTTTGTTTTTTTTTACGTTTAATCACTTGTTTTATGTTAGAATAACACTGTCACTGTATTATCGTACTATAATAAACCATATTTGAACACTATTTTTTCGATAAAATAGCTTTAACTTATTAAAAATATTTATTAACACTGAACCAATGTTTACGTGAGGGTGGCCCCCTCTACCCTCCTCCCTAAGCTGGGCGCGCTTTATGCAAGCAAGGGAATTTGAGGGATGGGGGGGAGGCGCTGGACTTGGGACGACGGACCTGTTGTATATGTAAATACTCCAAACAAAAAAGAATATTTTTTTCTTTGAACTTTTTGTGTTACCCTTTTTCTTTTTGCCTAAATTGTAAATGGCATTGTACATTTAGGTCACATTAAAAAAAAAAGAATCGATTTTGCGGCCACTCATAAAACTTATGCCAATCGATAAGAAACTTTAATATCTATCGATGACATTATGTAAAAATGTCGAAAGCGGTATATTTTGCGAGATATCGCAAGTCAAAGACGTACATTAACTACCGACACGTCCCGAACTTACACCCCCTACTAAGTCTACTCATTAACTATCTTCTAAACTACTAAACCGATTTCGATTAAATAATGCCAGGAATCATTTCGATTAAAATATCTTTCAAATAAAGAAAATTGCGTCGATCGTTTCCTATCGATTGGCATAAGTTTTATGAGTAGTCGCATAATCGATATTTTTTTTAATGGCGGAAAGTGTTTGGTGATTTTCTCCTTAGTAAATGTTCAATGTTTTTTATGAAGGATAGGAGCATGTACTTTCTTTATATTCTAAATGGTACACATTCTAAGTGGATTTCAGTCTTGATTGTAATTCTTATCTCCATAAAAAAATATCTAGAGTCTACGATTAAGCTCTATATTTTTATTGGATGTCATCCGTTTGGAAATAAAAACTTGATTTGTTGGTGCAACAACCGGCGACTGATTTGGAACTGTCTCACGCAACAGAACTTCATGCACGACCGCGGGCTGTCGCCGAATCTGCAGCGTCTGCTGTCGCGCTACGCGCTGCAGCTGTGGCGAAAGTCGCGTGGGCTGCAACTGCCCACGTGCATTCTCACCGCGCCCGCGGGCATCCGGAAAACGATATTGGCCGCCGCTTATGAGCACCATCTGCTACGGGTGCCTAAATGATTTGTTTCTTTACACGTTCACTACACATATTATCGGGTTTGTTACCACGGTTAGTATTGTTTTTATCTCGATATTTCGACGCAGTTGCATGCAAAGAGATTGGAATGCGACCTTCTTGCCAGTCTATAGAGGGGGCTGTGACAGCTTTTTCATACAAAAAATGCGTGCAATGTCATTGACTAAAAATAATTAAATCTCCTTAAGTTTTTGTCAGCATCAAATAAAAAGGGATGTTCACTCTGTCGATATATTCTTTCGATATGTTATATTAAGCAATATTATCGATATCGATATACTCAACAAAAATATTGCTAAGACATGGCTTATGTAGCCATTATAGCACCGCTTTTTTACATTACATTATGTTGTAATGTAAAAATAAAATGTTTTAACATTAGGTAGGAATGTATGTCATTTCATTAATGCTCTCGGGATCCCGCCAGGTTCACCCATACGCTTGATACGAGTATTTGCCGATTTTTAAAAACTTCAGCAATGACTTTTTACATTTAAAACCAATAAAATATTAATCAATAAAGTAATAGTTGCTATTAATTAAATACGCAAAATCTTTTGATTTTATTGTCATAAATTTATACATATACTTACTAAATACACAAATAGGTAATTTCGTATAATACCATTTATGGTATACGTGACGGGCATAATTTGTCTCGGGTGTTAAAACTTTGGGTCTCGCTTACTTCAACGCAAATAGAAAGAGCTAGCGAGAGCTATGTCGCTCTCTAACGCACGACAAACCCCGTCATGCTACGGGTGTAGGAGAGTGTGAGTACAGATGGGACTACAAATAACAATTTTTTTTGCGTACATAGAAAGATCCTCTGGCGCACCACTGTAATTATCTGATTTGCAAAATCCTGGATCAAGGGTCAAGGCGACCCCTGGGCCCTCGTGCTAAGATGATTATTATTATAATAAAACAAACAAACAAACAACGATAAATAATCTAAAATAATAAGAATTAAGTGGACTTACGAATTTTAAAGCTCAAGTATTCATATTAGTCTACATCATTCCACTGTTGAGCATAGGACTTTCCCAATATTTCCACTTCTCGTGATCAATAGGTATTTTTATGTTTACATCGATATTGGGAAAAAGCAGCGAACACATCACTATCGCACGTTCGAACAAGCAATAACTTTATATATTTTTAGGGATTAAGTAGGTAATTATGAATTATCATTGTTTCTACAGTATATATTACTGAGCTCGGCGTATTGATTCAGTCAAAAAATTACTAATAGTTGAGATATTTTGAAAAAGCTCATAAAACAAGAATCTTTAACACGCATTTATTTCACATACTATACACATTCTACAATCAATAATCAACGAGTTTTAATATACATAAATGGTAGTAGTCCAAAGCACTTCACTAATTCAATAAAATTACAAAGCCTATAACACAAAATATAATAGTAGTTTATGCAACAGTCATATTAAAGGGGGTATTAAAACATGAGTGTCTGTTTATCATACGAGGCGTAGCCGAGTATGATAATAGTTTGACACGAGTGTTTTAATACCTAATTATATGCAGTTGCATACACTACTTTATCTACACTCATATTTTTATGTTCAAATATCGTACCTATAATTTTCTCAACTTTGCTGGAAGTAAGCTGCGAGTCAGTTCTGTTGTATCTACGCGTCGAGGATATCAAGCGGCGTGAATTTTGTTTTTGAATTTTGAATTTGTCAAAGACATTTAGGTATATAGCCTACATTTCGCCGTGTCTCGGCGCCCGACAAAATTTTAAAAAATAAAAGTGTTGCATAATTCCAACCTCTTTGGTTGCATGCGTTATAGTGACCAGTTTGACTGGTGCCGCTGTTGGTGGTTTCTTTACAGTTTGCAGGTTACCGCAACATGCACTGTGGATCTACCAGCTATCGGCATGAGCCGCGTTAGTACAACCTTTGTAATACGTACGGCTTAGGAATGGAATGCATTGCCTGCGAGTGTCTTCCCTGATCATTATAATCTAAACGCCTTCAAGTCTAGAGTAAATAGGCTGTTCCTAGACAGGCATGCTTCATCATCGGCCGCATCGTCACCAGGTGAGATGACCATCAAATGCGTAACTCATATAAAAAAAGTTATTGCTTGGAGAGGCATACGGTCCGATGGTCCGCCTGGTAGAAAGCGGCCTCACATATTTTCATTAAGATTGATTGTTAACGCCGAATGATACAATTTATTGGGTAGTGTTACGAGTACGTTTGCTACATTAATGTTACTGGGCGGGCCGGCTACAATGAGTTGAATTATGTTTAAGAAAAAATTCCGTTCTACACAAATTTACTAATAGATTAAAAACAAAACTCTCCATTAGGGCTTCGTCACAATAGGGTGAAAAGAGGTCAGTAAAGCATGTGTTAATATTATTTTCAGCATCCTGTATTCATGGACTGCGAACTTCCGTTTCTCAATCAAATATGCGCATACTTCTTCCCATACAGATACTGTGAAGGTAAAACAATATAAGCATACTAAAATCTCTTCGCAAAATACATATAAATACCCATAATAAATTTATTTTTTTCAGATATGTTTATAGTGCGTAAGAATGAGATTACCAACACCATGTATTTCGTCCACGAGGGCCATGTCCGGGCGATCTGCGAAGACGGAACTCGTGGCGAGGTGTACAGTAAGGGACAGTATTTCGGAACGGTGAGTAAATAGTAAATACAAAGGAAAAATCATTGTTCTTTATCGAGTACGATAATGTAATGATCTCATTAAAACGTCGAACAATACAGGGACAGGAAAGCAGGAAGGAAACACACAGTAGGTGGTCACCGCAGAGCTAAAGCACATCAGCTCTACTATTCGTTAACTAGATGTAGGCACTACCCTTTCTGCTGGCAGGAGCAACTCCTGCTTATTAGGTCAGCTTACGCTGTTCGTTAAAGGTCTTGTCGCGTCAAATCAATAATATAGAATGATCTTCCTTTAAGAATATTCTCGAGCTGATGCGATACTGGTGTCTTCAAGAAACGAGCCTACACTTCTATAAAAAGATGACCTTTCTTAAGGACCGGCAAAATATTAGCGACGGCGTTGGGAATGTCTATATGTGGCTTTGATCACTCACCATCAAGGGACCGCTTTCTCGTTTGCCTTTGTTACAATAAAAACATTTCTGTAGTTAAAGGTTAACATCATTGTTCTCCGTTCTTTCTTCCTTGTTATATTATCGACTGTTACAAACAAAATGATGATGATGACAAATCGTAGAACTTATGGACTTTGCTCGTTTGTTGTTCTTGATTAGGTCAAGCTAAAATTGTCTTCTCCGTTTCCGTGAGCTTCTTGAAAGATAGACGAACTACAATCGGTTATGTATTCTGTTTTTGATGAACATGTATGTGATGAAGACCGTACGGAGCTTTAAAGATAATATGCTTAGATTTAAAAATGTACTTTTTGTTGTGTTTGATGTGCAATAAGGTTACTACTAGGCCTATGTAAAGGAGCAGTAGTTTCGGTGAAATCATTTTTTTTTAATGTTATACGGCAGACAAACAGGCAAGCGGGCCACCTGATGGAAAGTGGTCACCGCCGCCTATGGACAACAGCAACACCAGAGGAGTCAACAATGCGTTGCCCGCCTCTGAAGATACCTCTAATATACCTCTTGAACGATCCCATGTCATAGTCCAAAAGAAACACTGTGTTGTTGATCTGTGTGACTTTTAATACTTTCCGTTACGTTTTTCAGAAACAGGGATTGCTTCTAGATCTGCCTTTCACAAATTCGTATCGTGCGATGGGTAATTGTACAATTCTCACCCTAACGTTCGACAAATGGAAATATTTTCTTGATTTGTTTCCTGAGAGCAGAGACATAATATACCGAAAAATGCCTGAAATGCATAGCTATCGTCCAATATTTAAACCGAAACCTCCGCCACCACCACCGGACTCGGGAGCTGCCATGCCGCAACTAATATCTAAAACTTCTAGCACAATGTTAGACATAATGTCTAAAGCTTCAAAAGAAAAAATGACCACGACAGCCCAGACTATTGAGTCAAAAATATCTTTACCGGAGGAATCAACGTATACCATTCCTGATGGAGATGATGAAGAATTGCCTTCTACACAAGGAAGAAGGAAAACAGTCTTTAGAAAAATTTTAGATACATTTGGTACAACAACCGCAACAAATGAACCGACTGAACCGGGCGGTCCACATAGGAGGAGGACATTTTTACAGATTTTAACTAACGCTTTCCAAGGTAAGGAAGAAACTGACGCAGAAGCACAATATCCCACGCAGAGAAGAAAGACATTATTCCAAAAAGCTTTTGGTAAAAATGATAACCAAGAAGAGGAATCCCAAACACCCCACTTGGGAAGGCGAAAAACATTTTTCGGGAAAGTAAAAATAGGTGATGATGAGACACGCTTACGTTTTGCTGATAGAGATACATTACTAATTCAAGAAGAATTAGCAACATTGGATAGTTATGTTGACGATGATTTTGATTTTGAAGAAATTGGGCCAGGGGTTGAAGATGATGACTATCAAGATGGTTTTGAAATAAAGGAACATAAAAAAGAGAAGACCAAGAAATTGGCAGTACGGGAAAGTGTAGAAAAATCAGACTTTATATTTCCGTTTCGTGACAAGAAAAAAAGATATCAGCCATTAAAAAAGGAACCCATTCAAGATAATCTGAAAAATCAAGAAGCACAAGACGGTGTTTTAAAAGGTAAAGGTGAAACTGAAAGAATACATGAAGAAAAAGAAGGGATAAAGGAAGAAATAGATAAATTAGAAAAAGACCAACTAGTAGAAAAGCATAAAAAAAAAGAAGATGAAATCGAAGTAAAAGTAGAAAAAACAGATGATGACAAAACATACGAGGTAGAAAAAGATGACTTAAAAATTGAATCGAGCAAAGCTAAAATATACGAAGACAAAATAACTGAGGATGAAATAAATAAAATGTGGGTAGAAGGTAAAGATATCGTACTTAGATTTGATGAAAAAAGTGTCCCATTAGTGACAGAAAAAGATGAAATTGAACAAATCGAAGTATATAAGGCTGAAAAAGCCAAATTAGAAAAAGAAGATGTAGACCAAGTGGTATTCGCAATAATTAACGAAATTCTAAATTTTGAAATGCAGAGTAGCGATATAAATGTTGAACCTGTTGATAAAAAAGATGATACAAAAGAAATTATCGCAAACCAAATAATTTCCGCTATAATAGTTGATTTAATAAACTCTGTAATACAGAGCAGTGAAGTAAATATCGAATCCACAGATAAGATAGATGATGTAGAAGATATTGACGTAGGCAAAATAGTCTTTGCAACAATAGACGAAGTGGTAGACGCAGTTCTAAAATCTGAAATACGTGATGATGAAGTAAATGCCGAGCCTACTGACGATAAGACAGGTGTAGCGCAGGGAATTAACGTTGACCAAATAATCTCCCCAATAATAGACAAAGTAATAGACGAAGTAATGAAATATAAAATATTCAGTGATAGAGTAAATATCGAGCGTATTGAAGAAAAAAAAGATTATGTAGATACAATTGATGTAGATCAAAATATAATCTTCCCGATAATAGATGAAGTAGTGGCCGATGTAGTAAAATCTGATTTGCATGGTAGTGAATATTATGTCAAACCTATTGAAGATAAGGATGTTGCAGAAGTAATTGATGTAGGTCAAAAAGTGGTAAAACATAGTAGTGTAGTAAAACATGAACCTATTAAGGATATGACAGATGATAAAACTAATGCTACGCCCATTAGACGAAAATCTATGTTCCAACGAATGACTCAAAAAATAATCAGAAAGAAAAAAACAGAAAAAGGCATAGATACAGATGACGACGTAGATTTAGAACCGTTAGATAATGTATTGGAACATTTTAAAATCGTAGATATAGATCAAGATCTTTTACAAAAAGATCGCGAAGAGATAGATAAAGCGCATAGCGAGTTGCACAGACCTTCAACTTCGCATCGGAAATCTCGTTTACAATTCACTGAAAATGAAGATGAAGACGATGACGAACTAGGTGATATTGGTAGTGCTGAATTTGATCCCGATATAGATATAGAAGATTATTTGCAAAAAGGTAAAGGTAAACCTTATACAAAGCAAGACGATGATGCCGAACCGGCAAGACGCGAAAGGCGCATGACGCACTTCCAATTCGCCCAGGACGACGAGGTCGACGATGACGACGACGACAACGACGATGAGAAAGACACGACGATAAAGCGACATAAAGGGCTGGGATAATTGTTTTGTTCTATAAAAGTATTTATTAGAAATTAAACTCCTTATTTGACAATAATGCGATTTATGACTAGTAGTAGATTTTTATTAACCCCGAGGAGTTAGTCTGAATGAGTATCACATTCTCATATGAGGGCGTGAAAGTGCCCCTATTATTTTATATGGAAGTCCAACAGCCATCCAACAACATAATATTAATTATCTTACGAAACAGAAAACTATCAAGATAAACGTTATAAAGTAGTGGACACTAGCTACCTTTCTTGAAGCGTATCGTAGAATTTTCAGACTATGGCATTTAATATACGTTGCCAAGACTCACTAGCTCATGCTTTACTGAAATATGCTGAATCAGATCTCATTAATAATTCAATGTTATCATGACTATCATTATTATCAATTATTATTACTGTGTAGAGTAGTTATAGAGAGAAGCATACATTTTCGTTGACCTATATTAGCGAGAGTTGGCGATAGTTGGCGAGAGCCAACGGTTTACGACGAGAGGATGCTGAAGACCAGGCGAAGTGGTGAAGAAAGAGTAGGAAAGCGGACCCTGGCAAAAGCCGGGATAAGTGTTAAGAAGATGATGATGATCTTAGTCTGCTTGACGTAGCTTGAGCTTCCTTCACATCAGTAGAGAGCTTTGCTGTAAACTCCACGCTCATCAGGCTGGTATATCGTAACGTTTTTCATAACAGAAAACGCTACTGCCTATTAACTGATATACGGTCCTTTCTGGTTAGTCTCTAGAAGGATCTATAGACGACACTGCGGCACAGCCGATCTAGGCTGCAAGTGTGCAGTTGATACTATAATAGGATCGACTAACAGTGGTAGAAATTATAAAGTGTAGATATGGCAATATATGGCAAAATTGGATAATCTGTCCTTGTCAGTCACTGCCCCTTATTATTTAGGTGAATCGCACACTGGAACGCAGCACCGTACGGTTGTGCGTGACGTGTGTTAGTGCGTGGCATAAAGTTCTTTGAGCTGTCCATAGAGAAAAAATGTTATCTACAGAAGCAGAGAGAACATACCGAGTTTCAATTCGAGACAAAATGTCACACATCTCTTAAACCATGGACTTACCACCCAAAGGGACTGCGCACTGCTTTGACTAAAACCAGGCAAAGCGAGAGTCACCATCGATAGTCCTTTGTCCCATTCTAACAGTGTAAACACAATGTTATTGGCATAATCACCGTCATCCTAAATTGACAAGTGTCATGTTTGGTGTTGCCGTTATTGGAGAAACATATTTACAATGATTTTGGTATTATTATGGGGTAATCCGTACAATCCGAAAAGTAGTTGTCAAAATACCTTTTGATCTACTGAACGTTTCTCCGACAAACGTCGAGTTGACATAATTATCAACCAACGACTTTTTGTTCCACAAATCAGATAAAAGAGTTCGGTAACGATTTATCCTACAACACTAGTTCCTAAAGATAGTGATAGTACTCATCGATATCTACATTTCGGGTGACAGCTGTCAAACTTAAATGTGTTATAATTCGGAACCCTTTGTTTCTAGAACACTAGTTTCCAAAGAGATATGATAGTACTCGTTGAGATCTATATTTCGTATGACAGCTGTCAAAGTTAAATCTTTTATAACTCGGAACTCATTGGTCCTAAAACACTAGTTTCTAGAGAGAAATGATAGTACTTGTTGAGATCTACATTTCGTATGACAGCTGTCAAATTGCGTATTAAATTGTGCGATTCCTTGGTATTATCGATTTTAGGTTACGCCGATGTAGTGTATGGTCCTAGACTGCTAGCTCGGTCCGCGAGGTTGATTCAGAGGGTTCAAAATGCCTGTGCTAGTTTTTGTTTTAATGCTCCCCCCCGCACGCATGTAACACTTTTCATCAATGAAGCAAAAATATTAAAAATGTCCCTACGTCAAGAGCTGCATCTGGCCTCTTTACTGTATGGTATAATAAATACTGCTGTCCCAGAGTACCTGTACAGGAAAATAAGTTGGCGTAGTGGAGCCGGCTCGCGAAGTGCGCGGAGGGTTAGCTATCCTCTCAGGATACCTGCTCACAGGACGGCTGCCTTTCGTGGCAGTTTTAGATATGCAGCAACCAAATGTTGGAACAACCTGCCGCCTCCCATCAAGAAATCGAAAACGATTACATCTTTTAAATCTAACATAAAACTATAACTTTATGAACACCAAAAATCATTCCCTATAGGCTGCAGAGTTGTTCCAACATATCTAAATTAATTATCAGTTATACATTAAAATTACACAATAATAGCTCCAAATAGGTATTTAAGCATATCACACACCTATGGTTTTATACATACATTTATATTATTAGTTATAAACACACCGCCACATAAAATTATGGGCAAATGTACAGCACTACGTTACCTGTCTGACCACTTGGCGAGTAATTTACGCAATAACTGTAGGGTCAGCTGAAAATCAGCGCTGTGGTCTTACTACCTACAGCATATGCTGAGCTGAGCTCTAGTTTGGCATGACACTACAATATTTAACCTAATCTATGTTAGTAAGAAATATTTTGTTAATTTATATTATTGAAATTGCCAAATAAATATTATGTCTATGTCTAGGGTGCTGCGTTCCAATGTGCCAATCGCCTTAATAATATTTTTCAAGTCAGTCAAATTCTCTGTTATGACTTTTATGAATGACGTTCTATGACGGATAAAAGACATGGCATAAGTTGCCATACAGAGATTTTTATAAAAAAAATTTTAAGCGATTCGGATTTAGCGTGGTCTTATTATAATCCTTACGATGTTTGAAATAACGTAACTTTCGGATTCGAGAGACGTGGTCGGACGTCCAGCCAAGGTTGGCTCGCCACCGAATCTTAAAGCTACTTTCTCTTATACCACATAAGATTTAGTATCAACTGCACGCTTGCCTCCTAAGTTAGCCCTGAAACGGTGTTGTATGTAGCCGCACCAAGGCATTGGTCGCTTTTTGGTTTGGTTGATGTCTACTCTGCGGGACATCACACTCATATTTTTTTTTATACAATTTAGGTATACAAAACTCTTATGAACGTCATACAAAAAAGAAAAATACAAATCATGGTACCAATACATTTAGAAAAATGGGGCCGCGGCCCGTGGCAACATTGAACCGGTAACAGTTTGTTTTGGAACACTGGGTGCATTCCAGATATTATTGGTCCTAGGATAGGACTGAGTGACTGTCACTGTCATTTTGACAGTTTGATTTACCGCTCGGATCATCGGTGCACGGTGCAGCGCCGCGTGTTGTCATTCCGTACACATACAAAACAAATATTATACAAATACGAAATAAAACACCACCTCGCGAGCCTTTCGCAATGGTCGGTTTGGTGCCTTCTACTTATCATCATCTCGGCGAAATGTCCCGGTTGCGCTTCCGCGCGGTACGTGAGGGTCCGGGGTCCGCCCCTTTCTGCGTCACTTTTTTCTAATCTGTGCTTCTGCGACCGCCGGTTCTCTAGACAGCCTTTAGTCTTTAAGGTCCCATGGTTTTAAGCAGAACCACAAACTTTGTCTAAATATATAGCTATAAGTTGGCGATGAAATAAGAGATCAAAAATGTAAACACACAACTGTCAATGGCAAAGAGACTATCCAGGGGTATAAAACCTTTGGTTTGCATAAACAATTTTTTTTATACCTAGTAAGTGGTAAACAAGCTTACGGCCTGCCTTATGATAAGCAGTCACCGCATGGTTATGCATCATGCACACTTTTCAGTGTTCTTTACAATGGCTGGTAAAGTTTCGAAAACGAAACAATCTTGACAAACATTTACCCCCATTTATTCAATTTATTCAAACTTTAATAAGTAACTATTAGTCCAAGAACACTAGTTAGAAAAGTCCAATATTAGAAAGAAGTGGCGGCCTCCATTTTGAATCTTATATTATTTTATGTTTTATATTTGAGATTTGAGAAATTAATTAAATATGTCTCGGCGTCGGTCAATCCCTTACTTTATTTATTTATTTAGGTAAGGTACACCTGCAGAACACATATTGTTACATTATAAACAGTTTACATTAAAGTTATTCTAATACGAGTCCCATATTGGTGACACAACATTCTTGTTCAGTGTCATTTAAAACAAAATAATGTAAAGAAAAAGGAATTTAGTATATACTAAACATTAAAAATTAAACAAAGCAACTTAAACTATAAAAAATCATAAACAAACTTTTTGAAATTGCCAAGAGTTTATTTCGACTATAATCGGTGTACTATTTTGCTCCGGCTTTTTCCCACGTACTCTATAAATGTCCCTGACCTCTGATTTGTTAACATTATGATCCAATGTTTCGGATAGTGCTATGACCATGTTAACGAGATCCTGTTTCGTCTCTTTTTCTTTTTTCGGAACGTTTTTTATTTCTAAATTTGCTTTCCGGCTTTCCGAAATTCACTGACTTCATTCAGAATCTCGCCCCAAATATGGTAAACAGATGGTATGTGTGTCTTTTTAGAAGTGATTTTAATATGAAAGCATTTTTGGCATTAATCACCATGCCATTCGCAGTACACCAATTACTTAATTTTACCAAATCCGATGTCCGAATCAGATTATTAATGATGTTTTGTCTATGATAATTATGTCGCCGTTTAATATAATTGCTTCTCAAAAATTTACAAAGATGGTGCGCTCTAAGGACTCAAACTTTATTGATTTTTTAAACTATTTATTGCACTCTATAAAGAAATACAGAGATATAACATAGATATAACTGATACAACAGGCACTACTTATTTCTAAAATAAATTTCTTCCAGCAGGCCTACAGAAAAGAAATGTTTAGCTTAGAAATGCAGACGCGCACAATTAATGAATAATTATAAAATACATATGAATATGACAATTTTTTATATATTATATCAATAAATACATACATACTTATACACTTAAATATAAATATATAAAATTTATGGACTAGACAGGGAAAGGTAGTCTTTCACTCGATTTTTGAATATAGGCAGTGACGGACTGTAACGTACCTCATGCGGGAGAGAGTTCCACATTATTATAATCTTTTGACTATACGATGCTATTGTAGTTTTAAAGCAAATCTTATGGTGATTCATCATTCATTGCCTCAAAACTTATTAAAACGCTAAAAATTATTAAGTATTTGCTAAGGTGCTACTATTCTAACCTTTGTTTACTTATTTATTTGAAATTCTGTTTACTGACATGTACAACTTACTGATCTTACTTGATTAAAAGAGTCACGTAAGTCATGATTTGGCAAATTTGCTAAATCGTGGGCCAAAGTCAAGCGTACCCTGGACCTGATACAGACAAACGCGCTAGTAAGAAGAACCTGATAGATGCTCTAATTAAGAGGGATTTTAGGGCCTTACCACCATATTCTGGGCCTGTCAACCTAACCCGCACGCAGGCCTGCTGACAGATAGCCGAGGCTCGTCTTTTTCCCTAATGGGTTGTGCGGGTCAGGTGGCAGGCGTCGCACATGTACAGCCAAAATACTACAAACTTTTAATTATAAATTCTGGTAGGCGAGTGGACCCTAGCTAGCAGACTTACCACTACCCGCTCGAGCCGGGATTTACCGCTAGGACCAGGATCCTTTATCAGGTGGTAGGACTCCGTCAAGCCCGAAGTCTGTCAAGGTGAATACCACCGCCTTATCTATTTCTGCCGCCAAGCAACAATGCTTGCATTGTTGTGTTCCGGGTTGAAGCATAGCCAGCGCAATTACAGGGATGAGGCATTTCATCTAATCTTTACAGTGACAACGCACCCGCGATTCTGCTTTTTGTTGCCTGCAACCTAAATACATGAATCATGATGTTTGTGAGCGACCAAATTCCGCCGAAAAGGCCATTTGAATAATAGTGTAAAAAGACCGCTAGCATTAATTGAAACCCCATATTCTACCCATGAAACTGAACAACTTTCCCCAAGAAACAAATCCGCGGAAATGACTTCATAATTTCACTACCTAAAATAAATAATTAATTGCGACGCGCAATGTTCATCGTCCGGCGCATGCCTCTCGCTCGCCCACGTGACCAGTGGCCACTGACGTCGCGCGGTCGGCCGGCCTGCACGCTTTACATTGCGTGCTTTTACTTAAAGTGCATTTATTTCAACTTAAATTTGAACTTTGAGTGTCTAAATTAATTGTGAACGATGTAATTATTGATACTTTATATTTTTTAGTACAAACAAAATTTTTTTTTACAAAAAATCTCGATTTCTGCCTAAACTATGAGTGTCCGCGTGAATGTTTCTTGGGGAAAGTTGTTCAGTTTCATGGGTAGAATATGAGGTTTCAATTAATGCTAGCGGTCTTTTTACACCCTGTATATATATCAGTATTCACGAAACAACATTATATTTTTGTAAAAAGTATATGTAACAGTATTGCAAATATAAATCGTGTTTTATAAAATTACAATCAACAATCCAATGTGAGTAGGTACGTATTAATTTGTTACATATTATCGGTCTTTCCCAATAGTTGGATAACAGTTTTCAATAACAGCTATTTTGAACTATAGGTTATTTATTAATATAGTTGTTATTGCTGTTATGAAAAGCCACAGAGCCCCCCTCAAGCAGGTGCCCTCCCCCACCACGGTGACAGTCTTGGCATTGACGGAACTGTTGTTGCATGCGTCGCTATCACAAGTCACGCAGGAGAAGCCGTCTTGAGGGTAGAACTTCGGACACTCGCTGCTGAAGTCATTCGCATCCACCCAAGTACAACTACGGGTGATATATCCGCCAACAATATCATCGGCTGCAATGTAAATTATTAACTGCGTCAAGAGTCGCATATTTAGAGTGTACCCAACCACAAGTGAAAGGTGAAAACAACTTTAACGAAAAAAGACTATTATAAAATTTATTAATTTATTAATGAAATATTTTTTGTAGAGGTAGCACTAGCTTTTCGAAATAGGCAATTATTTATAATTTTACAATTTTGTAACTTCGGTGAGGAAGATTATGTCTTTAAATAAAAAATATATATTTTTTAAATGTGTCCGGCATTGGCAGTGCCTGCTCACTTAAAACTCTGCCTGATGGTGGCTAAATTGGATGATGGCTGGAACGGTACCGCGTAACTCCAATCGCATGATACCATCCCTCTAGAATGACGTCACAGAATTCGTACTTCACCCTTCACCCTTCGGCCAATAATCTTCCCTCATGAAGAAAACCAAATCTGCAGTGGGAACCAACACCACGAACGAGTTGAACGTACGTTCATGGCTTGATTCCTAGAGCCGGACTCTCACGAGGTACTTCTTGGTTAAGCGGATATGCTCTTCCACGTCCATTATATTATATTATATTAGTACTTACATTACATTAAATTAGTACTTTGTCATTTTTAGTACATCAAATGTATTTAGTAGGTACATTAGCGTTATATTTATTTACGAAATCAAAATTAAAAAGCGTGAAAATTATGTTAGTGTCAGTGGAACGGAACATAATAAATTTCATTTTTGGTTGTTTTTGAACGTTCTTTCCTCTATGTAGTCCATGACCGACTTTGGCTATTTTTCTGCTTAGAACAAGAAAGTATGAAAGTGTGCCAAGGTATAATATGACCACAATAAGTCCGTATTGACTGACAGCAGTAAAAATTATAAAATCTGGATAATCATAATCAGTCCTTGTCAATCCTTGTCACTCCTTCTTGTAGACATTCAGTTGTTTTGTCACTATTAGCTTGAACTTGTATTTTTAGTTTGTTTAAATTAAATAAATATTCATGGATAAATTCACACAGCGCCATTTAGCCCCAAACTAAGCAAAGCTTGTGCTATGGGTGCTAGATAACTGATATACTACTTAAATACTTTTAAATACATAACTATTATACATAGAACACCCAGACCCGTAACAGAAATTAAAATTCATCATTTCAATTTCTGCCCGGCCGGGAATCGAACCCGGGACCTCTAGCGTGATGATGTCTAGATGTTGACCATTGAACCACTCAGGTCGTCAAAATTATTAATTATTTAATAATATTTTTCATAATTCACGAAAATACACTACCCTACAGAAATCAAATTGTTTGTTATGACTTTTATGAATGACGTTCTATGACGTTATATGTTAAAAAACTTGCTATACAGTTTATTTTTAATAAGCAATTCGTTCTTAGCGTGGTCTTATTATATGTATCATGTATGTACAAATTGTTGTTATTAATTAAATCGGCCCATAGGTTAATACGGGCCAGCTAAAATTTGCCATTCAATCTCTCTTCTCTCCTTTGTGGTCGTTCAAAATCGTACATTTTCACGGATAGATATGGCCTATCCGAAATGCATGTTGTGATGTCATTCCAGTGTAATAAAATCATACGATTGGAGATGGAGATAGCGGTACCGTTCCTGTGTTAAGTTCGTGAACGGCAGCGATACCGCCGATCTCCTATAGCATGCCGCCATTTTGATCCCACCCTCTGGAATGACGTACCGCCTCGTACTGCCGAACTCAGTATCGGTCAAAATGAACGAAATTACTGCCATTGGCCCGTATATTATATTAAGTAACGATCCGTTTCACATTTAGAGTTTGAAACATCACAATTTTAAATTGAATAATATGCTAGAAAATATTACTTTATAGTAGAATATGATACCCTTGGAGATTTTCAGATTCCTTTCGTGTTTTGTTATTTTGAGTGCTTCCTAAGTATTCTGCAATGTTAAATTTAATTATTAAACGAAAGCAAATTAAAACTACAAAGCTTGAAAATTATGTTAGTAGAACGGAACATAAAATTCTTTCCCATAAAGTAAGAGTATAACCAGTCCATTTCACAGAACAGCCTAGAGTAGAGCCTATCCGAAATGCATGTTGTGACATCCTTTCACAGGGTGGGATCAAAGTGGCGGCGTGCTTTCGAAGATCGGCGGTACAGCTGCTGGTGCGGCCTTGATGGACTGGCCTGCTTTTGCTGCACTTTTTTTAATGTTTAGTTATCTTATTATTTATCAGCGCTTTCGTTACGGTCTGTAAGTTTGTCCGTGGTTATCAGCGGAAATACATTACCTATCCTCTTGTAGACATATTATAATATTATTATTTATGATCAATAAATAAATGAGACAAACTGATACTGAGGCGTCCCTGCGCAAAAATGGGAACAGAACTCCAAGTACCAGTAATAAAGAAATAAAGCTTGTAGTTTACGATGTCAGAGGTAAACCGCACTTAGAAATTGGTTTCAATAAAATGTTGACTGGATTATACGTCAAGGCATAGAAATCAGAGTAGCTTAGGGAAAGCTGTGTACTTGCCTACTCTTACTAACGTCATGCAGACTGGCCGTGAAGTGCTGTTAGTAGGTAGGTGGATTTTATCGCAGTTAACCACAATAAAGTGTTCGGGGACGAACGGCTCTCCGCACTCCAAGTCTGACATTGTGCTGCAGCTCCAACAGAGCAATGACTGACCTGAAATGGTAATATAAATCGATTTTAGACATGAACAAGTAACCTTTATACAGGGTGTAAAAAGACCGCTAGCATTAATTGAAACCCCATATTCTACCCATGAAACTGAACTCATAGTTTAGGCAGAAATCGAGATTCTTTTAAAAAAATTGTGATTTGAATAAAAACATAACTTAAAGAGCACCTTCTTATAGATTAAATCCAGTTATTTTCTGCAGAACGGAATGTGCTTTGTAAATAGCAACACAGTCACAAATGTCAAGTTTGACAGTTTATTGTTTATTTATTAACACTCGAGTATAAATAAAATTTCATCGATTTAAATACTGCAGTAAAACAATTGCAAGTATCAGATCAGCTGTTACAGTTCATTGGCAAATATCAACGAAGTTATTTGTTAAGGTTTGTTTTATTTTTATTACATCAACAATGTACAGGGTGACAAATAATGAAACCCTGTTTAAGACTGCTACTCAGCAGCATAATAAAATAGGTATTTCTTTAATAAGACAAAAAAACATAATTCTATTTTTTCTAACGAATTAAATTGTAACTTAATCGGCAACATACTTATCAAGCAACCAGACCATATTTTTATTTGAGAATTTCGAATTTTTAGTACCTACGTTTAAAATAGCAAAAATATACACTAATACATATAAAATAATAATAAAAATTAAAATATTAATTCATGGTGCCCAGAAAGCTTTCTGCGTTGCCTCGTTGAATAGCGATGATAATCCGTTGCCCGAGGAACGAGCCAACTCTTCGGTCACCAGTGGTGTCATTTAATTTTTTTGAAAATTCTGTAAAGAACTTTATCGCACCAGGGCCCTACGGTCCCAACGTTTCTACCCCAAACGGCTGAAATACGAAGTCTTGCGCTAGACTTTCGTATTTCCTCCACTTGAGGTCTTCCGCAGCTGAGGCCGCAACCCCAGCGCAGCTGCCAGTGGAGGCCACATGCGAAGGCGTCAGTGTGTCCACACAGGTAGAGTCCCACACCAGCACTCTCCCATGCTGCCACCCAATGAGTGTCATGCCGTCGGGTCTGTTGCCATCGTCACGTACGGTACCTTTCGGCTCTAATACGGCCGGTACGTTGACGGTGACAAGTGCCCTACGAATGACGTCATTGATTGCGGCGTGCCTGGAGTGCACCACAAGAAAGGTAGTGTGGACGAACCAAATAGACCCCCAATTTTATACCCAAACATGTAGACAACAATAAGTTGTCCAGGACGGTGCCGTTCTTCGAGGAGGGGACTGCTTGCAGCCAGAACCCTGACTCTCGCTCTGTCAAGGCTAGAAGACGAGCCCGTTCCGAAATATTGGCCGAAGAAACTAATAAATATTTTTGAATATTTTTGCATAAAGGCTCGTCCCAGAGCCGTTGATGCATCGGAGACTCTGGGAGAGGCTCATTCGGACATATAATTACCCAGGCTTTTTAGCAGTTGTGCAGCAAAGATTGTCCGTAAATAAATAAATATTCGTGGACAAATTCACACAGCGCCATCTAGCCCCAAACTAAGCAAAGCTTGTACTATGGGTGCTAGATAACTGATATACTACATAAATACTTTTAAATACATACTTATTATACATAGAACACCCAGACCCGTAACAGAAATTAAAATAATCATTTCAATATCTGCCCGGTCAGGAATCGAACCCAGGACCTCTTGCGTAGCAGACCGGCATGTAGACCATTGAACCACTCAGGTCGTCAGGTCGGATAAAACTTGTGTGTGGTCCTAGGATTTTGTTGACTAAATTTTCGGTGCTATAAACAGATGACAAAAAAAAACGGGAAAAGTGTGCCCACACTTGAAATTTTGCGCACTCCGATTCCGCCTAAACGAACTGGTAGCGAGGCTTGGGACCATGCTCTTGAATTAAGATCTAAATTTAGAATTTTGGAAATTACTATTCGAATCTAAAGGTATTAATTACTTAATTGTCAAATCGCCAAATAGGACTGCATCGTAAAAAGTACGTAAATTGCGGGACAAGAAGGCAGAAACGGAGCAAAAATAGGGCCATGTGTGATTTCATTTTAAGTAGTTCTTCACAATTGTTTTTCAAGTATAAATGGCGGGACAGAATTGTCCAAAATGGCACCCAGAAGACGTATAGTTTCTTTACTTAAAATTTTGATTACTGGGGCCTTTGAGTCAAAATTTGTTATAATTTCGGGTTTGTTGATTAAATTTGGGTCCCCAAATAAAGATAACATTTTGAAAAATTTAAGGATAGGCCGATATTATGAAACTCGGTGGATATAAGTTGTAGATCATTTAAAACTGTTGTAACTCCACCTCCAAGTGTCCCGTCATCTAGGTACCATACGTTTAATTAAGACTTTAATTTTGTAATAATAGGTTGTATTGCCAAACTAAATATAGCTGGTCCGAGTGGATCTCCCTGTGGACTGATTTATTCCTAACCCGCTTGTGGCTGCTGGGGCAAGGAGACGATCGTGGTTTAATCGGCCATGCAGAGAGGCTCGACGAGCGAAGCAATCTGCGTACGAAGCTTGGACTATTACTCGTCTCAATCGGGGCCCAAATATTAAAGCGGAAGTTAAACGCTGCCTCGAGGAACAGCAAGAGAGCGATCGCTAGAGCAAAGTTCGCCTTTATTAGCAGAATTGGCGAGTGACTCACGAGTTACCCCCTCTGGCCTGCTGGTCGCTCGCTAAAGCTGCCGAAGGAAACTTTAGTCAGTCGACCTTTTTACTACTGCGTAAACCTGACGGTACCCTGGCCCACAGTGCAATAGAGAAAGCCAATTTACTGGGGGCTCTCTTTGCCTCAAACTCGACACTGAATGACGGAAGCGCCGACCCGCCTACCATCCAGTGGTGCGGCAAATCAATGCCAGAAATATCCTTTTCTCAGCAAAAGTTTCGTCGGGCTCCGCTCTCTCTAGATGTTTGAAAGTCGAGTAGGCCTGATGGTATTCCGGCGGTGGTGCTTAAAGTGTGTGCTCCCAAATTGTGCCCGGTACTAACGCGCCTCTTTGCACTCTTATACTCTACTGGGATAGTCCCGTCTTCAAGTGGGTGGAAGACTGCCCATGTGTACCCTGTACCCAAAAAGGGCTACAGATCATACCCATCGAATTACAGGCCTATCCCTATTACCTCCCTTCTCTCTAAGGTGATGGAGCGAGTTATAAACGCACAGCTCCTTAGTTACCTAGAAGAACACGATCTCTTGAGCGACCGTCAATATGGTTTCGACATTGTCGCTCAACGGGTGATTCTTGTGTACCTAACACACCGTTGGGCTTTAGTTGTTGAGAGTCAAGGTGAGGCACTGGCTGTTGGCCTAGATATAGCGAAGGCGTTCGATCGGGTCTGGCATAGGTGTCTTCTGTCGAAGTTACCATCATACGTGCTTCCCAAGGGATTGTGCAAGTGGGTAACTAGCTTTTTGTCCAGCAGATGCATCAGAACTGTAGTTGACGGCTGTTGCTCCGATAGCTTGGATATTAACGCTGGTGTCCCGCAAGGCTCGATGCTGTCTCCAACTCTGTTCCTTCTTCATATCAATGATATGCTGTCCATTGACGGCATTCATTGCTATGCGGATGACAGTACTGGAGACGCCTTTTATACGGGTCGTGGGAATATCCCTCGTGCCATAGTGGAGGAAAGTCGCGAAGTACTTGTGTCTAAAATCGAGACTACTTTATCTAGAATCTCCGATCGGGGACGATTAAATTTAGTCCAATTTAACCCCACTAAGACACAAGTATGCGCGTTCACCGCCAAAAAAACTCCATTCGTTGTAACTCCACAGTTCCAGGATACACTGCTTGCCATCTCTAAGAGCATACATATCCTAGGTGTCAATATCTCCAGTGACGTCCAGTTTCGCAGTCATTTGGAAGAAAAGGTCAAGCTCGCATCTACAAAGCCGTGTTCTACCGCTTTTACAACGGTGTTTGTTCTGAAGAACTGTTTGACATGATGCCTACAGCTACATTCGCGAACTGTGCGGTTCCAAAGGAACTTTCTCCCACGCACACTATGGTTGTGGAATGAACTACCTGGAGAGGTTTTCCCTGGAGAGTACAACATGGAGTTCTTCAACAAGGGGTTAAAAGGTTTTTACGGGGGTTCAACTTGTACCGTGTATATGTATGGTGTCCTCCAAAAAATAAACAAAGTCTAGTGAAAACATGGACACTTTCATTAGAGTGTCCACACTCAGGTCCGGTTCCGACACGGCCATCCTACGAGACACACTTCGCACAAGTCGCGCAGTACTTGTGTCTAAAATCGAGAGTACTTTATCTAAAATCTCCGATTGGGGACGACTATATCTAGTCCAATTCAACCCCACTAAGACACAAGTATGCGCGTTTACCGCCAAGAAAACTCCATTCGTTGTAGCTCCTCAGTTCCAGGACGCACCGCTTGCCATCTCTAAGGGCATACATATCCTAGGTGTCAACATCTCCAGTGACATAATGTTTTAAACTATCGCGGTTATTATTACACATTTTAAGGGTATGTGACCATGATGCAAGTGTGTCGAAATATCGGGCTACTCGTCAACAAAGGTACGCGTTAGGCGGTAGGCGGTAACCCGGAACATACCCATAAAATCTCCCGTGACGTTCAGTTTCGCAGTCACCTGAAAGAAAAGGTCAAGCGCGCATCTGAAAAGCTGGGTGTGTTTAACAGATCCAAGCAATTCTTCACGCCGGGGCAACGACTTTTCCTTTACAAGGCTCAAGTCAGACCCCATTTGGAGTATTGCTCCCTTCTATGGGCGGCAGAACCGGAATATCAGCTTGGACCTTGTGACTCGATCCAAAAACGCGCTATGAGAATTGTCGATGATAGCATGCTAACAAGTGGTGGGGGGTTGAGCCGCTGAGCCAGCGGAGGGATTTCGCCTCCCTTTATGTGTTCTACCGCTTGTACAACGGTGTTTGCTCTGAAGAAATCGCACCGCTCGCCACCGACAGGGAGTTCATTCTCACACCTTGGAGCCAAATTGGTCGCGAACTGTGCGGTTCCAAAGGAACTTTCTCCCACGCACATTAAGGTTGTGGAATGAACTACCTGGAGAGGTTTTCCCTGAAGAGTACAACAGGGTGTTCAGCAAGAAAGGGGTAAAAGGTTTTTACGGGTTCGGCTTGCGTGGGTTATGCTTCTGGTATTGCAAACTTCCATAGGCTGCGGTGACTGCCTACCATTAGACAGGCAGTAAGCTTGTTTGCCACCTTGGTGGTAAAAAACACACACACACACGCCTTCATGTTTTATCTGAAACATGAAAACACCACAGCACTGTACCATGTTCGCTCGGTCACTACTGGCCTTACGGTGGGAAGACACCCACTACTACTAGCTCTCTACTAGTAATTCAAAACTCAAAGTAATAATATTTTACTTAAGAAATAAGAAATCAAAATTAATAAACACTGCTGACATGTAAACTCATTGACGTTCATTCGTCACAGTTTTGTAAATAGTGGATACTTTATAGAGGTACTACTGTACTAGTCGTACTTTTATAACCTGTACATACACTACTGTTAGTATACTTCTACAGTATACTTCTCAAAATGAAACTGCTAAAATCGTAAAATATTTACTTTAGTAATAGCTGTCTATAGAGTATAGACTATCAGCAGCTCGTGGTTTGCTTTTCCACCAAATCTGTACTTATTCCATAAGATACGCATAGTCAAAGGTAACACAGTATATCTGCTATCATAACACGTGATAATAGTCCATGGGTTACACAAAAAGTAACCGCCATAGACTAAACTAACATTCACTTTATGATCTCTACTAAAATATTATTTGTACTGTCCATCGGATAAACTAGTCAAAGGTCACAATCCATCGATTACCGAAACAACTAAACAAGTAAAATTACGTCATCGTCATAGATTTTTGGAGCTGTTCGATCGAATCTACTCTATCTGGGACTACGTTATCTATATGGTAGTTTGAAACGATTTAACAATGTTTGTAATAACAGTGTATTGAGATAATAAAGTGATATTACAATACAAATAGCAAACAATAAAAGAATAGGATGAATGTAGCATAATTACTGAAGCAGACATAATGTGAGACTACTAAATGCTTGGGTCGCTTGAAGACGCGCCACCAGCCATGGTCATCATGCCTGACCGAAAACATGAGGTGCGCCAGGAGCTCTTTTCTTTACGCCCTCGTCCAAATTACTAGTTGTAATCCCTTCTGCACTCACACTGTCTATTCTGGAGGAAGGCCAGTTCATATTTTAACGGAGGAGCAGCTAATTCCAGTTCTTGTCTCGTCGATGGTCGAATGTAAAGTGGTCGTTACGGCCGCGCGCCGAATATGACGTTATCACTGAATTTTCAGCCATCCAACTAGGTGGCGCCTTGAGAGAACGTCTATCGTATACATGTCCGGTTCCGACATAATATCCGGCACCCTAGAGACCAAACGTGTGGGATGTGTACGGATTATCGTCCAGTGTGGGCATTTTTAGTAGCATCAGTGTTCAAATTGTGGAAGGCATACCCAGGGCCCCATCTTTCTGTGATAATATTTTCTGATGCATAACTCGTTGACAACGAAGATATTTAATTCATGACGTTAAGGATACCGTCTTTAGCCGGGTGATGAATTGTATAATAATGGCTGGCCGGAGCACGTAGAAAAGAAAACAACTTACTATAATGGATGTAATATATATGTCGCAGCCGGATGGTTAAATTAGCCGGTTAACTAAACGGCTAGCTTTTTGAGCAGTTATTTAGTTGAAAATTTGCCAGTTTCATAAGATTTGAAAGTGATGTTGAAAAAACGATATTGCCTCGAGTTTACGCAGCTCTTCCACACATTGTTCCAATGCTAACCTACACACCATAACTTCAAAGTATAATAATAGTTTAAATTAGGTTTCTATTCGGTTAGTTTAGGTTAGCATTATGACAATGAATGGAAGAGCTCCGTAAACTCGAGGCAATATCGTTCATTTGACTTTACTTTCAAAGTTCATGAATTTGGCCAATTTTCAATTTAATAACTGCTTAAATAGCTAGCCGTTTGATTAACCGGCTAATTTAACCATTTGGCTGCGACATATACATAGTATAAAACAAAGTCGCTCCCCGCCGTCTGTCCATGGTCTGTTCCTATGTAACTATGTACGCTTAGATCTTTTAAAATACGTAACGGATATTAATGCAGTATTCAACAATATATAGAGTGATTCAAGAGGAAGGTTTATATGTAAGAAAAAAAAGGGTAGGTAGTACACCTACCCCAGGTGTACGCGAACGATGTCGCGCCGGGTCCACTAGTGATATATAGAAGCATCATACGGGGTCATCGGATAGTGATTTTGAAAGCATGTAGGAAACGTGTGTTCCCTACATGCTTTCGAGCCTTCATGAGCCTCATATGGCTCCTCCTTCCTCTTCCCCCCGGACCTCGACTACGAGTAGACGTTCCTAAACCTGTGTCAGTTTATCCTAAAATCATTAATAAAATTTTAAATTCAAAAAATCAAAGTTAAAAAATTAGGAGTTCATAACCGCAAGGAGATTGTGTGGCACGAGCATCAGCGCGTTCAGAGCGTGAGTGTACGAGCGGCGATACTGCGGGCGACTGGGGAGTGAGTGAGACGGACGCTGCGTCGGAGTGAGACAGCGGTACTGTATTGTTACGCGCGCAAGCGGGTTATACGCGCTGACACGCTCTGCCATTTGAAGGAAAGAGATAGCAGTATTTTTGTGCGCTTACTTCGAATGCGCTTGAGTTTGTCGGGTACATTTAACCTCTTGATTGTTAATATGAGCCTGGTACTGCGATAGTAACAACAGACAATACGTGGTTTGTACGAGCTACCTATTTGAGCTTGAACTTGTCCAGATCCGCTTAATGGATTGTGCCAACCTGGTACTACGACAGTAATCAGTAGAATTTGTGTTGCTTTGCATGCATGTGTGCTTTTATTTGCTACTGAATAGACGAAAGAAGTATTGTCCGCCTGCTAATACAGCCCAGTATTAAGAACTAAACTGGCACAGCTTCGCTTTGCTTACTTGTTTTGTTGCCCGCGCGAGTAACGCAGCGACCAACCGAATCTGAATACATACATTCTAATAACACCGCCACCTATTGCCCTAAGTACGAAGTACTACAACTACGTACCTCGTGCACCATTCAGTTTGTGCGACTTTCTTCTGTCTAACTATGTTGAACTCAACGCTTAACAGACCCATGTCGGACCCAGAGATGTCAATTTGCGTCTCCGAAGAAAATGTATCCCCTCTGAATACCAATTTTGTTGGGGACCGGAGAGGCCGACTTATGTCTAGGGGAACCCAAAATGAAAACATCCTGCAATTCGAATCTTTTAAGATTGAAATTAGGAAGCTAATCACTTGTTCTACGGTTACGCATAGGGAAGAGCTAAGGCAACTTCATTTAACTATGAAAGAAATTCAAGATACCAATAAAAATATCGAAGTGTCTATTGCGCATGTTATGGCACAAAATGAAGAGCTTAAACAAAGGATTGGGTTGCTGGAGGAACGAGAAAAAGAGGACCGCGAGTACATAATGTTCCTCGAGGATAGACTTGATGACTTCCAGCTGGGAAGCCGTAAGACCAATTTCGAAATAAAGGGTGTGCCAAAAAAATCGCCAGAAACAAAAAAAGATTTAATAGATATGGTTATAACTCTATCGGAAAATATTGATTGTAAAATAACAAAATCGGACATCAGGGACATATACAGAGTGAAGAGTAAGAAACCTGAGCAAAGAAATACTCCCATTGTGGTAGAAACTGGTTCGGCTCTATTAAAAACTGATTTCTTAAAAATGGCTAAATCTTATAATATACGAAATAAAACTAAATTATGTGCTAAGCATTTGGGCTTCAGGACCGACGAGGACACTCCTGTTTTTCTTCAGGAAAATCTTACATCTAAGGGAGCTCGCCTGTACTTTCTGGCTCGCGATCTTGCCAAATCTAAAAACTATAAATTCGTCTGGACATCCTATGGAAGGGTTTATGTGCGAAAAACCGAAAACTCTCCGATAATAATGATAAAACAAGAACAACAAGTTCACCAACTACTCTTGGAGAACGAATGACTATGCAAACTTAGATTAATTCCGATTGTTACTTTTATAAATGTAAAAAGCCTATCACTGTTATATTGTAATTTGGTGCAAAGCACGTCCTACCCATATTTGCAAATTGGATTTGTTGTTATTTACTCGCGCACACACAACAATACAAAAATTATCACACTTTCAAAGACAAGCACACATCACTCACATACCCACAAACACATACACACCCACAATATGACTCAATCAACTACTTTTCTACGCTCTACAGTTTCCTTCAAACTTGAAACACAATTTAAGATTACTATGAACACCATTATTACTTTGTATACAAAGGCGAAGCTTAAGCACAAGAATAGCAAATCCTTTAAAAATGCCTGGTTACTGTTTTATTTCCTTGCAAATGGGTGACACGCTAAAAACATTGAACGAAATAGACAAAATTGATATCGCTCGTACTATTGAATGTCAGTCTCAGGAATTAGAGAATCAAATACAGATTAGAAATGACGACCTATTAATTATATCACAAAATATCAGGAGCATATATAGCAATTTTGATGATTTTATTGCCACTTTAACCACCTTCTCATTTCAAACAGATATCATTATTCTGACCGAATGTCGGTTAAGCCCGAATAAAACCTTACCGCAACTTAATAATTACCTAGCTTATTCCACGAGCCACCAATTAAATCAAAATGACGGTGTAGTGGTGTATGTTAGAAAAGAACTAAAGCATAAGATTAAAGAGATAAGGTTATCGTTAGCATCATGCCTACAGATCGAGATTTTAAATAATATCGTCTTGGGCATTTACCGATCTCCATCACACCCCAATACGGATAGTTTCGTAAACTCGCTAAGCACACATTTAGAAACACTAAACTCATCCAAGGGCATCATTATTGCGGGTGATATAAATATAAACATTCGTTTAAAAATCTCGGAACTGGCACAGGAACGTAAAAATAGAATAAAATATTTGAACATGTTGTCATTTTATGGCATATTAGCCGGTCATACTTTACCTACTCGCGAGCAAAACTGCTTAGATCATTTCATGTTAAGGCTCGACAAAACAAAACACATAGCAACAATTGCAGTGATGCATACTACTATTACAGATCATTTTACAACATTCCTGTCCATCTCAAAATTAAAATACCTACCAAAAGATAAAAGAACTAAAACCACAGTTAATTATGAAAATGCCTTAAAATATATAAAAAGTAAAAACCTATCCGAATTGTTGCACTGTGACAACCCTAATACTGTTGCTAATTGTTTAATAGATCATATTTCTGAAAGCTTAAATATGAATACAACCATAAGACCTGTACCTTGTAGCAAACGAATTGTTAAGCCTTGGATTTCTCAGGGAATGTTGCGGTGTATTAGGAATCATGACAAACTACAAAAAAAATCTCGCATCGACCCCTATAATGAAGTCCTTCGTATAACATACCGTCGGTATAGAAATTACTGCAATAATTTAATAAAATCTCTAAAAAGAAAATATGAGAGAGATATACTCACGAACTCGTTAAATAACAACAAATTATTGTGGAAAAACATAAAATATATAACAAATTCTAGCAAAGCACACACTTCAAACACGGATCTACTTAATATTAAATCTTCGCCTTGCGAATCAGCGAATTACATAAATAATTACTTTGTAAATATAGGTAAGGAATTGGCTAATAAAATTCAACCTGCAGCAACAACAAACACAAGTGACACCATCTTACCTGGTTTACAAAAAAGTCAAAATTCATTTGCTCTGCTGCACACAGATTATGTTGAGGTGAAAGATATATTGATGAACTTGAAGTCAGATAGTGCCCCTGGCTGGAATAATATCCCCACATTATTTCTAAAACTAGCGTGTAGTAAAATTGTACCTATAATTACTCACCTGATAAACTTGTGCTTTGATAAAGGTATCTTTCCTGCCCCTCTAAAACAATCGTTTATAACACCAGTTCACAAGGGTGGGGACAGGGACGATATTAACAATTACAGACCTATTTCGGTACTACCTGCTCTTTCAAAAATTTTAGAAAAGGCTCTAAATGTAAGATTGCTGAATTATTTGAACAAATTCAATTTACTATCATCTGCTCAATTTGGTTTCAGACGAGGAAAGTCGACAGAAGATGCTGTTTCTGAGCTAAGCTCTATTGTCACAGAACAACTTGATAATAAAAATAAATGTCTGGCGGTTTTCCTTGATCTGAAAAAAGCATTCGATACCGTCTCTGTTCCTATCCTCGTACACAAACTGGAAAACATTGGAATTCGAGGTGTTCCACTTGATCTTTTTAAAAACTATCTGTCGGAAAGAATACAGAAAGTAAAACTGCATGGTTGCGACAGTAATGGTTTCCTCAGTGACGGGGCGGGCGTGTCTTACGGTGTGCCTCAGGGAAGCGTTCTAGGACCAACTCTTTTTCTTATTTACATAAATGACCTTTGTACCATGAACATTGAAAACGCTAAAATCCTGTCGTATGCCGATGACACGGCCGTGATCTTCACTGGGGCATCCTGGGAATCTGTTAAGACTCTTGCTGAATGTGGTCTGGCCAAAATATTTACGTGGTTACAACGTAATCTCCTTACGTTAAACACCTCCAAGACAAATTATATTTGTTTTGGTATTTATAATAGTTCTCAACCAGGCCATGATTTCAATGTCAAAATACATAGTTGTAGAGATGACACTGATACAATCAACTGCAACTGCCCAATCATTGAAAAAGTTCCTCACACTAGATATCTGGGTGTCATTGTCGATCAGAGATTATCATGGTATCCGCACATTGAACATGTCATAAAAAGACTGAGAAAGCTTGTTTGGATATTTAAAACACTTAGACACGTAATGCCAAACCGTCCTCGTGAATTGAAAGATTCCCCCAAGCATCTTCTCAATCAAATATATATTTCTCTCGTACAATCTGTACTGGTATATTGCATTCCGATCTGGGGTGGAGCGGCAAAAACCCAATTTCTTGATTTAGAACGAGCTCAACGAGCACTAATCAAGGTTATGTATTTTAAAAGAATACGATTTCCGACTGAAATCCTGTATCAAACTAGTAACCTCCTCACTGTTCGAAAGTTATATTTGCTTCTAACATTATTAAAAACCCACAGATCACTCAGATATGACCCCACTCTTTTGAACAAAAGAAGGAAAGACGTAGTAATACAGGGTTCAGCACCAAAAACTACTTTTGCCAGTCACCAATTTGTATTTCAGTCGGCGTATCTTTATAATAAAATAAACAAAGAAATTTTTATTTATGACAAACAGTACAGTGATTGCAAAAACATACTGACGAAATGGCTACATAGTAAAACTTATGAAGAGACCGAATCTTTATTGGAGCGTACCGTTTAATAATAGTTCATGATACACAATTAAGAACACACACAAACACACATACACACACACACACACCACACACACACACACATACACACACACACACCACACACACACACACACACATACACACACACACACACACACACGCGCAGTTTACTTATTTTTACATAATGTGCCTTATATATTTTTATATATACCATACATAGATATATATATGTATATATACATGGATTGTATTATTGTTAAATAGAAAAACTCACCTGTACCTACCTCTATAATTACCATAGGAAGAGCGGAGCCTCCTACCACAGGCTTTTAGCTTAAAAGGAGGCTCCAACGACAGTAGATTTAAGGTAAAAAAATTGTGAAAGAAATAAAGATATTTTAATTTAATTTTTTTTTTTAATATGGGTCCTGGCTTAATACTAAATCGATGGTCAGGAGCTACGTAAGGTGGCCCGGCATTGACGAGGCTATCGAAGCGCAATACAGGTCAGCGCGCCGGTGCCATGCCACCGGCCGCAGCGACCCTATGAACGGGTCCTATTGGACTTCTTGGGACCTTTGGACAGCTGCATGAACTTGGTAGCAATTTAAGCCCGGACCAAATGGATTGAAGTGTATCGTATGTGTGCGCGATTAGCGAGCGCGTTTTAACCTCATAAAGCCGAATACGGTAATAAGGGTCACTGAGAAACAATACAAATACGTAAAGAAAACAACCCTCGCGGAAAATGGCGGCGAGACAAGCAGTGAGCTTTAGGATTCAGGAGGCCTTGGTTCCAAATGGACGAACGGCGTAAATATCGATAAGCTGAGACGAAAACTCTGATTATACGGTTGAAGCAGGCTCACCAGCATCAGCGTGGGCCATGACCTCTCGCAGCGCGGACAGCGCAGAACCCGCTGATAACAACGACCAAGTACACACATTTGATTTAATACTTAAGAATACGAATTAAGAACAAAATGTCATCGTCGCGATGTTGTATTTAATACCTACAAAATACTAAAACTAGTTATTAAACCTATTGTTATTATATAAAATGTTTATTTCGTAATAATAATAATTTGAATATTGTACACCCGAAATGGGTAAACTGCTATAACATGTATTTGTTATTAATAAATATTTACTTTACTTTACCTAAAAATTACACGAGATATCCGAGACAACTTTTGGCAGCTACTGAACCTAAAAATTTTGGAACATTTTGGGTTTCTCGGTTATAACTTCTACAACTTGCGTGTTAGCGCAAATAAAATTTAATTTTAAACAAATTAAATTTAAAACTTACCATGTCTCACGAAAACTAACAGCAATATTAGAGGTACAACAAAGGATAGGGTTGCCATTTTCAAAGGTAGTTACGTTCACTGTGTAACAATAGATTTTAATGGCTATCACGTATGCGACGGTTAGCACGGGCTGGGTTTGGCGAGCGAATGAAGGGCCGCCGTACAGCCATCACGGCGATACAATAATAGGTACAATATATATCTAACGTCACGTTTTTTTCCGTAAGGATAGGCTGAGACCACATCGTTCCACTTGCTGAGATTCTGATAGATCTCTCTCGGAAGTAGTCCAAGCCAACTATGCATTACTTTCTCTATCCTAGTTGTTCCACTCTAGCTTTGAAGGCGTCTAGATTATACTGATCAGGGAACACACTCGCAGGTAACGCGTTCCATTCCTTAGACGTCCGTATTACAAAGGTTGAACTAAAGCGGCTGCTGCGCATGGCTGAAAAATCCACAACATAAGAATGAAGCGCTCGCCGGGCGCGAATCCAGCCTCTAAAAACTGTTGTGTTCTCGCGCACGCGAGCCCGAGGTCCTGCCTTGGCCTTAATCCAGGATTTGGCAGATCAGGTAATTATATTGGAGCGACTGCCATTTGACCTCAGTGACCCTGGTGTCGTGGGAGCCTGACCAGATTAAATTCAATGAATCATGTATCATGGTTACACATTCAGTCATCTGAATGTGCAGGTTTTATCACGATGTTTTCACTTACCAGAAGAACATCGTTTTGTACCTATTCAACTAACAAACATAACTCAAGAAAGTCATAAGTCATTGGCGTCATTTAGATTCGAACCCGATACCTCTCGCTTACTAGTCGGATACCATAACCGATGGATAACTAGGCCACCGATGCGTTCGTCCTTACATTCACTGATACTGGCCAAAAACGCACACATTACCTACACACGCAGACATGGGTGCTTGAAATCATGAGCGTAGCATTGAAATCATGAGCGTAGCAATAATTTCCATCTTAATTACTTACGTTAAGTAGGTAACTACAAGGACAGCTAATTTAATAAGACTAACTAAAATTGACATTTCGGCCTTCCTCTGCTGATCCATATGGAGTGATCGCAATAAAATACACTAAGGTAATTCAATTTTAGCCCTTAAAATCAGATGATCAAACGAACTTACCTGAAGTGAAGTTCGATCTTGATTATCTTGTCTTCGTCGGAGAGATTTAACCATGTAGTAGCCCCGCTACGTCAACCAACTCGCACAAGTATTTAGAGGAAAAGAGACTAAAATGTATTGCTGTCTCTTTCTCCCCCATTTCTCTGGTCCCTGAGATTCGCATGTTCATTATTTTAGAGCAAAGACAACCCATATCAACATTGATTCTATGGGCTACAGTGTTAAGGGTAGGGAGGGACCTTAAATCTCTCCGACGAAGACAAGATAATCAAGATCGAACTTCACTTCAGGTAAGTTCGTTTGATCATCTGATTATCTTGTCTTCGTCCTCGAGATTTAACCATGTAGATGTTCAGAGAATATCATCAATGTTGCAATTAATAAATAACACAAACATATAAAAAAATCACAGCGTTGTGTATTTCTAAGATATACATTGGAATTACAAAAAAAAAATATTTACTCAATTACACAGACTACAATAAAAGATTGGACCTGGACTCAACAATTGGTCTGTTATAAAAATTTGCGAACGCTGCTGATTGGTTAGCCCAACCTGCAGTGCGTCTAATCACGTCTACGCTAACGCCAGCGCGAGACGCTGCTGACGTCGAAGCGTGTCGGGTGCTATGAGCCCCAAATACAGTTGTATCGATGCCACTGTCTTGCAAGGTTTGTTTTAACCAACGTCCTATGGTCTGCGACGACGCAGCTTTATGAGGCTTTCTGAAGGTTAGAAACAAATTGTCTTCATTATTTAATCTAATTGAAGATGACATTGTCAAATACGCTTGCAAGGTAGCTACTGGACACACACTAGGCCGTTCTGCATAATATGGTAAATTAAAAACAGGCTGAGCACGCCCAATGCCCGAAGTTTTAACCAGATCTGATATTGTAATGACAACTTTGTCAGAATAAAAAACTATATTAGATATTTTAATCAGTGTTATAGTTTGCGTCCTGTGTCCCGACGCCAAGGCAAGTAGCATTACTAACTTTTTCTTAATTTTTCTAAATTAATCGTATCATTTGACAAATTTCCCAAGTAGTCTAAAACAATGCTAGGATTCCAAGTGACATTGTAACGCGGAAAAGCCGGTTTTAACTTAAATATTCCTTTGAAGAAACGCCTAATGCGGTCATCCTGGCCAATATGATTATTTGATATTAAGGAAATTGCTGATCTATGGTTGTTTAAGGTGCCATATGACGAGCCTGATTGGAAACACATACTAAGAAAATCTAATAATGAATTAACTGTAACAATATAAAAATCACAATTATTACAGGTACAATAGGCCCACCATTGCTTAAGGCTCGAGGAGTACTGTGATTTCGTACTCTGAGAGATCGAGGCAAGCATTACATTTAAAGCCGATTCCGGGATGCCTTGTCTAATAAAGCCTTCCCGGATAGCACACTCGCCGCCAAGGAAAGTTGCCGATGTAGCGGGTGTGTCGATCTGAAAGGAGAGGACAGGAGATCTTCATCAGGCGAGAAATGACAATTTGCCTCACTGACAGTGATTTAAAAAGTGGGTACCATGGCTGTGATGTTGACTGGGGTACAACAAGTATACCAGTAGCACCATCACTAATGATTTTATTTAGGCATTTAAGAATTAAAGCAAATGGCGGGAAAGAAGGCCCAATTCACTGTAAAGGCATCAATATTCTCCGCATACGGGTCTCTCTTCCACGATATGTATCTAGAACACTTTGCATTAACTCTAGTAGCAAAGAGGTCAATGTGTGGCGATCCAAAAGTAGTTACTATTTTTGAGAACGCGTATCTACCTAGCTCCCATTCCGTATCAACATTTAGTTTACGTGACTCGCCGTCAGCTTCGATATTTAACAAAGATTTTATATAGGACGCGAACACAAAGATTCTCCTTTCTTCACACCATTTCCAAATCATATTAGCCACATAGTTTAAGTGAGGGTACTGAACCCCGCCCATCCTGTTAACATATGCTATCGCCGTAGTGTTATACACTCGAAGAAGAATATCACAGTCTTTCTTATTATTGGCAAATGACTTCAACCCGAAATAGCCTACTAGCAGCTCTAGATAGTTAATGTGATTTGAGCTTTCGTTATTAGTCCAGCTACCTCCAGTTTTCTCCCCATTAAACGCAGCGCCCCAACCAGTGGTAGAAGCGTCAGTATAAATCTCTAATTCGTAATTATATTGCTTGATATGGTTAACCGCTGACAAGAGACTACATCTCCACCATTTCAAATCACTATGTAAACTATCTGGAATCTTCATGAATGCATCATAATTATCTTTGTTACTAAGTAATGCCAAAAACTTGGCTCTTTCCAGCGACTTTGTATACAGCCAGCCATAAGCGACTGCAGGGCATGCTGCGGTAAGCGAGCCTAGAAACTGAGCAAATTCTCTTATGCGAATAGTTTTAATTGATAATAAAATATTAACACGCTGTAAAAGAGTAAGTCTTTTGTGTTTAGGTAATTCTAAAGTCATTGTTTTAGAATTTAATACAAAACCTAAAAAAATACACGTTGTACTTGGAATGAAATTACTTTCTTTACTATTTATAATAAAGCCTAATGTTGTTAAACATACTATTGTTTTATTCAGGTTTTCTAAACATTCACTTTCCGTATCACCTAATAAGCAAAGATCATCCAGATACCGAATGGATCTAAAGCCTTGCGAGCGTAATTGTGTCATTACCGGTTGTAATATTTTAGTAAAAATATAGGGCGCTGAACATAGGCCGAATGGTAAAACAGTGAATTCATAAAGATTTTCGTCAAAATAAAATCGTAGGAATTTCCTATGACTCTCATGAATTGGAAGTAAAAAGTAAGCTTCCTTAAGATCAACGGTGGACATAAAACAGTTTTTACTCATAAGACTAGTAGCAGTTCTAATGTCTTCCATCTTAAAATGTTGAGGATATACAAATTTATTCAACTTTTTAAGGTTTAGTATAAAACGTTTACTTCCGTCATTTTTTGGAATTAAGAATATATCTGAAATGTATTGTCCTTTCAAGGGATTACATTTCTTTATGGCTTTAATTTGTAACAAACGATCTGACTCATTTTTTATTTCAATAGACTCGCGCTTGTTAAAACTACGCTTTGGATACTCGCGCGGCTGTTGTTGAGGCAAAGTCATAAAGGGAATTAAATAACCTGACACGGTATTTAAAATAAAATTATCATCAGTGATAGACCGCCATGCGTCTAGATAATATTTTAAGCGTCCAGCATGTACCTGCGGAGGTGATTCCGTGTCTACGGACGGGCGGCAGGGGCGCGCTGTGTCTGCGCAGGCTGGCGCCTCGCTGGCGGCGAAGGCGGCGGCGGGCGGCGCGCGGCCGCAGGGGCGGGCGCGGGCCGGCGGCGGTTGGGGTACGTCGCTCGCTGCCCACCGAACCGCTGCGGGTATGCTTGGCCGCTGCGCTGCTGCTGGCGCGCTCTACTCGGTGGGCCTTTCCAGTTTAAATTGGAAGTATTGGAGCTCGTCGAAGCAGTTGCCTGTATTAATTGCCCGGTTTTCTTTATCCCTCTGGAACTTTTAACTAGCTCGCCTAGGTTATCACCGAATAAATAGCTATCTCTCTTTCTATCCTTAAATGAATCAATTAATGGCTTATCGACCAAGGGTATAATAACTGACCGGCGAGTATCTGTTTCTGCGAAATGAGAATCGGCGATTAATTTCCCAGCTTCATTTAGTGTTTTGACTGCCGCCGACAAATCTGGATTTTTACGTAACAAGGACGTCATTGCGTTTCCTACGGCCGTAAGAGCCCGACCAAGTTGATCTTGCTTGGCAAGCAAACGTTTGTCTCTGAGCCTGCAGGACTCAACTAGCATGGCGCCGATCTCTGGATTCAGAGCAGGGCCTTTTGCCAGAGGAACGTTTTTTGGGAATGGATACTTCTTTATAAGTTCTTCTTTATTTTCTTTTTTGAGCCCTTTCAATAAAATATTTTGAAAACGTTTCGCCACATCTTCTTGCAGATTGTCACCGTATTCTTCAGCCTCTTCTTCAATAACACCCAGGCTTTTTAGAAGTTCGGCGTCAAAATTCTCATTTTGAGGGGTATTCGCAGGGGGCTCGTCGTTTTTAGGCGGCTCGGAGGGTTGGACAATTTCTACAACCTCCGGCTCGTTCTGTATGGATTCCAGATGTACTGGAAGCGAAATAAGCCTTCTTTTACGTAAATGTCAAATTGAAGGTAGGTAACAAAAAAATTAAAATGAGAAGTAGTTACAAATAAAATGTTATACGTAAGTACTTGGTACCTTACTAACTCAGAACATCTTTATTTGATCGCATAATATGCGTCCCAAGCGAATTATCTTGGTAAATAATGTTACTAGCAAATACTAGCAAAAAAATTATCCTCGAAGAAAACAACGAGGTTTATAAATGTAGGTACCAGTAGGTAACTAATAATGCCACACTCGAAGAATACAGCAAGAGTGGATTAAGTACATAATTTAGCATAATAACCTTCAGGTTGCACATCATCTTCATCGCTTGAGTAAATAATCCTTTGACTGCGATGCCGTCGACGCTCGTCCAATTTGAGCTCGTATTTCTTCATCTTCCTCGCCCACCGTTCTTCTTTTGTTTCGTCGTGACTTCTTTTCGGCATTTTATAGTGGAAAATTCTACGAAAATTCGTACGTGAAAAAACGTCACTATCGAACTTAGGTTCGTTGAACACCTGTGCGGTTGTCGCGCGCGCACGGACAAGAATGAACATGCGAATCTCAGGGACCAGAGAAATGGGGGAGAAAGAGACAGCAATACATTTTAGTCTCTTTTCCTCTAAATACTTGTGCGAGTTGGTTGACGTAGCGGGGCTACTACATGGTTAAATCTCGAGGACGAAGACAAGATAAGCTAAGTAATGATAAGAATGACTGTGCGCTACGGTCTGCTTCAGACAATATTCTGTCGGCCCCGTTCACGCGTTCCGGGTACTACTACGACTCGATTGCTGTAAGGGCAACTCGCTTGTGGAGTGATCTGCCGAGGGAGATCCGACAATCTGAGTCATTGACTAGTTTTCAATCAAAACTTCGTAAATGCCTTTTAGCGAAAGATTTGTGATACTCCACAAGGCGAAGCCGCCTCTGAAGAGACCTCTAATATACATCTTGAATGATACATCATCATGGGATCGCCCATGTCATAGTCCAAAGGAAACACTGTGGCTGGGAGCTCATTCCACATCCGAATCGTACGAGCGAGAAACATTCTTTCAAACCTTCGCGTGATGACCAACAGAGGGTCTACGTAGTGGGGATGAGTACCCAGCCCACGGCGGGTGGTGCAAGGGCGGAATTGTGCTTTGGGAACCACATCGAAAAGTTCCTCGGAACACTCCCCATTGTACAGCCGATAGAACACACACAGGGAGCCAAAGTCCCTTAGGTTAGCCAGTGGTTCTAACTTGCTTGTTTGTATCGGATAATCGACAATTCGTACGGCGCGTCTCTGTACGGAGTCCAGAGGGTTAAGCAGGTCGGCAGTTTTGCCCAAAGATGGGAACAATACTCCATATGAGGCTGCACCTGGGCTTTGTACAGAAGCAGGCGTTGCCCCGGTGTGAAGTATCGCTTGAACCGGTTAAGCACTCCAAGCTATTTCGAAGCCAGTTTGGCCTTACCTTCCAGATGGGTTCGGCAACGCGTGGGTGATGCCCCTGGTATTGCAGACGTCCATAGGCTATGGTGACTGCTTACCATCAGGCATGCCGCAAACTTGTTTTCCACCTTAGTGGTACAAAAAAAAGAAAAGAAAAAAGATGACTCCGGAATCGCACGGTATCTGATATATCGACACCAAGGATCCCGATACTTTTTGAGATGGAAAGAGGTGTTCCTTGGAATTGCGTCACTATGTCGAAAGGATCTTTTTTGGCGGAAATTGTGCAGACCTGTGTCTTCGAGGGCTTGAATTGGACCCTGTTCAGAGAACGTTTGTTGCGTAAAATGTAGTATTATGATTTTAAAAGCATCAAAATAATTGTCTTACATAAAACAACTAATTGAGAACAACTTCATGTAGTTACAAATTGGGACCTAGCTTTTTGTCCAATTGAACAAACTTAAAACAGATATACCATCATGTCATGATTTTCTTGGAAGACTTACCTTCATTGCACTTTTATTATAATGACAATATAAATATTCCCACAAGTCAGATTTGTTTGTGTTTGTAACGGAATAGAAATTCGTATTAAAAAATAACTTATCTGCAGATGGGCTGCCTTGTTTCGTCCCTGCATTTGCCTTTGTGTGTGTGTTATAGGGATGTGTGACATTTTGTCTTGAATGAGCAGTTTTCCAATAGGTATCTAAAGCATTCTTAACCACTCACTAGATGGCGCCCTGACAATTTTGGTAATTGATAATCGCTTGAAATAGATTCTTAGCAAACACTGGGTACGTTGTATTGGATAATATTGTATTTGACAATAGTTTTCAACCATTTTAGAGGTTGTAATAATAATGGAACATAGTGCCAACTTCGATAAATATTTCTTTTTACACTTTGTTCAACCTTTAACAGTTATGTTTATATTAATAAACATTTTATTTTTATGTTTAGTATTAGTTGGCTGCCTGAAATCACTGCCACCATCATACAGATTATAAAAAAATTACCAAAATTGTAGGAGCGCCATCTATGGATGCTTTTTGAAACCAACTATCAATACCTACTGGAAAACTCCTCATTGGAACTCGGTATGTACTCTCTGCTTCTGTAGATAAAAATTTTACTCTATGGGCCGTATTCACAGTCGTGTCTCAAGACCGTTCTTGGGATCGCCTCACGTAAGTTCGTCTTAAGACACTGAGACGATCTTGAGACCTTATGTATTCACAGTCGGAAAGTAAGATCACCTTACGTAAGAATTTGGTCACAACCATTTACTTATTTCGTTTAAGATCACCTTAGCGAAGTCAATGCTTAAGACGATCTCACATGAGGTTCGGGTCTTTCCGGAATTATTCCGTTAGAGCAGCCAATCAATAAGCTCATATAGTTGTGTGACGAATGTGAAATTCGTCGACAGAGTGCGCTAGTAACTTTCGCAAAAAGACCGGGAAATTGCAAAGAGCAATACATTCGATATAATTATTTTTATATTTTATCAAAAAGGAATAGGCATTCATTAAAAAATTAGATTATTAACGAGTTATGAGAGGAATGTAATAGGGGATGTGGTTACCTATAAGACGTAGGCATTAAACAATAATATATTCTGACGGTACTTGTAATTTTATGGGTTCCTCCATAAAATTTTAGTAGTTTGTAATGTTTATCGAAAAAATATCGAGAGTTTTGTTTATTCGAACTAGAGTCGAGCATAACAGCGATCGAACCCTCTCACGATCATGAAAGGGCCTACTCACAAGAGGCCAGACCCTTCGGTGGGGAGAGCTACGAGACATGATTGGATGCGCGAAAATTAAACGTACGGAGTCTGCGCTGAGACTCCAAAGATTTCAGAGTTCTGTACATAGAGAAAATATTTATTAACGTAATAGAGGAGACACCGCAAGTATTTTCTTTGAATCACGCTTTGCGGTCCATGGACAACAGTGGCTAATCGTTTCTGAGATCATCTTAAGTCGAGTGTAACGTCGACTTGAAATATTTCGACTGCTGTGCTGAAATAGTGAGGTTATGTTGGCATTTAAGATCTCTCAGAATCGACTGTGAATCATGCGCAGTAAGATCGTCTTGAGACCGAGCTCAAGCATCGTTTGTGAATTAGTTCTGCCTTGGGTAAGGTAGCGATTTGACTTCTGCCTTAAGACGGTCTCAAGGTGCGTCTGTGAATCGAAATGCGATCTTAAGATCGCCTTAAGACCGACTTACATTTAAGAATCGACTGTGAATACTGCCCTTACTTTTTAGAATAAGACCACGACCAGTCCACGTCGCTTATTTAAAAAATATATCTGTATGGCAATTTATACCAAGTTTTATAAACGTCATAGAACGTCATTCATAAAAGTCATAACAAACAATTTGATTTCTGTAGGTTTGTTTATTTTCGTAAGTTATGAAAAATATTACAAAATAATGGGCAAAACAATTAAAAACGAATCGCGGGAGACTTGTACTTTTAGTTAGTCTAAACATGTCTTGTAAACATACAGTTATTTGGCTTGAACGTTCAAGCTAGTAGTGACCAAATAACTGAATGTTTACAAGAAAAACCGACAAGGACTAACAAGGACAGATTATCTAATTGATTTGCCTTTTGCTGCCAGAGCAACGTGTAATAGAGGTGGGCAACGCATTAGCGATACTCTTGGTGTTGCTAATGTCTATAGGCAGTGGTGACCACTTTCCATCAGGTGGCCCGCTTGCCTGTTTGCCTACCGTATGACATAAAAAAATTGCTATAAACACACTTTATAATTTTTACAACTGTCAGTCAATACGGACCTTTCGTGGTCCTATTCTATTAATGGCAACACTCGCCACGCTTATGGTGGGGCGAATAGCCATTTGGGTTGCAAGGAGTCAGTTAACTATTCTGGCTTAGCATCTAGCAGAGCAAACAGTATTAATCTAAGTTATCTAGTATTATGTTATCTTGTACTTACAATTAAGTTCTATGGAATAAAACAAGATTTTGTCAAAGTAGGCTTTCATTACATAACAATCAGACGGGTGGTACGCTTGCTTGTTAGTGGTATATCAATAGACCTTTCGGGCACAAAGAACGTCACATTGGAAATAAAGCTTTGCTCAACATTCACGCAGCTGTAACTTCTGTTTAGTCTGAATCTACAGTGGTCATCCAAAGAGACAATTTGACATTCAGTAGGTATGGCCAATGATTATGCTGTTCAAAGAATTTGGACTTAGATCGTCTTTACCATATAGTTGATCTAAGAGCTACATAGTCTAAGTTCTTCGATGCTGCTAATCGTTCACAACAAGTTGTCCCCCTTCGCTGTTGTTTATTTTATACCTTCTTAAAGAAATTGGTAAGGGAATATTGGTCCCTATTGGTTCTTGACAATGGCAAGGGCTAATGGTATTGTCTTAGAACCCGTAACCAAAACTAAGAATAAAAAGTTGGTAGTAGGAAAGATCTTGGTTTACACTTCTAGGTAGGGAAAAAGCGAAATGAAAAAGGCATAGACGAATGATAGAAACCGAAAGAAATAATTGAGACCACGGTTATCATCTAAGCGAGTCGTCTGAGTGGTACGAGTACAGCATTACTTGAAGAGCAGGACCACCGGGACGACCAATGCCATGGTCTTGCCAACGGTGGCAGCGCTGTTGCATCCGTCGTAATCACACGTCTCGCAGAATAACAGATTTGGAAAGAGCGAACACGAATGGCCGGAATGGATATTATCCTTCGTTGTACATCCACGGACAACGGTTTCAGCACCTGCAAGGTGAAAATTAAACAAATGTATCATGGGATTATGCATGGCTGTATTCGTACATACGCTTCGACCATTGACGAAAGAAACTCCTTTTTTAAGTTACGTCATTGGTTTCGACGAATATTGGCTCTCGTAAGCGAGAGACCTAATGTGCCACAAACTTTTCCGTCCCGGCCGAAAGTGCAAGTAAGTGTCGCGATTTTGAAATGTCACTTTGTTGTCAACAACAGCGCCGCCATCACCGGGTTAGATAAGTCTATGGCACTCTAATGGGTTCGAACCCCAGTGCCATCATGTACCAATGACATTGTCAGAGTTACGTGTTTTAGTTGAACACTAACCGATGATCTCATTCTGAGGGAAGACACATTATTTTTGTTTCTACGCAGCGACAAACTGAACAAACTGATGGTACGCGGAAACCTGCTCATTTATGCCACTGAATGTGTAACAATGATTAAATCTGGTCAGATTCCCCTGTTCACAGGTTAACAGAGGTCAGTAGGCAGTCGTTCTACTGTAATGACGCTAACGGGATACTAACGACAAGATGATGATGAGGCTTCTAGTGGCTTAGGCATTATCGGGATCGTCAGTAACTCGGTTCTTAAAATGATTTCCCATATGCACTTATTACATTTGACTGAATATAGTAGCCTAAATTCAGAAGCAAAAATCAAAGTGGAATGTATTTCATTTCAAATTTCAAATGTAGGGAAAGGTGGCCTAAAACGGGTAAGTTTCGCACAAAAATGAAAAAAAAATAAAAAAGTGCTGTATATCCAAGAGTTATTTAGTTCACAAGTTATCATGTTTAATTAACTTGAAAATAAAACACAATTTTAAAGCATTTTCTCAATTCTTCTCTCAACTCGTCTCCGCCTCGTTTGCCAAGTTTTGCGTTGAAATCCCCCATGACAACGGTGTAATGTGTCGTGGATGTATGTATGGCTGTAGAAATATCCTCATACACAGCCTCTACTTAATCGTCGGAGTAAGTCGAAGTCCTAGTGCGTAGACCTGTATGATTTTCGCTTGGTAATACTGAGTATAAGGTTTGCTACCCTAGACGACACACTCTCGATCTTAACGATGTTGTTCAAGAGGGATTTGTAGAAGAGGAACCCGACACCACCTAGGGACAGTTGGTCGCCCTCCGGGAAGTTAAACAGATTTCCGGACTTCAGGATTATCGAGTCCTCCCCCTTTCTTCGGACTTCAGATAACCCTATAATGTCCCATTGTAATCTGCTTACCACTTCCTCCAGTTCCACGAGCTTTTCGTCGGTCCGCAGTGTCTGGACTTTGTATGTGGTCAGGACCAGGAGTCGTACTTTGTGGTAGCCTGGTCGCTTCCTGGAGATTCTTCGCACCCCTTGCCCCGCCGTTACCGTGACCGCTACCATAGTCCGGAATAGCGGGGCTGCCGGGTACTGGGGGCCGTGGCCTGTGTCTGCTTGTCATCGGGGGTGGTTGCCATAATCGCCACGCTTGGTAGGCGGGTTGGCGATCGCAATGCAGTCAATGTAAATCTACCCAGAAAGATGCTACTGCCCATCTTTCGAATCCTCTTACGACACCCACGTGAAAAGATGGGGTGGTGCTATTCTTTGAGGTGGCTGCTCCACATACTACCCTACACCTACGTTACGTTAAATAGTTTTTGAGTTTATTAAGTATCTATCCAGTAGAGCCACTGACCGGCGCACCGTGTGTATGTAAAACGCAATGCTGGCTATGACCTATACGTGGATCGGTTCATTGTACAAAGGCAATGACACCACTTCATTGGAGCTAAAACTGCAATGGAGCACCAACGTTTTGGCCATGTATGCGAATGATCGTTACTTTACAATCTAAGAAACACATGCACTAATTCCGATAATCAGTAACAAAAAACAAGGATGGTGTATCTTTTTTCCGGTAAGTATTACAAACATTATGTATAACTCGTTAAAATTATGTTTTTAGCATTACTTATAAATTTTATATTGTTTATTGCTAAATAAATCTAAATAATAAGCTGTTGATCTTCCAAATAAATAAAATAAAATAATTAGCCGGCCAAGATTAACTTAGAGTAAATACAGCCGGGTAAGTTACAGCAAATTTAATGCACTCCATCTGCTTGTTTTTGATTTGGCCGTAACTGTTATTGTGTCGTGGTGTGCTATGTGTAATAAATGTCTTTTCTTTCTTTCAAAACTGCTCATTCCTTTATTTTTATTAATACGAGACACTTTTCGACCTTGCTTACCTAACATTCGAAATGAGATTTATATGTATTTAACTGAAATATGAAATTTAACTAATTAAGATAGGAATAAGTACCTAGATTATTGTAATCATTTTTACTTTACGACCATAATTATAAATTTTAGAATAACTCCGACTTTGATATTTTTCCACTGTTTATCCATCACAAACATACAAAACAAAACCGTCTTTTCTCTTTATAATATTTGAGACAGTTTCCAAGATACAAAACTTTTTGAAAATGCAGTTTCAGCAAATCAATAAAGATCTATCATAGTTCCAGTTCAAATAAAAAATTCGCATTATTATCAGATTATAACAATACAATAAATGTCATATAAATATTTTACATTCTTAGAAGTAACACACAAACAACGTAGAATTTACCTTACCTATCAGTAAAAACCTTGCTCTAAATTACTTATATAGGTTAAATACTTCTTACAACTTCACAACTTCTTTTTCAAGTCGTTTAGGTACTATTGAAGCGGCGCGGCTCTGGAATAACTTGCCAGCTGATATTAGGGAGAGTCAAACAGTACTTACTTTTAAGTCAAGACTAAAAGAGCATATTTTATCATCTCTTGATTAGCTTTATAGAATATTTATAATATATATTTATATAGTATATTATATATTATTATAGGTGTTTATGTATAATTGGTAGGTACATATATAACGTAGTTTATTTAGAAAGGTAGTGCACTTTTTCTACTGCTTCCCCGCTCATTGCTTTTTTTCACACCCGGTAGGGTTGGCTGGAAGAGATCTCTTACAGAGATAATTAAGATGTTTTTAACTCATTTCATGTCCAATAAAGAATATATTAAATATTTGCCCCAAGTCCACTGAATGCGGAAATGTGCCCAGGAGGCTGGCAGCGTTGCCCCGCTAGATGCCGAGGCTTATATGCTGTCCCTGATAGAGGCCTGCCTTCTGGTCATTACTAATGTCGACCAGGCGCTTCTCTAGTTCCCTATATAGGGAATGTGCGCCTGGTCTCTACGACCCATGAGTTTCCACGCCAAATGGCGCAAATATGTAGTCGCCACTGAGACATGCGTATTTGCTCTGGTTGGCGTTGTCAGCAAAGGCGGCACTGGCCCCTGCTTGACACACAGTGGCTGGAAGATGGGGCGGCGCGAAGGTATCAAAGCACGTTGTATCCCAGACCAAGGGTTGTTCCAGTTTCCAGGGCGTGAGTGTCATTCCGTCGGGTCTTTTACCATCATCGCGGGCTAAGCCATTGGGTTCCAGCACCGCGGGAGCACCAGCGGAGGCAAAGGCCTGACGGCCTTAAGGTCCACGTAGCGTGGAATGCGCTCGGCGCTTCCTACTGCACGTCGAATCATGGTGGCCGAGCTGGTCAACAGGGCAGTCGTGGCAGGGCAATAGTGGCAGTCGTGTGGAGCGCTGCAGGGAGCGCCAAGACGCAGAGCCGTGGCAATCCTGAACGTGACACGGTCGAGCAAAGTGCCGAAGTGTTTTGGAGGCACTGCCTGGAGCCAGAGGCCCAAATCCCATCGCCAGCAGCCAAAAGGCGAGCACGTTCTGCAGTGTTGGTAGTTGCGTTTAAAAGTTTGTTTCGCGCCAACTTACAGAGCGGCTTGTCCCATAGCCGCTGCGAATAAGAATTAGTGGCCTCTGCCTCCGGGTAAGCCACGCGATTTTGGCCTCGGTAAAAAAAGCCAATGGAAAGGTCCCTAGTTTAGACAATAATTTTTCCACTAGGGACTGTGAGCTGTGTACCGAGGACAAAAACGCTAGCAACGAGTCACTTAAAACTTTACGGACGCCCAGATCACCACAGCGAATAGAAAATTATGCCTGGTCCCAAGAAGAATTTTCTAAACTAATGTTTAAAACTGATGTGAGTGTTTGATACACGGTGTTGTCTAGAAGTTCTAGAAGAACGGGATGTTTCCAAAGCTGACAATAACGTAAAACGTACATGGATTTTGGAACAAACAGGCAGTACCGGATTATAGCAAAAGCCATGTGACTGTTAATTTTGAATATGCTGTTAAAGAATGTCATATTAAAGTAAATTTAAATGTCACGACAAATCAAAATAAAATAATTATTTCCTATAACCACAGGGTTGTACAGACACTACTAATATGCCTATTCAATTAGTTATTAGCATTAATATTTTTAATTAGAAAATATGTAACATTAATAATAAAAATTAATAAGAAAATGTTCAGCGTTTTGCAGAAATTGCTGAGTCCGCGGCGTCACCCTATTTAGATTTTTCATAAAGGTGGATAGGTACATGATCCTTTGCAATAGAACCTACAGGAAAATTAGGTTTTGACCAAGACATTGATAATTACTAAACGGGACCTTTTGGAATATATTCAGATACCTGCCATGACGACTCAAAAAAGTGCCAATATCTCCCTAGTGAGATAGCCCAGATATACTGGAAAAACTGTAATTTCCAGGAAATTTTTGGAACAGCTTGACCCAACTCGTTATTTTTGCGTGCGTTTGATTTTTAAGTGTATTAATTGGGAAATTATGTCTTACCTTCGTCTTTGGTTTTCTATCGCTACTATCGCGTCTTGGGCCTACCGCGGAAACTCTTTCTTGAAACCTGCAGGTTTTTCCGAAGTACTTGCGCGTTCGAGACAATACTCAATTGGTATTATTATGACATTTGATATCATTTTAATACTATACTAAAGCTTCATTCCAACCGATAGACAATATAAACAATTAGGCAATCGTTATTATTATCAGTAAATGTAAAACTCCATTATTTTAATCGGCTTTTCATAATAACACACTTATCTTTTTGACACACAATTAAATTCACTAAAAACATAAAAAAACATTGTTAAATATAATTAACGGTTTAAAATTATCAGCTTGTAATTATAGCGATGTGATAAAGGATGAGGTTTATGTTTTAGATTGTAATTTAGCTTCATTAACTAATGACTGACTTCAAAACAAAAAGTGGTGTGTATATAACTAGCAAAGCAACTTACGCCCATTACTATTGTAATACGGCCTAATATTATATGTTGCGCCGCGTCAGTCAGCAAAACCTATAGTGTGTGGTATGTCTCGCAGGCGAACTACGAAAGTAAGTACCTAATTTCCCTTCGCGTGGTTGGCTGTTCATCGAATTTCCATTCGCGTATATTATTTTGTTCTACAATATGTAGGCCACTTGTGGGTATCGATAAGTAACGCAATAGTTATACATATGTGTAGCCTAACGCAGAAACGATAAAGCATAAACATCCCTGTCCATAATTTCTATGATGGCTCTTAAACAACTTCAGAACAACCAGGCATTGGCGATGATGGCGACTGACGGATGTGATCAGATCACATCTGAGCTTCTGAAAGAGGATAGTACGTATGCCGATACTTAAAGCTCTTCAGAGACTTTAATTTCATTATCCTTGTGGACAAAATGCCAGCGCAGAGTGCATCGTGGTGGTGTCATTCTTCAAGAAAGGCTCTTCTAAGCCACATCTATAAATTGTTTTCGAAAGTCATTACGAATCAGGTTTGATGATTTCCAGGCATTAACTACAGTAACACGCTGCCACAGGTTATACCGAGATGCATAACCGGTCACTATGCTTAGCATTTGAGGACTGTGAGAAAGCCTTTGATTCGATTGAGTCCAGGGCCGTGCTTCAATCTCTTCAGTAGGTCGAAAGGTTGAGTTGCTTATATCAAAACGCTACTGTGTCGATCCGAACTCCTAATCCATGATCAGTATACCGAACCGATCCAACTGCAGCGAGGCATGAGACAGGGAGATATCATCCCACCGAAACTGTTTACCGCTGCATTGGAAGACGTTTTCAAGCTCTTGGGCTGGAAAAATCAGAAATGAACGTCTATGGCGAGTATTTCGCACTTTTGGTTTGCCGACAATATTGTGGTCATTACAGAATTTCTTTAGTCTCCAAACTGTTGGGTCCTAAAATAAACATGGACAAGACGAAGCTTATGTGGAACTAGCTGGAGAGATATTCCCTGAAGAATTCAACATGGAGTGAATAAATCGCTAAACCACAGGCTCTTATTGAACAAAGTAAAAGCAAACTAGCTGCTGCAGGAGCCATTGGTATAATCGAGCCTTGTCTACGCAAAAGACTGAAATGAAACGTAGCTCTATTTTCAATGAGTCCGTCTTAAGTATGCGTCTCTTTACCCTACAGGTATACGCATATATAACCGCAATACGGGTCAAGTGTACGCATTCCGACTTTCAGCTTTTTTATTTATTTTATTCAAAACTAATACACTTGCTGATTTTGTTTATTTTTTAAATTATAGTCTAATAAATGTTCAATACGAATTACTATTTACCTTTATGCTAATTCCGTTGTTCTAATGCACAATGGGGCCCTGAATGACCCTACTGTATTATGTATCTCTTCTATAGGCCTGCTGGGCGAGATTTCTCCTTAGAAATAAATAGAACCTTTTGTGTCATCTTTAATTTTGTAATTTTTGAATGTTATTTATTGTGTGTAATAAACTGTTAAATAATAAATAAAATTCGGAGCTCGATGTGCTCGCTCATTCATTGTATACGTTATGAATTTTTATTATGTGGGGTCATCCCCGATTTTTTTAGTAAAAATCTGAACATTTTTTAAATTGCTGCCCTTCCAAATTTTTACATCATTCGAAGTGATTTGGTGTCTTTCTTCTCATAAGGCCGCGTAGGCCTCTGTCGATATGACATAATCCTGGCTACGCCTTCGCCTATGCTGACCACCTACCGTAGTTGACTAAGGAAGGCTTAAAGCATGGAGTCTTAGAATCAAGGTATACTCGCCTTCTAGATGTTTCTTCTTGAAGCAGACAAGCTCTGACATGTTATAGTGTGACCCATGATCGCAGTAATCCAAGAAGTGGTAGTTGGCGACAAACGGGTCCCTGCAGTCCTCGTCCTTTGATGTGCAAGTCCAACAGCGCAACGACTCACCTGAAATGGTATGTAAATGGACTTTAGACATAAAAACGTGACAAGTGCGAGTAGAACTTGCTGGAAGTAGGTTCCATAATAGGGGAGAGTTGTATAAAACCGGGTACACGATTCAAACCGGGTTACCCATTATTTCGAAAACTATTAGCGCTAATGCCATGAATGCCATGACGGTTTGAAACAATTGATTTGCCCGCAAATTTCGTTTTGTGACGGTTAGCAAGTTTTGAAAATCCATTAAATGGTAGGTACTAATTTCCATAAGTCATATTAATTGACAAATTTTGTGATATGTTTAATTTGTATAATTGATAATTGGTGTTTTTTAAGCGAATTGACATTTTAAACAATATTTAATTGAATCAGAAAAATTAATACCTATAGGTTTTAAGACTTTCGTGGTTATAGGTATATGGTAGAAACCCGATAGTATGTGTAGTGAAAGTGCAGAAAAATTAACTTATTATATTTTATTTATATTTGACGTGGAAGAGTACGACCAAAACCAAATCAAACCAAACCAGCGCACCTGCTACACGCAATAAACTCTACTTATTAACATATAATGTTAAAACACTCTCATCGTATGAGCGTCTAATTGAATTAAGCGAAGCTCTTAAAGGAATAAAATATGATATAATTGGGCTAGCTGAAACAAGACGGACCGGCAACGAAATAGAAGAATACGATGATTTCATATTATGCCACACAGGCTTTACACCTGGACTCTATGGAGTAGGATTTATAATAAATAAGTGCCACAAGAGCAACATAGAGATCTATATCGGACTGACCGAGAGAGTAGCAGTCCTAAATCTAAAATTTGAAAACGCCTCCTTATCTCTCATATAAGTACATGCACCTACAGAAAAGGCAAGTGAGGAAGAAATAGAATACTTTTACCAAGCAGTCAACAAAGCAATAAAACTAGCACATAACGACTACATTCTTATGGGTGACTTCAATGCAAAAATAGGGAAACCGAAACAAGAAGAATATATGGTTATGAAACATAACGGATACGGTGAAAGGAACGAGAGAGGACAAACACTAATAGATTTCGCTACTGAAAACAAACTATATATTTTAAACACATTTTTCCAAAAGAAATTGAAAGGAAAATGGACCTGAAGATCACCGGACTGGAAATATAAAAACAAAATAGATTTTATATTATCCAACAAGCCACAATGAGCAGTTTTCCAATAGGTATCTAAAGCATTCCTAACCACTCTCTAGATGGCGCCCCGACAATTTTGGTAATTGATAATCGCTTGAAATGGGTTCTTAGCAAAGAGGATATAAACACTGGGTACGTTGTATTGGATAATATTGTATTTATCAATAGTTTTTAACCATTTTAGAGGTTGTAATAAATTATTACAAACAAAACAAACATCAATTTAACTGAGTCAATTCGTTTCATGGACACTAGGATCAAGAATAGACACAATACGAATATGAAAGGTTTGTATTAAAATACATTTCGTTAAAACTATTGGTAAAAATTACCAAAACTGTAGGAGCGCCATCTATTGATGCTTTTTGAAACCAATTGACAATACCTACTGGAAAACTCCTCATTATGTCAAAATTTAGAAGTACTGAACATAAACTATCCTTCTGATCACAGACCTGTAAGAGCAATGATTTCACTTTCAAAAACAATAAAGAGCAGAATTAAATACAACAGACAACAAACCACAATATTAAAAAACGAAGAAGAAATATTAAAATACAAAAAATGTTTACAGTCAAATATATTGAAAGAGTTACCGGACACACAAGAAACAATATCAGTACAGGAATACTACGACAAGTTGACACACCACACCGAAATTCCCGAAATTATAACCAGAAGCCTGAAGTCCGCTCATACCGCATCCAACGTATTCACAACAAATACAATAATGTCAGAACGTACCTCAAGACTGATAAAGAGAAGGCAAAATCTACAGAAAACAAAAACAAAGACCCGTACTATGTAAAATGAAATTTCAGCGCTCTACCAGTTAATTAGCAGGTACATAAAGAAAGACTATGCAAATCATAGGTATAATACAATCAATAAACACCTAAGCCAAACGGGAAGTACAAAAAGGCGTACAAAGAGCTTAAAACATACAAAACATGGATAGACGGGCTCAAACGGGGGGAAAAAACTGTAAACAACCGCAAAGAGATCATTGCAGTAGCATCACAATTTTACGAACATTTATGTAGCGCTAAGCAGTCAAATTGTCTCCGCAATGGAAACCAGAAATGTACGTATGAGACAAACGAGAGTACAATACCAGAGATTGAAGTAATCGAAGTCATAACAGCACTAAAACAATTAAAATTGGACAAAAGCCTAGGCTCGGATAACATCACAAATGAAGCCTTAAAAACTGCATCCACAACACTTGCTGTGCCTCTGACAAATCTATTCAACCGCATACAGGAAACAGGCGAAACCCCTACTCAATGGTCAGAGTCTACTATTATATTAATTTACAAAACCAGAGATGGACTAATACCGTGACAGAATGGACAGGCCCGAAAGGTGTAAGGAAGTAGGGCAGACCATATGTTTCATATATTTCATATTTATTTATTTGCTGTCCAATGGTACATAAGGTCTTAATAATTAACAAGATTCACATTAGACACCTTTGGAAGGCACTGCAAATTTAAATTGCTGTCACAATTGTTACATCATACAAACTAATGATTTAAACATTATAAAATTGTCCTATAAGTTAAGTTTAACCATATTCTTTGCAAGTAAATATAATAGGTAGGTACATATAATGGGCAGGTAATTTTATGGTCAAACTATAAGCTAATAAATGTTAAAATGTCATACAATAATTCAATAATTAGAAATACAATAATTATAAAAAATCGAATCAATGTCAGCATATTCACACAATATTTGGAATGTCAGATCTATTAAACACTAAATTATATCTACGTTGATCTACGGGATTATCTATTATTTAGGAAGTCGTCAATTTTGAAGTAACATTTCTCAATTAAATATTGTTTAAGCTTTTTTGCGAATATGTGTGGTTTCGATTCGGTTATTATCGTTTCCGGAATGTTGTTATATATTTGTATGCTAGATGGGAAGATGAAATAAAAAAGACAGCTGGGACAAATTGGCTTCAAATAGCCAAATGTAGAGAGGACTGGACAACCTTGGAGAGGGCCTTTACCTGTAGAGGGGTTCCGGCAGAAAAATTTGGTAATACTAAAATAAGAAAAAAAAAGAAAAAAAATATATAATAAAAAAAAAACTAATTATAAGAAAAACGTGTGTTTAAGTAGGTAAATACTAACTTAATAAATAAGTATCTTATTAACCATAGATACCTTACATATGTACTTGTAATTGTAATTTTGTTTATGCTAGAAATAAAAGGCTTTTGTATTTTATTTATTTATTATTTATATTTGACATTTATCTAACTAAGTATATTTGTCAAAACAACTTTTTCCATTTTGAAATTTTGAATTTACTTGATATTGAATGAATAATATATTTAGAACATACCTAAAATAAGTTTTACCATTATTGTTATGTACATTTTAATTTCTTTCTTTGACATTCAAAAGTGCTATGTATAACCTAAAATGAATAAATTATTTTGACTATTGACTACTACAGCAATTATTGGTATATTACAGTAAGTATATTACATCACTTACTTTTTGAACGCTACTCCTACCCTTATTTATTTACTAGTTTTTCCTTTGCTGCTGTGGATGTGTGGGGTTTCCCGCAAAGATCGCGTGTAGAACGCCCACATCCGCGGTAGCCTTCATGTCCGTGACATCGCAAATAAGCTACAAGAGAGAGAGTCTTGCGCAGACTGGCAAATTATGTAGGGAACAGATGTCTGGCCATGAGCGTCGGTGGCCGAGCGGTCAGAGTATACGACTCGTAAGCCAGAGGTCCTGGGTTCGAATCCCGCTCCGGCCATGTACCAATGTCTGTTTTCTGAGTTATGTACATTAGTTGAATACTAACCGATGCTCTTACGGTGAGGGAAAACATCGTGATGAAAACGTCGACATTCAGGCGACTCGATGTGTAATCATTATCCAATCTGGTCAGGTTCCCCTGGTAGCAAGGTCATGGAGGTCAGATGGCAGTCGCTCCACTATAATTACCTGACCTGCCAAATCCTGGATCATGGTCAAGGCGGACCCCATGCCCTCGTGCGCGAGAGCACAACCGGGACATTAACGCATAAGATGATTAGATGTCTGGCCATGCCACACCCGTCAGGTACGGGAAGGAGAAGCTGGCCCAAGAAGCGATGGCTGGACATCGTTAAGAGGGAAATGCGTGCCAACGGACTCACCACTGAGGATGCCGAAGACCGAGCAAAGTGGACTAAGAAAAGCAGGAAGACGGACCCCGAGCTCCCGCGTGTCGTGTGGGAGCGCAACCAGGATTTAACGCCAAGATCATGATGATGATGATACATTAAATTATGAAACATGTTTACCGTCTAATGTGTACCAAAACTTAATATCTAATTATGTTAAACGATGTACTTTGGAGACACTGTAGGTATATGATTAAAACTTACCCATACTCATGAAAATGACCATTAATAGTAGGGGTACTACAAAGGTAGCCATTTCCAAAGTTAGTTCACTACGATTGTGACGATGGATTTTAACGCCTATCACGTATGTGACGATTAGTACGGTCAGGTTTCGGCGAACCAATGGAGGGAGGGCCTTCATTCGAGGGCGATAACAACGTGATTTTATGTAATTAGTTTTATGTCATAGATAAACACATAAGCGCAAGAGCGTCGGTAGCCGAGCGGTTAAGTATCCAACTCGTAAGCGAGAGGTATCGGGTTTGAATCCCGTTGTGGCCATGTACCAATGACTCTTTTCTGAGTTATGTACATACGTTGAATTCTAACCGCTGCTCTTATGGTGAGGGAAAACATCGTGAACTGCATTTATAACCATGATCCAATCTGTACAGGTTCCCTTCACGAAGGTCAGATGGTAGTCGCTCCACTGTAATTATCTGATCTGCCAAATCCTGGATCATGGTCAAGGCGGACCCCGGGCCATCGTTCTCGAGAGCACAACCGGGACATTAACGCCAAGATGATTATTTTTTGTAACCTCACACGCAGAGAGTTTTACGAGTATGATGGAGATAATTTATTGTTAAAGCGCATTCTAGATAATTTTGCGTGCGGCTGGAAATTGAACTATAAGACATGACTAAAAGGTCATGGACAGAAAACCCTTAACGGTCGGTCTACCAGGAAACGGAAGGAATAATATTGTGACAATGTTACTACGAAAGCGTCAAAATAAGTACATAGGGATTCAAAGAGTAAAAAAAGTATCGATATTGATCGATTCAATGTAATTTTAATATTTTTGTCGATAACCAGAAAAGGAAGGGTTTACTGCTTCATGTCGAATGTCATGTGCCCGATGGCTGGTACTCCAAAGCCCCACCGATGTTCACACTTGCTACACAATTTCGACAAGTTAATTTCTTGCGGCTTGTATCAAATTATTTTCAGGTAAAGTAATAGGTAAAGCAATATCGGTAGCTGAATATTTTAAGCAAACCTGTTTTTTTAAAACAAAATGTTTACCTTTCTTGTAGGAAGTAACACCAGAAGATTGGGCAAACTGCTGTCGGCATGTTCAAGAAATAGATAATAAATATAGAAATAACGGACTCATAATAAATTCATTTATTAACAATTTAAATTACAATTTACAATTATTAAGATAAAAAAATTAAAAAATAGCTTACTCTAACACCAACCTTAATTCTAACTAAACTAAATATAAAAAACTTGACCCAGGTCCTCCGAGTTTGGAAAAGTCCCCAGAAGGCTGGCCGCGTTGCCCCGCTGAATAGCGAGGCTTAAACGCTGACCCAAAAAGAGGCCAGCCTTCTGGTGATTTGTAATTTGGACCAGGCGCTTAGATAGCTCCCGAAATAAGGAATGTGCACCTGGTCCCCACGGCCCAAGTGTTTCAACGCCAAATGGCGCAAATATGTAATCGCCACTGAGACTAGCATATTTGCGCCGCTTGGCGTTCTCAGCTGCGGCAGCACCCGTCGCAGCCTGACACGCGGTCACTGGAAGATGAGACGGCGCAAGGGTATCGATGCAAGTAGCATCCCATACCAGAGGCCGTCCCAGCTTCCACGGAGTGAGTGTCATTCCGTCGGGCCTCTTACCGTCATCGCGGGCTAACCCAATCGGTTCAAGCACCGCGGGTGCACCAGCGGTGGTAAAAGCCCGGCGGATGACATCGTTCAATTCCGCGTGACGAGGAATGCGACCAGCGCTCCTGCCGCAAGATAAGCCGTGGTGGCCGAGCTGATCTACAGGACGACCACAACGGCATTGATGAGGAGCGCTACAGGGCGCACCAAGACGAAGGGCCGTGGCAATCCTAAACGTGGCACGGTCGAGTAAAGTGCCGATGTTTTTAGAGGGCATTGCCTGTAGCCAGAGACCCGACTCCCACTCGCCAGCTGCCAGGAGGCGAGCACGCTCTGCAGAATTGGTTGATGCGCTCAAAAGGTTGTTTCGCACCAATCTGCAGAGCGGCTCGTCCCAAAGCCGCTGCGAGCAAGGATTAGCCGGAAGGTCCGACTCCGGGCAAGCCAACTGCCAAGCATTTTTGGCCTCGGTGGAGAATGCCGACTCAAACGTCCCCAGTTTTGACAAAATCTTATTTACTAGGGACTGCGAGCTATTCACCGAGGACAAAAAGGCTGGCAGAGAAACATTCGACACTTTCCGAATGCCCAGACCACCATATCGAATAGGCAATGATGCCTGGTCCCAGGAGGAATTGTCAAAATTTATATTTATAACAGAACAGAGGGTTTGTTTCACGGTGTTGTCTAGGAACTCTAAAAGAGCAGGATGTTTCCACAGCTGACAACACCGCAAAACGAACATAAATTTAGGAACAAATAAACAGTATCTAATTATGACATAAGCCATGTGGCTGTTGATTTGGAGTAGGCGGTCCGAAACATCATTAAAATTTTGAATTTTTTTGTCAACAAAATTTTGGAAGGAATCATCAAAAATTGGGGAGCCTAGGAGGTGAAGCGAGGACTTGCCGACGACTGTGATGTTAGGAGCTAAAGCGCTAAAAGCAGTACAAATAGCGCCAGGCGTCGGACAAGATTCAGAGATAAACAGCTCACACTTCGAGAAATTCAACTCCATGCCTATGGCACTGAACTCTCGAATGAGGAGCTGCAGATCCCGTAATACTGTGCTCGCTTCACCTCCTAGAGTTCCATCGTCAAGGTACCACACGTTAAATTTAGAATTTAGTTTTTCGATAATGGGGTGGATCGCGAGACTAAAAATGGCCGGCCCGAGAGGGTCGCCTTGCTGGCAGCCGACCGCGGAGTGCAGGAGGTGGCCCTTGTGTACAAGGTTGGTGGGCTCCTTGTAACACTGCCACAAAAATTTATATGCGGCCGGCAATTTAGTACGAATTTGTTCCAGTAAGGCGCCCCTGTCTACAGAATTGAATGCGTTCTTTACATCCACCTTCAGCAAAACTTCACCGCCGTCATTCATAAGGGACGTCCTGAGGGCATGAACGGTGGCTTCACAACCACCTTTCGTGCCAAAACCGAGCTGGAGGGGCTGAAAATAATCTTTAAGGCTAGGGGCGGCGAATCTACAACAAAGCTTGGCTGTCAGGCGTCGGTAGGTGGTGCCAACTGCAATGGGCCTAATACCCCCGTCCTTTTTATTTAAAGCAATCAGATTGGCACCATATAGCGTATCTATTACAGAACTAACTACCGCGCCTGACAGCATAAGGTTCAAGAGCCCCGTAATAGCGTTTAAAAGAATATCTTCAGCCTCACCAGCGCAGCTCAAGAGGTCCTTTAGGTGCTGCGGGGTCAGGCCATCTATGCCACCCGCCGAGCCGTTAGGGAATGAATAAACGGCTTGGCGGACGGCATCGGCTGAAATTTGCAGCGCGGGATCCGCAGCACTAGGGGCATCTGGCAAGCGAAGATCTGCCGAAGGTACAGGGTGTTTAGAACGTAGGCCGGCCAACGTCTCGGGCGTGTCGGGGGCAAAGGTGTCGCTGGAAAAAAGGATCCTGGCAGCCCCTTTAATATCACCGTCGCTAATTTTATTTTCTACATGTTGAAATATACTCGGATATGAAGAAAAACGGTGTCCGTTGACGGTAATGGGGGAGACAGGATGTAAACAGTTATTTTTTATGCAAGATGTCAATGAATTAGCATTGTTTGGCTCCGAATCTTCAACATGTAGAATACGGTATGGGAATGTAAGAAGGTGCTCCCAGCTATGCGTGTCGTTCTTGGTTGTTGCAATTTGAATGTCCCGCGCGAGGGTCTGAGCAACAGCAACTCTCGCCCCGCGGGGTATTCTTTTTACGACACGTTTTGAAGTTTTAAAGTCGGACACCCGTTCCCAGAATGGCTTTAATGGGACTGCAGCTGTAGCAGTGGGAACGGGGCCCGGCAAAGGGACAGAGGCGGTAAGGGCGCAGCGATCTTTGTGCGCCTTACCTATATGGATGTTAAGGCCCCTCTGTCCCTTACATAAATGAGGCTGGGGGCACCTGGGGCAACGGATCCAATTTGCCAGCGAACTCGACTGTGCACTGGGAACCTGGGACATGTGTAAAAAAATAAACTGAGAAACTATATATACAAAAACACTTCAAAATAATCTTAAACATATCAAATGACAACTGTAGTCCGGGTGACTTTCAAACGTGACGTCTGAGGCACGTCATGCGCCAAATCCAGACGTGCAAAGGAAATTACTTGATTTCGGCTTTTTCTCATGCGCAGCTTATTTCCAATGGCAACAGTCAAGCAACAGTAAACGTTGCTAAGGCTACGGCATGCCGATCTGTCATGACATTATGGCGTATGAAGCTAAAATAAATAAACAAAACGGCCGCAACACCACTAAATATCACGCACAACAGTACCAATAATTTAAAATATGTATGACTACTTTATTATCCACAATTCCACACACGAATCCCAATATTATTAGTGCAATATGTAAATTTTATTTATGTTAGATGGACAAGTGCAAGTCCAATATGTTGTTTTTATTCACAATATTTTACTTATTTTGAGTATATTATGCAAGTAAATAATACTTCACACTTAAGTAATCAAGAATAATGCTTTAAAAACACTTTTAACCATGTACTTCTATTTAAATTTATTTAAAATACGGGAGCTATTTGTTTACGTAAGATGTCAGATCGATTTCATAATTGATAAACAAATTGACAAATTTATTATTACCGACGTTGGCGATGTAAGTACATCCGAGAAATAATCAGACATTAGTGATGATAACGATATATTCAAAGACTTTAAATGTTTAGAAACAGATTTTGATTTTCACTCATAGTTGTACATTCTTTCAAGGGTTTGAAGTTTTTAATGTACGTCCAATTAGCCCTTAGTATATGAATCCAATGAAGCCTAAAATGGATTTCTACATGTTAATAATATAAAATAAAGCAATAAAAAAGAAATATAATAAAATCACAAAACAGCGCCTAGCGGCGAATTGGGCTGTTTTTAACTGCTTTATTTTATATCGATATATTTACTAAGAGTATAAACCGTAATATAATTACACGCTCAGACGAATGAAAGAATCGTGAGAGAAATTTAGTATAGGTGACTAACCACCTTAACTTCTTCGATATTTCTTAGGTAGTTATAACACGGGCATGATGTTATGAACGAAACGCTGCAGAAAATATGCAGTACTAGATTTTGCTCGCACCTGCGTCTGCGTCTTGCGTCTGAATTCGGTTTTACATTGCGGGATTTTTTTCCCAATTAATTATTGCCTACGTGCTATTTTGGGCATATTATGAGCTTCATGTATTTTATCAATAATAAGAAGTGATAATTAAGTAATTTTATGAAAGTTATTTATTAGTTGCGTGATGGAGTAACATAAGTACATCCATCCATCCATATAATATTAGTAGGATAGGATGTATGTATACGGGAACATAATTTATCTACAGAAGCAGAGAGAACATACCGAGTTTCAATTCGAGACAAAATGTCATACATCTCTAAAACACACACACGAATGCAAATGCAGGGATAAAACAAGGCAGCCCATCTGCAATGTTATATTTTGCTTCGAATTTCCACTCTTAACGAATATAAACAAATCTGACATTTGAGTATATAGGTTTTAAGACTTTCATGGTTATTCACAACACTTTGCGTCGAAATATCGAGGTAAAAACAATACTAACCGTGGTAACAAACCCGATAACATGTGTAGTGAAAGTGATTTGAGTATATTTCGCATTAGCGATACTCTTGGTGTTGCTAATGTCTATAGGCAGTGGTGACCACTTTCCATCAGGTGGCCCGCTTGCCTGTTTGCCTACCGTATGACATAAAAAAAAAAAAAAAAAAAAATTTCGCTGCGGATGATTTTGTCATTTTTTTAAACTCCTTATAATTTTATATTGACATTATAATAAAAGGTAAGGTGTCTAGTGAATCAAACTCACGCCCTGATACCTACCACCGTCTTTTTGATCTCTCGATCCTACATACCGTAAATCGGCAGTGCTTGCTTTTGCATGAAGGAGGGTTTTGATGATTTTGACCGCTATAAATGTTTATTTGTTGTCTCATAACTTCTAAACTAAGTAGGTACCTACTTATCGTTAGAAGTATCTTCATTATCCACCGGTTGGCCTATGTGACTTCACAGTCAATTGAATATGATGCCCTCTAGAAGCAGGTATAGTTAAGGTTAGGTATAAGCTTCGACCTAATGATGAGAATAGGGACAAGTACAAGCGCTGCAGAAATCTGTGCAATAAGATATGCAGAGATGCCCAACGCCGTCATATTCATGCATCTGTATCTAATGGTGATTCTTCGAAAGTGTGGAAATTTTTGCGGTCTTTGGGCATAGGCAAGCCCCGTGGCGATGCCCTGCCTAAAGATATTAATATTAATGACCTTAACAGATATTTTTCCTCTTCCTTTAACTTGCAGAATGTTGACAAGGCTGACACATTGCACGGCTTATCTTCCCTCCCTTCACCTGATCATCCACCATTTGTTCTTGGACAGTTGACGTTGAAAAGAGTGTCATGGCTATAACCTCTAACGCTATTGGCAGTGACGAGATAAATCGTAGCATGATCGTGCCTATTATTGATGTTGTTGCTCCAGTTATTGTACGCTCACATTTTTAATACATCACTTACCCGAGTCTGTGGAAAGAGGCCTTACTGTTTCCCATTCTTAAAAAAGCATCTCCTGTGTCCTTCTCTGATCTCCGTCCAATCTCCATTCGATCATTCCTATCCAAAGTCCTCGAGCGCCTTATCCACTACCAACTTTCCGCTTATCTCACTAAATACAATCTCCTCAATCCTCTCCAGTCTGGCTTCCGACCAGGACACAGCACTGTCACTGCTTTGGTGAAAATAACTGATGACATCAGGATGGGGATGGAGCGTGGTCATGTTACGGTTCTGGCACTCTTGGACTTCAGCAATGCGTTCAACACTGTCGACCATGACGTTCTCCTAGGTATTATGCGCTCGCTTAACATCTGTGAGGATGTTGTTGAGTGGTTCGGTAGATATTTAGAGGGGCGACGTTAGCGGATTTGTATGGATGACTCCCTCTCAACGTGGAGTAAAGTGGATGCTGGTGTTCCGCAGGGTGGTGTCCTTTCTCCATTGCTTTTCGCTCTTTTTATCAACAACATCACCGCTAACATCCAGGTGTCACCTCTATGCTGACGACCTACAAATTTATGCACACTCAACTCCGGATAATTTGGCTCATGCTATTAACACTATAAATGGTGACCTGAAATGCATTGCAGACTGGAGTGCTTCGCATGGACTTAAAATCAATGCTATGAAGACGCAGTTAATCATCATCGGTAGTTCGACGATGTTGGCGAGAGCGGACCACAGGGCGTCGCCCAGTGTTTGCTTTGACGGTGTTCGCGTGCCATTTAGTGAGTCCGTTAAAAATCTAGGAGTCATAATTGACAGGACATTGTCCGGGGGGCTACACATTGCCGAGACCAGCCGCAAGCTGTTCGCCTCGTCATCGGCGATGAGAAGGTTGCGCAATTTTCTTCCGATACCAACTAAGATACTGGACTACGCTGACACCTGCTTCACTGATCTGACTGAGGAACAACTTCATAAGCTGGAGTGTCTACAAAATGTTTGTATAAAGGTTATTTTCGGCCTTCGTAAGTTCGATCATGTGTCGGAGTTCCGTGCTCGGCTTGGGTGGCTTCCTATCCGTCAGCGCCGGAATAGTCATGTACTCTCGCTATTGTATCGTGTACTATTTGACAGCTGTTCGCCACGATACCTCAGCGAGCGCTTCCAGTATGACTCTGATGTACAAAGTCGATGGCTCCGTTCTTCGCGTGATCGAATGTTGGTGATGCCCAGTCATGCTACGAGGTTCTACGGCAAATCATTTACTGTCCAGCCGGTGCGTCTGTGGAATGCTCTGCCCCGTGAGGTGAGGTGTTCGGATACATCTGGTATATTCCGGGGGAGACTGAAGCAACATCTCCTTGACTTACAAAAATGAGGTCCTTTGTCTGAGTCTAGATATGGAATAGATTGTTATTTATTGTATTATTAAGTTATTTGTTATGTATTGTTTATGTTATTGGATATGTATCTAAGTAGTAGCTATTGTTATTTTGTACATTGCCCAAAATGTTAATATTCCGTAATTAGTTTATGTGTAAATGGTTGCCTGGAAGAGATCGCTCTCAACGATAAGGCCGCCCTTGTACCTATATTGTTTTAAACTGTATTTTTACGATCTCTTTTAATGTACAATAAAGTGTTATGAATAAAATACACATACATTCATACATACATACATACAAATACATACACACATACATATACATACATATACATATTAGACAAATAGAGAAAGGTTTTACACTTTAACACGTTTCTTGAAGATGAAGATAGAAGTGCTATCCCGTATTTCTTGCGGATGAGAGTTCCACAATCTTGCCGCAAGGACAATCAATGAGTAGGAGAAGAAATCAGTGTAATGGGGAGGAATGTCTAACTTTGATGTAACGGAGGATCGACAGTGTGTGTCTTGCGACCGGGAAAATTTGAAACGTTCACGAAGGTATGAGGGAGCGGAGGGATTATAAAGGACGTTGGAGAGGGTAGAAAGGATCCGAGCATTCCTGCAAAGCCGAATCGGGATCCACTTGAGCTGTGTCCGGAAGCTAGAGATATGGTCGCACTTACGCAGACCAAAAATAAAACGTACGAGTATGCACAAATTTTGGAGACATTCAAACTTGTTTAATAGCTTCGCAGTGGCATCCAGATAGCAGGAATCGGCGTAATCTAGGATAAGAAGGAGAAGGGTTTGAACGAGGGAAATTTTAGTTTTCAGGGGTAGAAAACGTTGGAATCATTTAATTGAATGAAATGAGTAATGAAGTTTCTTTATAACCTCATTGACGTGAGAGATCCAAGATAAGTTAGAGTCAAATGTCACTCCAAGGTTTTTCGTAGATTAGCTGAGCGGAATAGGAACACCGTCAAAAAGTATCTGAGGAACTTGCATTGCCTCGCAGTTGACTGCACATGAAGGGCTGGCAAATAATAGAACCTGAGACTTAATTGGGTTTACCAATCATCCAAAAACTTTGGCCAAGTCTGAAATTCAGAGTCAGAAGGTCAGAGTTAATACTTGTGAAAGCATCCTCAATATCTTCTATCTTATAGTGCCGATATACTTGCAAATCGTCTGCGTAGAGATGAAAGAAGGAAGAAATAATAAAAGACACAGTGTAAATGAAAACGGAAAATAAAAGGGGAGATAGGACACCGCCCTGCGGTACACCCGCAACAAGATCGCACCAATCAGAGGAGACCTCGTCAAGGCGGACCCGCTGCAGGTATGAGTCGAACCACGCTATCGCTGAGGGGGAAATATTAAGTAAGCGTAGAGTAGCAATGAGAACGTCGAAATCAACAGAGTTGAAAGCACTACTAAAATCGAGCAGCACCAGAATCGTCAGAGACTTGTTTTCCATGGCACTGCGTACATCGTCCGTGACTTTTGGTAGTGCTGTAACAGTACTAGGCCAGGCCGAAAGCCCGACTGAAAACACGAAAGGAGAGAATTCGACGTTTAATGCTCAGAAAGCTGCTTGTAGACAATGTGTTCGAAGATCTTGAATAGATTGCTATCCCGTGTTACTACCAATCACGATTATGTAGGTAGTCCGGAGTTGATAAACCAATTAAATTATCGTTGGAATTTAATCGATTGCATGAAGGGGTTTGAAATAATTGAACGGATTTGAAGTACCTACCTAAGTTGCACTACACAGCTTGGATGGACGAGACTCGCGTCGCGACGATCTGGAAAACAACGGTGACCCCTGGTGTACCTGGGAAATAGGTGCCTAATCTGATGGAACCTAAACCAGAAAACAGGTCTCGCGGAAGCTTCAAACTGGTAAGTCAGATATGAGATGCCAGTAGCAAAACCACGGGATCACAGAACACAAAGAAAACTATGGCATTTTTACACTTCTATTATCGACTAAGTATAGGTACATATAAAATAAATAAAAATTTTGTTCATTAAATCTTATGGGATACATTTACATTAAATTTTAACGTCTAGAATAATATGTTTAAAAGGTAATTAATAATAACTAAATTGCCTGAACTAGGATACCCTGTGTTTCAGGCGAAAAATTAAAAGTAGATAGAGTACAAAAGGCGAAAATTTACATGAAACAATTACTAATTATACAAAAGTAATCATAAGCAAAAAAGAATAAAAGCATAAATGTAGGTAAAAAGTATATTGTGGGGTAGATACCTATTTACAGAGAATACGCATTTTACGGGGGTGATGCCACAAGAGTAGAACATAAATACATTTAGAAGAAAATGTATTGTCAGTTGATATAATAATTTGTAAGCCAACTTGACTACAGCGAAATCATAAAGTTACTTTAACACCTTTTATATAAAAATCATATTGAGCAAAATATAGCGAAGACAAGGCTGTATGGGTAAGGTAAGCATTGCCTACACCCTAAGGTCACAACACTCAACTGTTTAACGTCAGTCAGCTAAAGGGATCCCGTTTAGTACCTTTTTCCCAAAATTAGGGGATAATGTTTGGAATGGGATTTTAGCTGCTATTGTTATTGGCTCTTTCAGTTTTGACATTTCATATTTACCAACCTAGACAAAGTTATCGACCGTGACCGTTTGAGCATGTGCATAAAAAACTTGCAACATCTAGTTCATTTCCTAGTTTGGTATCGAAAATGACCTCATAATACATGGTGTCATTGGTTTTTAAAACAAAACTTCAAAGTGTCATAACAATTATAAGTACCTATAATATTTACCGAAACAGCAACAATTTTAATTTTATAACAGCGACCTGTTGTTGCATGGTATCCACAATATTACAAACTCTTTAAATTGCATTAAAACTCTACGTCAGATGACAGATTTCTTAGTAAAATAATTAAAACTTGTGATTACACATGTATTGTGTCACGCTATGAATGACTTAGTATTCTATAATACGGTCAATCCAATCATGTAGTCATTGTCTATTACAGATGAATACAGTATTTGTATTAGATCAAGTTTATACTAAAAAAATATTTTTATTTCATTAGAGATCTTCTACTAACATTATTTCAAATTCAAATTCAAAAACATTTATTCAAATTAGGTTTTTACAACTATTAATGTGAATACATATTTGTAAGGTTCTATGGTAGTTTGTTACTTCTTTGCACAAAAACTACCTTATCGGATTTTGATGAAATTACTAGGAATGTTATCTAAGGTGGCAAATAAGCTTACGGCCTGTCTGCAGTGGCACCGCCGATCTCCAATAGCATGATCTCACCCTTTGGAATGACGGCACAACAAGCATTTCGGATATTCTGTAACGTCATTCCAGAGTGTGGTACCATGCTATTGGAGATTGGCGGTGCCGCTGCTGATGGCTCGGAAGTTGGATTGTAAAAATGACACGAGTCGCGGTCATTCGCGGCCGTGACCGAGTTTCCGAGGAGCTCATTGACGGGTTTTTGACTAATATTTAGGGGAAAATGTTTTTGTGAGATGGTAACCCTTGTTTGAGCTGTCATTGGCGGTCGGTGTATTGTCAGTGTCAGTCAGTTGTGTTGTGTCTTTGTGTCATGTTGTGTTGTTGTTCTTCTAATAGTACGTATTTCTGTTGTTAAAAATGTGGAAGAGAATACACGATTCTAGTTATTTCCTCACATTTACGTACACAGATAAATATGAAGTGTATGTAACAGATTTTTATAAATTATGGCACTGTTTTTTTGAACAGAAAAGCTTTCTGTCTTGCATACAGGTAAGGAGATTATACCATTTTTTTACTATTTATTGTGAAAACTGGCCATTCAATCAAACTTAAAATCCAGAAAGGGCGGGGCGAAGATGATTAAGGATAGTGCCATACCAGAGTAACGTCGCACGTGTTGTAGGCAATTAAAAACAACAATAGGCGGTTGTTTACGACGTTCGGTATTTTTTTAGACATTTTGGCTTTCCAAATAGGCCGACCCTTTTGTAAAATGGCATGTGCAGGCAATTAGCAATAACAATAGTAGGCAGCTGTGTAGAATATAAAGAATATTTTAGAGAATAGAGTAGACTACTAGTAGTTAAGAGGACCCTTTAGTAAAATGGTAACTAAACTGTAATGTTGATATATATCTAAATATAGCTAATATCTAAATATGCTCATATTTCTTCAAAGTAGATAATGAAGCTTTCTAAAAATGAAAAGTATGAGTTTGAGGGTAAACTAACAAAATTTTATTATTTTTTATGTTGTACAAAGTTTCGCGTTATAAAGAAGTTTACTCTGTACTTCATTTAGTGGGTCAAACTAAATGATAGTTTCATATAGATATATTTTTAAGAGAGGTAGGGCATAGCGGGGCAACCCGTTCAAATTGGAGCTGCCCGACTGGGGAAGTACCTCCACCTTACAGAATACCGCAGCTAAACAATACTCTTTTAAATAGTGTTTCTGCCCGTTATTAAGGTCTCCAGTGCTCCATGGGGTGAGGATTTGGGTAACCGTGGCATTGGCAGTGGTGGGGTATTTGCCTTTTTGCTGCCAGAACAGTGTGTTATAGAGGTGGGCAACGCACTGGCGATACTATTGGTGTTGCTAATGTCTATAGGCAGTGGTGACCACTTTCCATCAGGTGGCCCACCTGCCTGTTTGCCTACCATATGACTTTAAAAAAAAAAAAATTTTTGGACAAGACCAGCATGCACCATCCATCTGCCATCTGGCTTATATTTAGTTCAAAAGTAATAAACCTTAGCCATAGTTATATGTATATAACTACATCATCTGACCTCACAATTCTGGCTTTTTTCATAACATCAAAATTTTATAAATATTTCAAGTTTCAATAATATGTTATAGTTTCTTGTTATTATTGGTAATTTTTGAATTCTATCCAGTGACAAACAAGCAGGTATCCCACTTGATGGTAAGAATCATTGCCTATACCATCTATGATTTATGTTACATGAAGACCTAAGATGAAATGCCTCATGCCTGTAATTGCGCTGGCTACCTTATCCTTCAAACCGGAACAACAATGCTTGCATTGTTTCTTGGCAGAAGAATTAGATAAGGCAGTGGTACCCAAAACTGACTCCACAGGCAGGACAGAGTTCTACCACTTCAAAAAAATAACAAAATCTTGAATAATAACTAACTTTTTAATATTGGTTTTAGGACAGCAATTTCGCCTTATCAGGCTGTGACGAGGAAGAGCTGATAAACAATGGTAAACAAATACTAGACAATCCGACTGAACTGAAAAAGCACAGTATCTCATTTGAAGGAACATTGTTGAATGTGTCAATGACTGTGAATATTGGTTATCCTTTTAAAATGAACTTAAATCTGAAGGAAGGCTCTAATGAAATGGTATTGTGACTTTTTTTGTACTGACTTTTTATTTATCTGTACTTTAGTAAATACGATGCTAAACCTTTCTCATATGCTAGAGCTGGTGTTGTGGGTGTCCAAACACAGCAGTGATAGTTTATTATTATCATGTAATCCTCTCACTTATTTGCCTCCCTTTATTATAAAAAAATAATATTGTAATATTGCATTCTAATACTAATGTATTAGTGGACCTACCTATTTTATGGGCTACCATGAGCCTGAAAGAAATGATTTTTAATTTAATTTAATTATGTACTGTTTTAAACAATTACAGTTATTACACATTGTGGTCACATATTTTAAAGTTTTATACCGTATTCCTTGGTTAACAAGTTGCATGAATTAAGTTGGGTGTGGCGGAGGAATTAATAAATATAATTTATTTATAAGGACAGAGTTTCTACTATTAAGACAATAGTAATCTAAGGGCCGATTTTTCAATCCTCAGATAAAACATATCAGTCTGATAAGTTATTAAGCGACTAAAATAAAATGGTATCATTACTTCATATATAAGTAAAGGATTACAGATTGTTTTAATTTGGCAGTATATTAGTTTATCGGGCAGATAAATTTTAACTGAGGATTGAAAAATCGGCCCTTAATCTAAAATAGAATGATATTTATATCTAAAATAGTAAAGCGTTGACTATATGGATTATGACGTTCGTTCTACATTTGATAATTGTAAGGGTTGCTCAACCTCAACACATGCTCCATGGGATTGTCGAGAAAACTCTCAAGCCATACTCAAATTGATGACAAACAGTCTTGAGTTTTATTTTCTGTTCAAATGTTTCCAGTTTTACTTAAAAGTCACCCATCTGCTCCTGAACACAGTGAACGACCTCCGAGCGAGTGAGAGTGAACTGCGTCGCTTATTGAAAAAGAAGGATGATGAAATTGAGGAATACAAAAGTGAAGGAGGAAAGATAGCCTTACGTAAGTAAATATGAACTATTATACACCCATGCACATACAAATAAATAATTTTATTTATCTTAAAAGTTGTGATTTATCACAAAATATAATTTGATTTGCAAATGTTGTTACAGAAACTATAAAAAATCTGGTTTTATAGGTTTTTGTAATTGAATATGACTTCAGAAAGTTACACATTTCATCACAATGTTGTACAGAAATGTTGTTTCTTACTATTTTAACTGCTTGGTATTGAGTGTTTTAAGTAAAGGGTTAGGAATTATGGGCACAAAATATTTAAACATGAAACTTTATTAACTGAAACATAAATATAATTTACCGAACAAGAGATGGTCTGCTTTGAGGATTTCAAGATTTTACAATTAAGGAGTTGATGGTGTCAATGCCCAAGCAATGCAGGGTCGGGCGTCCCAAGTTACTGGGCAGAGAACCATCCTCTTATACCATATATTCCAATCCGGTGCTGAAGTTCTACATTGGCCACATGTTTGTGAGCACTTCTGTCATTTGCAGAGGCTAGAGTAAAAGTGTTGTATACACACCACTAGCGTTGACTTCATAGTGAACGCAACGACTGAAATGTAGCCTGGATGAATCTCAACATATTACGAATTGCCATCGTTTGCAACCTGTATTGTCATAGAAGGTACAACCATTCACATGCTTGCTGCTAGATGGATGGAAAACTCAATAAGTTTAACGTTGTGTTGTTGAGAATCGATCGTGTTCATAACTTTCCTGGGTGTATTTGATCAGTATTGGTATTCTTTGTTACAATGAGCAGCAGTTAAAGTGCATTTCAGTTTCATTACAGCGGCCGTGTAATGTATTTTGTAGTCCTTGTTTCTGTCCATAAAGCGCACTATAGATTATCTACGTAAGAAAATTCTGATGGCAGAGCATCTCTCCCGCGGAATCATCACATTTCTTTGTAGTATGTATATTTCCGTAAAATAAATGTATTGAAAAATAATCCGTTTTTCCGTTACCATCTCCACCTTATGTAATCTAAGTAGGTGGGTACCTACCAATTGGAAAGAAAGTAATAAATATAATAATGTAATTACTATTATATATTGTCATTATATGTACTTTTATGGTTAATGTTTACAGTTTACATAACAGTCTTTTGCTATAGGCTGTTTTTGATCAACTGGAAGTTGATCGCCAGTATGCTAGTTACGTAACGCTGTAGCCAACAATGCTCTGATTACAACGATCGAAATTGTTACATTTGCGATTCTGTATCATCGATTTCATGGGTTCAGTTGCTAACAAAGTTCCATTGCAACAAACTATTAAGTACTTAGATCATACATCATCGTCTTAGCGCTTTTCCCGGCCTCTGCCAGGGTCCGCTTTCCTACTCATTCTTCTCCATTTCGCCCGGTCTTCGGCATCCTCTCGTCGTAAAACGTTGGCTCTCGCATTCGACACAGCAATGTCAATCCATCGCTTCTTGGGTCGTCCACGGGGCTTCTTTCCTGATACCGGCTGGTTCAGGTACCTATTTTTCACGTATCTCTGAGGCTTACGCAACACGTGACCAAACCAGCGTAGACGAGCCTCCTCGACCTTATCTGCGATATCCCTCACGCCGAGGCTGCCATGGATGTGCTCGTTACGTATTCGATCGAGTCGCGTAACTCCGCACATCCACCACAGTCTAATTATACTCTTGTATATAAGTCCTTTGAGCTTTACATGGATTTTAGGGTCACAGGTGTCTGCCGTGACTTCCCACCATTTGGCCCAAGCTGCAGAGATTCGGGACTTGACATCGGGGCCGTTATCGCCGGACTCGTGCAACACGGATCCGATGTATTTGGATTGATCTGTCCTATTAACAGCTTCGTTACCTACTAGGATGGTTTCCGGATTTGCGCTGCAGCTGGCCATATACTCCGTTTTGGCGACATTAAACTTCAAACCACCGTTTTCTAGCACATCCTTCCACGTATTTACTCTGGACTCAAGATCCTGCCTGAGCTTGCTCACCAGTACAATATCGTCAGCGTACTTCATAACCCATTCCTACAGTAATTGGGAAGGGCTTAGTATGGCCTACGATAGTTTTGACGACGTCTCCAGTATTTATTTATTTATTTATTTATTTGCCAACAGATTTACACTTTTTGGTATACGTTCACAGTAGAATCGATCGGCCCTAATTAAAAAATAAATCTATATCTACCACCATTAAAATTCAACAACTAAATAATGATTGTTAGTATAAATGTCAAGAAGACGTATTTAGTATATAATATAAATATTTTTTATATTGTAATAAAGAACAGTGTAGTATGTCAGCACAATTTTCGAAGTTACATAGTTTGTTATGTTCCCTGCACAGTCTATAAACTATTTCATTACTACCTACATTCGTTCCGATACTTTTAAGTGCGAACGGTCTAAAATTAATCAATCTGGCATTGCGTCTAGGCACAGAGAAAGATACCATGTTCAACAAGTATGGGCAGTCGATTAACCCCCTTACAATTTTAAAAAGAAATATTTGGTCTGACATCCATCGACGATCCCGGAGTGTGAACATTTTATAGTGGGACAATCGCTTCTTGTACGAGGTAAGCTGTGACAATTTCCCCTGGTGGACCGTTAAGAAGAACATGAAACGTTTCTGTATTCTCTCAATTCTGGATATATGGTTTTCGTATTGTGGATTCCAGACACAAGAACAATATTCCAAGATGCTACGTACCAACGCGTTGTAGACATATATAAGCGCAGAAATACTTTTAAAACCCTTGCAGTTCCTCCAAACAAATCCCAACATGCGAAACGATCTATTAATAATAACATCGATATGTGGATTGAATGATAGTTTAGAATCAATTACAATACCAAGATCCCTTATTTGACTAACCTCTTCCAGAACATGGCCATTTATTGAATATAAAGTTCTAAGCGGGGACTTCTTTTTAGTGAACTTAATATGCTTACATTTATCAATGTTGAGAGGTAGCCTGTTCTCAAGTGACCAATCGGAAATAGCACCTAGGTCTCTCTGCAGAAGAATAGAATCTACTGGCGACCGAATAATCTTAAATATCTTTAAGTCATCCGCAAAAAAATAGAATTTAGAATGACAGATTTTAGTGGCTAAATCATTAATAAAAATTAGGAAAAGAACTGGCCCCAAATGGGAACCTTGAGGAACGCCTGAACATGCCCCAAATGCTCTAGACTCATGACCACAAACTACTACTTTCTGTATTCTGTCTGATAAATAGGAGGCTAGCCATTTCATTAACGTTCCACTGCATCCAAAATTACAAAGCTTCTGAAGCAACCGTGAGTGAGTAACCCGATCGAAGGCCTTGCTGATGTCGGTGTAGATGGCATCGACTTGATCACCAGCGTCGACAGCGTCAGCCAAGTCGGCGCTAAAACAAGCCAGGTTAGATTGTGTGGACATATTTTGCCGAAAACCATGTTGCTCTGGTACAATTAAATGTCTTAAGTGATGCACTAGAACAGGACAAAACAGTAATTTTCTGGTCTGTAATTTTTAATGTCATTCGCATTACCACCTTTAGGTATCGGAATAATATTGGCAATTTTCCATTTGGATGGGAAAACACCTGACCTAAGTGAGAACCCGTAAATAATAGAGAGTGGATAGGAAATAGTATCAGTACAATTTCTAAAAAAAACTGCCGGGATTCCATCTGGACCAGCACCCTGTCTATCATTAATGTTTTTTATAGCTTTCACTATTGCTTTTGGGCTAGTATCAAACGACCACAGGCAATTGGACGTCAAAGCCTTGTATGAAAAATTCTCATCAACTGTAGAAGAGTCATCAACATAGACAGAAGAAAAATTTTCCGCAAAAGCATTACAAATCGATTCTTTAGATTTTAACTGGATATCATTAAGGTACATTTGCGCAGGCCTTTATTGTTGCGTTTATTACGAATAAAGGACCAAAACGCCTTAACATTACCCTTCTCCAGTGAAGACTCAATCGATGAGATATACTTAGTGTAACATACCCTTATCTGTGTATGGCATCTATGTCTGGCCTCCTTAAACTCAAACTCATCCATTTTATTGCCGAATTTTTTAAAACGACGGCGATACTTTTCTTTTTCTTTTAAAAGTTTGATTAAATTTGTATCATACCAAACAGGATATTTACGAGAGCAAGGAGAAACGGGAACATGTCGTAATATAATAGAATTAATGAGTTCGTAAAATGTATTAACCATTTCATCAGCAGTAGAACACGACTCTAGAATACCCCAATCGAATTGAGCAATTTCTTCATTAATTTTGTCGTAGTTTCCTTTATGAAAATTTAAAGCTTTTGCCCTAGATTTAGATAAATACTTGTCCTTCAACAGATCAAGCGACACAATTAGCGGCGGATGAAATTCGTCAACTTTAGACAATGGCATATCAGCGCGCTCAGTTCGTATATTTGGGATGTTACTAAGTACGAGGTCAAGAATACGATCACCCTTATTAACCACGTAATTGTATTGCTGCAATCCATGAAGAGCCGAGAAGTCGGACATTCTCTGAGATATGCCAACCCCAGAACCATCGAAGAGCGGTTGTCCGGTGTTGAGTGCACTGTTTGTGTTATTGCTGTTATTAGACATCCAGTTTATACTGGGTAAATTGAAATCTCCAAAGAGAATAATCTCATTCATCGTACATAATTTGTCACTGAGACTTGTTAGATAACTGTCCAAACGGCCCAGAGACACCGGTGGAGGAAGGTAAACCACGCCAATGCCCACACATTTGTCTCTTAAAGAGACAGACAACCAAAGCTCCTCATCGGATTTACTTTCCACGTCAATAAGGCGTGCAGAGCTTAATTTGGAAGAAACTGCAACTAGGACCCCTCCACCATCCTGCTTAGAACTGCCAGTACTGTTACGATCTCTTCTGTATATTCGATAGTTATTGTTTAAAATTTCTGAGTCCAAAACACTGTTATTAAGCCAAGTTTCTGTAAAAACAATTATATCATAATGACAATTTAGGCTTGCCAAATGTAGATCAATCAATTTGCCTCGAATGCTTCTAACATTCTGGTAATATACACTAAGAAAAGCCATTACAACATATTAAAAGTACAAGAATACAAGCAAAATTCAAGACTACACTTAGGATAATAACAATAACCTAAATGTCCTTAAGAGAATCCTTGTTCAGGGATGAGAGAGTTTCTTCATTCTTCACCCAGATGGCTGGCATGCTATCATCTTTTCTTAAGTATATGCGGCCATTTCGTACCCAAACGTACTTAAATTTGTTATCCTTCTTGAATAGTCGGGCCTCAGCATGAAGTTTCCGATTGCTCGGAGATAGATGCTCCCCCAGATAAATGTCCTGCTTCTCATCGCTCAAACCGAGTAAACTTGAATTGAGCTTGGCCTTGAGGGTTCTCTTTATTATACTTTAGGCATGCTGCAAGAAGTTCGTCCCGCTTCCTGGGAGAGCGTAATTTGATAATTACAGTTCTAGGTCTTGCTGAATCGCGTCCAGATTTACCTACTCTGTTGCAAGCAAGAATGTCCAAGTCTTCCATGGGACAGGCCACCACGCTACAGAGTTGAAGGACGGTAGGAACCAGGTTCTCCTTAGAATGTTCGGGCACGCATTGAAGTTCAACGTTACACTCCCTAGCCTGCTGCTCAAAATGGCATACTTTGAAATTAAGTTCGGAAATATTCTCCTGCAACTTCCTGTTTTGTGCCCGAAGTTCAGCTGCCTCGGATCGAAGAGAGGATACTTCTTTATTTAAAGTGTCGAACTCGGCGCTCATATACTCCACAGACTTTTGCAATTCAGGCAAAATGTCAAGATCCTTACGAATTGACTGAAGCTCGGATTTTAGGTGCTTAACAAGCGACGTCTCGATAACCGATTCTATCTTATCCGCGATGGACGATTCAAGCAAGCTCAGTCGTTTTTCCAGTGATAAACCAGGATCCACTAAGTCGCCCTCCTTTACTGGAGTATTATCACTCCTTTTTGTTGGTGCCTTACAAACCGAACATTTCCAGACAGCTTTGGCCTTCTGCGCCATTTTGGAGAAGTTCTCTTTTGTATAAGCAACACAGTTATAATGGTAGCTTCCATTACATGAAGAGCAGTTTAACTGATCCGTGGCGCTCACGGCTTGGCCACATTTCTTGCACAAACTCATTGTTAATAAAGAGGCAAAGATAAGCTAGTCAGCAAAAAAGCAGGTTAAATAAATTCAGTCAATGAGCACCCTCTCAGAGACAACATGCAACTAGGCACAAATAGCAGTAAGCGAACGTTAGCTAATCTATGACACGCCGGCCCGTTCACCTGCGTGACTGACTCATTCATTCGTTCGCTGCCCGTGCGCCGCGTAGTAAGCCGTCCGCTTACGCATTAAGAGCGAGACTTGCCTGGATACAGTCGCTGGCCGGTAACACGCGTACGTCGTGTGATCACAACAATAGAATTTTGTTTATGTAAATTTTCACTAATCAGTCACTGATTCACTTCAAAGTTGTCGATATATCGAGCAAGTACACCAAACACTATATTATACTATAAATTTTAAGCGGTGGGGAAATGTTTTAACAATTTTAATAACTGTATTTAATCGGTAGCTACAACAAAGCAATGTTACACGTTCGAAGCGCCGTCAAAGAGTGCTCGATTGGCATACATATCCTGTATAACACTAATGTACGCTTCGGGCACAGACTTTGACCTCAGAGCCCACCAGATTATCTCCCGAGGGACACTGTCGAAAGCCCTCTGCAGGTCGAGAATTGCATAATGCAGGGGTTGATTTTTACTGCAGTGAGACTCCTGGAGGACTCTGAGGGCAAATATTAGATCCATGGTGCTGCAGCCCGGCCTGAAGCCGTATTGTCATTCCGACAAGGAGCATTCCTGGCGAAGTCTCTGGTCCATAATACGTTTGAGTAGTCTCATTGTGTGGCTCATTAGTTTAATACCTCGATAGTTGCCGCGCTCCTGCACACTGCCCTTTCCTTTATATGTAGATTGGTTGGCGTAATAATATTTACGCGCCATGCGTCAGGTATAAGCCCCGTGGCTACGAAGTACGAAATACTTAGATCATCATCATCACCATCACAGCCCGTAACAATCCACTGCAGGACTTAGGGCCTCTCCCACGAAAGGGGAGATTATTGCCATAATCTCCACGCTTGGCAGGCGGGTTGGAGATCGCAGTGTTTAAATATAACAATGGAATCATACATAGTTGCAAAAGTAACTATTTCAATCATTGAAATCAGAGAATTGTTGGCAACAGCGTTACGTAACTAGCATACTGGCGATCAACTTCTAGTTGATCAAAAACAGCCTATAGCAAAATACTGTTATGTAAGCTGTAAACATTAACCATAAAAGTAAATATAATGGCAAACATAGTAATAACATTAATATTTTTATGATTTTGTTTCCAATTGGTAGGTACCCACCTACTTCGATAACATAAGGTGGTGATGGTAACGGAAAAACTAATTCTTTTTCAATACGTTTATTTAACGGAAATATACCTACTACAAAGAAATGTGATTATTCCGCGGGAGAGATGCTCTGCCATCAGAGTTTCCTTACGTAGATAATCTATAGTGCGCTTTATGGACAGAAACTGAGACTACAAAATACATTACAAGGCCGCTGTAATGAAACTGAAGTGCACTTTAACAGCTGCTCATTGCAACAAGGAATACCAATACTGATCAAATTCACCCAGGAATGGTATTAACAGGATCGATTCTCAACAACACAACGTTAAACTCATTGAGTTTTCTATCCATCTAGCAGCAAGCATGTGAATGGTTGTACCTTCTATGACAATACAGGTTGCAAACGATGGCAATTCGTAATATGTTGAGATTCATCCAGGCTACATTTAAGTTATTGCATTCATGTGAAGTCAACGCTAGTGGTGTGTATACAACACTTTTACTCTAGCCTCAAGAATATATGGTACAAGAGTATGGTTCTCTGCCCAGTAACTTGGGACGCCCGACCCTGCATTGCTTGGGCATTGACACCACCAACTCCTTAATTATAAAATCTTGACATCCTTACCGCAGATCATCTCTTGTTTGGCAAATTATATTTATGTTTCAGCTAATAAAGTTTCATGTTTAAATATGTTGTGCCCATAATTCCTAACCCTTTACTTAAACACTCAATACCAATTTTAAGAATAAGTTCCGGGTTTCCTGCCGCGTACCTTTGTTGACGAGTAGCCCGATATTTCGACACAGTTGCATACATTATGATCACGGGACTACTGGAGAGCTGCGAGCGCCGGACGATGTTGGTTAGCGATAAAAACCCTACCCTTAAAATGTGTAATAGTAACCGCGATAGTTTAAAACATTACTCAATACCAAGCAGTTAAAACAGTAAGAAACAACATTTCTGTGCACATTGTGAACAGATGTTGTTGTTGTTGATGATGTGTTGGCAACAGAGGTACGTAATTAGCTTACAGATCTCCTGCTCCAAAAAATTACAAAACATGTTTTCCGAACGTGTTCGCATAACATTGCAGTCTCCTGCGACTGCGACTACACCAACAAACAATCTTCTACGCCACTTTTTTTTCTTCATGGATACCGCGCGGTTTTTTTTAATTATTATCAATAGCCTTGCATTTGACCAGAACCCGGCTGTGTTAGTGTTACTAAGCGCTATGTTACGAGTATTATGATGTGGTTCAAGTCCAGCAGTGGACTGATATGGGCTGTTGAAGATGATAATGCTATAGATATTACCTATGCTTATTAAAATATTTTCTGAAGTTTTTGATTGCAAGATTACCTAGTCTGATAGTAACATTTTTGGGGTTCCATGTCAGGGTAAAGAAGGAACCATATAACTAAGCCTCTGCTGTATGTCTGTCACCGGCCTGTATCTTTGAACAGCCAGGTACCTGAAATTTTGAGAGAATATTTATTTCTATGACCGTTATAAATCATCTTTATCGGTCGGCGTCTCAGATGTTATTATTTATAATTTATTTATCCTAATAATGCAAGCACGAAACTGTATATGTTTTTACTAATACTAAAGCTGGTTAAAGGTGAATTGTGTAATTATAACATGACCTGATTGTTACCGTGTTACTTAAAATATTTAAAACATCGTGGTTTCATTAAGTGAATACTCCACTTTACAACCCAACAAGAAGAGTTAGGGGATATCTATACATAACATCAAATCCCTAAATTGGTGACCCCGACGTGATAACGCAATAACGCATAGTGCTTGCCAGCCGGCAGCGAAACTTCGAGTCTTAGGTGATTCAGCAAGGTACATCGTGGCGTTTACATCCACTCCCCACTTCTGGTAGTACTTGGCGAGCTGCAAATTAACCGCCCCAGGACCCTGCCTAACGAAGTCGAGTTTACGCCAGCGACGACCACCCGCTATTCCAGTGCAGTGCACTCAGTGCAAGTGCAAAAGCCAATCAGTGCCAGTGTTACAAGTTGTTCAAAAGAAGTGCAGTTTTAAATTTCAAAACTCGTCAAAAATTGCGCAACTTTGAGTCAGCGCGTGAACCGACTGGCGATAAGGGTCGTGGAATGCATCTGCCTGCGCTCGGCCCGCTTACCACTTAGCGCCACATGTTAGCAAAAAAAAACACGATACATTCTGATCTATTTTTAAACTAGGAAGTGTTCGTTGATTCGTTCGTTAACTTTTACACTTTGCATCGTATTTACATTGTAGTTATACGCACTTTGATTTTTGTCGTTTAAATTAGAGGTTTACATTTTTGCTAAAATATCTATTATTATTAAATTTTTATTAAGTAGGTTACTATATTTTATGTTGTGTATGCTAACAGCAGTTTTTACAGCACCTTTTATTTTGTATCTTGTAAGCAATAAGCAATTTATTTGAACTGTTATTATTTTCATAAGGTCCTCCCTTGTTCTTTGTGTAATATTTTATAATTGTTCAAAATGGTGGAGGAACTAAAAAATACAACTAGCAGAATTACAACAACAGCTTAATCAATTACAAACAGCTGCTTCAAAGTCCGAAACCCACCAAATAAATGCAGTAACTGCTAAATTACCTGGATTCTGGATTGATAAACCAAAATCCTGGTTTGCAATCGCGGAAGCACAATTTAAAATAGCAGGCATAACCCAGGATGCTACCAAATATGGCTACGTCCTTTCTATGTTGGACACCCTGGTAGTCGACGAGGTAGACGATATAATATCCGACCCACCTGAAACCGACCAATATGACCATTTAAAAACAGAGCTCATACGTCGGCTCTAGGGCTTGCAAGTCGAATATTCAAACTATTCGAATATTCGCCTCATTTCAATATTCGAATAGTAATTTAGGTAAAATTAAAATATTTTTAAATAATCGTACTCGTACTCGTGTCTTAATTTTGTGGTATTTAATCAAACGAATCTCGTGAACGCACCCACCGAATGCTCGGTGACTCGTGCCTGAGTATTCAGCATTGCGGAACGCATTCTGTCTGATATAATGTTTTAGTTTACATATAATTTGGTTTCAATTAGTATCACTTATCTCATGATATATTATTTTTTCCTTTCTCTTGTTATGACAAAAATCGTTTAGCATCCTAATCTCGTAAAATACCTAATCTTAGGATCTCACGATCTAATGCTACCTCACTCTCACGAGGGCCTTGCAAGGCGACCTTGCGTGAGGTGACACGAGGCGAGCCCTCTTCACTCTCGCGAGGAATGTAATTTGTATTTTGCTGTGTTCGGGACTATATGGGAGGGAATTGCGAGGCACGGAGACCAATTACACTCTCGCCTTGCAAGAGTTAAGGGGATTCGATTTCAGTAGTAAATTAATTTTTTGTTAGTGTTTAGTAATTTAATTATGGTTTATACTATTAATAAATGTATTAGAAGGTGCGGCAGCTCGCTTTCTATAGTTTAATGATATAAAATAATGTAGTTAAATCGAAAAAACGATATTCGCCGCCTGCCAGCGTTCTTTTGTGATTTTTATTTTTCATTGCTTTGTTTTATATCATTAACATGTAGAAATTCATTTCACGCTCATTTGGATACATTGACTAAAGGTCAATTGCACAAACTTACATTAAAAACGTAGTTAATACCTTGATTCCAGATTTCACAATATTTCGAATAATATTCGAATATCATCTGCAAAAATATTCCAATAATCGAATGCTAAAGTTTTTTAATATTTGCAAGCCCTAGTCGGCTCTCAACTTCCAAGGAGCAGAAAGTGCGACTGCTCCTTAAGAGCAACTCGGTGGGAGGAAACCTTCGGTCTTCCTTCGACACCTGGCAGGTTCAAACCTCGGGGATAAGGCATTGCGAGAATTGTGTATGCGACGGTTACCCGTTGAAATCCATAGGATCCTCATCTCCTCATCCTCTCCATCATCGACCTTAAGTCCGATAAAGTGGCCGAGATAGCAGGTGCCATAGCAGATTCACCTTCTGCACCGCCATCTGCCGGTATCAATTCAGCCGCTGCTTGTACCACCATTAGCACCACCGACCGTGACGAATTACGAAGAGCTTTTAACCAAAGTCGACGCGCTCTACAAGAACTATACAAGATTTAAATCACGATCTAACTTTAAAAGTAGGTCTGGATCGCCATTCAAGGCGAAACAGCTCTGCTGGTACCACAAACAGTTTGGTACCAATGCCACTCGCTGCACGACCCCTTGTTCCTATGAGCAGGAAAACTTAAAAAGCAGTCAGTAGTAGCGGAATCTGTTTGCTTATCCGATGGCCGGGTCACGACATCGATTTTAATTTATACTGGCTCGGACATCTGCTGTTTCTCTCGGCGTTCTCTAAATGGTTGTTATGCTGCTACCGACTTTGACGTTCGCGCCGCTAACGGCAGCGCTTTAAAAACATACGGCAACTTGGCCCTGCGATTAGACTTAGGTCTCAGAAGAGAATTTTTGTGAAACTTCGCTATTGCTGATGTAGCCACTCCAATTATCGGTTCCGATTTTCTTGTTTACAATGGCTTACTCCCGGATTGCCGCAACCAGCGTCTTATTGATAGTTAAACACAATTATAACGTGTTATAGAGGTGGGCAACGCATTGCCGATACTCTTGGTGTTGCTAATGTCTATAGGCAGTGGTGACCACTTTCCATCAGGTGGCCCGCTTACCTGTTTGCCTACTGTATGACTTTAAAATATAAATTATCAGCGCTAGGTTTAGTTTCCAACGCTAACCACATTATCATCAAAACTATGGCCGTTAATGACGCCTACTCGCAGTTCTCCGGAGTATTAAAGGAATTCCTCAGTGTCACGAGACCTCCAGGCTTCCCAATGGTCTCGAAGCACCATTGATGATGGCCTGCCTGTCTCTAGCCGCCCACGCAGGCTCTCACCTCATAAACTACTCGCAGCTAAGAAATTCAGGCGACAGTCTGCATTTGGCACTCGAGCTGCCACCACTGTGTTTATAACTGTGTAATTATAACATAACTTGATTGTTACCGTGTTGCTTATAATCATAACACAAGTTATTTCTAACATCGTGGTTTCAATAAGTGAATACTCCACTTTACAACCCAACAAGAAGAGATAGGGGATCTCTACTCATAACATCAAATCCCTAATCCCTAAACTATTGATTCCGTTTAACTTCATAAAGAACATTAATTAAAGATAATAAATATACATTGCAAAGGCGAGCTTTTCCCACAATAGGATTGCTTTCAGCTAAGCTTACCTTGGATAGTCCGAAAGAAGCTTTAACGAGCGGTGGAAGCAATATCGAGTACTGTGTAATTGAAATAAATTTTAAGTTAACCTAACTTCTATACAATATTAAATATTGTTTACCACAAAAATATCGATATATATCCATATAAATACAGGGTGTCCCAAAACTCGACGTCAACCCGGAATCGGGTGAAAAGGCAAGTCATGCTGGTTGGCAGAAAAATATTATTAAAAATCTAAGTTGCATGATTTCAAAATTATAGGCATTTAAAAAAAACGCAATAGTAACAAAAATTTGTTAAAACTGGGTTTTAAAGGAAAAACAATTTTTTGTCAACGATAGCAGCTACAATTTACCAAGTATCATACCATTCTTGAATCCTTACTAAAGGCGCCAACTTTTAACATAACTTGCCAAACTCGCGTAGTACTTTTTTTTTTTCAATACAGTCAGAAAAACTAGGCGATTTTTTATTTTGAAATTTTTTCTGAGAGATAAGTCCTATTTTTATGCAAGCTTAAGCAGCTGGTTTCAAAATTTTGATTACAGTTTAGAGAAGCATTATTCAGGGTTACACAGCAAAAAAAAATGGGAAAAAGTAAAGATTTGTGGCAACAGGACTGAAAAGTCTGTCGCAGGGTGTGCAATATTGCGTTTTTTTTAAATGCCTATATTTTTGAAATCATGCAACTTAGATTTTTTAAATATTTTTCTGCCAACCAGCATGACTTGCCTTTTCACCCGCCAATGCGCGCCGGTGCAAAGTCACATCGTGCGCATACATGTGAGACGGCCAAATCAAAAACAAGCAAATGCAGTGCATTAAATTAGATTAAACATACCATCTAATCATGGCCGGTTAATAATTTAACAATAAACACTAAAATATTTACTGGAAACGCTAAAAACATAAGTTTTACAAGTAATACATAATGTGTGTTATACTTTACAGAGCAAAGATATTCTACCCTTTTTTTATTACTGTTTATCGGAATTAGTGCATGAGTTTACTACGCAACTCGGCATTCTTAGTTTGTAAAGCAACGACCATTCGCACACGTGGCCAAAATGTCACTGAGTCGAAGTTGTGCTCCATTGCAATTTTAGCTCCAATGAAGTGGTGGTTTTCCCTTTGGTCAATGAACCGGTCCATACGCTAGTATATAGAAGTCTTTGCCTAGCGCCCTCCTTAATGGAATTAGGATTCTTGTCAAATATGTCAACATTTGACTTAGTAGACATTGACACCAAAGTTAGACAGTATAAACCGACTAATTTTGAATGTTGTACACTAACGAAGGCTTATTAACGTTAAAGACTACTCGATAGCGTCGAGTTATATTTCCTCTATGTAGTTTATTACTGCCAGTAAAATAAATTAGTATGATATTTTTCCGTAATCTGTCAAAGTAACCTGAAGTCGTGGTACCCCTTTACTTGTATGTCCGGAATGGACAAGCTGTTGGAACTATGTATTATATATAATAACATCTGCATGCCTGTATACTTACACAGTTACACAATAAAGACAATTCTAATTTTAATTTTAAACATAATTACATAGAGACACTAACAGTGTCATTTAGCCGTGTGGTGTCCGGCAGAGTAGAATAGCACCAACCCCTTACACTCGTGGGTGTCGTACAAGGCGACTAATGTTTTCGAGGCAAAAGATCTCGAGTCTCCGTAGGCTGGAAAATGGGCAGCAGCGTTTTCCATGTTATATTGATAACACTGCTATCTCCAACCCGCCTGCCGAGCGTGGATATTATGGCAATAACCTCCCTCTTTGGTGGGAGAGGCCCTAAGTCCTGCAGTGGACTGTTATGGGCTGTGATGATTAGTATGTTAAGTAAATATAATATAATGAATAAAATAAAGCTCTGTTGAATACTATGGAAGTGCTTCTTTAAACATCTCTAGAATAAGCATGACGCCCGAGCATTCTGAATGCCCTTCGGTAGTAGTTGCCGGGTGCGCCTTGACCACGATCCATGATTTGGCAGATCATGTCATTACCAGGGGAACCTGACCAGATTTGATCATGGTTACACAATCAGACGCTTAAATGTGCGTGCAGGTTTCATCACGATGTTTTACCACACCGTATCATTCAACGGGCAATTATTATTTTGTTTCAAATACTTCAGTAACTAGGTTTTTATTTTTCTTACAGGACATTTGAAGACCAAACCATTCAGTGACGAGGTTCATATGAGCAATCATTGTGTGTATGAAGATAATTTTGGTCCATCGGATGTCCCCGATGATGTGCTAAGTAAAACAATGGAAGTCCCTGAGAACATAGTAAATACGGAAAGGTAAGTAATATCCGCGTCATGAAAGAAGAGACTTGTGAAATGGCAGTAGAGGGGATTTCGCGCAGGTACACTCGCGCTCAAAATCGCCATAGATTTGTATAAAGTGTATACGTCGTCCACAAGTTTCCTACATTGTCGGTTAAAAGTTTTACTTCGAGACATAATTTACCGTGGTAATAAACAATGAAAACAAAGGAGAACAAAATGGGGGGAAATTTTTGGGGCAAGTTGAGAAAATTAAAAATTTAGCAAACTGCATGTGTATGTGATATAATATCACGTGAAGGGTTGTTATTTTTTTCCTAAGTGCATAGAACCTGTATGTAAAGAAAGTAATGAATTAGCGGAGCGAGCTCGAATCTTTTGGAATTTTAAGTGGTTGCATAAAAATCATAAAGCACGAAACTTTCAGCCTTTTGGCTAGGTATCGAAAGTAAAACGAAGACAGTGATAATTTTAGTAAAGGTAAAGAGCCGCCTCGAATTGTACACACTTTGGCTCAGAAAAATCTTGAGTGTTGACAAAAATGAGCGAGCGTAGTAAGCTCAAAATTTTGGTTTTGTTTGCTCTTAAAGACTTGGTGATATCGAAAGTTATTAGCAGGCTAGGTATTCTAGCAAGCTCAAATTTCTCTGCAATTTCAAATTTCGCTATCCAATAAGTTTAAGACATAGTAAAATTTTTATTATTAAACGCGGAATTTATTGAAAATCTGTGTCACATATGTCGTCGAACCCACATTGTTTTTGGCTAAGTGTATTGTCGAGTGGCTAGGTCATCTACTACCAATTGCAAAGTTCATTTTCATTCTTAGTGAAGGTAAAGTAAGTATTGTAGTGAAGTGAGAAACTGTCAAGAAAACTCCCACCGGCATTATCACGTTTAGTCTATAGGCCATCAGCGGATAGATCGTTGGAGGGAAACGACCACCTTGAGAGGCCGCATAATTTGAAACCAATATAACTTTCTGAAGAAATAAGATTATGTAGATCAGTTAAGATTATTGCAGATTTCTCTTGTTGTGCATAGGTATCTATGCACGTATGATATGTTTAGGTATGTATGACCTATTAATTTTCTAGGGTGGGCCAGGAGAGTTCTAGGGTGGGCCAGGCCCATTGGAGCACCCTTCTTCCTTCGCCCATGACGCCCATTTCTGATGTTGCATATCGGATATATGGGCGCATGTTGGCGACACGCGATGCGGCCTGGGTGCCACGCAGCGTGGGAGCCCGCGGCGCTTGCCAGATGGCAGGCGGCGTGGACGCCCGCGACGCTTGCAAGGTGGCAGGCGGCGTGGACGCCCCCGACGCTTGCAAGGTGGCAGGCGGCGTGGACGCCCGCGACGCTTGCAAGGTGGCAGGCGGCGTGGACGCCCGCGACGCTTGCAAGGTGGCAGGCGGCGTGGACGCCCGCGACGCTTGCAAGGTGGCAGGCGGCGTAGACGCCCGCGACGCTTGCAAGGTGGCAGGCGGCGTGGACGCCCGCGACGCTTGCAAGGTGGTAGGCGGCGTGGACGCCCGCGACGCTTGCAAGGTGGCAGGCGGCGTGGACGCCCGCGACGCTTGCAAGGTGGCAGGCGGCGTAGACGCCCGCGATTACCAGGCAGCACGCGTCGTGGGTCGGACGGCACGCGGCGTGAGCCGGGCGGCACGCGGCGTGAAAGAGCGCGACGCTTGTTGGGTGGCCCGCGACGTGAGCTGGTGGACACGCGGAATGGGAGCTCGCGGCCCTTATCAGATGACTCGCGGCGTGGGAGAGCGCGACGCTTGTTGGGTGGCCCGTGACGTGAGCTGGTGGACACGCGGAATGGGAGCTCGCGGCTCTCATCCGATGGCACGCGGCGGGGGAGGCCGCGGCGTAGGCTGGAGGGCCCGCGGCGCGAGTTGGGTGGCACGCAGCGCAAGGCGGGAGGCTCATGTCGCGAGTCGGAGGCTCGTCTGGACACAACCTGGATTAGGGTCAGTGGATTGTTCATCATCATCAGCCGACAACAGTCGACCATATTGGCGTTTGCTGTTGATAATTTCATCATTAAGAGTGTTTAGACAATGAATAGAGTGTTAACAGAAATGAAACAGAAATCCGTTATTTGAGGATGTAAAGAAATTGCATGCCAGTTTTATTTCATTGCAATGTAGGGGCCGTAATTTTGATAATTTTGAGTTACCTAGATTTGTGAACGACCGTCAATTGATTAACCTATAATCATTATCTTATTTCAGCAATGAAGAGGTGAAAACAGCTATAGTAAAGGAAGAACCCAACATTACTATAAAAGAAGAACCTATAGACAATATGGATACTGAATTCGTGCAATCAAGTATAATTAAATCTGAATTTATAAAGGTTGAACCAAAGACTGAAATACAAAACCAAAGTCCTAGAAAAATATTAAGAACAAAGTTAAAGTTATAATTATGTAGGTATACCGTGAATGAGTTAGTTTTATTTTGTTACAAGATGAAATTTTTAAATTGTGTATGATTTCAAATTTATTGTATAGCTTGACCGCGACAGAGGTGATCTGTCATTGTGGCGCTAGTTCTGCGTTTTATGTAGTAACACCGGAAGGATGTAGTATTCTGTGACAGAATTCGAATACGGATTCGGATAAGAAGGAACGTGACGGAAACAGAAACTAACATGTCCCGATTGTAAAATTTTAATAATGACGTTTCGGAAAAAGACGTAGAGCCATTGATTTATATAAGTATATGGATATGCTTCAATGAACAAATATCTCGTCTCTTGCGCAACAAACTTGTTTGACCCGGTGACAGCGTCGCTGTTGGTGGCATTGACATGACATTTCAATATAGCAACACTTAGTTTCAGTTTTGGCCACCGGGTTGTGGCACAGAAACAGACGTCAGTAAATTTTTTTGTAATCTGTAATCTTAATCGTAAATAAATTTGTAAGCTGTAATCATTGGTATTTGTCAATTACAAAACCGACCTTTAATCTATATCATTTTATCTCCTTTTAAATCATGCCACTTTTGTTGTTGTAGAATTCTTTAACGATTTAACACATTTTCAAAATGATTTTACTTATATTTTAACTGCTTTGAAGCTACACACACACACACATACACACACATTACACAGCGATATTATTGTTATTGATTAATATGTATACTCATTTGTTATATATTTTTATCTATATTGATATTAGTTCCGCGAAACCGAAATCAACGGCATTATGCCGCCGGTGCAATGTCACATCGTGAGCATACATGTAAGACGGCCAAATCAAAAACAAGTAAATGGTGTGCATTAAGTTATTTTATTTTATTTATTTATTAGGTTCACCAACAGTTTATACACTACATAAAATCTTATAGTATGTAAAGTAACAGCATTTATCTAGTTTTAAGTATAAAACCAATGATAGGTAAACACTGCATGCGTTTACAATTAATTGTTATCACAACTGGACATCATGTTACTGTACAGAGTGCAAAAAGGAAATTATATTTTTTAAAGTTTTAACATTGTTCAAATGCAAAGAAATAAAAACCAAAGTTAACAAATTATGTGACTGATTAACAAAGTAAATAAACGATTTAAGAAAGTGAACAATACATTTTTAAATAGGTAGGTACTTAAATTTACGCCTACAAGATCAGAGCCCATCAGAAATACGCCTGAATAAGATGGTTTTAAAGGTTGTGCTTTTGTTGTGGAAAAGGTCTACATCCGCCACCCCACACAAAATATTATACTCTCGACAAATACGGGGAATTGGGGAATAAAATCCCAGATTAGTCCTGTAAAACTTAATGGCAAAGGTTCTGCTGTCCCTGATACGACTGTTTATCCGCGGAACATTGAAGATTAACTGTTCCAGCAATTGTGAACAGTTTACTAGATTATTGGCGATCTTGAACAACAATGTCATATCAGCAATCCAACGACGATCCTTCAATGACACAACCTTAAATGCGATACACCGTTTCTTATAGGAGGTTAGAGAAAACTTTTTACCTTGGTGGATTGACAAGTAGTATAGAAACCTTTTTTGTACCTTTTCGACCCTCTCAATATTACATTTGTACTGAGGATTCCATACACCTGTACAATATTCCAAATTACTACGAACTAGGGAAAAATAGGCTATCTTCAGAGCGGATACACTTTTAAACTTTTTGCAGTTGCGCCAAACAAACCCTAACATCATATATGCTCTCTTCAAAATTGTATCTATATGAACATTAAAAGAAAGTCTTGTGTCAAATATCACCCCTAGATCTCTTATACAATTGACTTCCTGAAGTCGTTCATTACCGATACTATATACCGTCAAAACAGGTAATTTCTTTTTGGTGAATTTGATGTGTTTACATTTCTCAATGTTTAATGGAAGTTGGTTAATTTCACACCATTCATTCACATTATCCAGATCGCACTGGAGTAAAACAGAGTCTGCATAATCCATGATAACCTTATATAGCTTCAAATCATCAGCGAAGAATAAAAACTTTGAATGAATAATACAAGTTGCCAAATCATTTATAAATATAAGAAAGAGCAGTGGCCCCAAGTGTGACCCCTGGGGTACACCGGATGTGGCCTCAAACGGGTCCGAAACATATCCGCAGATCGATACCTTTTGTATACGAGATGATAGATAAGATTTCATCCAACTCAGGACACCACCACGAACTCCCACTTCATGCAATTTCCAGATGAGTATGTTGTGATTTACTCGATCGAAAGCCTTGCTTATGTCTGTGTATACTGCATCAACTTGTTGGCCCTGGTCCACAGATTCTGCAACATCATTTATGTACTGTGTGAGATTAGTAAGCGTGGACATTTTGCTGCGAAAACCATGTTGATGTGAGACCAAAATTGAACTAACAAGATCCGATAAGTGAGGATAAACCAAAGATTCAAAAATCTTGGCCACTGTATTTAATAGACAAATTGGCCTATAATTTTTCATGTCAGTGATGCTTCCACTCTTAGGAATAGGGACCACGTGAGCCAGCTTCCACAAACTTGGAAATGTTCCGGTTTTTAAGGAATAATTGTACATTATATACAGAGGCTGAACTAAATTAGAGGCACATTTGCGATAAAATATTGGCGGAATTCCGTCAGGGCCTGCTCCTTTTGTAACATTTAAAGCTTGTAAAGATTTTTCAATGCTTTCTAAGGACAACTCAATAGCTCCTAACGTTTTCTCGGCATCGCGTGGTTCCCGACAATTCAATTCAGAGTGTTCAGGTTCGTCAACTGCATAAACTGAGGAAAAATGTGTGGCAAAGGCGTTACAGATAGACTCTGGAGATGAAAATTTTATGTTGTTCATGAACATTTCACCGGGAATATTACTGTGGGCTTTGCGTTTAGATTTGATGAATGACCAGAAAGATTTCATGTCTTTTTTATTAATGTTATTTTCTATAGTTTCAACGTATCTCGAGTAACAGTTTTTAATTTCGGCATGACATCTAGTTCTGGCCAATGAGAATTCGTATTGATCTAGGGGATTTTTGTATTTCTTAAACCTTTGACGATATTTTTCTTTTTCCTTTATAAGACGTATTAAGTCCCTAGTATACCACGACGGGAATCTATTGTTTTTGGATTTAGTCTTGGGTGCATGCCGGTTTATTATCTGTCTAATTACGGAATAATATGTGTCGACCATGTCATCAATACCAAGTGAAGAACTCAGTGTATCTAACCAATTCACCTGCTCTAGATCGGTATTAATTCTTGAGTAATCCGCTATGAAAAAGTTGTGTTTCAAAGTAGTGGCTTTTTTCAAGAAAGTGTTGCACTTAAACTGCAACGTAACATGTATTGGAGGATGAAATGGATCGATTTTAGATAAAACATGTAAAGCTTGTGTCGTCGCAATTGACGATTGATTATAAAATATTAAGTCGAGAATTTTGCCGTCTTTATTAGGTATCGAATTGTATTGCCTGAGATCATGTAATGACATGAAGTCCGATATTAACTGAATAATAGCAGTACTGTGTGACCCAGGGACAGGGCTGTTTATAGCGCAATCGTCATTACATGGAGGCCACTTGAGGTGGCCCATGTTAAAATCGCCCAATATCATAACTGCACTGTTGTTGATCATTGATAATGAATTGCTGATAGAGTCTAACTGGTACTCAATCCTATCCAAAGTTACAGGAGGCGGAGTGTAGACTGCACAGATATATAAACTTTTACAACCGTTGCTAGATGGAACATTAACTGAAACCCAGATATCCTCGACTTCGCTCTCATGGGCTGTATGTCTGACAGAAACAAATCTATTTGACACTGCAATAAGCAAACCACCACCGTCGCTTTTACTGCTATTGGTGTTGCAGCGATCGCGTCTATGGATACAAAAATTGTTATTCAAGACCTCAGCATCTAACACACTTTCATTCAACCAGGTTTCAGTCATGACTATAACATCGTAGTCGCAATTTAAGCTTGACAGATACAAATTATCTAATTTCCCTCTAATACTTCTAGCATTTTGGTAGTATATGTTTAGATTAATCATTTAAAACTTAATACGTATTTCTATCTTGGTAGACTAATTTATTTTCTATATGGATAAGTTCTTCAGAGTATCGCTGTTCTTCACCCATATAGCTGGACTACCATCGGACCTCCTCAGCATTACACGCCCATTACGCACCCAAACATACTTAAATTTGTGGTCCTTCTTGAAGATACGGGCTTCGGCGTGAAGAGCACGATTTTCAGGAGAGAGGTGCTCAGATAAGTATATTGGGTTCTTGTCTCCGCCGAGACCCAGATGAGAGGTATTTAATTTTTCATTTGGGTTGTCCTTGTTATCTTTGTTAAATTGAATGCATGCCGCCAGTAGACCATCGCGGATTCGAGGGGACGATAGCTTAATGATGACCGATTTAGGCCTGTCACTATCAGGATTCCTCTTCGCTACTCTGGAGCATGATTTAATGTCTTTTTCATCTAAGGGGCATGATAAGATTTTGCTCATTTGCATCACTGTAGTGACGAGGTTCTCCGTCTTGTGCTCTGGAAGACATTGCATCTCTAAATTGCACTCTCTAGATTGCTGATCAATCAGAGACATTCTGAAAGAGCATTCTTTAACCTTTTCAGTCAGTTTGGCGTTCTCTGAACGCAATTGCACCGTTTCCGTGCGCAATGCTTGGATTTCCTGTTGCATTTCGTCGAAATTGGATGACATGAACTCCACTGACCTGATCAAATCCGGAATCAATTTAATGTCCTGGCGAAGTGTATCAATTTCGGACTTAATTTTTTGGTCAATGCTAGCCACAATAGACGCTTCAAGCACAGCTAAACGTTTGTCTAGGTCTTTAAAGAGATCCGCAGGCCCCGACTCTACGGGCTCTGAGCCCTTAACTGGGGTCTCATCTCCTTTTTTTTGTGGTACTTTACACTCGGGACACTTCCAATTAGACTTCGCTTTTGAGGCCATCTTTCCAAAATTATCCTTTGTGATATTAACACATGCGTAATGATATGTGCTTGAACAACAGGAACAGGTGAGCTTGTCTGTCACACTAATCAGTTGACTGCATCCTTTACAGAGACTCATAGTTTAGCAAAATAAGCGGTAGCCAACAGGTACAATATTAAGCAAAAGTGATAAGCTATAACTGACTCTCCGAGGTCGTGTGCACCTAGGCAGAAAACTCCGCCACAATTCACTGTGTAATCTATGACGAACGTTGCAACCGCAGCGCACTTGTCAAAACAGCAAGTTGTCCCGTCAGCAAGCAACAATGACCCGTCCGGCTCTCACGTAACTACGAGAGTGGCTCGCGCACCGACACAATGCACGATCGGTGCGTAGGTAGTTTTGCTCAGATTGTAGATTACGCTATTCTTACAGGACGCACTATTTCGCACAACAAACACCAGAAACAGTCACCACTAGTCTTAGTAAACACTACTATATATACGAGATATCACAAATATCGATTTTGAAGATACAATTTAATTTATTTGCTACTAGCACCCACAAACTATGTACGTGTTTTATGACGACCAGTCAAAGAAGTTAGATTGAACATACCAACTAATCATGGCCGGTTAATAATTTAACAATAAGTAAAACATAATGTGTGTTATACTTTACGGAGCAAAGATAATCTACCCTTCTTTTGGTAACTGTTTATCGGAATTAGTGCATGAGTTTACTACGCAACTCGGCATTCTTAGTTTGTAAAGCAACGACCATTCGCACACGTGGCCAAAACGTCACTGAGTCGAAGTTGGTGCTCCATTGCAATTTTGGCTCCAATGAAGTAGTGGTATTCCCTTTGGTCAATGAACCGGTCCATACGCTAGTATATAGAAGTCTTTGCCTAGCGCCCTCCTTAATGGAATTAGGATTCTTGTCAAATATGTCAACATTTGACTTAGTAGACATTGACACCAAAGTTAGACAGTATAAACCCGACTAATTTTGAATGGTGTACAATAACGAAGGCTTTTAACGTTATAGACTACTCGATAGCGTCGAGTTATATTTCCTCTATGTAGTTTATTACTGCCAGTAAAATAAATTAGTATGATATTTTTCCGTAATCTGTCAAAGTAACCTGAAGTCGTGGTACCCCTATACTTCTATGTCCGGAATGAACAAGCCGTTGGAACTATTATATGTAATAACATCTGCATGCCTGTATACTTACACAGTTACACAATAAAGACAATTCTAATTAAAATTATAAATTCTAAACATAGAGACACTAACAGTGTCATTTGCCGTGCGGTGTCTGGCAGAGTAGAATAGCACCAATCCCTTACACTCGTGGGTGTCGTACAAGGCGACTAATGTTGTCGAGGCAAAAGGTCTAGTCTAAAGTCTCCGTAGGCTGGAAAATGGGCAGCAGCGTTTTACATTGTTCCATTGTTACGCTGCGATTTCCAACCAGCCTGCCAAGCGTGGAGGTTATGGCTATAATCTCCTCTTTCGTGGAAGAGGCCCCAATTACTGCAGTGGACTGTTACGGTTTCTAATGTGTCATTCAGGTAGATCACCAAAAAATATTGGACTCTTAATTTTTCTGTTATTACCAGTGTTGCGTGACGTCACGCCTAAAGGTCAAATTTTCCTGAGAATTATCTTTGTCATATTATTATATCTGGTATTGATTTGATAAAAATACGTGTCTAATATTTTTTTATAATTCGTGTTAAGGGCTAGCGCCTAATCTCACAGGATGTATGAAATTGAAACATTATGATTATCTTTGTATTAAAATTTGTATTTTAAATACCATTAAACTAAGGAATGTTACATTAGTTGCACTGAATAATACATAAATATTTTGATTGGACAAATTCACACAGCGCCATCTAACCCCAAAGTAAACAAAGCTTGTGTTATGAGTGTTAGATAACTGATAAACTACTGATATACTTTTTCTTTAATACATACTACACCCAGCCCCGTAACAGAAATTAAAATTAAAATTCATAATTTCAATTTCTGCTCGGCCGGGAATCTAACCCGGGACCAGCGTGGCGACCGACATGTTAACCAACTGAACCACTCAGATCGTCAATGCAGTGCCATTATACGATCTCTAGCGAGGACTTGGGGTTTGTCATAATAATGACAAAACAAATGGTTTGTAGAATTCCAGGACTCGACTTTACGGACTTTTGAATGCTGTATTAGGATCAACTTGCAAAAATCAAGAAATTCGAATTTTTTACTGTCATGTCAGTGGCAGTGCATCAACCTACGCACCACCAGTATAAAATAAGGTAGAATACGATAAGTTGGCATTGACTGACAGTGGTAAAAATACTTTTAGATTATTAATAATGCTGAAAAACATCTCCGGACTTACTTTTTAATTGTTTATGCCCATTATTTCATAATATTTTTCATAACTCACGAAAATAAACAATCCTACAGAAATAAAATTGTTTGTTATGACTTTTATGAATGACGTTTAAAATACTTGGCATAAGTTACCGTACAGAGATTTTTTTTTTAATGGCATGCGCGTAGAACCCGGGGATGGCCCAAGATTTAAACAGGGTAGGTTAAGCTGCATTGTTCCCTACATTAAGTTAAATAACACACGGCATTGTTACGTTTTAGCTATGATTGTTTAAGGTGGTTCGACTCTACACCCATACTAAATTTCTTTTGTCATGACTTCATTGGTTTGAGTGTTTGGTAATTGTGTTATGGTTTACTGGTTGTTTGTATTAATCTTAGTAAATGTATCAAATTAACCGCAAAATGGTTTTCTGTAGTTATATAAAATGAAGCAGTTAAATCGAAAATACAATTTGGACATAACGTTGTTGCGTGATTTTATTATTTTTATTTATTTATTTATTTAACTCTTTATTGTACACAATAAAACATAAAGCAAAACATAATTATAAACGACACAACTTATTTCCAAAAAGAAATTTCTTCCAGCAGGCCTACAGAAGCGCGATTTTTCTTTTTCGTAGCTTTGTTTTGTATTATTAACATGTAGAAATCCATTTCACGCTCAATTGGATACATTAAGTAACGATCGATTGTACAAACATTAATTAAAAACGTGAAATCCTTGAAGAAATTGAAATAATTGTGTCATAAAATTTGTATGAAAACCGTAAGGACCATCTTAAGCTATGATTGTAGATATTATATCTAAGATATATATAAGATATTCTCGTTCATTTATCCCTGTAGGGCTTTTACATTCGTTTAATGTCCGACCGCAGCTTCGGCTACCTTTGGCCAAAATAACCAGATTCGACGAAACCTTCGTGGCAGTGGCGTTACTTGGTGGTTTTTATTATTTTTGACAAATATTATTGCAAAGTATTTTTTTATTTTATGTTTTCATAAATAGTTATCATTATCACTTTGTCTTGTGACTTCATGAATACTTACACAAAATTAAATAAACATTTTTTAACAAAATTAAGGTAATAAAATCTTATACTAGTTATTTCTGTAAGACAGATTTTGTATTGTAAAACATAGTTACTGACCAGTTATTTTATTGTAAGTAGGTATAATAATAAAAGCAACATGAATAGTAAGGAAGTGAGGGCGACTACCCTGCTAGGCTAAGGGTTCATTTACGAGATAATAATGTAGTTATTGTAGTAATTCTTGATTTGATAAACAATATACATTTTACATACAAACTTAAATGTTGTTTAATTCAATTACGTAATGGATGTAAATGTAACTCAAGTTTATATAGCCGCGCACAATGTCATTTAAGTTTTCTTAACAAAAATAATAAATTAAAAATTGTGGACAACGGGAATTCTTATTCCCATTGTCCCCCATTTCAGAATTCGGGGGACAACGATATTAAAATTCCCGATGTCCCCCATTCAGGGGTGACAACGGGAATGATCCTTCTAGTTCCATTTTAGTATATACATTTTATTGAACTGCAACCGATTTCAAATTACTAGATTGCCTGAAAATTAGTAATTTGAAACCGGTTGCAATTTAATAAAAGTTGTATAATAAAGTGGAACTACTGTACAAAAAGTGATTTAATTCATCTCTAGATAAACTTCTGAAGATGATTTAATTATCTTTCTATGTAACACAGTTAATATAGGTAAGCGAATAAAAGTTCAATATTAAAGTTTAAAAATCATTTATATTATTAACTGTAGCTAGTGGCCAATCATGACAAGATTTCTTGGCCTTTTAAGGCTGACAGAGCCAAAGGTTGTACCGATAGCCGGTTAATAGGCTTCCCCTTCGGCCAGAAGAAATGGACCTTCGTTCGGACACTGCATTCGTTACGATTTCTCTCTAATATAAAACAAACAGTAAATAGTTCTTGATAATTATGATTATAAAATTGATTTTCGAAATACATCGTAACAGAAGACAGACATCGACCTACCCAAAACCAGTTTAAAAAGAGCTGACATTGGTATGCGCGTCTATAGAGACCCTAGCTCATCTTATACTTGTTTTTGGGTAGGACAATATGCTGGACATACCCAAAACCAATGTAAATATAGCTTACATCGCAACGTTAGCTCATCTTCGACCTTCGACCTGAGTGGTTCAGTGGGTTACGTGTCTGCCACGCAGAGGTCCCGGGTTCGAATCCCGCTCGAGCAGAAATTGAAATGATGAATTTTCATTTCTTTTACGGGTCTGGGTATAGGATGTGTTGAAAAAAGTATATATGTAGTTTATCAGTTATCTAACATCCATAATACAAGCTTTGCTTGCTTTGGGGGCTAGATGGCTCTGCGTGAATTTGTCTAAGCAAAAAAACACTGGTTTTTGGTATGGTTAGTTTATTATAAATATATATAGTTTATTATATACAAATTATATATATATGTTGACTGTACCTAATGAAAACATAAAATTATGAATTCATTTCTTTTGACACTGATAAAGACTGTCTCTGTCGCATGCTTAGCCTCTTTTAACTTATGCAGTTTAAATTTGGTCATGCATCTATACTTAGGGCGGCCCGCACCAAATCCTTAAACACATTTAAGTTAATACTTAAATAAAAAAAAACATACAAAAAGCGTTAAACGTCATTCTTAATCTCATTTAAGTTGATAAGCATTTAAACAAAATCTTAATAAAAAACCTCTTTCTTAAACACATTTAAGAATTTGTTGCAAGCCGAGCTTTATAAAGTAGAGGCAATGCTTATTTAAAATGTTTACTTGTCTTTCGTGTTATACGGCAATAGTCTGATCGTGTCGTGATTTGTAGACAACAGAGATATTCAATAAGTAAAGTTAACCTATTGCTATGTTATGTTCACTAATTTATTATAGTATGTGGGGAGTTGGGCGAAAAAATGCATTATTACTTAGAATATATACCTCGAAATAATTCAGAGGACTAAATGTAAGTTTTGCTTCGATTCTACTTTATTATCGCGTTTGAGTTTACATCCAAATTTGTATGAAGGAAAAGCTACATTTACGTACCACTAGATGGCGCTGTAATTTTTTCCAAACTAAACGTAAAACCGAAGCAAAACTTACACTCAGATATCTACCTAATTCGTTTGTAACATTGTTTTAATTAAGTACTTAATTATAGGTAAGTATAGTGTAAGAAGTTACGCTAGCAACCCAATCCCAATAAAACCAACCAAAAAAAAAACCTAAAGATTAGGTGCAACCCAATCATCATCGTCCCAGTGGTCCATCCCGGCTTACGCCACGACCCGTTTTCCTACTTTGCCTACTTCGCTTTATCTCTTTCCGTCGTGTGGATCATCATATCAGCCAAAGGACGCCCACTGCTGGGCATAGGCCTCCCCCAGAGATCTCCACGGCGGCCGGTCCTGTGCTTTCCGCATCCAGCTGGTACCTTCGATCCTTACCAGGGCGTCGGATATTGGGTCTAAAATAATGAAATACCTATGTAACGGTGTGCCTTTATGTTCGAATTTATTTTTTGTATACAGGTTCCTAAGTTGTTACCCAATTGTTATTTGAGTTAACGTCCTTTCGTTGTCGAGTTCTGTTACCATTGGTTCTTTACCAAGTAGTTGGTACTGTACCAAGTAGATGGTACCATACCAAGTAGTTGGTTCTATACCAAGTAGAGAAAGCCTACTATGTTATAGGTAAATTGCCGTTCCAATATTACTATTTAGACTTGAGGCTAACAACTGCATTTGGATACGTCGGTCTCCGATTCTGATGGCTTGATCACGTTGTCCCTTTCCTTCAGCTCAAATGCGTCCGCCTGGAAATTTAATGATTTATAATAAAGCTGTTAAATAAAAAAATGCACAAGTCGCCGCTAGATGGCGTTGTTTTGTGATTTCATCATTTTTCTTTTTCATTACTTGTTTTTATATTATTAACATATAGAAATCGTGCACAAATGGACACATTTACTAACGGCAAATTGCACAAACTTACATTAAAAACATCAAACCCTTGAAGGAATGTCGATCAAACATAACATTTGTATGAAAATCGTACCGCCTTAAGCCTTCCATGCCGAGCGACTCTGTGACTCTTGCGTGTATTGGCTCCCCGCGAACTTTACCAGGGGCGCCATTTTTGAAACCGCTCGCATCAACGCGAGCGCTCGCCTTCTAATGCTTGTCTTTTCTATCTCTAGCAACTTGCCACGAGTTTGAAAGAGACAGGTAGCGCTCGCGTGTATGCGAGCGGTTTCAAAAATAGGGTCATAGGGGGTACGATTCTTGCGCTGTGACATCTCAATTTTGACAGTTTCTCTAGTCAAAAAACTGTATTAAAGTGTCACTGAAATTAAATTTCGACAATGCACGACTATCGAAGATAAGAATAAGATATTTTTTGGACTGCAAAAGACATTTCAATGTCATCATGAATGGTGATACGTTACTAGAAAAAATTTCGATTTGAGATGTCACAGCGCGTGTCACTTGTTATCGGGTGTGTTACCACGGTTAGCATTCACTTTACCTCGATGTATCGAATCGACGCAGTTGCACGCGTCATTGTCCCCAGCGGCACCAGTCTCGTAGCGAAATATCGAGGTAAAAACAAAACTAACCGTGGTAGCAAACCCGATAATATGTGTAGAGAATAACCACGAGTCTTAAAACCTATACAGCTCACCTTAGTTTCTCTGTATTCCCTAATTCTCCGTGCTAACGTGACGAAGGCTTCCTCTATATTGATGTCGTTCTTACACGACACCTCGAAGAAGGGCATGTCAAAATCGTCGGCTATCTGAAACACCAGTGGGTAAACTTTAACTCGCACATTTCAAAATTCAAATTCAGAAATTCATTCTGTTTACTCCTGTTGCCTGAAGAGGGAGTCTGACGGACGCACCGTAGCTCCTGATTTAATTGACCAATCTAAATGCATTTTTTTATTGGAAAATTAGCTATGTTGTGTAGTAGTTGACGACCTGAGTGGTTCAATGGTCAACATGCCGGTCTGCCACGCAAGAGGTCCCGGGTTCGATTCCCGGCCGGGCAGAAATTGAAATGATGAATTTTAATTTCTGTTACGGGTCTGGGTGTTCTATGTATAATAAGTATGTATTTAAAAAAAAATGTATTTAAGTAGTATATCAGTTATCTAGCATCCATAGCACAAGCTTTGCTTAGTTTGGGGCTAGATGGCGCTGTGTGAATTTGTCCACGAATATTTATTTATTTATTTATTTAGTTTATGTTGATATAATGCTTAGCCTTGGTTTCATAGACATACAGGTGATTTCAAATTGATGACACTAAGGGGTACCGTACGGTATAATGTACTCGTGAAACAAACAACTCCTTGGTATCATGAATTTGAAATCACACTGTAGGTATGTTAGGTAAGTATATTAAGCTTGTTTCTTAAAATTGGTTTAGCAATTTGGGTTGTAGGTGTAGGATTAGATAGGTACTTATATTGTAATATATTTGTACCAGCTTCCGCTCGTGTAAGTTTCTGTTAAGTATGACGTGTTTCCGTGGCAACTACGTTGAATTTTGGGCTATCTAGCCAATGCATTAGGTATATAGGTGACACGTCGACGGATCTTAGCGATAAATGATATATTTACCTTTTGTCCTCTCTCTCGGGGCACAGCTCTATGGTTGTCGTGCACGTCACACTTGTTTCCGACTAATACTTTGATGACGTCTGGAGATGCATACTGTAAGTAATACAATACAAACACATTTATTTCTCTCAAAATATATATTAGGTTCCATTGGTGTTTAGAAACATTGCTCAATATTATACGTAGCATTCGAATCCTTATTGAGAGCTGGGGTCTGGTAGGTTAATGAAAACCTGTGTTACAGATCTCCAGACTGGCACAATTCACCTACATTCCAATTTACACTTTGGATGTATGTTTAGAACTTTTATTTTGTTGTAGATGTAGCTCCCGAGAAAATAAAATGTACGTTGGACCAAGCTGGAATTGGTTGATACCTACCGTGGAAGCCAGCCCACCTTCAAAAGCGCCCTCTAAGCGCAATCAACCTTTAGTAAATAGGTAATAAATGTAGGCGTTTAGTTAAGTATATGGACTATGAGGAGAAGTAACACCCCACCACGTAATAGTGGACGTTATTGTTAAAAGTTCAATTTTTGAAAGCAAATTGTATTTTGGGGACTTTGCTAACAATATTTTGTCAGGCGTATTTGGTATTCCATTGAACAACATCAGCTTTTTCGTTCGACAACGCGATAGGCCAACCGGGAATAACCAGTATCTCTCAGATTATCGTCTGGAATAATCCGAATATTAGGCAGAAAGGCGTGTGGTGTCCATCAAGAGTATAACAGCACTAACTTCTGTTAGTCGCAGGTGTCGTATGGCGACTATGGTAATGGCAAGGCAGACGAGCAGAAAATGGGTAGACTGGATTGCTAAAGCCCGTCAAGCGTGGAGAGATTATGGTAAACCCCTCCACTGACTAGCAGGAGGCTTAAGGCCTTAAGCGAGAGTTCTGCCACTAGTACCACTTTAGGAAAACATTTCTTGTTAACAATCAAGCCAATGTCACCTGCTCGCGGTCCCTTGGTGCCAGACGGATGAGGCTCTGGCGAGTCGGCTGCACCCTTGCGGGTTGTGCGGCTCGGACGATATTCGCCGTTCGTGAAAAGCCAAAACACTCGTACCCCGAGGTATCGAGTTCGAACCCTAGTACCGCCGTGTACCAATGACTCTTCTGAGTTCATAAACTGAGATTAGTTGCACACTAACCGATGCTCCAATGGTGAGGGAAAACATCGTGATGAAACCATGATCCGATCAGGTCAGGTTCCTCTGTTAAGAGGGTCACGGAGGTCAGAGAGCAGTCGGCAATCGCTCCACTGTGATTACCTGATCTCCCAAATCCTAGATCATTGTCAAGATGGACCTTCGTGTGCAAGAGCACCCCGGGCCCTCATGTGCTAGAGCACAACGGGGATATTCACGCCAAGATGATTCGTCCACCACAAATTAACGAAAGGTTCTAGTGGGAAACTTACAGTAAATCCGAAATCGCTATCTTAATAGAGATCATTGAGGCCTAGCTGAGGCCAGTATTGACCTCTAAAATGATAATAAAATAAATAGATAATCCATAATAATAATTATCTTGGCGTCAATGTCTATATTCCGGTTGTGTTAACGCACGCCAGGGCCTGGGGTGCGCCTCACCATGGTCCTGGATTTGGCAGATCAGGTAATTATAGGGGAACCTGACCTGATTGGACTATGGTTACACATTCAGTCGCAACCATGACCCAACGAAATTGTGATGAATGATAATGATCCAGAAGTTTGAATGACAAAAGTGACTAACCTCCTGTATATTCCGCAGCCAGTAAGACAGGTGATTGAACGACTCGAGGTTTGTGATGTCGTACATCAGTATGATGCCCATCGCGCCTCTGTAGTACGCCGTGGTGAGAGTCCTGAACCTTTCTTGGCCTGCTGTGTCCCAGATTTGTAGCTTGATCGGTACTCCGTCCAGGTTTATTATCTTTTGTTTGAAGTCTATACCTGTGAAAAATGGAAAACCGTGTTTGTGTGACTTTCTTATCATATAAGCAAGTGTCAGTAGGTAAGTAAATGAGTACTAAGCAATAATGCTTTTCCTACTTATACAGATGTTTTCTTATTTATATTCAAGCTGTCACATTGTTTTCCAGTTACATTGCAAAGTCCAACAACAACGGAGACACATTGGCGCAGTTCGAGGCAAGTAATGCCTACACAGTTAACCAATATTTTAAATTTGAAGTTCTAAGTAGGTATCTATTCTTATTTTACTACCTATTGCCACATTCTCCTATTTTCCTATTTGTCTTCATCACCATAGGTAAGTCTACACAATCGAGTCTAGTGGTACAGGCTTTCTTCAGACAAATGTGATTAAATGCCTACACCAAATTGTACAATTCCAAATTTGTACATTACCTATAAGTGCATAACAATACCTACCTATTCAATTAATAAAATATCTAGTTACCATTGCTAGTCGTTAGCCTATCATTAATAAGGTTGTTCCTTTTATTTAAGTTAGACATAACAAAAAATATGACAAAACAATTAGTTCAGGCACTTAAATCTACTAAAGATTTGTAATGTGCCAAGCCTGGCTAGTATGTTTACTTAATGACAACAATATGTGATATGATCCTTTATGTTGTCTTCATCAACCCCTTCGAATCCTACCTACTTATATGCTCACCACCCGTTCACGGTGACATGGCAGCTGATTCCTTCGCTGTAAAGTCACCAGGTCATTCAACCTAAGCATAAACTCACAAGTAGATACTGTCTTTGTCTGGAACTAAAGTAGGCAATAAAACTTCAGTGTCTACCAGACTTCAACGGAACAACGGAGAGAAAATAACAACAAATCGTTAGGCCACTAATTGTAATAACAAAGTGAGTTGAAAGGTGCCTAGGCGGTCACAACGACGGCAATATCCATTTGCGATAAACAGTGATTTCGCACAAAGAAATCGAAATGGGATTTGGTTATTTTAGGAGGCCGTATCCGAAGCAATGACCCATTGTTCCGAGAGTCCATCGGGGAAAACGACAATGCGTCCGGACAGTTCCTTATGCCTGCTCGGCCGAGGCTCATCTGCACAAAGCCACATAAAACCAAAACACAACTCACCTATGGTGGATATGTAAATATCGTAGTACCTCTCGTCGCAGTACCTGTGAACTATGCAGGTTTTGCCCACATTGGAGTCCCCCAGCACTAGAAGCTTGTACGTGGCCGAGAAGTCCAGAGCCATATTTTTTGTTTACACTCGCAGCGCCAGTGCTCGGTCAAAACACGGAGTGAACTGTCAGATTGGGGTAAAATCGATGCGCGCCGCTGCGCAGTCGCGGGGGTCCGCAACAAGTACTGGGGTGGTTCTAGATGGAATCCCGACTGAATAATTGACTCGACTTGCTTTGGGATTCGTGTTACAACTACGTAGAAGGGATACCTATCTAATCTATCTGCGTCACAGGAATATCTATTTAAAGCCATCTGCGGCTGGTGGACTGCGGCTCATTGAGTAGGATCTCCAATCCAACTTATCTGCGTAGAGATTAGGTACCTGTGATAAGAGAATCCTATTTTGCGGTCTGCCATCAGAAAGCCAGGGTTCGATTCCCGGCCGGGCAGAAAAATCAAGTTAATTTTTTTAATAGTAGATGGAGGTAAAAATAAAAAATTATAATCTTGGCCCGGTTTCGCGCTCGCGCACGAGGGCCCGGGATCCGCCTTGACCATGGTCCAGGATTTGACAGATCAGGTAATTACAATGGAGCGTGGTTACTCCACATGGGTTTCATCACGATGTTCTCCCTCACAGTAAGAGCATTGGTTAGTGATCAAATAATTTAAGTACATAACTCGGAAAGGAGTCATTGGTACCTACGCATGGCGGCACAGGGATTCGAACACGGGACTTCTCGCGTACGAGTCGGACCCTTTAACCACTAGGCCACCGACGCTCTAAGAGGGAGGTAAACGAGTACCTAAACAGGTCACCTGACGGTAAGTGATTGGTATCACCCAACAGTCGCAAATGCGTTGTCGGTTTTTGTTATTGAATGCTCCAATGTTATACCGTCTCTGAAATACCGCTGCAGTAAGCTCATTATAGTATTTTTTTTTAATTGCAAGTAGACAACTCTGTCCAGTTTATCGAGCTTTTCATCCACATTACAGTCACTTTTCTTTTTGGTTGTGACTGAAAAGTGAAACTGCCAAGAGGACGTGAGGCCGACCAATTATTATACTAATATAACCCATACTAAATATTAAAGTGTAATCGCTAAGAAAATTCGAAGATAGGGGACATTTTTTTTGTTCCAGATTGTGCACGGGAAGCACAATGTTTTGTGGGACTCCTAAACGTCTAATATCACTACAAGGATAATTTTCCTTGTACTCCATGACGTAGCATAATTTACGGCGCCCTCAGAGTAATAATTTTAAAAGTAAATTGTTTCCATGGGAAGTAAATAAAACTAAACAAAACGTATGTTAAAAATATGTATGTTTTGTTATAGGTGCTTTTTTTAGAAGCCTTCGGAGTCCCACTGCAGATTAAAGGCCTCCCATTTCTCCACTAAGACCCACTTATTGCTAGGTCTCTCCACTGTTTCGCATGCGCCTCTATAATTCGTCGTTCCATCTTTTTCAAAGCCCGCCACGAAGACTTTTTGCGTTAGGTGGTTGATTCGTTTCTTCGATAAAATTGCTTAGAGACAATAAATGTTTGTTTATTCGGTAAGTAGGTACTGATCCGCGAATATCTACGCATTGTTTTAAGCGACTTGGCGGTCTAGCCTAGGTAGTTAGGTACCTACTGCTTGTAAATCTTCCGTATTCCGTGTGCCTGGTACACTAGTGCATTAAGAGCTCTATTTATTTCGCTCGGGGAGCCCAGATACAGCGTATCTGGTCGATTCATCTGCCCCGCCGCCAGCAAGAGGCTGTAGTATGTTAATGCCCTTATGTTTTTGTATTAATGTGGCTTCTCTCGCGTCGTAGATGTATATCTGTGTCTTTGTCCCTTTGTGCGAATGTTTATTCGTTTTTCCACTGTGTAGTTCAAGGGCAGCGTTGCCATGACTGTCTCCAGTATTGTTTTGCGCCTTTTATTGTTTCCTTCTTACTTCTGGCCATCTTGGTTAATATTTCCGCGTTCAGTGCGTATGGTCTTCGCGTCGACTGAAATCAGTTTTAAGGATGTATTCCGGGTTTCCTATCGCGTACCTTTGTTGACGAGTTGAGCGTCGGTGGCTCAGTGGTTGAGTATCCGACTCAATGCCATGTACCAATGACTCGTTTCTGAGTTATGTACATTAGTTGAATTGAACAGATCCCCTACCTGTGCGCATAGGCGAAGATGAAGTCAAGCGCACAGAGCAGGCCAGATACCTGGGTGTCTGTACTTAGCTCAACCGGGGATATCGATAGCGACGTCAAGGCCAAAATATTCGCGGCTTGGGCAAAATGGCGGTAGGTAACAGATGTAATTTGTGACCGTAAAATGCTGAAGGAACAGGTCTATAAGACCATCATTAGACCTGCTCCCTGACTCCGAGACTTGGCCTCCACTAGAGCGACAGAAGCAGGAGCGTCACGGAAATGAAGATGCTGCGGTGGATGTGTCTGTGTGTTTCACGGAAGGATCGCGTTCGAAATGCCCACATTCGGGGTAGCCTAGGCGTCCGTGGCATCGCAGATAAGCTGCAATAATGCCGCCTTCGATGGCATGGCCACGTAACCATGATGGTTACAAATTCGGTTGCCTGAATTTGCAGGTTTCATCACGATGTTTTCCCTGGCCGTAAGAGAATAGCTTACAATTCAACTACATAACTCAGAAAAAAGCCATTGGTACATGGCCGCAGCAGGATTCAACCTATTGTCTGCTCAAATTATACTGAGATTGGTACCCTCCACATGCTAACTTATTGTCGTTTTCTTTTTGTTGAATGTACCTAGTGTTTAAGTAAGTAATAAGGAACCTTTTGTATTTGACTTAAGTTGTGTATGGAAAGTAAATTGCTTGATTAGAATTACATACGAGCCAGTAAGCAAATTCAAATTCAACTTGCCAGCTACCTATTGGGTACTGCGAACGGAATTGCAAGAAGACAGCTCGATGTTATAAATCATAGTGCGGAATGTGTCACGAACATTCCGGGTCGCACGGTAGCCGCGCAGGCGCGTCGGGACACGCAGCTTTTATTTCAACTGGAGATACCTACAACATTGTAACCTTACATAGGTTAATGTACGGGACAGAGCTCACTTGGGTTAGGTATATATATTGCTAAAACAATTTTTCTTTACTAATTCACGCAGCGCCATGTAGCCCCAAAATAAACAAAGCTTGTGTTATGGGTGTTGGATAACTGATAAACTAATCATAGGTATACATTTTTTTTAAAACATATATACTTTTTATACATAGTACACCCCGACCCGTAACAGAAATTAAAATTCAACATTTCAATTTCTGCCCGGCCGGGACCTATGCGTGGCAAACCGGCATGTAAACCAACTGAACCAATTAGGTCAGCAAATATATCGCCATAACATAGATTAAGGAATAATTATTACTATGAAGTTAAAGACACAATGAATGTTATGTCAACATCAACATAACCTAACCTAACCGACGGAAAAAAGTTGGATAACCTCCGACCAAGTAAACTAATATTATATTTCTCGGTTTTCTTCGTTCAAACAGAGAAAACCGAATCCAAATTGATCTATCAGTTCGGGAGCTACGTTTCCACAGACAGACACATATACATCCACATACACATACCTACATATACTGCTTCCAGTCATCACATTCTCTTTGCTGTAGGCCTGCTGGAAGAAATTTCTTTTTAGAAATAAGTAGTGCCTTTTGTGTCATGTATACCTTTGTTACCATTTTTGTGTGCAATAAACTATTAAATAAAATACATATACCTACACACGTCAAACTTATAACACCTCTCTTTTTTCTTCGGGGGTTACATATGTCAATACGACAGCATAAATACATAAAGTTCCATTCGTGCCACCATATTTTTACGTCAATAATTTTACGTGTCTCAAGAAATTTTCAAAACGTTGCCATTTCTACGTCGTCGAAAATATCATGATAATATTTTTTATAACCAAGCGAGGAACAAGGTCAGACAGTCCACCTGATGGAAATCGGCCACCGTCGACCAGGACATCTGCAACATAAACCTGTCAGCCTTTGAGGTATCTGCCTTTTGAAGAACCTCATGTTGTAGAGCAAAGGTCAGACTTTTTTAATAGGGACTTCTTCCTATCGAGTCAATGGACTTAACTCCCCTTACATTTTGGGACTGGCCACGCATTTGATCACCATCTCACCTAGTGGTAAGTGACGATGATGACGGCTGAAGATGGAGCCTGCTTATTTAATCTAGCCTTGAAGGCGTCTAAATTATTATGACCAGGGAACTCTTACAGGCAACGCGTTCCATTCCTTAGCCGCACTTCGGGAGGTAACTGAAGAACATATTACGTCGCCATCACAAATTGTTAACTCATTCAATGATTTTTTTATAAACCAAAATAATGATGTAATACACAATGACAATAAAAACTATGACATTAATATACAAAACAATTTATATTCAATATTTATGGCTCCAACTACAGCTACGGCCGTATACAAAACCATCATGGCGTTAAAGAATACGAATAGTGTAGGTTGTGATGATATTAGCACAAAGGCAGTTAAATATGTTGCAGATCTAATTGCCAATCCCTTAAGTCACTTAGTAAACCTATGTTTATCTACAGGTACCTTTCCGAATAAACTGAAAACGGCTATTGTTGTGCCGCTTTACAAAAAAGGTGACGAAAGTGACATGTCAAATTATCGTCCAGTAGCTCTTTTACCAGTAATCTCAAAAATTTTTGAAAAGATTATTCACGAAATTTTTTATAATTTCTTAGAGAAACACAATTTATTAATTACGGAGCAGAACGGCTTTAGGAAAGATAAAACGACAAGTATGGCAATTTATGATTTAGTGAAACATGCTGTTACACACATGGATAAGAGGTCTCCATCATGTGCCATATTCATGGACATGTCAAAGGCATTTGATCGCGTTGATCACAAGCTGCTGCTATGGAAATTGGAGCGTTATGGATTCCGTGGCAACTCTTTAAATTTAATAGCATCCTATCTAGAAGGTCGAAAACAGTATACTAAACTGACACAAGTATCAATAGATTCCAAAGAGGAAGAAACTTATATTTCTGACAGCCAGACCATTAAATATGGAGTTCCTCAAGGTAGTGTTCTTGGACCTTTATTATTTTTAATATTTATTAATGACATTGTAAAATCAAGTAAATATCAAATGACACTTTTTGCCGATGACAATACAATATTTTTTGACCACAATAATGACATTGATTATCAATTAGAAATAAATAATACTTTAAATAATGTAATAAACTGGCTTGACATGAACAATCTAAAAATTAATATTGAAAAAACTAATATAATGCAATTTACACAAAGAAAAAAGACCGACACGCTAAAAATTATACATAAAAATCAAACAATAGCCGAAACACAAACAGTTAAATTTCTAGGGCTCTATGTAGACAACAATATGACATGGGTAACACATTCACAGGACGTTTGTAAAAAATTATTTAAGTTCTCATTTGCCTTATATAAATTATCCAAAGTAGCAAACCGGCAAACAGTCCTAACATCATATCATGGATTTGTGATTGCAACTTTGCGATATGGCATAATTTTTTGGGGCAACTCTTCAGAGAGGGAAACTGTGTTTAGGGCTCAAAAAAGGTGTATTAGGGCAATGTGTGGCATCAAACCTGTGGACTCCTGCCAGCCCCATTTTAAATCAATGAAATTATTAACATTTCCGTGCCTGTACATTTTGGAGTGTTGCGTATTCGTGCATTGCAACCCAAACATATTTAAAAAGAAGCCTGTAGTTGACTCCATTAAGCTTAGACCCAGAAACATTACAATAGAGACACATTGCTGCAAAACAGCAATGATGAGTAAAAATATTACTGAAATGGGTCCCAAACTATATAACAAACTACCAGAATGTGCAAAGTCTCTAGATGTTAAAAATTTCAAAGTATTTTTAACTAATTTGCTAATTGATAAATGCTATTATAATATTAATGATTACCTTAGTGACATCAATTTAAAAAAACTTTGACATTTGGATATTTTAGCATTCTATTTGGTAGGAATACATTTTATTTTTATTTTATTAAGGGCGATGACATTATTTTAATAATTCAGATTGACATTTTTTTAGTGACACTTTATGGAATAACTATTAAATTTGAATTATTATTACTTGACATTTTATATTTTATTGACATTTTATGAAATAATTAGTACATTTGAATTATTATTATTTGTCATTATAATTTAATTGTTTTAACTTAAGACATTCAATTTTAATTATTTGACATAATAATGTTTAGTGATTTGACATTTATTTAATTTACTTTTTAATTGTATTGTAAACAATCAAGTTCATGTGAAACTTGTAATATTTAGTATGCCTTAAGGCGCATCATGGAGCCGCTACTATTACTATTTACCACCTTTATGTACCTGTGATGACTGAATAAATGATTATGATTATGATTATGATTATTATGACACTGAGCAACAAACTGCGTTGCACCCTCCACTAGCCGCTAATTCCGCGGCGTCGCGTGCGTGCGCCGGCGCAGGATGACAACGGCTTCATTTGTCAAAGAACCGCAAGCGGGTGTCGCGTAATGCATTGCGGGCGCATGCGATTTAGACCCATCCATTCCGTTTGAGTCTAGCTAGATATATCATTTATAGACATAGACTTGGACGTATCTTTATTTGGTCCAATAAAACATTCAAAAAACTTAAAACTTACAAAATAAGTACATAATGAGGAAGTAGGGCGATGCGTCGTGGGACCACACTGTACCAGCCTCAGCATAATGCTATGAATGGCAGCAGCCAATCACAGCGCTGGTTTTTAGAATGATCCACAATAGAATTCGATGAGTTATATAGCCAAGATGCATACTTAAGACGCAAGCTTAGTATCCGTCTCACGTCTCTCGTTAGGGCTTCGGTGGCCTAGTGGTATGACTCGTAAGCGAGAGGCTCCGAGCTCCAATCCCAGTGCTGCCATGTACTAATGAATACTGAATGTGCAACCACGATCCTATCCTTGGTTGGTTCTCCTGTTAACAGGGTCACGGAGGTCAGATTAATTAATTAATTTATTAATAGGCACAGTGCGTTACATTGTGTACTATATACTCGTACATAGGTCTTCACTATTCATCTTACATTAATAGTGACACCCCTGGTGGTGAATAGTGAATAGCAATTTACAATTTTCGTTTCATAATTATTTATTGATGTCCCGGTTGTGCTCTTTCGCACATGGGCCCGGGGTCCGCCCAGACCATGATCCAAGATTTGGCAGATCAGGTAATTGCAGTGGAGCGACTGCCGTCGGACTTCCGTGACCCTGCTACTAGTAGAGCCTGATAAGATTGGATCATGGTTACACATTCAGTCTCCAGAATGTGCAGGTTTCATCTAAATGTTTTCCGTCACCGAAAAAGCATCGGTTAATATTTATCTAATGTACATAACTCAGAAAAATACATTGGTACATGGCCGCAGAGGGAATCTAACCCGTTTCGTCTCGCTTACGAGTCAAATACCTACCACTCGATCACAGACGCTCCTTAATTGTATTCAACATTAATATCTAGATACATCATTACAGATGTTACATTTCACAGAGACCAAGCGATATTTTGCGAAGTAGGTACCTACAGCGTCTGAGTAGCCTCTCCATGCTCGAATCCCCATCATATCTCGTTCGACAGTCGCATTATTTCCCGCTGATCACTATCGCAGTCATTAGTCGCTGCGGGTAAATGTACCAGTGACTGTCCACTTTGCTAGTCATGCGGCATCGTCATGGTTTCGCTTTAAACTAATAGACTATCACTTTCGGTCGAGCCTTACTGCTGTTAGATTGTTATCGTTTCTTTTTCTCTCCGTCTAATGAACCGGCGGATCCGGGTTACTTAACAGATGACGCACTTGTGGGAATCTCGATGTTAAGCAACTCTAATGGATTCCTAGTAAATCGGAATTGAAGGAAACTAACTGGTAGTAGGGCATTCAAGTCAAAGGGGGCCCACTGCAAGACACATTTCTGCCGCCACACAGTAATGACATAGACATGGACAAAGATTTGGTCCATAAACACATTAAAAAAACTTAAAACTAACAGAATACCTGCCAGCTGAAGACCTGAGTGGTTCAGTGGTCGACATGCTCTGCCACGCAAGATGTCCCGGGTTTGATTCCCGGCCAGTTAGAAATTGAAATTATGAATTGTTATTTCTGTTACGGGTCTGAGTGTTATATGTACAATAAGTATGTATTTAAATGTATTTAAGAAGAAAATCAGTTATCTAGCACCCATAGTACAAAATTTTTGCTTAGTTTGGGGTTAGATGGCGCTGTGTGAATTTGTCCACAATCATTTGTTAATTTTATTTTCAATTATTAATTTTAAGAGAGGTAGGGCACAGCGGGGTATCTCTTTCGAATTGGAGCCACCCGACTGGGGAAGTACCTCCACCTTACAGAATACCGCAGCTAAACAATACTCTTTTAAATAGTATTGTGTTTCTGCCGGTGAGTAAGGTTTCCAGTGCTCCATGGGGTGGGAATTAGGGGAACCGTGGCTTTGGCAGTGGAGTGGCATTTGCCTTTTTGCTGCCAAAGCAACGTGTTATTGAGATGGGCAACGCATTGGCGATACTCTTGGTGTTGATAATGTGTATAGGCAGTGGTGACCACTTTCCATCAGGTGGCCTGCTTGCCTGTTTGCCTACCGTATGACATAAAAAAAAAAACATATTAAGGAAGCAGGACGAAGCGTCGTCGGGCCAAATTGGACCAGCCTCAGCATAATGCTATGAAGCATTTAATAAATTTGTTGTTGTGTTGCATGTAGTTACAATTACAAGACTAACATCCGTATTCAGAAATAATAAGTAGGTGCCTAGTTGTCAGCGTTGCTATGCGCTCTCTGATAAGCAGTGTTGCGTTTGTTAGAAAGGGGTTTATAGAGTGTACAGATATTGGTTGTGAATTTAAGCATTTAGAATATATTAATTATGGTGGCCTAGTATTTTATCGAAAGCAGAGTGGAAAGCTTAATGAAATAAAAATAGGGCACATTAGTTAAATATATAATAGGGCGTCTATGCTCCACTCTCCCACAGCAGGTAACCCGTACATGCTACTTCGCCACGGTACAGTCGCTGTTGCAATATGGCATTGAGTTTTGGGGACGCGCTGCCGATTGGGAGCGCGTCTTTAGACTCCAGAAAAGAGCTGTGCGAGCACTAGCGGATGAACCTGCCCGGGAGCTATTCGTTTCGCTCGGCATCATGACAATGCCCGGCCTGCTGATATTCCAGGTTGCTACGTATGTCTGGGCTAATATTAACCAGTACTCGAGGAGGAGCGATCATAAGGGTCATACGCTTCGACATGCCAATAGACTTCTCCCGATTTCGCACAGCCTGACTAAAACGTCAAGGCTGATCGGCGTCATGGGCCCCAGTGTCTATAATAGACTACCACAAGACGTCGTTGACGCTCCGAGCACCGCATCATTCAAAGACAGATTACGTCGATGGCTCGTCAAGAGTGCTTTTTATAGTTATAATGAATTTTTAACTCTCAATATCTCAAATAAACTTGTGTCTACACTCTCTAATAATGATTGAAATATTATTTTATATTGTTGACATTTCACTATTTAATTATTTTATTATTATTATGTAATATGACATTGCAAATGTATTTAATATGTATAAAATTGACTTGTAACGTATGTTATTAATAAATTATGATTATGATTATGATTATAAATAGCTATTTATTAAGGAAAGTTAAAGCATATTTAAACACACAGATTAGATCAAATTAGATAAGTTATTATATTATAGGATAGGCAATCATAGCAAACAATGTTACATGGGAAATATAACAATATATTATGGACATAATAAAATATGGCAATATACTTATTTATCCCTTAAAAATGGGACACTGGTATTACGTACGATTCAATAAATAACCGATTAAATAAATTAAACTAAGACAAAATATAAAGCAACAATAATACAATGCAAGTTTGTACTTAACTCTGTGCCGGATCTGGAGCAAAAAGCCCCTCCCAGTCTCTCGACTGTGTTTATATGTATAGCCAACATTTGAACGGAAATCGACTACATTTCAACCAATGACAGCACGTTAAATAATTCTAATTAACTATGAAATATTGTGCAAAGTTACAAACCAAAAACATAAAAATAGCTCTAAAAACTATTTTTAATAATTATAAGATAAATTACATGTTAAGAAACCTAAATTTTAGTTAATTAGTACTGAATGTACTTCAAGATTTAACATCGTTTAGGAATATCTCACGTTCATTCAGAAATGTTTATATATTTATTTGGCAATGTTATTTATTATTAATTACGATAGTTTTACAATCAAATAACAATTAAAAATACTCTATAATACCATATAATATAACACGTTCAATGCGGCACTGTTTGGATTGTTTTTTATTTTTCTTTTGACACGACAGGCATTTGGCTACCTCACCTTTTGGTAGTGACAAATTTCATTCATATTAGCGGATGCATAGTATCGATCGCCACTAAAGTACTGTCAGTTGGAACCTTGTGCTTCGAACGCATTGTGGGACCTCATTGTAACGTTTCTGAATACGAGTGAATGATAGGTATAATGACAAACGCATAGAATCTGCGATTAAATTACTAACAGGAGAATTCGCCCCCTTATGGAATAGGTACCAAGGTCGGGTACAAGAAAGGGTAACCCATACATTATTATTTTAAAGAAAACGAAATGATTCTTTATGAATGTTCTCCAGAAGCAAAGCGTAAGTAAGGGTTCCACACTATCGATGACGATTCCAGCTTTCTATGCACAATGTTATGTATGCACTATAATATGGGGTTCTTAAAAGGCATGTCTACCGACAGGACAGGCCTCAAAGACAACACATCCACTCCCCTAAGGTTGCTGATGTCCTGGACGATGGTGGACGCTCATCAAGTAGACCGACCGTGTAACAAGTGTGGCAACCGGGCAAAGTCGCTATACTTAGATTTCGCCACGTTATCATACCATCGTTATACCTCTCGTGATTTGACACAGTCACACCCACCTTCTCATTTGAAAAAGTTATCTAAATCTTTACCATCGTTATACCTCTCGTGATTTGACACAGTCACACCCACCTTCTCATTTGAAAAAGTTATCTAAATCTTTACCATCGTTATACCTCTTGTGATTTGACACAGTCACACCCACCTTCTCATTTGAAAAAGTTATCTAAATCTTTACCATCGTTATACCTCTCGTGATTTGACACAGTCACACCCACCTTCTCATATGAAAAAGTTATCTAAATCTTTACCATCGTTATACCTCTCGTGATTTGACACAGTCACACCCACCTTCTCATTTGAAAAAGTTATCTAAATCTTTACCATCGTTATACCTCTCGTGATTTGACACAGTCACACCCACCTTCTCATTTGAAAAAGTTATCTAAATCTTTACCATCGTTATACCTCTCGTGATTTGACACAGTCACACCCACCTTCTCATTTGAAAAAGTTATCTAAATCTTTACCATCGTTATACCTCTCGTGATTTGACACAGTCACACCCACCTTCTCATTTGAAAAAGTTATCTAAATCTTTACCATCGTTATACCTCTTGTGATTTGACACAGTCACACCCACCTTCTCATTTGAAAAAGTTATCTAAATCTTTACCATCGTTATACCTCTCGTGATTTGACACAGTCACACCCACCTTCTCATTTGAAAAAGTTATCTAAATCTTTACCATCGTTATACCTCTCGTGATTTGACACAGTCACACCCACCTTCTCATTTGAAAAAGTTATCTAAATCTTTACCATCGTTATACCTCTTGTGATATGACACAGTCACACCCACCTTCTCATTTGAAAAAGTTATCTAAATCTTTACCATCGTTATACCTCTCGTGATTTGACACAGTCACACCCACCTTCTCATTTGAAAAAGTTATCTAAATCTTTACCATCGTTATACCTCTCGTGATTTGACACAGTCACACCCACCTTCTCATTTGAAAAAGTTATCTAAATCTTTACCATCGTTATACCTCTTGTGATTTGACACAGTCACACCCACCTTCTCATTTGAAAAAGTTATCTAAATCTTTACCATCGTTATACCTCTCGTGATTTGACACAGTCACACCCACCTTCTCATTTGAAAAAGTTATCTAAATCTTTACCATCGTTATACCTCTCGTGATATGACACAGTAACACCCACCTTCTCATTTGTAAAAGTTATCTAAATCTTTACCATCGTTATACCTCTCGTGATTTGACACAGTCACACCCACCTTCTCATTTAAAAAAGTTATCTAAATCTCCTTATACATCATATATTTAAGAGTAGGACTCTTGCCGGTGGAGCAATCGCGACTCTTCTCTCCTGTCGCCAACCTCCTAATCTCCATAAAATCCCCGGCGCTCACTTTTTCCTTCACGTCCTTCCAATATTCAAATCTTGGCCTTTCCCTACCTCTCTTTCTCTCAACTTTGGTTTCTATTATCACTCTTAAAAAGTGTCAACAACAAGTTATATCTGAATTTTCTTTAGTTCAATTGACTCAAGCGAATCAACCTATACAACTCTAGGTATACTTACGGGACAGTATCATCGCTGGACGGTCGAGATACTTAACGATCTGGGCAACGGCTTATTCATAAGGTTTAGCTTCTCATAAATATTATTTTGCATTAATTTAGAGCCGTTTTAAACGTCTTCTTTAGCGAACCATCAATTTCGGCATTGTTATGTAACTCTAAAAGGCGGTCTCCAAATATCACCTCAATAAAGCTTTCAAGATTTATGGGCCGCCGCAGACGTGGGACGAACGAAAGCTGAGTGCCGTCGGAAAGCTATTCACCAAGTAAAATTTGCCAAAATGGGCGAATCAATAACACTTTCGTTTTTATTCGTATGTCTGTTCCTTCCATACACTCCTGTAGGTTGGCTACGAACTTTCAGTTATGTCATAGAATATCTAACGACAATGACATAGGTAATACATTCACGGAAGTTGATTGAGACTTTCGGTCAATATCTGCCTCTTCAAACTTAGGTTTGGCTCTTGTCTGTTCTCGTGAAAATTGTGAAAAAGTATAGTTATTTGAGAGTAGGCCTTCCGAACGGTTGTCATTCGCGCGCAGTTCAGATCTCTTTTTTTCAGGTATGCAGGCCACCTGATGGAAAGTGGTCACTGCCGCCTATGATTATCTCTGAAAACATTCAACTTTCCCTTGGGACCCCATTATTTTCCCGGGATAAGAGTAGCGTCCTATTATTGAAAAGTATAAGTAGATAGTAATTTTTGAGTTTATTCATTACTCTTACAAACAAAAATTTAAAATAGAAATATTTTCTCTTTATAATATTATGGCGGAAAACTATGTTTCAAACTATGGTCTCAAAGAATTATTAAAACATTCGATAAACTCGCGGGATCCCGTTGCTGTTCTAGGTCATAAAATAGGTTGGTAGGAAGGTACACTTGAACACGCAGGAAACCCGTGGTAGACTAATTCACCTTTGGAAATTATTTAACTATACCATTTAGTAGATACACTTAATTCACCTGTTTCTTATTATTTTGTGTAGGTGATTTAAGTACTAGGTACACTGTATAGTAGGGTGTCCCGAGAATTTTTTTCTTGGATTTTCTTAACGCAAGACCTCTTAAAATTTGCGTAATTTATACCAGATTACCATAATAATAAAAATAATAAAATAAAATTTGATCTTCAGGGTTCTATCGATCTTTGAAGTTCTGAAAAATTATGATATTTCGCTACTCCAGATTTCAGCTTTATATTATATCTCTTTCTTGTTTTTCTTAACTCAAGATCTGTCAAAAGTTGCGTAATTAATCGTAGATTACTCAAATAACTCTAAAAACCAAATAAAACTATACCTTTAGGGTTCTACAGATCGGCAAAGTTATGAAAAATTTACAAATTTAAGGTAATATTTCGCTATCCTATTTTAAACGTAAATATGAAAAACATTAAGTTATTATTTTATTAAGTTGTAATACAAACACGATATTTAGATTTTTATGCAACAATATGTTATCGGGAACCTCGAATTAGCAGATTGGTACTTGCAAATTCAAAGTCGCAGGTAACTTGGTACGTTTCAATTTGTTTCGAGGACTTTGTGGCTTTTGGACTTTACTCGATAATGTTTTTTCGAATTCAAAGTACTACTTTTACACTGTAGTTGCGATACAGTGTAAAAGTGGATTTTGTGACTTTATTTGAATAAAAAGTTCGAGACGTCGTGAGGCACTTCCGCTATATTGAGAACATACTTAGAAATTGACGATCGGTAGCGCTATTTTATTAGTCAAGGACGACTTGAAATGGAAGTACCGATAATAGAAAAAATATATCCAATTCAGTAATACTTATATGGGACTGTTTCAGAAAATATCAATAATATTTGGACCCAAAGCTTCCATTCGAATCTATACTAATATAATAAAGAGAAAAGGTTTGATTGTTTGTTTGTATTGATACGCTCAACAATTACTACTTACTACTATTTAAAAATTCTTTCAACTATAGAAAGCTGCATTATCAGGGGGTTACATAGGCTATAGTTCTTCCCGAGATTCAATGTGGTTGCCACGGAAACGGGTCCGGAACGTTCTAATCTAATTTTGCGCAGACGAAGATGCGGGCAAAAAAGCTAGTCGAAAGTATGGCCAAATTATTTAATTCCTGAAATCATTTGACCACGAAAAGTGGATGGATTCCTACCTCAATTTGAAAAGATACCGCAAAAGCTAAAGAAATTATGTCTAGTTCCAAAAACGAATGACGTAACGAGTGTAGTTAGAGTTATCTAAGAAGCTTTTATACTTCTTCTTAAGTGTACTTCATATGAATCTTGTTTGTATTTGTGCTTGAAACCTAAGGAAGTTCTCATCAATGAGAGAAGTTTAATGTTAAGAAAATGGTAATGAGTAGTATTGATTAAAAATAAAGGACTAGATAGATAAAAAGACAGTATAGGAAAATTGAAGCCTCTTAAGAAACCGATTCTGTTTCTGCAAATTGTGATTAGTGCTTGAATCTTTCTCAGAAGTATGTTCCAAAGGCATCCCCGACATAAACGACCTCGAGAGAGACACCACTGACTTCAACAGCGAATAGAAAAACATTAAGCAAAGCCAAATAACAAAGTAGCTAAGCTCTGCGACAGATAATGTTTATCGATGCGATTTGCTGCTGCTGTTTTGCCTGACATCCTCTTGGTTTCTACTAAAGATTTAACTTAATAATTGTAAAAGCTAGAAAAGCTGAAAGTAGCACTAAAATCAGAATAAAAACTTTTAAAATTAACTTATCTGTTGAAGATTACACATAAATTATTGTGTGACAGGGAAATCCGCAACGCCGGTTATTTACTGCACCGCCGATTCTTCAGCATATTTCTAATGACGACTTTTAAATCATGGCAAAAGATAAAAGCTTGGAAATTGTTGACTATCCTTGTTACACAATCTGTGGTAACAAAGGCCTCTCATAGTGTTACTGTGTTACTGACGCTAATGCTTGAGATGGCTTCATTGGAATATGCAATCACGGACAAAATCCATAATTTTTGACTCAATAACAAGCAAACTAAAATAAAAAATGTTCTATTGATTATATGCTCTATTTTGATTATTCTGTTTTTTTATGCTATATTTCTTTATTTTTTATATTTTAGTATAAAATAAGCTTAAATTTGTATTATTTTAAGACAGCGGAAAAATTCTGTAAAAATTTAAAATTCTAAAATTTTTAACGTTCGGTAGAGCCCTCAAGATTACACATAATTCAAATATTTTTACATTTTTCATAATCTGTGTTAAATTACGCAAATTTTGATACCTCTTGCGATTGTGTAGCTTGAAATATTTTTTTTCTCATACATGGACGGGACACCCTACTGTATAGTTCCCCTATTATATCTTAAATCAAATTATGACAAAACAGTAAAACTTAGCATAGAAAGGCAACCTCTCTAAGTACCTTCATATTAATGATCCACACTGAGTAGTTTGAAGATGAAATATAGCTAATGAAATTCTAAAGAAAACCTCACCATCACAGCCCATAACAGTCCACTGAAGGACTAAGGGCCGAGAGGCCACGTGGGAGACCACGAAAGGGCAGGTTACTGCCATAATCTCGATGCTTGGCAGGTGGGTTGGAGATCGCAGTGTTATAAATAAAACAATGGAAAACGCTGCTGCCCATTTCCCAGCCTACGGGGACTGGATCCTTTGAATCGAAAATATTACCCGCCTTCGACACCCATAAGTGTAAGGTTGGTGCTATTCAACTTTCCCGGACACCACACGGCCAATATATATAGTTACCTAATTCCGATTGTTCAAATTTTGGTAGTTATTGCCCCTTAAACAAACACGACAGGGTGACTTTGTTTTATAAATAAATAAATATTCGTGGAGATGTTGCTAGTCGGTTTTATAAAGAATCTCGAGATCGACCTAGATGACATTTGTCTTTTATGTAACAAAGAAATATTGTAATAGAGAAGAGCGTCGCTAACTTAGTGGATAAGGGGCCCGACTCGTAAGTGAGAGGTACCGTGTTTGAACCCCAGTGACGCCATCACCAATTACTTTTTCTGGGTTGTGTAAGTAGGTTGTACACTAGTTGGACACCTGAACCTAGACCTAAACTTGGGTCTGGAATAAAAATGGACAAGGGCTATACATAAACCGATGCTCAAACGGCGACTGAAAATATGGACATGAGGAAACCTGCACATTTAGGCGTTTATCTTTTTTTTATGCTGCCCAGTGACAAACGAGCAGTAGCCCACCTGACGGTATGTGGTAACTGTTGCCCATAACATCTACAATTGATATATTTAGGTTAATTCATAATCTTGGTAGGTTCCCTTGTTAATAGGGTCACGGAGGTCAAATAGCACTCGCTCCACCTTGATATTGTATTGTACTCCAACAATTTTTACCTGTGTACCACAAATAAATACATTCATTCATTCATCCACTGTAGGTCAGTAATTACCTGATCTGCCAAATCCTGGATCGTGTTCAAGGCAGGCCGGGCGGTGTGACCACAACTGGGATATCTACGATGATGATTAAGTACACAAACATTGATGTCACCTTGCCAAAGATTTCACGTCACACACTTCCTGGTCCTACTCTCTGTCAACACATTTCTTTAAAACAATGGAGCTCTCGATTCCCTACAAACGTCAGCACAGACATAAAGCACGCCTTTCGGAGGTCACACCGAGGCCGGCCCGATCCGGGAGCGGCGTCTGGCGGCGCCGCGCATTGTTCGCGCATCGCCGCGTATGCGCGTGCGCAAGGCCCCGACGCCCGACAAATGTCACCGTGGCGCCGGCGCGCGGCGATGTATGCGGAAACCGCGGTCTCCTGGAACCGTCTGGCGGTGTCTGCTGGTTTTTAGGGGTAAGTCCGAACGGAACGCTTATAGAGTCAATTGTCGTTTGTCTGTCGTAGCCAATTTTCTCCGAAACTACTGGACCGATTAAAGAATACAGTTGAAGAAATACAGAAAGTAGTTTAACGGTCAAACTTTTACTAAATCCATGACATGACATGGGTTTACTTTTGTTAATAAGTATGCAAACTGCGTTGTGTGATATGAGAAAGGTTAGAATGCACATGTTAACGCAATTTTTATTTTAAGCGCTACAGATTTGGGGTTAGGTATTACAAAAAGTGCATAAGCTTAGGTCTAATATTTACTTGTAGTCTTCTCTGGCTCCCTGCACCCCATACCTTATAACTAAATACTTTTAGTGCATGAAGAATACCTAAATAAATAAGGCTTCTTTGTCTTTGCTCTAGATTCCACTAACATCAATACTGATGACGATAAAAGGTAGATGATTGCAGTTCGAGTGCCACAAACTTGTCTGACCCGGTGACGAAAACTGGAACTAAGTGTAATCATTTTGAAGTGTCACTTTGTTGTCAACAACAGCGACGCCATCATCGGCTCAGATAGGTTTGTGGCAGTCCAATGATTGTTTGATGAGACTCGTCATCCTATAGATCGTAGGTTACGTTATTCTACTACGAGTAGTAGAATAACGTATCTCCAATAGGAAGTGAAGTGCTATGAATACGTGATACTTGACTCGAGGAAGTAATTTATCCCGAAGTTATTATTGCAAGAAGTGACATTTTTTTTTTTTTTTTTTTTATTAATATGGAAAACCAACAGCTTTTAATACAAGCATATAAAACTTAAATAAATACAAAAAGCCAATTACATGTTCTCACTGGTATAAATACATACTTCATCATCACCTTGGCGTGAATATCCCGATGGTGCTCTCGCACGCGAGGGTGTGAGGTCCGCCTAGACCGTGATTCAGGATTTGGCAGATCAGGTACCCAATTAAATTACAGAAGAGCGATTGCCATCTGACCTCCGTGACCGATTACTCTGTTAGCAGGGTTACCTACCAGGTTTACCTAATTCACATTTTTCCTAATTCATGACTTGCTCATACTTGCTTCATGAATTTTGCTTCGCAGTCAAAATTACCAGGACCAGGACAAGGACTTGCACGTGGACCTGGCCTAGACCTAGACCTACACCTGGACCGGGATCTGGAATGGAAATGGATAAGCCCTATACACTAACCGACGCTCTTACGGTGAGGGAAAACATCGTGATGAAACCTGCACATTCAGGCGACTGAATGTATACCTAACCATGATCCAACCTGGTTACGTTCCCCTGTTAACGGGGTCATGTAGGTCAAATGACAGTCGCTCCATTGTAATTACCTGATCTCCCAAATCCTGTATCATAGGCAAGGCGGACCCCGGGCCCTCGCGCGCGATAGCATAACCGGAACATGAACGCAAATATGACCAAGTAGTCTTAACTTAAAAATACTTTAACCTAGCTACACTAGCTGAATAATATTCGTTTGGCACCTAGAATGAATGCGTAATATAAAATTTACTACCACCATTTACTTTGTAGGACTCTCGTTGGAAGGTCAAGGCGAGTAGGTCAAGTACCTCCATTGCAAGAAGTTGCATTCTCTTTTCCTACGCCTTTACGATATTTTAGAGCTCCAACAAACACGCATCAAGCGCACAACACATCAATAAGATACCAACATTCTCGTTCCTGGTAAACATATAAACATGCATTAACTCATTGTAAGTGTATGTAGGTAGCAGAACATCTGAACATATGCAATTGATGGAATAGATTTTATCGTTACTCATTGTTGTGTCTGTTTGTTGGGATCTTGACACTTCTAAAGAATTTATATGCGCGACCGTATCTCTGTTGCCAGTATTGCCAGTGAGGTATTCAATAGAGTAAATTATCAGTATGGCCAATGTTAGGGCAGTATTACTACAGTGTAGTTGCCGTAGTTTCATTCGAGCTGTCTATACTTTTCTCTCCACTTTAGCCTTCGCGGGTGATGGTCGTGCAGATCGACGTTCGAAGGAAGTGATCTAAATCAATTCATTCGACGCGAGTATGGTTGGTACCTATAGACTCACGTAGCCGGGAAACACTCATTGGTAGATTGGATGGAATTCACTATAACTCAACCGATAGAAAAACGTCAATTAACGACCAAGTTTATTGTAAATCGTAAAATCGTAAAAATCGTAAAATTGTAAATTTCTAAACTACTAAATCGATTTATTCAAACTAAGTTTTGACAATCAAACAGACATACACCTACACAGATACACACACGTCATACTTATAATAGGTACCCTTATTTTTTTCGGGGTTTTAAAATTGACTTCAAGACTAGTGTTTAAGATGCTTCTTAATAGCTTAGTTTTTTAGAATTTTGGATGAGCAAAGAAATCTTGAAATGTTCCTGCACATTTATGCGACTGAATCTGTAACCATGGTTTAATATGGTCAGATTCCCCTGTTAACAGGGTGAGGTAGAAGGCAGGCGTGTCACTGTAATTATCTGATCTGCCTAATCCCGAATCATTGTCAAGGCGGACCACGGGCCCTCGCCCGTGAGAGCGCAACCGGGATATAGACGCAATGGTAATAAATAATAATAATAATAAATATATTTGAACAAATTCACACAACGGCATCTAGCCCCAAAGTAAGCAAAGCTTGTGTTGTGGGTGTTAGATAACCGATCAACTAATATATGCTTTTTTTTAATACATACTTATTATACATACAACGATCCGTAACAGAAATTAATAGTCATCATTTCAATTTCTGCTCGGCCGGAATCGAACCCGGGACCTGCGTGGCGACCGGCATGTTAACCAACTGAACCACTCAGGTGATCTAGCTGATTACTATTTTTTTATTAACCATCAATACATACCCCAAAGCTGGGGTTCGAAGTGGTAAGAATAAAAAGGAGATGTATGAAAAGAGTTGTAGATATATGCGAGGCTAGGGAGTTGTGTCAGGACAGAGCAAAGTGGCGGTCCATAGTCTCTGCCTACCCCACCTGTGGGAAACAGGCGTGAGCTTTATGTATGTATAAAATAGAAAATCGTTTATTGCCTTATTATTACATGTGGCGACACTACTAAAATGTTATAATAATGCTAAGTTACCTACCTACTTATGGACTAGTGACTGAACATAAAAAATAAGTAACAATAAGGCAAATGGACTCTGGCTCAGCTTTGTTATCACGGGACGCTACCGTTCCATGCCGCGCTGTTTTTCAGCCATGCCCATTTGTATAGGTAAGTAAAATAAAAAAATAATATAAAACAAGTTAATGTCAAATCAACAAAACAAAAAGACAACGAAAATATATTACGTAGTACTATTGAAATAAAAGAAAAATTGAATAAGTAGGTGCTTTTTTACATTAATCTAAATCTTTCAAATCAAAGCATTGTATGTATGTATAACACATCGTCGGAGGCCGTGTGTAGCTCACGAGGCTCGCGGAAATACGGCCCGGTTATGGCTGGGCGTTTTTCTCTGCCATTTTGACCCGCGGATTATTTAATCATGTGAGCTGGTGCTTTGTTGCGTCCCGCTGGGGCGGGCTGGGATTGCCCATTGATTCTCGGGTAGCAGGGCTTTCGTAATCGTAGGTCCAATACCTACCAAACATGGGTTGGAAGTGATTTTAACTCAGTCAGGGATACCTCAACTTCCTAGAAGAAAAAAATGAGCACACATGGTTGATAGGTAACTGTTATTTTATACAACATGGAGTTCTTCAAGAAAGGGGTGAAAAGCTTTTTACGGGGTCGGCTACGCGAGGGTGAAGCCCCTGGTATTGTCAACGTCCATATGCTGCGGTGACTGCTTACCATCAGTTGGGACGTAAGCTTATTTGCCACATATAAAAAAATTGTTGGCAAACAAGCTCACGGCTTGCCTGATGGTAAGCAGTCACCGCAGCCTTACGTTTGCAATACCTGAGACAATACCTAAACTACTTTTTTGTTTACCTTCTCTATTTGCGTGGTGGCTAGGGTATCGGACTCGTAAGAGAGAGGTACCGGGTCCAAATCCAATGACTCTTTTCTGAGTTATGTACATTAGTTAAATACTAACCGATGCACTTACGGTGAGGGAAAACATCGTGATGAAACCTGCACATTCAGGCGAATGAATATGTAACCATTGTCCAATCTGGTCAGGTTCCCCTGGTAGCAGGGTCGCGGAGATCAGATGGGAGTCGTTGCACTGTAATTATCTGATCTGCCAAATTCTGGTTCATGGTCACGGCGGAACCCGGGCCCTCATGCGCGAGAGAGAAACCGGGACATTAACGCAAAGACTAATTATGCAAGATTTTTTAATGCCACCAAGTTGGCATACAAGCTAACGGCCTGCCTGATGGTGAGCAGTCACCGCAGCCAATAGTAGCAAGTAGTATGTTTGCAATACCAGGGGCATCACCCACGCGTAGTCGAAAATTGGAAAAATTTGATGGAAAGACCACATTCGTCGTACCTATGTCTCCATTCACAATAAAAGCATGACTGTCCGCATAGTATAAAAGGCTATTTACGAGTTTGTGCCAGTACCTGCTTAATTTACAACGACGTTGTCGCCGTTAAACCTGGTGACATTAAAACGTCCTCAGGCTTGCTTGGCTTTGTGAATGACTTTCAGAGCAAGCCTGCCTGCTCTTAGCCGTTTTAATGTAGTTCGTTGGCACTAGAGACTGTGAGGTCCTGCCTTTTCCTGATAATTTTTAGAAGCAAGGCTTTGTAATCCACTAATTTGGTCAAATTTTGGTGTAATACAGAGTTTACATACATACACGTGAAGTGGTTACTTTTTCATAACATTTTGAAAAGGATCTGTTAATCCCCGCGCGTAACGAGTCGAATATAATTTTTTTCAAACAAAATACAAAATGTTTCTAATAAATGAACATAGCTTCCTAATAAATACCTAAATGTACCTTTCATCTATATTGAATATTATAAAATAGTAGTCTACCCTTCAACCATGTTCCAATCTGGTCAGGAGAGTCACGGACGTCAGATGGCAGTCGCGCCCTCTGCCAAATCCTGGATCATGGTCCCGGCGAACCCCGGGCCCTCGTACGCGAGAGTACGCCAAGATGAATAGTAGTCTTCCCTTTCCTGTGCGTTTAGCATACTCTAAATAAATACGTCCATACTTAATAGTCATTTAATTTTGTAAAAGGCGAGGTCTTAAAAAGTTATATTGAGAAGTAAATATAACTCATTGGCAAGCCCGCTGTGTTTAACGACGGGTCATTTCTGTCCCTTCTCGGTATTGCACTAAACTAGATCGTTTTATGGGCTCTGAATTTGTTAAATTTTATTTTGTCAAAGTTGGTTAATAGTGGGGTTTGTCTGCTATAAGTTCCCTCCTCGGTTAATTCCCTTCGTTATACGTATGTAATACGGCAGACAAACAGGCAAGCAAGTCTCCTGGTGGTGCTTGGTCACCGCCGCCTATGGATATCAGCAACACCAGGGGCGCTTATGTGGGTGCTTTGGGTTCCTTAAGATTGCGTTGTTCCAGTTTGAAGTTAACCAGTGTGAATATTTCAAGCCAGTATCTATGACTAGCTGTTAGCAGGAAGGCGGACCCTGGGCCCTCGCGTGCTGCGCGGGGGCGCAACTGGGACATAACGCCAAGATGATGATGATGATGATCTATGACCACCTATTGAAATCTCAATTTCTAGCTACGAAATAAAAACACAAAAAGCGCTTTACGTAATTACACCGCAGGATTTGCAACAAATTAAGCTGCCTCACCAAATTGGTCAATCCAAAGAATTAAATTTGCGAAACCAGCGGCTGCTTTTAGGCTACCAATTTTTCTCTGTCCCACAAAATTGGATTAACCCTCTTACGATATCTAATAGAAACAAAGTGTTCGGCGTTGGCTAATTTAAAACACTTAATGCCATTGCGTAATGTATATTTTGAGATAAACACATTATCTGGCCAGCACGTGATATAACTCGACTCCGTTGCCACCATAGCCTGATTAATGACCATAAATCTTTGCGGATTCGCAATGCGGAGACAAACGGCTGTTGCAATTTGAAAGGCACCAACTCAGGCAGGGCTGTTTCGAAGAATCTTAATTTTTTTTGTTACAGCCAGGTATAAATGCCTGTCAAGGAACACTCTAGCTTTGAAGGCGAACGATTGAAATAATCGGGGAACACACTCGTAGGTATCGTGTTCCATTCTCATTATAAATTTCCGGGAATTTTTCAACGTATCATGTGGAGCCAGATTTAATAACGGAAGTGGACAGTTGGAAGGTTTGGTGGGTGACAACTGGGAAGATCATTACCATCATCACCCCGAATGTGCTAGAGGCCAGTTGAGGACACTACTATTTACATAATCGAAAGTATCATCAATGCAGTAGGAGTATTACTTACCTATACCTTACGGGTTCGATTCCCGGCCGGGCAGAAATTTTAATGATGAATTTTAATTTCTGTTACGGGTCTGGGTGTTCTATGTATAATAAGTATGTATTTAAAAGTATATAAGTAGTATATCAGTTAGCTAGCACCCATAGTACAAGCTTTGCTTAGTTTGGGGCTAGATGGCGCTGTGTGAATTTGTCCACGATTATTTATTTATTTATATGTGGAGAGTGGAGACCACTTTCCTCTTCTCTGGTAGTTCTAATGTCAGTATTAGAGATTAATGCCACAAACTTATCTGGCTCGATGACGGTGTCGGTGATGGCGTTTTAAAACATTTCAAAGTTAAGTACTGCCATTTTTTTACAGTTCCAGTTTCGACCACCGGGTCAGATAATTTTGTAGCACAAATTGTGGAGGGAGACGGCGAGTGCTGGGTGGCCGAGGAAGACTTGGATAGAAGACCGCACATTGACTTACGCAATAAACCAGTATAAGATGAGCTAGCATCTCTGTGGACGCGCATAGCAATGTTAGCTCCTTTTAAACTTGTTTATGAAGTCGATGTGCTGGTTTCTGTACATTTTGTTCCCTAGCTTCAGTCACCATGCATAGCGGTATTTTCGTAAGTTTATCCTGCCTGCTGGATCATTACCATCAATTAAGTATTTCTAACTCGGCACCCTACTTAATTTTTAAAAAGGTACTTATCAAAGTCGTAGCAAAGTTAAAGAAACTATTAATATCAAAAGCCTTTTACTCAGTTGACGAATTTGTGACCTGTAATGCCCTGAGCTAGACACTAAAATCATGACGACTAATGTCTTATTTGTATGATGAATGATTGTATCCTTGTAGCAGCGTCACGCAGATCAGATTACGCAGGCACTCACTCCAGTACAATTATCTAATCTGTTACATCCTGGATCATGGTCTAGCCGGGTCCACGTGCGCGGAAGCATTACCGGGATATTGACGCCAAGATGATTATTATAGTCTTTTTTTTTTTATGTCATACGGTAGGCAAACAGGCAAGCGGGCCACCTGATGGAAAGTGGTCACCACTGCTTATAGACATTAGCAACACCAAGAGTATCGCTAATGCGTTGCCCACCTCTATAACACGTTGCTCTGGCAGCAAAAAGCAAATGCCACTCCACTGCCAAAGCCACGGTTCCCCAAATCCCCACCCCATGGAGCACTGGAAACCTTACTCACCGGCAGTCTCCTCGCCAACATGCCTTCTTTGTTTATCAAATCCAGACGAAAACAGAGCGGTGTTATAAGTTACCTGCATGCCTTTTTTGTTTATCATTTATTTATTGCTTTACATTGTAATATAATAACATTAGATCTTAAAAGTAGGTAAGTATCTCATGTGACCCTGTGAGGGCACTGCAAAATAATAATAAATATAGAAAACAAAATTATCTTAACAATTAAATCTAGATTCCAAATTGGATAAATTATTACATGTTGATTAATAACAAGTTAATTGATTAGAAGTTAATTGATAATTGTTAGCGATACGTCAAAAATAAGAATATGAGTATGTCAATTATTAAAATGAATTAAATTATTAACCCCCGGCGAAAAAAGAGCGGTGTTATAAGTTTGACATGTGTATCTGGGTATGTGTTGAGGTGTCTCTTTGTGGTATCGTATCACCCGAACGGATGGACCGATTTCGTTGCGATTTTCTTCATTTGGAAGGCAGTTTCATCGAGACGGTTAAAGCTTTGTTTTATGAAAATCGGTTCAGTATTTTAGCAAATATTTAAGTGTAGTATGTACACTTGGTCAGGGACAAAGATATTGGAAAGTTAGCTACCTTCACGGTTAAGACTAGGCTAGACTGGCAAATTGTTTTTTGCTCTGTGGTCAGGGGTTATCCGACTTTTTCTGAAAGTTAGATTAGCTAGGTACGTACGGTCTCCTCGCCTATATGCCTTCTTTGTTTATGTTAAAGGACTGAAAGTCAACCTCCCATCCCGCTGGAGGTATCTGTGTATGTATTCGCACGTGTTATATTATATGATATTATAGTCTATTTTTAATTGTTATTTAAAAGTAAAACTATCGTAATTAATAATAAATAATATTGCCAAATAAAATTATAGTCGTTTGAGAACGAATGTACGAAATTGCTGACCGATGTTTAATCTTTGAGTACATTCAGTACTAATTAACTATGAAAAATTGTGCAAAGATAATAACCAAATTCATCGAAATAGTTCTTAAAACTATTTTAAATAATTATAAGATACGTTAAATATTTAGAAACCAAACTGTTAGTTAATTAGTACTGAATGTACTCAAAGATTAAACATCGGTCAGCAATTTCGTACATTCGTTCTGAAACGACTATAATTTTATTTGGCAATATTATTTATTATTAATTACGATAGTTTTACTTTTAAATAACAATTAAAAATAGACTATAATATCATATAATATAACACACGCAACACCAATTATTAAAATCATGACTTTATCCTTCCTACTTTCTCCTTTTCTTCCGAACTACGTTATCGATCATCGGCAGATAGTGATCTTATCGGTCTATCTGTTTGTTAAAGACAATGGGATACAGCATGAGAATGTACTGAATGTATAATGGAATTTAGTATTATGCGATTTCCGTTGGTGAATCCAAGCTTATTTAGGTAGGTACTTACATAGGCTGCCGCGGTTCGAAGTACCTATTTATAAACCCCGAAAACAAAAATTTTAAGCTTTTGGATTCAGCGGTTTGGGCTCAGCGTTGTCTCTCAGATTCTGTCTAGTTTCAAATGTTTCGTTCATCATCACCATCACAGCCCATAACAGTCCACTGCAGGACTTAGGGCCTCTCCCACGGAAGGGGAGGTTAATGCTATAATCTCAACGCTTAGCAGACGGGTTGGAGATCGCAGTGTTCTAAATACGACAAACAAGAAAAAACGCTGCTGCCCATTTCCCACTACGGAGACTAGATATTTTGCCTCGAAAACATTAGTCGCCTTGTACGACACCCACGAATGTAAGGGGTTGCTGCTATTCTACTCCGCCGAACACCACACGGCCTCCACATGGTTTTGTTTTCATTTGTGATATTATAGTCTAAATGAGTAGCAAATACCTGTGAAAGATTATTGTGATGGAGAAAAACACGGAACTGAGGTTTCGGGTTGCTTCGAGAAGTCGCAATACCTCATTTTGGCGTTAATGTCCCGATTGTGTTATCGCGCAAGAGGATCCGAGGTCCCGCTTGCTTGACCGTAATTCAGGATTTGGAAGATCAGATAATTACAGTGGAGCGACTGCTACTGACCTCCGTGTGACTCTGCTGTCTGGAAAACCTGACCAGATTGGATTATGGTTATACATTCAGTCGCGTAGTATTCAGTATGTGTAGGTTTAATCACGATGTTTTTCCTCACCGTAACAGCATTGGTTAGTATTCAGTTATTGCACGACCCACGTAAGGAGTAAGGACTACTGAAGATATGGCTACGGCATTGAAAAAACGTCATTTAATGTTCTTTTTCTGCAGAGTCCAGCTGGGATATAAATATATAGATTAAAGTACATAACTGAAGACTTGGCTGTATGGGCTAGATCCCTTTCCCTGCAAGCATTTAGACGTTGTTCTTTAATCTATGCGTATGAAGGTTGGTTATGTCACATGATCACGTCCATCATGTCACAACAAACGTTTATTACTTTACCGCAGTTCTGAATGGAAATAATTATTTATTTATAAGCGATGGTCGAATTATCAGTAACAATTTTTAGATAAAAAGAAACAAGGCGCGTACCGGTGACCGCCATGGGTGATGCTAAGAAACCTAAGGTGAAAAAGAGAAAGGTGATAACAGATGAGGTGAAACCAGACAAGTTGAAAGAAGGGGAGCAAGCGGCAGTGGCCACCATGATACTGCAGCTCCCGGAAGGCATCTGGGCGTCCGTGATAGTCGCTTGTGCTTTCGTATGCGTGCTCATAATAGAAGGAGTGATGTTCACGTTTGGAGTCTTAATTGATGACGTTATCGACTCTTTCGAAATATCGTACTTTCGCGGCTCGATGGTCAGTGCCGTGCAAAACGCGTTCTCGTACGTATGGAGCCCCTTGGCGTCAGCGTTAATCCACAGAATCGGGATCAAAGCCACTACGATGACGGGCTCGGTTATATGCTTCCTCGGTGTTTTCTCAGCATATTTTTGCGAGAGCTTCGCTACCTTCTTCCTGTGCTATGCCATCATCACTGGTTTCGGATCGTCTATGATAATCATGCCGTGCCTGATGATCCCAAGATTCTACTTCCACCAGAGCCAAGTGATCAAACAAACCATTAAAACGAGGAAGAGCCGTTACGCTCAAGCCGTAACGTTTGCAGTGTCAGGTTTCGCCGTCATGATCTTCGCTGAACTATACGCTACGCTGGATGAACTGGACAATTGGCGAACTGTGCTTCTAATCAAAGCCTCACTGTTGGGTTCGATATACTTTATAGCTCAGGCTTTTCGTTCTTTACGTATACTGACCAAGGAGACTGACACGGCTACTCATTGGCAGGCATCAGGTGCCGAAGGCGAGCTCGTCGAGGCCATGGCGCTCGCGCCAGCGGCCGCCTCGGAAGGCTTCCGGATCAACCGCCTACCAGCTCGGCGACCACAGAAAAAGGAAGAACCGAAACCGACAACAGATGAAGATGAGGTGGCGGAGGAGGAGGAACCGCAAAGCGAACAGGAAATGAACACCGTGACTGTAGAGGAAGATGTACCGAAAAAACATCACGACCGTTGGGAGAAATTCGAGAATAAAATGGAAGCCTACTTAAAACATAAACGCGAAAACTTGACATTAACAGCGAAAGGAGTGTACGCCACCCTGACAGACACGTCGCTGCTTAGGTGGCCATCATTTCTAATGCTCTGTTTCTGCTGCATATTCTCTAATTTAGGTATCTTAATACCTTACACGTACTTGCCGTTGCGGAATTTTGAATATGGACTCTCTAAAAGTCACAGCGAGAGGTTGCTCAGTGTGATAGGTGCTTCCAATCTAATAGGTAGGTTGCTCATCGGCGGAGGCCAGTTGGGCGAGCGGTGGGACCCCACGATGGTGCACAGCGTGACGCTGGTCGCGGCGGCGGTGGCCACCATCCTGTCAGATGTGTCATTGACTGTGTTCTATCAGTATACATATGCGATAGTGTTTGGATTTTTCGCTGCCGGCCATAGCGGTGTTAGAATCGACTGCGTGATTAAGTTGTACGGGCTGGAGAGGCTGACGCACGGCATGGGGACGCTGCACATGTGCCTGGGGCTGGGCAGCTTCACGGGGAAGACCTCGGCCGGGATGCTGGTCGACGCCTACGGCTACCAGCCGCCGTTCATCCTGGCCAGCGCCTGCATGCTGGCCAGTGCCGTGATCATGGTCTTAGTAAGAATCTTGGCTGTAGGTGAGGTACAGCAACAGAAAAATGAGGAAGCAGAACGTATAAATGTATAATGAAATTAAATATAAATAAATGTAAATATCTACCCATATTAATTATTATTTGTGTTTTTATTAACCCGAGTACTTGGTCATCTTGACGTTAATGTCCGGGTTGTGCTGTCGCGCGCGAGGGCCCGGTCATTGTAGCCTTAGTGAAACGAATGTACACCTGTCTCACAGGCCGGCTGCGCATTCGCGACACCCCTGGTGCTGCGAATGTTCATGGGCGACGGTGATAACTTACCATCAGCTTGTCATTTTGAGGCCATATTAAGCCATCTTGGTTGCTATCGATTGATAAGTCACTGTAAGCTATGTCGGGGACCCCTTGGACGGCATGAAATTTCGACACCATGAATGAAAAATTGAATTAGGTATGAGTAAGTAGTTGGTATGGCAAAAATAACAATCTAGACCACGCAAATTAGACCAGTGCATTTCTTAATTAGTTTAGTATTTATTAAACACTTGAAGTGCCAATGCTGTCAAGTAGGTAAGTAGTATCTCGGATCAAGCACACTTCGCGGCCGTCTCTAATGTAATATTATAAAATAATAAAAAATATGATAAAAAAATACGTTTGATTATACAATACTTTAATCAAACTAGTAACAGTAGTCCTCACCAAATAATATCTTTAAAAAAAATTTACTACCTTGTTTGATTCCAAATGCCGCCATAGATATACGAATGACTTTTTCTGAGTTATTTGTGCTAGTTGAACACTAACTGCTGCTCTGACGGTGTCGAAAAACATCTTGAAGAAACTTGCACATTCAAGATCCTGAATGTATAACCATAATTCATCAGATTCCCCTGTTAACAAGGACACGGAGGTCACATGGCAGTCGCTCTATTGTAATTACCTGATTTACTAAATCCTGGATCATTATCAAGGAACCGGTCCCTCACGCGCAGACTGGGGTATTGAGGCCATGCGTCTATCCCGGCTTACGTCAGGGACCGCTCCTACTTTTCTTCCTCCCCATCGCCCGGTCTTCAGCATCCTCGATGTCAATCTGTCGCTTCCTTGGCCTCCCGCGGGATCTGTTTCCTGATACGGACTTAGACACCTGTTCCTCGTAAATTCCAGGCGCTGACGCAGTACGTGAAGTAGGTATCTCATACGCTTTAATGCCTCGAAAAATGAACGGTCTCTTCGCACGCAAACTGCTCGACAGACTGTAGCTAAGCAAGCAGAGCGGACTTGTCACTTTCCCTGAGGGCAGTCAGATGTTCCGCCAAGATTATTTCCATTAGAGCCCATTAGCTGGCTAGCTATGATTGGTGGCGTCACGACGTCTGCGCGGCGTTATCAGCTGCGACTGTAATTTGTTGCATAATTACTGGCAGTTTCATTTATACGCGAATATTGCTTTAACTTGTCTAAGTATGGTCTAAGTCACAGCGCTCAACAGCTAAGTGAACGCACTGCGTTCAATACGGCTCTATGATTGGTTAATTTCGTTCATTTTGCGGACCCTGTGCGTTCGAGCGCACTGTGAGACCACAAGTAACGTTTCTTAATGTGGTTGTGGCGATACCTTGTAATTGAATGCTTATCAAATAAATGACCTTATCCAAAAAAGACAGGTCAGGAGTACCCTCAACCGATGTAAATGAGGTAATATAAGCGTATCATTCTTGATTACGTCAAGTCATCGCTTCTTGAGCCGGCGTCTCCTTCCCGTGCCTGGCGGGGGTGGCATGGCCAGACACTTGTTCCCTACATAACTTGCCGGTCTGCGCAAGACGTGGCCATACCATCGAAGGCGGTATTCTTGCATCTTATCTGCGATGTCACGGATGCCAAGGCTACCTCGGATGTGGGCGATCCTAAAGCGATCCTTCCGTGAAACTCCGCACATCCATCGCAGCATCTTCATTTCCGTGATGCGCTGCTCCTGCTTGTGTCGTTCTTGTGGGGGTTAAGTCTCGCTACCGTAAAGGAGAGCTGGTCTAATGATTGTCTTATAGACCAGTCCCTTCAGCTTTATCGGCATTTTGGGGTCACAAATGACACCTGTTACCTCCTGCCATTTGGCCCAAGCAGCGGATATGGCCTTGACGTCGCCATCGATGTCCCCGATTGAGCTAAATACAGATCCCATGTAGCTGACCTGATCCGTGCAATTTATTATTTAAGTGAATTTATTGGAGTCAATATTAAAGCTAATAACCTGTTGTCATAGCTTGTCAAGAGAGTCAATAAACCACTGTTAGCAAGTGTTACAAGTACTTAGTGTAGGTAGTCGCATTATGTAAGTATGATCAATACCGTTAACCACATCCTTTCTGCTCCAGCACGTTTGCGGTTAATCACATGCAAGTGTCCGTTCTGATTTTGATACGGACAATTAGAGGTACCTACTTAAGCTTATGCAATAACAGCGTAATCCAAAGCCTTTATACACTTCCGAATGTGATAGAGAATTTTGTAGGTATTTATTTACCTGAATATTTTACGGAAGTGATTGTGGATTTATAATCACTTTTTGTTTCGTAGTAGGAGGCAATGAGAGCAGTAGAGCAGGAGAATCGACTAACATACGTAATATTAAACGTATTACTAGATTTGCGAAGGACGCGTCTGACAACATTTATTTGCTGAGTGAACGCTCTATGATTGGTAAATTTTGTTAATCTTGAAGGGCGTAATAGAGCTGATCGCCACTTAAGGCGGTACGATTTTCATACAAATCTTATGTAACGTTTGTGCAATGAGCAGTTTTCCAATAGGTATATAAAGCATTCCTAACCACTTACTAGATGGCGCTCTGACAATTTTGGTAATTGATAATCGCTTGAAATAGGTTTTTAGCAAACAGGATATAAACACTGGGTACGTTGTATTGGATAATTTTGTATTTGTCAATAGTTTTCAACCATTTTAGAGGTTGTAATAATAATGGAACATAGTGCTAACTTCTATAAATATTTATTTTTACACTTCGTTCAACCTTTAACAGTTATGTTTATATTAATAAACATTTTATTTTTAAGTTTAGTATTAGTTGGCTGCATGAAATCACTGCCACCATCATACAGATTATAAAAAGATTACCAAAATTGTAGGAGCGCCATCTATTGATGCTTTTTGAAACCAACTATCTATACCTACTGGAAAACTCCTCATTGACCGTTAAAAAATGTGTCCGATTGTGCGCGAAACAAAGCAATGAAAAAGAAAAATAATGAATTCTCAAAACAATGCCTTCTAGAGGCGACTTGTGCTTTTTTCGATCTAACTGTTTTATTTTAAATCATTAACCAATAGAAACCCATTCTGCGCACCATTGAATACATTAATTATTAAGAGTAAAAACCATAATACAATTACTTAACACTCACACGAAATTTAGTATGGCTGTCGAACAGCCTTAACCAATTGTCAGTTGGAACCACATGGCACATGCGTTTGCATGCATTGTGAGACTCTTTTTAAATACATATGTATCCGACCGAACCGACCGGTTTAAATATACTAAAATATATCCCAAACTACTGCACCATTTTTTAATTAAACAAAGCTAAAGGAAAACTGTATTAAATCTCTCCGTTTGGATGTACGGTGCCACAGACAAAAGCTCAGATATTACACTTCGAACTTTAACATTCCTCTTGCGTCGTCGTGCTTTCTTACTTCTTCGCTAAACTATTCATTTTATAAATATTGGGTGGTGTAACAGTGTCCTGGCATTACGATAACTTCATTGAATTCTGCTAAAGCTTTGTACAAACTAATTAATTTGGGTATAATAAATAGAACTTGAGGAGTTACTATTGCAGAAATTACGGAGTGACATTGTCAATTGCACATAAATCATCAACGTACCTCCTGCACTTTGAACCCGGCCTACCCTATAATCATTGATGCCAATTTTCGCACTCGAATCTGTTTGATGGCAGATAAAATCAGCAATCGCGTCGAAGTATCCGATCAAGCGATACAAATCTGAAGAGAATAAATAAATGTTATTTGCCAGCGACTTTCGTTACGCGGTCTGATACGACCCTCGCACGTTCCAGGAATCCATTGATTTATCGATCTCATTCGCCATTGATCGCCATCACAGTTGGGCAAGATCAGTGACGGAGTTCGGATCGTAAAGTTCGACGCTACGATCGTACTCTCACTAACCAAAATATCATGAACGTATCTCATGAGTATACATCCGTAACGGCAACATACGGATCCGGTTGTGCAACCAGCACCTTGACAGTAACTCCTTTGTAATGACGACGATTTGTGACTGTGACGTAATACGCTAGCTTGTTTCTTTGATGTCCAATTCTCGGTTGCTATGATTAGGGGGATTCTACTAGGAACATAGCCGGAGATGGAGAGCAAAGACGTCTCAGCAAGATGTGTTTCCGATCAGATGAAATGACTGCGATAGCGTAATTGCACAATAAAGCTTTGTCCGGAGGAATGTAATCGAATGAACGGTATGAATGAACTATCATCGCCATTATTGTCGCTATCGCACCGATCGTAAGAAGACTGATTGAAAATATTTAAAAGGAAGCTTAGACATTGTACTGGCCGCTCTGTTGCGTTATTTTTATTGGTCGGGTTTGGGTAATCTTATGATTTTATTTTAAGTCTGATCGAGACATTAGGTTGGTGTATATTATTACTTTAGCTTGCAGTGTTATTTTGGTATACTACTATACTAAAGTAAGTGAAGTCTTTTAAATATCATCTTTTGGCGCTAATGTCCTGGTTTTGCTCTTGCGCACGAGAGCCAAGTCATTGACCATGATTCACGATTTGGCAGATCAGGTGATTGAATAGTAGAGCGACTGCCTTCTGACCTCCGTGACCCTGCTACCGGATGAACCTGACCAGATTCGATCATTGTTACACATTCAGTCGTCTGAATAAACAGGTTTCATTACGATGTTTTTCCTCACAATAAAAGCATCCGTTAGTTTTCACATCATTTACATAACCTAGAAAAGAGTCATTGGTATATGGTGGCAGGGGATTTGGGCCGCCGTTCCTCTCGTTTACGAGTCGGCTGCTTTCACCACTTGGCCACCGACGCTCTAATAGTAAAGTAAGTGAAGTCTTTTGTAGAAGGTATTTTCTGGAACTGCAGTTCCAATTGCAAATTTTATTTATTTATTTAATCTCCATGCACTGTTCACGTACAGAACAGAACATGACACTTTTTAACTCACGACAAACCTGTAAGGTTAACTTGAAATTTGAAAATACAAAGTTGCGGGCGATACCTAAAGAAGCAGTTGCTATTGATAATGGCCCAATATCTACAGCCGAGTACATATTATAGCCAGCTATAAGCATATAGACATAGACATTCACAAGCATTCCTTATATTTTATAGCCATCGTAAAACCTTCCCAATATATTTTATGAAACTGATGTCGATTCAAATATTTAGTCCTCGACGCTTGCGCGGCCTGTGTAGGTGGTTTATTATTTCCATATAAGAGTTTATGCTGGAGTAGATGAATAGGTTTAATAGGAAAAGGTAGTAGTTCAAGCTTTTCAATAGGACGTTTCCATAGAAGTGTTTATTTTCTTTTTTAACATTGATCTCGTTTTCTAAGAACTGAGTCGATAAAATGGAGCTAGTTGATATTGGCTGCGTTGGCTGAAAAGAATTGAGTTTGCATCCCATAAATTATGATGGTGGTCCTAAATGTTCTGTGGTTGTTTGTTATTGTTTTTAATGTTCTCACAGTAGTGTGGCAGATTCGTGAAATTATTGTAAGAATTGCTCATTTAATGATAGAAGCATACAATTTGGTACACGTTGTATGTTATATATAGAGGGTTGATTTTGGATATGAGGCCATCTTTGATTTCCCCTATTGCAGTAATGGCGGACATTCAAAATGGCGGCCTCTGAATATTATTATACACCAATGTTTTATTATTATTTGGCTATTTAAATGTGATTGCATGACAGAAGTACACATTTATTCAAGACAGGTTATTTTTTAAATTTATTAAAAATAAACTCACTGGTTAAACACCTTTGTTTTATCCGACTGCGCGACGCAAAGGAGAGTAATGTGTTTTTCAGCCTAATATGTATGTATTTGTTCCTTTGTGGCACTCTAGAGACTAAACGCGTGGGTCGATTTTGATAGTTCTAACGATTATCGATTTGTCTTAATCTTACAAGTTTCATTGAAGACTTGAATTTGATCAAAATTCAATATGACGACTACAAGCCGCCATTTTGTGAAAAAAAAAGACTTCAAACTATGTCATGTGGGGTATCGTTGAATAAGTATTAAAATTATCATTAGGTTTCCCAACCCATTATTCATTCAGAATGACCGTATATTATCTATAAAGAATTAAAGTTAGTTAGTAACCATTCTCACTTTTTTAAGTTTAAGTCTCTCATAACATCGTTGAAGTGAGCCTTTGTGGTGCTATGCAAGGCCTTGTATATATCTTCATACATTTCTTCCACTTCGACATCCGAATATGGCAAGGACGCTGCGCAACTGTTCATACCTGGATAATCTTCATACTGTAACGTTTTGATATCCGAAGAGCCAGGTACGCTAGTCTAGTCGACACAATGTAGACCACCTCAACGTCCCTGGCAAGGGCCCTACGGACGAGAAACCCTACACCATCCTAGGATGCTTGGTCACCCTCGCTAAAGTAGAAAAGGTGGCCTGACTCAAGGGTTATTGTGTCTTCCCCCTCTCTACGGACTTCATATAACACCAGAATATGCCACTTAATAATCTCTAACTCCACTTCTAGCTGGCCAAATGTTCATCAAGCCTCGACAGCGTCCGCTATACGTTGCCAGGTTCAGTCGTAAAGAGTGGCCTTCCGTAGTTTAGGGATTCTTCCGTTTTTTTAAGTGACACTGTCATATTGGGGGATTTGCCATAATCTGCACGCTTGGCAGGTAAGTTGGAGATCGCAGTGTTGAGAATATGCAAAGGAAACTGCTGCTGCCAATTTTCTGGCGATACGACGGTCTGAGCTGGTCCACCTCTAATTCACCCATAAAACCCTTAAGTGGATAGGGTTGGTGCTAAATCCTAATTGGCCGGACGCCACACGGCCTCATCGTATCAGTTCAGTATGCTATAGCAGTAGTTTTAGTTTTATGCAGTACGCAGTAATTTTTCCGTTAAAAATTTTGTGCAAATTATGTTATAATTTGAGTATCTATATCTATATATAGGTATATAGTATAAAACAAAGTGTCTTCCCAGCGTCTGTATTAATATACGCTTAGATCTTATAAACTACGCAACGGATTTTAATGCGGTTTTCAACAATAGATAGAGTGATTCATGAGAAAGGTTTATAAGCAAGTAAAAAGAGGGTAGGGTAGGGTAAAGTAGGTGTACGTGAACTAAGTCGCGCCGGGTCTACTTATACATTACGAACAAAATGTGTCTTATATATTTTTTTATTCTAAGATTGATTACGCACAGAACAACAATTACTTGCTACTACTATACTATTTATCATTTAACATCATCTAAGAACATTTAAAGGCAGCATTTATCAAACTCTCTGAAGCCGCCATTTTGAAAGTTCGCCATACTGTAAAAGGCAAAATTTTAAATGCCCTCATATCCAAATTTAAACCTTTATATTTGTAGTATATGTGGTCCAAATTGTATGCTTCTATCATTAAATGCGCAAATCTTGCCGGGGTAAGCCCTCGTACGCGCTGATCGGTCTGCATGCGTCGCCCCTTACCTGGATGAGCTCGCTTAACTTCCCTTTGTTTTCCCTTAGATTTTTGACTTTTGAAAAGAGATTGACTTACGTAATACTAATTCAATAAATACTTTTTCATTTTAATTTTTTGTTTATCTGCCGGACTACAGGAGGGTATTCTACAATATAGTAGGTACACCTACAGTCGGCATATGCTATTTAGGTAAGTAGGTATATACTTTAGCCGTGAAAAGAAATCTACAATTTTGAGTAAGTACTTAGTCGCGGAATTTTATCAATCATCAAGATCACTCAGTGGAGCGTCGGTAACAGTATCTGACTCGCTATGCTAGAGGAACCGGGTTCGAATGCCACTGCCGACATGTACCAGTGAGTTATGTACATTAGTTGAATACTAACCGATGCTTGCAAATCCGTTCAGAAGCTCCGATACGACAGACAGATACACAGTTACACAGGGCCAAAAAAACACAGACATACTTCAAACTTATAAAGCCTTTGTCCTGTCACACGATGCCAAATAACGCGGACGTGTTAACCTCTCACCATCATAATAAAGCCAGTTGGGTTCCTCAGAGAGTACCACTAACACCAGAACCGGTTACGGCGTCGCTGTTGTCGACAAAGTGACATTGCAAAATGTTACCAGCACACTTAGTTCCAGTTTTGGCCACTGGATAAGATAACTTTGTGGTACTCTACCTTTTAATAAAATTTCCATATTTGTACGCTCACGAATTAAGAGAGTAATTTAAATTACACGAACGCGTGATTTGTGTGGTGAGGAGACAAAGAGTTGCGGGTGCGAGATATGTCGCTTGCCTTGCTGTGTTCCAGAGCATAATTTAATTTTGTATCTACTTTTTACTTCCTTTTATAGAGAAATATTAAAAAAAAAAATTTTTTTTATTGAAATAGCAAAAGTTCTTCAAAATAGGAGGTTCGGAGGTACGGAGGTTCTCAATTCGTCGGATCGTTTTTTTTATGTATGTTCCCCGGTTACTCGGAGATACCTGGACCGACGTGAATTATTTTTTGTTTGAGGTGGTCTCATGCTTATCAGGTCAGGATCTGATGGGAAAACCTGAAAAAATAGAGGGAAACCCTCGAAAATTATCTCGAAAGTTAAGTATGGTTGTTACGTTATCATATCTTACTCAGGTGTTCGCACAGTGTCATCATCTGATGATGATCTGCTTATGACTAGGAGTTATAGGATGATACTGCAATTTGTCGAAAGGTACTATTCAATAATATCTAAGGGTAGGTAACATGATGCTGGAAAGGATATCATAACTGATTTCCTTTGAAATGTTGAACTAAAAAAAGATTACTTTCAGAAAATAAAACCGACTTAAAATCGCAAAATAATAAAAATTAGGTTTTTGTCATACGATGCGAGTAAGTCAGATATCATTATTTTGGAGTCGGAGCAACCCTTCTCCAAAGATTTTACCTTCTCCCCTGACGAACATTACTGTGCTGACACCGAGTACGGAAAAATAAAAGTAGGATAAAGTTGTCAGTCGACGCCGAGGTTAGAATAGAATAGAGCTTTATTTTATGCTTCATGCACATACAAACAACTTATGCTAGTAAAGAACTAATTACAAAAATACATGAATTAAATACAAATAACTTAAACATTATAAAAACATATAGGTAAGTCGTATGTGTGCCGTCGTCGTCCTAGCGCTTATCCCGGCCTCTGCCAGGGTCCGCTTTCCTACTCAATCTTCTTCACTTTGCCCGGTCTTCGACATCCTCTTATCATAAGCCGTTGGCTCTCGCATTCGACTCGTAACGGTAAGTCGTATGTGTGTGCTGTAGCATAAAAAGGTCTTGACTAGCATAGTGTTCGCACCCGGATGGAGGTCCACACCCGAGGGCCGGATAGTAGTCGCCATCAAAAACCAACACAGCAAAACAGCAAGTCAAGGTCCGTAGTGGCATGCGCTTTTCAAGAAATTGCCTGTGGCGTATATGTAATGATCCCTAGCCAAGACGGAATGCTTACACTTTTCAAAAACAAACAGTGTTTCCTTTGGACTATGACATGGGATAATTCAAGAGGTATATTAGGTCTCCTTAGAGGCACGCAACGCATTGGTAGCGTCCCTGGTGTTGCTGATGGCCATAGGCGGCGGTGACCACGCACCATCAGGTGGCCCGCATGAATGTTTGTCTGCCGTATTACATAAAAAAAGCGTTCAACAGTTTCTTAAACTTAACATTAGGTACATACAAAATATTTCCTCTTTACTAGGTATATCTATTAATATAACTAACATTTTTACCTTCAGTAACAGAATAGTAGGTACCCATACCTTTTCGAATGCTAGCACTGAAACGGCCTTGCGCCTACGATGTGACCTGGATTCCAGACCGGACAGTATTTATTCCGCATACAATGTGTTTAATAGCAAAATCGATATGTCTGCGACACATTGTGTTTCCACGACTGATGAGGCATAGTCCACGCAATCATTTTTACGTACTTCATCTATATGTACCTACAGTATAAATGATACGGGGGTCAGTAGGCTAATTACGTAAGTCTCTTGCTAACAATTATCTGATTTCAATGACTGAAATTTTTACATTTGCGATTACGTATTATCGATTTTATGGGTTCAGTTGCTAGCAAAGTTCAATTGCAATAAAATGAAACTATTTAATCGATCATACGTAATCGCAAATGTAACAATATTAAACAATGAAAGCAGAGAATTGTCAGCAACAGAGTTACGTAATTGGCCTACCGTTCTCTCTGCAGCATACTGTGTGTAAGTGCATAACGAGTACATCCGTGGCATGAGAGACGTCTCACCAAAGAATTTTGTTTTTATTTCAATCTAACCTGCACTGGTTTGGTAACGTGCCCCAGGGATACGTGGGAAATAGGTGACCAAACTTGCCGATATCAGAAAAGAATCCCGCGGGAGACCGAAGAAACGATGGATTGATATCGCCGAGTGGATGTGAGAGCCAAAGGCTACCGACGTGTGGATGCCGAAGATCGGACCAAGTGGAGAAGAAAGAGCAGGAAGGCGGACCCTGACAGAAGCCAGGATTGACCGCTCGGATGATGATCTATTCTACAGTCATCATTATCATCATTATCAAAGCCCATAACAGTCCACTGCAGGACTTATTGCCTCTCCAACGAAAGAAGAGGTTATTGCCTTAATCTCCACGCTTGAAAGAAGGGTTGGAGAACTGCAGTGTTATAAATACAACAATAGAAAAAGCTGCCGCCCTTTTTCTAGCCTACAGTGACTCTAGATCTTCTGTCTGGGTAATATTAGTCGCATTGTACGACACCCATGAGTGTAAAGGGTTAGTGATATTCTACTCTGCTGGGCACCACACGGACAAGTCATCATCATCCGAGAGGTCAATCCCGGCGTGGATCTATATTTACCTAACTACAGTATATCTACGAAACGACCTATTACTTTTTTTATGCTACTTAATGACAAGCGAGCAGACATTCCACCTGATGATAAGTGGTAACTGTCGCCCATAATATTTACGGTTCTTACATTTAGGTTACAAGTGTATTGTCACTGTGAGGACTAAGATGAAATGTCTCAAGGCTGTAATTTCGCTGGCTACCTTATCCTTAAAACCGGAACACAACACTGCAAGCATTGTTGCTTGGCGGCAGAAATATATAAGGCGGTGGTACTCACCCAGGCGGACACCTCAGGCTTGACAGAGTCCTACCACCTCATAAAATCAAAAATATCAGAATGCCTAAATTAATACTAAGACGGAAATTCTCGGACAAGGCGACTGGTATTGTATTTGCGTAGGAGCGAACGAGGAAGCCTCTTGAGAAAGCGTAACAAGCAACAGCAAGAAGCAATAACATTAAGATTACGCTCTTACGAAATGCTGCCTTCTTATCTGTTAGATCATTTCCTCAGGGATAGTCTCTTACAAGTCAGGAGGTAACTATTTGCTTATTGTTTCGAAGAAAAAGATTGAAAAGTTCGTTAAACAAAGAGAGGGGATGGTGGTAGAAAGGCAAATTTTCTTTATGCTCTTTGTTTTCAATCTACAAAAACGTATTTTTAAAGGAGTCATCGGTATCACGCTGCAGGGCGAAGGCATCTCTCCCATTTTTTTACTGACAAAAAAATGTATTAAAAAAATTATGAAGACGTTTCTTTTGTATGGGGATAGTTTCGAAGATTAACTAACTTTTGTTTGAGAGTCGTGGTTGGATTTGTGGAAGGTAGTGGATGGTGATGCTCAGCTATAGATACTAAGTGTGTAAGTATTACTCAGAGCGTCGGTGGATTAATGGCTATCGGGTCTGACTCGTAAGCAAGAGGTCCCGAGTTCGATGCCCTCGCGTCGCTTTGTAAGTACGCTTAGTTATTTTAAACAACGAAACGGATTTTCATGTGGTTTTCACTGTCAGTTCAAATAGAAAATTTCTTCCGGAAAGTTTATATGTATATAAACCGTGCAAATATAACCTGAAAACCCATGCTACGCCGGGGCGGGTCGGTAGTTGCTCACAAGTATTACTGTCGAACTTCGAAAGCTAGACGATTCAACAATACGACCCAAAGAATAAACCCAACCCGACCAACACGATTACAATTCACACCCAAAGGATTACGAATGACAAATAGTTTGAGAACTTGACACTAATACCATTGCAATTGCAGGTACAGCGCCTCCAACTTTACTGTTTAATACGGGCGGCGCTAGTGGGACTGGTGGAAAGATATTTAGTAAAGCGCGTCTTTAGTTCTGACTTTGTCCGCTGAACGGATAAGTTGGTGGTTCGTCACCTGCTATGACGTAAGACTGACGCTGCGCCGGCGCCGACGCGGACACAAATCGACGTAAAGTGACCGAATAACGCCAATGCGGTCGCTGACGTAGGTTATGAGCACTTTCGCTCATTGGTGGTAATAGTAGTAATGTCTGTGGAGATCCTGTTGTAAGTATAATTACAGACTAACCAAGTGTTTGACGTAAGTAAGCCAGGTAAGTAACAATGTGGACGAAGATGGAGCTTGTCTGTCTAAGAACAGCCTATTCACTCTAGCCTTGAAGGCGTCCAGATTTTTTTAATAGACTAGTCAGGCATTTGACCGCCAGGTCACCTGGTAGCAAGTGACGAGGCGGCCGATGATGTAGCACGCCTGTCTTTGAACAAAATATTCACTCTTGCCTTGAAGGCGTCCAGATTATAATGATCGGGGAACACACTCGCACCGTGTTCCACTCCTTAGCCGAACGCATTATAAAGATTCAACCAAAGCGGCTCGTACGGATAGCTGGAACCTAATTCAATCAAGTGGTAAAAGTGAAAAAAATAATTAAGTAGTTAACAGCAACAAGAACCAGCATATAAACAAAAAAGATAAAAAACAATTAAACCGATTACCAGCTATAAGTAGGTATGCGCAGTGATTTGAAGTGTTTATGCAAAACTAAAGAATAATCTTCTCAGCAAAATGACCAAACACATGCACAATTACATCTAATTGACACACATACTGACAAACCCACTTGCCTAATTGAAACAGCGTAAACAACGTAAGCACCTGACACAATACTGTTAAGTTGACATTAAAATTGAAGGATCCAAACTTAATGTAATTAGCTAGATAGCCGTTCACGGCACTTAAATACGTAATACTGCTCATATATCATACTGGGAGTCTAAACACTGATGGCATAATAATGATCTTACGCGCAAATTGACTGTTGACAGCATATGCAAGGTTTGGTGTATGGGCTAGCGAGTGGGGCGGTGTAAGCGGCTGGGCGACCTCTTTAGGAGTTAACGCACTCTGGTACACACTTAATCATATTGTTCTCACTGACATAATAGCGATTTGGAACGAGTTACATTATCCTAAATACCGCAGTGGCTGTTTGCAAATTCATTTGCGATTACTGATGTCAGCGTGGTGAAGATTAGCGTTGGATTACTTTTAAAGTCGCTTCCCGTCGGCTGGCCCTATGTCCTATGTATCAATGTATGTATCCAGGTACGCTTAGATCTTTTAAACTACGCAACGGATTTGAATGCAGTTTTTAACAATAGATAGAGTGATTCAAGAAGAAGATATTTTTTAAGAAAGAAAAAATGGTAGGTAGGGGAAAGTAGATGTACGCGAGAGAAGATGCGCCGGGTCCACTAGTATTAAATATTTTACTAGTGGACACGACTCTGTACTGTACTTATCCTGAAAAAAAGTTTTGGCATTATTAAGACTGAAGATATAAGGGAATTTTGACGAAACGCTTCGAGAAAGTAGGTAGTGCCCCTTTCTTTTTACTACGGCTTGGCGAAGACACTTCAGTGCCCCCAGATACAGTCTCCGTAACGAGTGTTCGACTCCCGTTCGAATGTCCACGAATGTCTTTGCTATCGGAGATTTGTGAAGACAAATTAGGAATGAAGAGCAGACACGACACATTCACATTCATAACAGGTAATGATAAAAACAACGATGACAATTTAAGGTAGGTATTTACATTTATTTATATTTCATTTTGTTCTATTTCTATAGGTGGTTTTATTTTTAATAATTCTTTTATTTTCGTTTGCTTTTTCTCACTTACAGACAAGATCTTAACTGCAACCATGATCGCAGCGCTGGCCAGCATGCTGACGCTGGCCAGGATGAACGGGGGCTGGTAGCCGTACTTGTCGATGAGAATGCCACCCGACGTCTGTCCCGTGAAGCTGCCGATACCAAGACACAGCTGCAGCGTTCCCATGGCGTGCGTCAGCTTCTCCCAACCATATAACTTAATCACACAGGAACTTCTTACACCGCTTTGACCGGCAACGAAAAATCCGAATACGAAAGCATAAACATATTGATATAACAAAGTCACTGATACATCCGATATTATCGTAGCCACCCCCGCCAAGGCCATTGTCACGCTATGGATCATCGTCGGGTCCCACTTCTTGCCCAGCTGAGCTCCACCGATGATCAGTCTCCCTATTGCATTGGATAGCCCTATTACACTGAGGAACCTCTCGCAATGGGTTTTACCTATACCATATTCCAAATTTCGAATCGACAAGTACGTGTAGGGTATTAAAATCCCAAAACTAGAGAAGATGCAGGTAAGACCGAGACATATAAAAGATGGCCACTTAAGTAACGACCGGTCTAGCATGATATCGAGCACTTTTCTCATAGACCATTTTACTCTTTCACTCCTCTTAATTACGTAGGTTTGCACTTTCTTCTCTATTACTTTTAACTTTCCCTTTTCTGTTTCCTGTACATGCTTCTTTTCTTCGTAGATTTCCACATTCTGCATGATATGTTTAACTTTATCTATAAATATTTTCGGTTTATCTTTCTTATTTTTCTTCACTTCTTCTTTCACTTCTTCCTTCACTTCCATCTTAGTGACCGAGTCGAGTTTGGCGGCCGCGGCCGCGCCCGAGTCGCCCGAGTCGCCCAATTGGACGTCCCCCCCCGCGGTGGCGGCCGGCGGGGGCGCCCCGGCGGGAGCCTCGTCTTGGCCACTCGAGGTCTGCCATACATCTGCCATCTTGCTCATTATACGCAGCGACCGAAAAGTATACGCCAAAAAGAATATTGAACCCAACAGTGAGGCTTTGACCAGAAGCACGGTTCGCCAATTATCCAGATCATTCAGCGTGGTGTACACTTGGGAGAAGAGCATGACGCCGAAACTAGACCCCGCCACTGTTATGGCTTGGCTGACCGCTTTGTACTTGGGGAAGAAGAACGTCGGAATCATCAAGCACGGCAAGATTATCATAGACGATCCAAAACCTGTAATCATAGCGTAGCATAGGAAGAAGGTAAAGTATCTTTCGCAAAAATATGCTGATAAGACACCGAAGCAGCATATAATCGAGCCCGTCATCGTAGTGGCTTGGACTCCGAATCTGTGGATCAACGCCGACGCCAAGGGGCTCCATACGTAACAGAATGCGGTTTGCACGGCACTGATCATTGAGCCGCGAAAGTACGATGTCTCGAAGGAATCGACTATGTCATCAATGAAGATTCCAAACGTAAATATCACTCCGTCTATTATGAGCATGCATACGAAGGCACAACCGACGACCACCCAAGCCCAGGTGCCACTGGGGAGCAGGATTAGCATACCAATTTTTGCTGGGGCTGTTACACTCGTTTCTTTCTTGATCATCGGGCTGTGGCTTGCTTCTTTTTATATAAAAATGGTTTCTGGTAAATCGACCATTACTTGTAAGTAAATAAATTATTATTTCCTTTCAGAAATGCGATTAAAATTATAAACGCTTCTTGTGACATTGCTCCTTCATTTGTGACAAATTGTGACGTGTGTCCTAAATTGGTCCTTGGTCCTGACCAATTATCATAGAATAGACAACAGATAGAAAAGTACCACATAAAATAAATGAATATTACCATAGAGAAAAAATTTGCAGCTATCATAGAGAAAATGTTTTATCTACATAAGCAGAGAGTGCAATCTGAGTTTAAATACGAGACATAATGTCACACATCTCTATAACACACACACACACAAATGCAAATGCAGGGACGGAACAAGGCAGCCCATCTGCAGATATGTTATATTTTGCTACGAGTTTCTGCCTTATCGTTAGAAGCGTCATCATTGATCACAGGTTGGCTTAGGTGACTTCACAATAAATTGAATATGATGCCCTCTAGAGGACATAGTCATGAAAAAAAATATGAAAAGGATAGGTACTTTAATATATTAAACAGGCAGCATATCCTTTATTTTTAATAAAAATTCATTTAATGATTTTGCACCAGGACAGAAGGGACTTCCAATTTACAACCCAGACATCACCATGTCTGATCTTTAAGATACGCGACTAACTTGTTTCAAAAAAATCTGAACGTTTAAAATGTCATTCAGGTAAATTTTTGGTATGAAACTCGATATAAAATTGTAGACCGCTGTTTACAAAATTTGAGTATTAAAATTCTTTACAATTCTTAATCCGACCCTGTGAGCATCAAAATATTTTCGTACCAATTTAGACACCGACATAATTATAGCTCAATTTGCCAATAATTTTAAATGTATCTTTAATGGCGCGTTGTTTTAAGGTAAAGCATTTCAATTATTGCAAATTCACACTATTATGATGCATAGTTTTGTCACAATTTCTAAAATTGATTCCCGATCGCCGCGACCACGATTGTTTACTTACTGGTGAAAGGATAATCCAGGTGTATTTCCATACTTTGCGCTTTTACATACGCGCATAACTGTACACTACATTACACCGTCTTTTAAATGGTTTGATTTAAATTTGATTAGGAAATTATAAAATTTACACCGATGTTTCAAAATAATCGTCTGGTCGTAACCACAGTCGTAACATTCAAAACATTGCGCGCTTCACTTTCTGACAGGCTCGTTCCTACGGGTGAAAAAACAGGATAGCAAGATTCATAATCATTGTAGAGTAAGCGAACAGGGAATATTTGTGATAAGTGTCTAGTCTGTTATGTCTGTTGGTAGCCCTACCTATTAGTAGCCGAAATGATATTGCGCAGGTCACAAAGACATATGTAATGTAGGTACCTACTTAATTAAATTTTGAATTTGATTATGATCCATTACAAAGAAACAAACAATCAAATCTGTTATATTTATAATATTCATATTAGACTACTAGTATATTAGAAGTTTGCGGCTATATGTGGCGATATCGCCTTATATGGATGGCCGTTTCGTACTTTGAGGCTTTTCGAACTTAAGCACCGCAACGAGCTCGCCACTTGTTAGGTGTGCCTCCTATTAGCTTCGTTTCATTAAATCGGTTTAGTAGTTTAAGAAATATTGAATAATACATCGTTTTGTTGCGTGTAATCCACACAGATATGTTGCAAACATTTTTACGGTAGGTAATCACCGTAAAACTTTTATGATCCGTTTAAACTGACTTGTCTTATTTGGTGAACAAACAATGTCCATAATCATGACTTGTCGTATCAATCACGCTACGTATATTGTGTAAAGATGTCGAGAATTATACAAGAAATACATACTGCTGCACATTATCCATTTAAATACATAATTTCTTTAACCAAATAAGAGAAGTCTGTTTAAACGGATCATATGTTCTAAATCGCGAGCATTTATTCATTATGTTAATCAATTGAGAATCTATTCATAATACGAGTATTATGCAAAGGACAGTCACGAGGTGTGATCGATCCGCACTTGACTGGACAGGTTGGTAGGTAAATTAAAGGTAAAGGTAGGAACCCAGGTGTTCATAAGATACTATTGATCCAGCATGTTTTGTCTAATTTGTTATTTTCCTCAGATTTAGGTAGGGGAGAATTGTAGAAAACCGGGTACGCGGGTCAAACCGGGTACCTCATTATTTTGAATTGCCATCTATCGCTCTTATAATGAATTGCATATCTCCTTGTAACGAAGCGTTACAAAGCCCGGACCGCCGCCGAGTCATCGAGCAGCGGTCACCCGTCCGGTAGGCGAGCGAGACGCCGGGGACTGGCACCGCGCCGCGCGTGACGCGCGCACCCGCACGGCCCCCCGCGCCGCCGCGCTACACCGCCCCTCCCACACCCAGCAGCAAGGCCGCGTCACCGGCGCACGATCCTGCATCGCGCTAACGAGGCGGACCGATGAAACAACGGCAGCCCCCGGGACGACCGACTCTGCATCGCGCTAACGACCCGCACCCGATGTTCACTCAAGAGGCTCGAGACCAGGATGTGAAATCAGTTCTAACGGTACCGGCCTTAGGTTCGCATCCGGTTTTTGAGTAATTAGTTTCCGTCGGCTTGGGGTTGCCGAGACGACGAGGTACTGGAGATCCCGGAGGAAGGGGTCTATCCAGGTATCCCAACTGTCGGCTTAGGGGTCGCCGAGTAGACAGTTGGACTTAGGGGGGATTAGGTGGGGATAGGGAACAACTGGGGAGTTAGGAACTGGTGATCCCGGAGGAAGGGGTCCAACCAGGCATCCGGACTGTCGGCTTGGGGTCGCCGAGTAGACAGCCTGGCTTAGAGGGGGGAACCAAATCAGGTTAGGACTTAGGCTCAACCCATGTAGGTAAAACTAGACCGGGATGATCAGGGATAGGACTTAGCCCGCGCTAGTCCTCAATCCGCGCCAGTTAAACCTCCGTGTAGAAAACGCGTCCGGGGTAGGTTATCGTATTAGCCGCGACTTAGGGGAACGGTCCGTTCCGTCGTGATCGCCCCGTAGTGAATAAACGTCGGTGGGTCGGGAACCGTCTAAGTCCGTTAGGGAGAGTTATGTAACGAGGAACCCGGGTAACACCCGCGGTAGAATCGCTGAGCTAGGTCATAGGGATTAAGCGTTGATACATAGGTATCGCCCACTAGACTAAGTTATTCAAGTTAAGTGCCATGTATTACATAGGTTAATATGTTGTTTTAATAAACGTGAGTTGTAAATCATTACTATCGATGGTTTCACTAAGTAAGATCCCTCATTCCCAGAGATAGCAACCCGTCTGGGGTTTAAACAGACCCGTGGCGACAGTGGCCAGCTCCCTCCGAGTCGCCACCACGTCACATCCTAATAGCATGATAGTTTGTAACAGGTATTTTGGGCGGAAATTTCGTTTTTACTGCTCTCAGAGATTTTTATTAAAAATCCTTGCAATGTTACCGATTTTTAAGCTGATGTCGACTACAGTGAATCAACTTTACATCTACATGTCTGTAATTGTGAATATGGAAAAGCTTAGGCGTAGTAGTAAGAACAGTTTAATGGTGTAATAAAATGTTTATGTCAAATAAAAAAAATGTTATTCCATTTTGTACGAAAATTGTATATTCGGGGTATAACCGGGTAGCAATATATGAGGCAATTCCGGGTATCATTGTGGGTAAGGATATTATGTGACTATTGAGGTTATGTGTATTTTTTATTGTTTTAAGATGCAAATTGAATGCAATCGTTGGCCTTTCAGTGGACAACCTTTCATATAAAATAAATATTTGTGTACATAAAAAAATTGATTTTGTTCGCGAATTTTTTCGCGCAGAATTCGGTTATCTATACCGTGCTCCCGCGGAAGGTAGTAAAGAGTGACAAACTTCCATCTATTCATCCATGCGTGCTCACAAACTTTCTTTTTCTTAATAGGTACTAGTAGGTAGGATAGCAGGAATGGGGCAAGATCGAGTATCACCAAAAAGCATATCCGGTTATACTCCACCTAGTAAGGCAAAACCGGGCAAACGCCATTTTTTTAAAATTATTATTTCTATTCTTGCTTTTGCCTATTAATTGATATTGTATTCGTTAGGATATAAGTGTACGTAGTCGTAAATAATTTTTTACTGAAGTTTGTTCAACTGGAGCAATTCTAGAGACAATAAAAGCTTAAGGGAATTGTGTCAGGCAGGACTGAGCAAAGGAGCGGTTACATAATAGTCTCTGCCTACCCCAACTGTAGGACAGAAGCGTGAGCTTTATGTATTCATGTAAAAGCTTAAGGTCCCTTTTCTACCCCACCTTCCCCTACCTGCTTAAAGTTTAATACATTCATTGTATGAATGAGATCTTTATTACCTGGTGTCGCAGTTTCGAGCCTCTGTGGCTAATAATCTGCCTATCAATCGGTAGCAACTGGGTCGGACGGTGCCCTGCAAAGCAGAATAAGAAGTTTAATGTGAAGTCTTTTATAAAAATCAATAAAACAATGATTGTTTTCTTGTTATCCATTAATTATTATTGGACAAGTAATCAAACAACCCCAGTAATTCCCATTGGACAGGAGCGTTTTTATTGTGTGGGAACGGACGTACTGTCCACCTGATGGAAAACCACCGTCTTTGAAACATCTGCAACTTAAGGGGAGCGACCTTTACATGCCTTTGAAGAACCCTATCATAAAGTGTAAAAGAGAAACTTCGCTTCGAAGGAAAGAATCATTCAACAGTCTGCACGTGCGCCGCAAAACGCTGTCGATGATATTCCTAGAAAATTATCCACAAACCTAACCAAACTTTTTCTAAAAAAATATTTTTTTGTAATTTTGTGTGCAATAAAGTGTCATCATCATCATCATCATATCAGCCAGAAGACGCCCACTGCTAGGCATAGGCTTCCCCCAGAGATATCTACGGCGGCCGGTCTTCCGCATCCACCTGGTACCTGCGATCCTTACCAGGTCGTCGGTCCACCTTGTGGGAGGGCCTACCCACGCTGCGTCTTTCGGTACGTGGTCTCCACTCGAGAGCAATAAAAAGTGCATCTATCTATCTATATTTCTTTTCATTTCATATGTTTATTTATCATAAAGCTGTTCCAAATCATTCTTACTTATTTGAGCTACTCTCAACAAACTTATTGTAAAGTCGACAGAGGCGCACAACACTACAACTTCCGGCAAAATTTCCCCGATTTCTCATGGACCCATTCCGTCCATCGAAAATTCGAAATCCACATTAAAGCGCAACGTGACTTTATGACCCTTCCTCAGGTCCACTAAAGCGTTTACCACGTTAATTAAACTCTTTACATTACTATCAGTCGCATCGCATAACACACCGGTAATAAATAAATCACGTTATTACTTACAAACTTAAACACACTCCACCAGTATACTCTCCAACGAGCGGTGGCGGCGCTGTATTGCTAATAACGTTTGCCATACGCAACTTCATTGGTACCGAATTGCGCCACGTGCCTACCAAACTTGGTAGGTAGACGTCACTGTACGCGGGAGCTGTCAAAACATTTTGACAGCCGGTAGCTGGTCAGAGTGACAGCTTACTGAGTGGCGAAAATTACGCTCATTAATTGTGCCAGACGTTGCTGGTCTCACTTTCATTTGTTATACAAGATATTCATTTGCATTATGGTCGCTTGAAGATTGGTACTTGGGTACGACGAGGTAACAAGATTTATTAAGTCAACCTTCTGCTGCTGGGGTCAGCGGAGGATGGGACGGACGGACGGACTCATATCTTCGGTGCAATGGCAACATAGATACAGTATGCATTTGTGTACAGTGTAGAATATATTTATGCGATACTTACGTTGGTTTTGTTAGTATAACTATAAAGGTAAAAATGTAGGTGATCATATTGCGTGCTATTGAAGACAGCACGCATATTAACTCTTATGAAATTTACGGAAACGGAAAGAAACGTAAAGAATTACAAAATAATACTAGGGAATCAAAATAAAAGGAGATAGATAAAAGTTCGCTGACGCAGTCGCTGACACAACCCAATAAACGGCCCACATTTTATCAAATATCACGTGAAAGAACCCAATATTAGGGATTTATTCATTCAGCATATTTATTAGCATTTTCAATTTTTGTTTTTCTGTTTTGAAGGTTAAACATGATAAGTCATGCTCATATAAAGCTCTTAACCGCCACGTCTTTTTTTTTCAATAGGCTTGCGAATGATTTTAACTAACCTGATGGAAAGCGACGACGAGGTCAAAGATGTAGCATGCGTGCCTAGAAGATACTTCTTCACCTATTCACTCTTGACTTGAAGACCCCAAGGTTAGACTTTTCGGGGAACAGTGACTCAGGCAGAGAGTTTCAGTCCTTTGCAGCGCGCATAAGAAAACTGGATGCAAAATGCTGAATGCGTGTCACATTCAACATTTCCGTTCCCAACAAAGGTAGGGACCACAAATCATAGTAACAAACGTCCAAGGCGATCGGCAACAATATTTTCCTATAAATATTCAGCTGAATTCCTTTAAATTAGTTCCGACTAGATTCCCTTTAGACAATTCCCTTTGTTCCCGGTTGGCGGGCCGCAACAAAAGGGCGCAGTGATGTTATTGCGGGCCGCATAAATCGCGAGCGACCCGCGGTTGACAACCTCTGTCTACGTGGTGGTATGCCCGGCCTTTTTAACGTGCTCACAGAAATTCTGACTCAAGGAAATGTTTGTTTCTTGTTTATTTAACAATTTATTGTACCCAAGAAAATTTAAGCGATAGCTCAAATTAGGGATTAGATAACTAACTTATCTCTAAAAAACTATTTACTATCTATTTACTTTATATTGTGTACCTAGCATTTAACAAACAAAATGTACCTATAAGATCCTGCGGGGCGGTAAAATCAGCTAACCTAACCAACAGAGAAAGTCGGATAGCTCCGGACTAAGTTCACATATATACACAAAGACCCACACACAAAACTAAAAACACCTCTGTTTTCGTCGGGAAAAAAAAACAACTCAAGTCTCTGCCATAAAAATATCTCACTCAACATGTAGACCAAAAGGAAAGTCCAAAACCCCTACGAAGCGTCTGAGCCGCCACAATATCCTGACAACCGATTAAAGGTAGGCGCCAGTAACCATCGCCCGCAACTCTGTAACTGGCCATTTGGCCGCCTTTTTCTTTTTCCTTTGCCAGAAAATTGCCAGCTAGGTACTTGCACCTACATGTCAAATGGCTTATAGAATATTATTTCGTTCGAGACGGCTATTATTGCCCCAGTGCGGCTAAATAGTGAGCTTTTTCTATGGAAACAGTGCCCGGCCCACCATTATCTCATTACAGGACGCACGAATGCAGAATGCCGCCTTTTTGTACAACAAAAGCTGTGTTAAGGCGAGTGTGGTATGGAAAGCTTTACTCGACACTTTGTCCGTAAAAGTCTATGAAACAATGTTACAATTAAGAAACCTTAAGTCGCGGACATGGAAGAAATTCGTATTTTGACCTGTTACCACCTGTCTCTGTGATCGATTTATGCAAGTTACATTTTATTGCAATGGAACTTTGATAACAACTGAACCCATGAAATCGATGATGTGCAAAAGTAACAATTTCAATTATTTATAAATGATACACCGTGACGGCGTGTGGTGTCCGGCAGAGTAAAATAGCACCAACCCCTTACACTCGTGGGTGTCGTACGAGGCGACTAATGTTTTCGAGACAAAATATCTAAGCGCCTCCGTAGACTGGAAAATGGGCAGCAGTGTTTTCCATTGTTATATTTTAACACTGCGATCTTCAACCCGCCTGCCAAGCGTGGAGATTAAGGCAATAACCTCCCCTTTCGTGGGAGAGGCCCTAAGTCCTGCGGTGGCCTGTTATGGGCTGTGATGATGATAATGATGATACACCTAAACTTTCCTCATGAATCACTCTGTCTATTGGTGAAAAGTAGTTTTTAAGGATATCGCGAACAGACAGACAGACATACAGACGCGGCATGGAACCGCATCCAAATCGGTCCATCTGCTCGGGAGACCACACATCACACACACAACTCCACAGATATACATATTTTTTGGAAGGGCATTAAAAAGACGTACGATATGTATGTATGTATGATGAATTATTTAGATATCTGTGGCCAAACCATTTGGCTAGCGAGCGCTCGCCTTAACGCGAATGCGCAATGAGCCCGGGCGTGACAAGATAAAATCTAGGGATCCATGTCCACGACTCGAATTAAAATAAATAAATATCACATCCAGTGCGCTCTGTTGCTCTGTTAGCCTTCGGGGATATTAAGCACAATTACCAAGATGATGCGGAGATCTCTTGGCTCAGGAATGACAACAATAAAGAGGAATAATCACACCGTACAAAGATGCGATGGGTTGATATCGTTAAAGATGACATGCGTGCCATGTCGAAGACCGAGAGAAGTAGACAAAGACACAAAGAGGACTGAAAAAAACATTGTGATGAAATCTGGACATTCAGGCGACTGAATGTGTAACCATGATCCAATCTAGTCAGGTTTCCCTAGTAACAGGGTCACAGAGGTCTGATGGCAGTCGCTACACTGTAATTACCTGATCTGCCAAATCCTGGATCATGGTCATGGTGGACCCGGGCCCTCGTGCGCGAGAGCCTGACTGGGACATATACGCTAAGCTGATTATTTTTATTTATTAACAACAACAACAAATAACTATGTTCAACTATCATGTTGACATATCTTACACGCGACGTACCATTTCGATATCCCCGAATTTCGGATTCTTTTCGGTAAGTCCCGTCTTACATACGAGTACGTTTAATTCGTTTAATACTCGTATGTGTAAAGCAAGTTTCGTTTGAAATATTAACAAGTAAGAGTTAACACTGGTATAAGAAAAAAAAAAAGATCCAGCCCATATTGATTTGTTAAGCAATTAAAATCTGCCTATCTCCATCGGACGCGCGAACCAATTGCGTAACCCAATAAAAGTTGCTAGTTGTATTAATTAAATATCGTTCTGGGAACACCGATTAGGATCAATCCTTAATTGGACCTGTCACAGTTTGAACATATGCATGTCAATTCGTATTGCTGCATGAGAATAAAATTGTATGGAAATAAAAAGTTGTAGTGAGCATTTAAGACGTAGCTTCAGACGACTAAATGTGTAACTTGGATTCTTAGCTTTATAAAAGGAAGGAAGAAAGATGTTGAGAAAGAAACTACCTCAATAAAAGTGAGTTCTTTTTCTAATGTAATAGGTATGCATTTGACAGTCATCTTGCCTGATAGTAAGTGACGATACTGCCGTAGATGAATCATGCCTGTCTAGAAACAGCCTATTCACTTTGGCCTTGAAGGAGTCCAGGTTATACTGTTCGGATAATACATTAGCAGGCAAAGCGTTCCGTAATAGTAAGAAGAGTAGGAGTGAAAATATAATTAAGTTCCGTATCATGCAGACTATAATATGATTAAGGTGGAGGGTTATGTAGGTATACCTACCATATTAAATGTGGCCCAAGATCAGTGGAATGTCATTGGCTTGTGATAATAATGATGAATTCGTAATTAAATATAAGACTTGTAACTCACGAAGGCGGCTTCATTAAAACCGAACTCTATGGAGCTCGGCAGTCAACTGTTTTTAGTCCCTCATTTTCTGATATTTGATATCGGTACAAGCCACTACGACTTAAATGTCTCGTGAGTTAAAAGTACCCATCTGCAGATCACCATCAACCATAAGCGGACATCTGAGGAAGCCTGCTCGCAAATATGAGTAACCTTCCGACCTTAATCTTGAGACCTAAAAAATTTAACCCAATTTTTTTTACAAATTAACATTTGATTTCATTTGATTTGATTTTGTGTTTTTATTTAGTCAGGCATTTGATCTCACCCATTTATTAGTATTGTGTTTCTGCCGGTGAGTAAGGTTTCCAGTGCTCCATGGGGTGGGAATTTCGGGAACCGTGGCTTTGGCAGTGGAGGGAAATTAGTCTTTTCGCTGCCAGAGTAACGTGTTATAGAGGTGTGCAACGCATTGGCGATCCTCTCGGTGTTGCAATGTCTATAGGCAGTGGTGACCACTTTCCATCAGGTGGCCCGCTTGCCTGTTTGCCAACCGTTTGACATTAAAAAAAAATACCTGGTGGTAAGTGACAATGGAGACGCAGATGGGACCAGTCTTAGAACAGCCTATTCAGTCCCTACCTAGTTTAAACTGAATTGTGTGACTAATTTTAACTAATTCTGAAGCTCAAGATCGCTCAGGGCTCTACTATCCGCCTCTCGCGTGCACTCAACAACATTTGAATTGAATCGAAAGAACTTCTTGCCCGATTACTTCTGCCGATAAAATCTGTTATGCGCGAAAGTTCGCGACGCAGCGTCTAAGGTACGTACCTAATTATTTTCACTTTCTGCTATTACGCGGAGGTATTGTTCCCATGGCTATATCGAGATGCTATCTTCCTGACAAATGGGTTTATTTACGAGCCGCTGTCGAGTTATGCAATCGTGGTAACGCCGTGTCCTGCGCCAATCACGGTTCCATCGTCTAATGTAGGTATTCTATTCCGTCATTTGCATTTTGATGGGAACAATAAACAATTACGGGTGTCCAATGGAGCGATCATCGCTCAAACGTGATTGTCTCCGAGTGTCGGCGTAGTGAGGTAGGAGATATTTCGCATTGTTTAGTTTGTTGCTGGGTATGGGATGCGGGTACGGGCGTTGTGGATGTTGTGGGTTGTATTGTGTTGAAGTAGGTATCTATACATGGAGAGTGAATACAGTATCCCGCTAATAACAAAAAATGCGAAAGTTTGTGCTTTGTTATGTTTGTTACCAATTCACGCCTAAACGGATAAACGGATAAGGATGAGATTATATAGGATCTGGAATAAGATATGCAATACATTTTATCTGAAACAATTACCTTCATACTGAATATCAACAATGCGATAGTGATAATGATATATGTGTACGTGGAAGGCAGTGCTAAATAAATAAAAAAATCCTGATTCAAAGAACTCATCGCATGTGCTTTGAATACCGGAATTTCTATCGCAAAGGTTGAAGTGTTTGTGCCTTTTGTGAAATCTTTATGGGATACGAGTGAACTTCGTTCCTACTCTACTTCTACCTAACTTTCTTTTAATGCTTTTTTTTATTAACCTGATAAACCTTCATCTTGAATCATTCTATCTATTGTTGAAAACCACATTAAAATAAGTTGCGTAGTATATAAAATCTATGCGTACATACATACACAGGGACAGAGTGCGGGAAGCTACTTTGTTTTATGCTATGCGTAGATTTCGGTCTTGACGAGCACTCGATTGTTTCTCCCCGTTCGTTTTGCTAATATTGTTATGTTCGCGGAGGCGCGCACGGACAGCTTCCATGCAATCATGCGCAAGAAAACCGCGTCGCTGCTGCAGCGCCTCTGAAGTAGTCGCAACAGCATCCTGTAGACAATTGCGGAGAGATTGGACAGTCTGATCCAAAACCATTGGATAAAAATAGCCATTGGCGTTAAAAATAAGCTTAATTAAATTTATACTAACATTACTAACATAAAAATTAGGTTAAACTATCAACTAACACACTTTTACTAAAACTCTATGGATTTTCAAGTCTGAAATAATGATATTATTATTATTATTATATTATAATAGACTGTTAAGGCGCCGTAGGTCATCCTACATCATCAAGTACAAGAAAATTTCCACTTAATAGCAATAGTAAACTAAGTAGTAAGATGAAAAGCTTCTTGTCTGTGATTGCGCTGGCTACCTTCCCAAACCGGAAAACGACAATGTTCCCCAACACGCTTACAAACACAAACAGTAGAGAGCTCCAAACGCATCGATTACACGACTATTACACACTTAATTACATATTGATGCAACTTTCTATGATGGAGCGTTTTACATCAAAGGCATGTGACAAGTACTATGGGTAAGTAGCTAATGTAAGAGCGGTGTTTCGTAACGCGTGCGCCCGCGACCGCTATGCCTTGCGGGGCGCCGACTGCGCAGGCGTAGATGCCGCATTGGATTCTATCATCACAGCCCATAGAAGTCCACTGCAGGACTTAGAGCCTCTTCCGCGGAGGGGAGGTAATTGATATAATCTCCACGCTTGGCAGACAAGTCATCATCATCGTCATCGTCTGAGCAGTCAGTCCCGGCTTCCACCAAGGTCCGCTTCCCGACTCATTTTCCTCCATTTCGTGTCGTGGCGTCTCGTGGTGATAAATGTCTTAATTCTTATTCTTATTCATTTCGCCCGGTCTTGGGCATCCTCGCGTCGCAAACCATTGGCTATTGCATCAGAGTCGGCGATGTCAATTCATCGCTTCTTGGGCCTCCTTGGGTTGGAGATCGCAGAGTTGTAAATATAACACTGGAGAACGCTGCAGTCCATTATCCAGCCTACGGAAACTCTAGATCTTTTACCTCGAAAACATTAGTTGCCTTGTACTACACCCACGAGTGTAAGGGGTTGGTGCTATTGTACTCTGGTATGCTACTCGGGTATAGCTAATTCGCTGGAACCTTGTCAAAAGGTGTCAACAGACGTTCCAGTTGTAGTTGCCCATAACAGTTCACTACAGGACTTAGGGCCTCTCCCACGAAAGGAGATTGTTGCCATAATCTCCACGCTTGGCAGGCTGGTTGGAGATCAGTGTTGTGAATATAACATTGGAAAACGCTGCTACCCATTTTCCAGCCTACAGAGACTCTAGATCTTTTGCCTCGAAAACATTAGTCGCCTTGTTCTACACCCACGAGTGTAAGGGGTACTAATCCTTACGAAGTACAAAATAAAATCGCTTTCGGATTAATGTAGATGCGCGGATGATCCGAGCTTGGTCGGACGTCCGACCACGTCCCGCGTATAACTAATGCGAATAACTTTGAGTTTGACTTTGTGGATGCGATGCGACGTCCACGTTTTAGACGATCTTCACAGGCCCTCGGCGGCGCAGGCGCACGCGGCGCGCTTGCATTGTCCGCGGATGGCGCCCATCCAACGTTCGTGAGAATCATTGCCTTTACAATGCTACAAACTTATCTTACCCAGTGACCAAAACTGGAACTAACTGTCGCCATTTTGAAATGTAACTTTGTTGCCAACAACAGCGACGCTGTCACCGAGTCAGATAAGTTTGTGCGGCTACACGCTGTAGAGAGAGGAAATGGGTGACCGTGGGCCATCAATTCCGGGATTACCCCGACAGACGGCGCTGTGAAGTAGGCATTTGACGTGAATGGTATTTGGTAATAGTAAGCGAATTAGCATTTGGATGTTACAGTGGCTAGGATGAGTCGTAAATGTCTACCTGTGTGTAATAATGTCTGCAGTAGTGGAGTCATTGAGCTTACACTCTGAGTTCATTGAGAGGAATTTAAATGTCTCTTTTCTTGTTACATAATGTTTTATTTATTTAACGTAAAATCCCAAATATATTATACTTACATGGAAGAGGTACGAAACGTAGGTGTTATGGGTGACAGTTACCACTTTCTAACAGTTTCCAGCTTGTGGACGCCTGCTTGTTTTTTATTAGCTGTAGGTACATCTATGTTCAATTACATAATATTAGAGTAACATTTTAAAGCTGAAAGATATTCACCTATTCATTTTTAAAAATGTTATCTTCAACCAACTGTAAGATCGGAGCGGATGCGTTGCTGGTCTTTGAGGTACCTGTAGACATGCTCTTTGAAGAATCCCATGTTATATTGCAAAGGAAAGACTTCGGGAGGTAGCTCATTCCACATATAGCACGCGTGCTGTAAAAAGGCTCGCGAAGCCCGTACGTTAGTTCGATGCCAGGCATCCAGATGGTGTGGATGAAATCTATCTTATCTTTGGAGGGTGCGGGGGCGGAATAATAACATACAAAATAAAACCAACCAAACAAACAAATAATTAACCATGGGACACAGAAAGACCACGTAAAAATACAAAAAGCACTTTCCCCTTCTTCTGCCCTTGGTCAGCTCAAATATACCTATATTGAATAAATAAAAAATAATCATCGTTGCGTTAATGTTCCGGTCGTGCTCTCACGTACGAGGGCCCGGGACCCGCCTTGACTATGATCCAGGACCTGGCAGATCAGGTAGTTCCCTTCTCATTCATCCTCTCTACATGACCAAACCACAGCATTTCTTTGTCTATCCTAGTCGCTGCGTCATCTTTCAGTCCAGCACGTTCCTTTCTTACAGTATTCCATATTCTATCCTTAAGTCAGCTCTAACCATTTCTTAAATCTAAACCTTAAACCGTTCGCATCATCGCATGCCACATTTCATAATGCGTGACATTGTGCCGGCGCGCTCTCAGAGATCTTAATCTAGAAATACTTAAGAGTGCCACAGAATTATCCAACCCGTAGATGGCAGCGCTGTTGTTAACAACAAAGTGACATTGCAAAATGGCGACAGTTAGTTCCACTTTTGGCCACCCAGTCAGATAAGTTTGTGGCGCTCTACAACTCAATTGCGCAAACGCACGTGACAACATTGCATTCGGATCGAAGAGTGCACCGACTCGCCGCCGGTATCGATTTAAGAATCGATTACTTTTTGTGTCCTGACTTAATCGGATGGCGCATCTTACGGAGCCGCGGGAGCAAAGTCCGGCTGTACTTGTGGTAGGACTCTGTGAGTTCATTTGGATGTGCACCACACATCTAGGCCTCAATCCCGCTAATTTATTAATGGTTCCATTGAGTTTTAATTGGCTCGCAATCGCAACTTAATAGTAGTTTGACACGTTTTTGGTATTCTGCTATTATTATGAAAAACTCGATTGAAAAGTAATTGGATTGCAATAACTTAATGGCAGTTTTACGCGTTTTTAGAATTCTGTTACAATTATAACAGCCTTTGAGCTGCTCGTATGATCCAATTACAATTCAATCGATCCAAATAAATTAGCGGACTCGAGACCCTGGTATTACCTTAATAAGAACTCTGATTTGTTTCTAATCTGCTTAATATGAACCCTGAAGAAACTGTTAGGTAGGTTCGATCATACACGTTCGAAACATAGATTATGGGCGACAGTTACCGCTTTTCAATAGGGTAGTCGGCTAATCAGGGGTAGGGTAGCCAGCTAGGGAATCTTACCAGACAATTAGCAATTACGTATCTATTGTCCGCCTGCTAAGAATGGAATATTACGTCACAAGCACCTTCAAATAATGGAGGAGTCATGTCTCAGACTGTTCATGTTGTTCTAGCTACGTAGTGATAAACGAAAAGACAGCCCACCTGATGGTAAGCGGTAACTGTTGCCATTGGCGTATCTAGCTATTTTCCAGGGGGGCCTGGCCCCTGAGGTGGTTGATGAAGCCGAGTCAATCGCCAATGTACAACCAGTGAGCACCCCATCCTGGGGTGGGCACCAGACCATTCTGGGGTGGGCACGGCCCACTCGGCCCCCCCTCTTCCTACGCCTATGACTGTTGCCCATAACATCTACGATTCTTGCATTAAATTTGCAAGCAGAAAATACAGAACCGCAGATGCGTTTTCTCTATGATGACTAACCTTTAACCTTTAACACAACAATGCAAGCATTATGATGATGATAACCGATGTATGATGAGCACTGTGTTTGAACCAAATAAAGATACCTACGCATTAAAGTTGTTCAAATTTAACTTCAACGTGCTATCGCGGCTTTAATAATGGGACTTAGAGTTATTTGACAAGACACATAAGTCGATATAATCGAATCGATATCTGCCGAACGACGCCCACGGCCTCCCCTAGAGATCTTCACAAAGGCCGGTAGTGTGAACTCCTGTGCCTTCCGCACACAGCTGGTACCTGCGATCTTTACCAGGTCATCGGTCCACCTTGAGGGAGGCCATATACTTACTATAGTAGTAGTAGTAGTTGTTGTATTGCTGATTTTCTTTTTTAATTTCTTTGACGTATTTCTCTGTGTATCATTATTGTGTACAATAAACAGTTAAATCAATAAATTTACTACCCGTCATTTTGGACGAATTCTTATGAAAAACATTGTGTTGACAGGTAACAGAGTATACTTGGCCAGCAAAAAATGTGACATGTAACATTTAATACATAAATATCAGTGTTTAGTTTAAGATAATTTGAACAAAGATATTAGACACCTATCTTATAATTCTATAGTGTTATGGTGTAGATAACACCTTCACATGATGAAAAGTAACAGCAATTCACCGATAAAACAGCCTTCTATGGGCAGTGTTTTATGGGTTTTCCGTAATCACAATCAATTTTAGCAATAAGCTGTCAGGGCTCCAAGTCTGCAAATTTTTTGTGTTCTGATAATTTAAGACCAATACATGACGTTGGACTGACATTGGACTGTTTGCTCATCTGATTGTTAATCGAATGTGTCTATTGGTAGATTTTAGATGGCAACACCAAAAACGAAGCATCGAAATAAATCAATAAATATATAAAACAAATAAATATGCTTGGACAATTCGCTTGGACAAAGCTTGTCTTATGGGTACAGAAACAGAACTGGGGTCAGGACCTCTGCGTATCAGACCGGCAAGCTGACCTACTGGACCACTCCTAGGTTGTCATATTATTATATCAAATACGATTACATTAAGACACTATTGATAAAATCTTTTGCAGAATACCCAATTTTGTCTCAATCCTAATGGAATCTCAATCAAAAGCATATTATTTAAATAAAACTATCAGACTTGGGCCCCAGGTGTCAAGAATCGCTTATTAAGTACCAGCAAGTAAATAAATAACGCTTCTCCAATCATTATTTATTATAATGATTATCATTTTAATGGTGCGAAATGCAATTGGCGGGGACATGTTAAAGTCACCTCTAGTTACGGAGGTGACATATCTGCAGCCACTGCTTTCACTGTTATTGTGCTTAGTCTGTGCGCAGGCGCATACTTTCGCTGCCAAAACAAACTAATTTCAACAAAACGCAGCGACACACTTACCCACGCTTGCGGTAGGTACCGGAACTAGATGTTGCCACCTATGTTGTTGTTGTGACTTGGTCGGTGGCGCCACTAATGGTTTTCAAATATAAAATTGTCAATATTGCCAAAGTGTGCTCATTGCTCAAATATCAAATACCTAGTATTTGTTTGCGATCGGCACTCGGTTTAAATGTGTTTTTTTTACTTTCGTATAAAGCTGAGAAATTCCTTGCTAAAATTGCGTCACTGTCAGTTTTATGTATTTTGCAATTGCGAAGTGCCACGATATTTCTTGTATCGTCGATTATATCTTGTCGTAGATGGTACATTAACATGATTGAGCTACCCAATTCAGGCAAGAGAAACCTATTAAATATAGACACATCACTACAGAACTACAGTTCGTGTCAAATAATAAATAATAATAATCATCTCGAGGGCCCGAGGTGCGCCTTGTCCATGATCCAGGATTTGGCAGATCAGAGATTACAGATCAGGTAATTACATCTCCATGACCCAGAAAAACTCAGAAAAAGTAATATGTACATGGTTCAATTGGGTTCGAACCCGGTACCTCTGGCTTACGAGTCCGACTAGCTCTCTTTTACGCTACCGACGCTCCCACGTACTCCACTAAAAATACTAGAGTATCGCCAGCCGGGGAATGCAGTCATATGGGGAAGAATGCAAACCATCCGGTCCCGACAAAGATGCTAATTGTGCACCAGTTAGCGAGAATGCAAACGGGGTGAGATAGGCAGACATGTTTGAACGGAATACTCATTGATAGAATCAAATCCGAAGTATCGGACACCGTCTTAATACACTGTTGTGAACCACATTATTCCAGCACTCATCCTGGCGTTAATGTCCGGGCCCTCGCGCACGAGACCCCGGGTTATCGGTTCCTTAACCATGATCCAGGATTTGGCAGATCAGTTAACTACAGTGGAGCGACTGCCGTCTAATCTCCATAGCCCGCTAACAGGGGAACCTGACCAGGTTGGATCATATTTCGCATTTATAATATTACTTAGTTGGAAGTGTGATTGAAGGAAGCAAGACGATGGCTAGATATGCACAAAGGCACAAAGCAGTGCAGCAAGATCAGAAGATCCAACAGCAGGAAGCCAGCGACAAACAAGCAATAACTATTAACTCCATTGGTGTAATAGGCACCGTAATAATTTGTCACAATTTCAACACGGACTAGGGGCCTATCTTTGAACCGCTCAGCTCTAGTCGACCGGTATTCAATTTTAATTTTGACGATGTATTCAGTGTTGACAATGCAATTTAAAAGCCTGAGGAGTCCGCCTGGGTGATCTATTTCTGCCGCCAAGCAACACTGCTTGCTTTGTAAGGTACCTTGCGCAATTACAGGCATCTCAGTCCTCATAGTGATAGGTTCTGCATTTTTGTTGCCAGCAACCGTTGTAGATGTTATGGGCGACAGTTACCGCTTGCCATCAGGTGGGCTGTGTGCTAAATTGTCACAGCATAGAATTTTTAAAAATGGATTTTTCATGCCTACAATTACCTAAAACTACAAGCAGTTCTACTCAAGACGAATGGTTCAAAATAGAGCCCAAGGTTTCGTTTCGCAGTGAAATCCTCGAAGTGGGCGCTTACTGTTATGTTATTTCGCGACAACAATGAATGCGACAATAAATGCAATAACCATGTTTATGAATAACTGTTTTTACTTCCCCGTTGCTATTGGTGGTAATTACGATAAATGCGTGGGGCTCTGGGGTTTAGACCTGTTACTTATGCCCTTTTGTTTGCATATTTATGTAGTGCTTAGAAATTTAATTGTATTATTTATCTGCTGTTAATTTAATATTGCTTTTGTACAGAGCAGCATTCAGTTTTGTATTAGGATCTATTAGGTAGGTGTAATGCAAGATCTAAAAAAATGAAAAGGAGATAAGAGGGGATAAAAGGACATGTATGAATTGTGTACTCTACCCCTACCTACTTTTTTTTTCTTGCGTATAAATTTAATTACAAAAACAAAATATAAAAATTATTGTAATCGGTCCAGCCGTTTCGAGTTTTTGTAGCGTACACAAACCAACTTAATATTTTTATATAAATAGATTTAGAACCTGTTTCTATGAGTGCTTTATCACCTAATTACCTGATCACCCAAATCCTGGATCATGGTCAAGGCAAACAGCGGGCCCTCGCGCGCGACAGCACAACCTAGAGCCCTGTTTTTGAAACTGTGCGCATCCACGCGAGCACTTGAATTCAAATTCAAATTCAAAATTTATTTATTGATTAGGACATTAAATATCTCTTTCAATCGTCAAAAAGGAGATTACATTTTTTTATCTAAATTTGAAATCTAGTTACAATACTAAACTCATAAGCTATAGACACACCAACCATATAGCCTTCACAATAAAAGGAACTTAGATCACAGAAAGAAAGGCACAAAGATCTAGCCTTGATCGTTGTTTTGCAAAGTTTATCTAAAGTTTAGTGCACGAATTTTGACTGCTATGCTTTTGTGGTTAGACATTTATGCAGATATCATGTCGTAAACGCGACTGACTTAAATTAATATTGCGACAGGGCCGGATTCAGAGTTTATTCGTACCTTCGCAATGGGGGTTGTCTGATCTCATCTGATTTCTTATGCGCACTGCAAAGGACTGGAACTCTCTGCCTGAGTCACTGTTCCCCGATAAGTATAACCTGGGGTCTTCAAATCAAGAGTGAATACGTATCTTCTAGGCACGCTTGCTACATCTTCGACCTCGTCGTCGCCTTTCATTAGGCAAAGCCTACTGACAATAAAAAAAATCTACAATGAAAAGTGTATGAAAATTTATTTCATTTTATGTTTGTTTCGTTAAAAGCGGTTAAAATATTTGGTAAATATTAGTGTGTTCGTGTATTTTTGGAAACTTTCTGCCATGTGTCGATTAGTTTAATAAAATTTCGATCTTCGTCAGGCATGGAAAAACCCTCTTGTCTCAACTTAGAGGATGCTAAATAAACAGTCATGAGCTACATACATACCTAAAGGTTACGCCTCTGTCCCACAGGTGGAGTAGGCAGAAACTAATGAACTGTTACTTTGCTTTGTTATGAGGTATTAGTAATAAATATGTTAATCAACGTCATCATATCATGATTCCCTTGGTCGTCCACTATAGCTCAGTTTTACGGCAATGTAAATCTAGTATCTAGGCTTATCTAGGTTTTGTACGCAACAAAAAAATTAAAACAAGAAATTTAAATATACTGACTGGAGGCTTAGTAGAATTTTTTTAATGACTCACTTTGTTGTTAATTGAATTTTATTGACGTTATTTATTTAATTAATGACAATCGCTTTCATTTTTTTTTCTATTTCTTTTTTATTTATTTTTTGTGATTTTTAATGAAGTGTACCTACTCTAATTTTATATTGTATGCCTAAAGGTAGACCACAGCGCTCTAGTCTCTATTTATATATGACCTGCATTTAATGTATAACCTGTGTGTCACTATAAACATATTTTGACACACAGGATTTGATTTGATTTGAAGGACACTTAAGGCGGGTCATTTAAGTTGAAACTTAAACAAAAAGATTCACACAAGAAAACGCTAAACGTCATTCTTAAACGCATTTATGAATTTGGTGCAAGCCAGGCTGAGGCCTTTCAAATGTTTACCATATTCCACACATTATTAAATATGCGCTACCTAGATTAAGTTATTTTTTAAAGAGTCGGGCAACAAACCTAGAGTAGATATTTAGTCCACCAGAGTATTAGGTAGTACACCTTCTTACCTAGACACTCACTCCAGAATCTGATTCCGTCCCTGGCAAATCGGGACACACAGTTATCACGACTTGGCTCATTCGCGGAAAATATTGCAAGATTTAGATATGCATGTCCCTGTTATTTCACGGTACATTTAGTAGTCACTGTTTTCTGTTGTTCCAATTATGTGCGGAAGTGTTATTAATGCAATTGCTACATTTTTGGTAATATTTTTTCGAAGAAGATTTTTTTGACGACCTTAATGGTTCAGTGGTCAACATGTCTGTGAAGCAAGATGTCCTGGGTTCGATTCCCGGCCGAGCAGAAATTGAATTGTGTTCTATGTATAATAAGTATGTATTTAAAAGTATATAAGTAGTTTATCAGTTATCTAGCACCCATAACACAAGCTTTGCTTACTTTGGGGCTAGATGGCACTGTGTGAATTTCACCACGCTTTTTTTTTCTTAAAGCTATTTGCCAGACGTGACAGTGAAACTGCTTCGTACTGCATAGTAGTATAGTAGTAAGTAGTAGTTACTACTACTACTAAGTACGATTGGGTGAGGCGGGACTGCTACTGCAACGAGTCCGTCCCTTTTGTACCGTTATAACGCTACCAGCACGGCTAGCACAAGAGTGCCCGACACAGTTCGCGCCGCGAGAGAGCATTTGTTTCCTTCTCTCCATACTTAGATGAAAGAGACAACAGGATATATATCACGTCTGTCTCGCATATACCGCGCGAAGGCACACTTGTGCTAGCGGTGCAGGGTCCCTATCTTTGAGGCATTTGACTGCCATCTCACTTAGGTAGGTGACGCCCGAAGATGGAGCATGCCTTGGAACAGCCCATTCACTCTAGCCTTGAAGGCGTCTAGATTGCGTCTAGTATTCCATTCCTTAGCCATACGCATTATGAAGGTTGAAAGCGACTCGTGCGTAGCTGGAAGGTTCACGACATAAGGATGAAGCGTTCGCCCGGATCGCGTATCCCAGTAGAAAGCAACACACTCAACATGTAAAAGAGCGATACCTAGTCGCGAAACCCCCGGTCGATGCTGGAGGCTCTGTAGCTCATCATATCAGCTAAAAGATATCCACAGCTGGTCATAGGCCTCCCCCAGAGATCTCCACAAAGGCCGGTCCTGTGCCTTCCGCATTCAACTGGTACCTGCGATCTTTACCAGGTCGTCGGTCCACCTTGTGGGAGGCCTTCCCACGCCGCGTCTTACGGTAAGTGGTCGCCACTCGAGAACTCTCCTGCCCCATCGGCCATTTGTTTTACGAGCGATGTGCCCTGCCCTCTGCCACTTTAGCCTGGCAATCCTAGGGCTATGTCCGTGACCTTAGTTCGCTTGCGGACCTGTTGGTTCTGCAGCTTAGCATTAATCAACTACGGTGTACAAATTATCTCCACAAGGACGGTATAGTATAGACAGAATTTCACCAAATCTATATGCAGGTACCTACAGTAGAGTAGAATACCATTAACATGCACGCATCCTGCACACTTAGTCCATTATGTAGGCAAATAGCTCAATGATACTATAAACGGAGATGATTATAAAATTTATGGGGGCCGCGAGCTCTTATTAGTATGAAGAGGTAGTTGTGTTAGTTATTACAGTCTACTTGGTAGCTGGCGCCGGGTTATTGGCATTGAAATTTGCACTCGTATAGTATCGGAATGGTCGCCGGTGGCCTAATAGGAGTCAGACTCGTACTCCGAGATACGGGTTCGAAAGGCCACTGCCGCCATATACCAACGACTCTTTTCTGAGTTGCTTATGTACATTAGTTGGCTCTTACGGTGAGGGAAAGCATCGTAATATAACCTGCGCATTCGGGCGACTAAATGTCATGGTGAAAATGGTCAGGTTCCCCTTTACAGGGTCGCGGAGCTCAGATGGCTGTCGCTCCAATATAACTGAATTTGACATATAATAATCTTACAGTACTCTAATTTGGTACTTTAATCTCTATAGCCAGTGGCCAACGTAGATGATGTAGTGTAGAATTATATAATGTCAAATTCAGTTGCCAACTGAGTTAGACAATATTTACGCTTAACTGCTAAATTCTGGATAGTGGTCAAGCCGGACCCTAGGCCCTCGTATGCGAGAGCACTGAGTCCTGATCAATTTCAAAACATTACGAGAAGCTCAGTGCAATCACTCTCAGTCTCAGTTGTGAGTCGAACATTAAGCTAGGCGTGAGTTTGATGTTGAAATAGGAAGGATTGCGCCCGAAACCGACTGTTTATTTAAGGTTTATAGCTGGTTTGTACTTATTTATTATACACTTAGGTAGGTATTTGCATGGCGTTAAATTGGTATTTGAGAAATAGGTATTGTTTTGGACACGCTTCTGTTGGCTTCACTTGTTGTACCGTGTAATCGGGTAGGAAGTCTATTTTGACCTACTTAGAGCGAGGCAAGTCAGGACCTCCAACCAACGTGAATGTACAGAAGTAAAATATGTAGGAAATGTAAAAGTGGTGTACCAGGATAGTAGCTCGTATTGTGGGACTATTTCTGTGCAGTGGGATGGAGATATTATGAATACAGTGTGGATATCATTGACCTGGAGCCGCACGGTAACCAGGGTTAAAAATCAACCAGGGAGTGGCGCTACGGATCAACCAACTTTTCTGTGAACTGACATTTTGTCGCCACCGTCGCATTCAGACGTACAAAGACAAAATAGATAATGACAATTTAATGACATCTCAACCAAGCGGCGGCGTAAAGTTTGCTGTAAATAAGTTCTTCAATGAAAATTTATTTCATTACCAGCTTTAATGCGCTGCCTATTTTAACTGAATACCAGTAGTACTGTAGTCAGATTGCTTAAAAAATAATTGCCTATGGTGTTAATGTTCCGGTTAACTCGGGGTCCGCCTTGACGATGATCCAGGATTTTGGCAGATCAGATAATTACAGTGAAGCGACTGCCATCTGATCTCTATGACCCTGCTAACAGAGGAACCTGATTGGATGATGGTTACACATTCAGTCGTCTGAATGTGCAGGTTTTGTCAGGATGTTTACCCTCACCGTAAGAGCATCGGTTAGCATTCAACTAATGTACTAATGCGAATTAGCGAAAAGGTTATTTTGATATTACGCAACGTATCCTCTTTTGCGGGTATGCATAAAAACGAACAGTTAAATCAATAATCATCGCCCATCATCATAACAGGGGAAATATGTACAAACACAGCATAACAAGTAAAAGTTCGCCGGTTACAAGTAATATTTAAAGAAATTCGCCAAGAGCAAGTTGCCAATTAGTTTTTGCAGCGGTTGCGCAAGCGCAGACATATTTGTTTTGTGCACGTGCGAACACGCAAAAAGGAAATAAGTGAAAATTCGCACTCTCCATTATTTTTTGCGGATCGCAGCAGCGTTAATCATATGCTCATCACGTTTATAATGACTCTGCGTGTGCGGCTTCGGAGTATAAGAAGTGGAGGCATCGCGTAGCGGTCATTAAATGTATGTCTCCCAGTGTGCCCGCGAAACACCTCGCGCTGCGAGAGGCCGTTTGTTTCCATCCCTCAATACTAAGATGAAAGAGATAGTATCTATGTCGCGCCTTTTCTCGATTATCGCGCGCGAGAGCACACTTGTGGTAGGCGTGCAACTTTGGTGTTGCAGAATTGACAACTTGAATGGTCCAGTTGATAAACACCAACTGCCGGTCTGCCACGCCCAATTGAAATGATGAATTTTAAATTCTGATACGGGTCTGGGTGTTAAATGTATAATAAGCATGTATTTAAAAGTATATAAGTAGTTTGTTAATAATCTAGTAATTAAGACACAAGCTTTGCTTACTTTGGGGCTAGATGGCGCCGTGAGAATTGATCCAAGCATTTTTTTGAGGTTTGGAAGTGTAATATATTTCTGGGACTGATGTCCTAATACTTACTCCATTCTTTATCATTAATTAGTAGTAAGTATTGGAGTTCCGGCAACAGTTATAAATATAACAAGTTGTTCCTCGAAACCATTAGTCGCCTTACAACACCCATGAAGATAAGAGGTTGGTGCTATTCTACTCTGCCGAACACCACACGTCCAATTACGTCTTTCACATCATGTTAACCCACTGTTTTTGAGACTTATAAAAGTCACTGTAAATATTTTGTAGGACTATGCCTAATATTCAAAGGAAGTAATAATTTGAAACGTTAACTGCGGTGTCACACTGAAAGGTTATATTTATTTTAGCGAAGACTCTCGCAAAGCCATTTGACAGCTTCGCAATAACTTTCCTAGTATAGTGCTTTTAAAAATGACAGCGAAATGATAAAGGTGACAGAATGGCGGCGCAGGCGACGGATATAGAGTGCCACAAACGAATCTGACTCGGTGACAGCGTCGCTGTTGTTGGCATGGACATGGTGTTTCAAAATGGCGTCACTTAGTTCCAGTTTTGGCCACCGGGCCAGGTAAGTTTGAGGCTGTGAATACGTTGCGTGATTTCGGTTTGCCGACTCGCGACTTGCCTATTGTAAGCAAGGGGGCAAATTGGTAAATAGAAGGATACCGAGATAGATCCGCAGTGCCGCCATTTGCGAATGACCTTTATTCTGATTTTTGCTACATTACTTGAACTACTAACCGATGCTCTTACGGGGAGGAAACATCGTGAGGAAACTGCACATTTAGTAAGCGATTGAATGTGTAACCATGACCCAATCTGGGCAGATTCCCTTGTCAATAGTGTCATGGAGGTCAGATGGCTGTCGCTTCCCAGTTATCACCTGATCTGCCAAATCATGGATTAATCAAGGAGAGCATAATCATCATAAACTTAATAGTTGGACTTTTGTTGGTGGATGTGGATGGCAATCGACTCTCTTCTCTCTTACCTGGTAACTCCTTCAGTTATTGGTATCCACCTGCACGAGAACACAACCGCGATATCGGCACCAAGACACACTTTTTCTAGACAGCTAATATAACAAGACAAAAAAGCCTTATAACCTTCGACCAACTACTGAACCGATTTTAATGAAACACAGCTAAGAACCTCCATTAAACTAGCTTTCAAACAGAGATAACCGCATCCAAATCGGTCCATCCGGGAGCTACACACACCTGCACAGATAAACAGGCACAAACTGATATATTTTTTCGTCCCGAGGTTTTTTTTTGTCAATCGGTAGGCAAACAGACAAGCGGGCCACCTGAAGGAGAGTGGTCACCACCGCCCATAGACATCAGCAACATCAAGAGTATCGCCAATGCGTTGCCCACCTCTATAACACGTTGCTCTGACAGCAAAAAGGCAAATGCTCCTCCACTGCCAAAGCCACGGTTCCCCAAATCCCCACCCCATGGAGCACTGGAGACCTTACTCACCGGCAGAAATAGCTAATAGTTAAAATCTGACGCAGCAAGCGGCTTATTTGATCGTCGACCTAATATCCATGATGTAACACATTAAGCACAACAACCACCACTATCAGGGCATTTTATCACGAAAATACACAAAAAGAACTCAATCGAATCCAACTGCATCCAACTCATTAGGAATCGAAGCGACGCAACCCGGCTCGCCGTCACCTGCTGCGTCGGGCCCGCGATAAATAAGACATAGAATTAATTGCTTCCTACACTGCTGCTCGGGTCCACAAAGCCCCCCTGCGACGATATTAAACCACGTATCGTGTAGCATTTCGGGTTTTGTAACACTTACAGGTCGTGTCACAAAATAAAAAACGGTCCTTTCCAAGCAAGTTGTCCACTGGAAACAAAGCGCCATTTCTGTCACGCACACATTCTCAAGCAGTTACAAGCATAGCTATGTTGAGAGTGCTAGCGTGGCCGTTCGTGTTGTCGACGTAAATTGAATATTGTTTAATTATCATCAGGCATTTTATCTTAATCCTCGCAGTGACATCGCACCTGCGTTTCTGCATTTTTGTTACCTGCAACCTAAATATATGAACTGTAGATGATATGAGCGATAGTTTAATTCACAAAATCGCGAGCAAAAATAATAAATATAATGATGTTGGACAACCGAGTTTTGATTACTTTTGTTTTAATAATTCTGTTAAATTTTACCTACCTCTCAGGGGATACCAGACTATAATAAATAAAAATACATAAAATTATATAACACTCATTTGATTTATTGCAATAAATTAGCAACTTCACATTATAGCAAGGGTTTTGGTACAGATTAAATAATATAGCAAACTATTTATTTTATTTATTTATTTATTCTTAGGAAAATCAACAGCTGTTGTAATATTATTATTATTATTATTATTATTAGTTGTTGATGCACTAGCAGCATGAAGCTGATGCGTGCACTTCACTAGCACTTGTGTCAGTCACTTTTTTAGGCTGTCCAGTCTGTTCTTGAAGGCATTGACAGACGGCGCACTTATCACATGTTCTGGTAACTTGTTCCACGCGCATACCACACGATTCGGCAGAAAGTTGTGTCTGGGGTTGGAGACACTTGGCGATCGCAGCAGTTGCAAAGAGTGTCCTCTTATTGAACGGTTTGTATTAGGCTTCATAGTATATATGTGCTCAAGCTGAACATCATAATGGCCATGCAAGATCTTGTAGGTTTCTATAAGGTCTCCTCGCTGTCTACGCTCCTCCAGCGTCGTCAATCCCAGCACCTTCAAGCGTTCTTCATATGATTTGCCACGCAGAGATGTCACCATACGCGTAGCTCTTCTCTGCACTTTTTCCAAACACTGTATGTCCTTTTTGAAATAAGGATTCCACATCTGAAAACCATACTCCAGAAGAGGCCGCACATAGGTTTTGTATAGTCGGAGGAATAAGGTCATATCAATGTTTCCGAAGGCTTTTCTAATCATATATAGAAGAGAGTTGGCACTTTTAACAATTCCCAGAATGTGGACGTCCCATTTCAGGTTATGTTGATTAGAATTAAACTTAAGTATCAGAAAGCCAATTACAGATTCTCACAGATAAACACAGATTAAAGAAAATTAAAATTTCGGTTACATCATCTTATAACCGAACGCTTTTCTCCAATATAACTACTACAAACAAAAAAAACAGTAAGAAACTAATTCGAAAGACAATTTTCAAAACTAAAATTTACCAAAAGTCTTCTTGCCGCCGGAACACTAGTGTTAAACAAATCAACGTCGACATCTTTTACGACATTATTAAAGGAAGCACACGCACGCAGTACAAAACTATTCTGCCTATAATTTGTCGATACGATAGGAAGTCGCAGAGGAGCGGTGGATCTACATTGCCTGGCTGGTACATTGATATCTATTCGTGATAGTAGTTGAGAACTGTCGATGGTGCTGTTAGCAATTTTGAAGAGGAATATTAGATCAGCTATTTTTCGCCGTTCAAGAAGTGGAAGTAGGTGGTGTTTCCTGCAGAGGCTAGGATAGTTTGCAGAACTATAACTTGTCTTAGTACGATAGCACAGGTAGCGGACGAATCTCTTTTGTATACTTTCCAGACGCGAAATATAGGTTTCATATTTAGGATTCCAGATTTGTGATGCGTACTCCAAAGTGCTTCTGACAAAGGTACAATATAAAAGTTTTAAAGTTTTTACTTGAGAGAATTCCCTAGAACTACGCATCACAAACCCGAGAGCTCTATATGCCTTTGCCACAATCCGATCTACATGGACGTCAAATAATAATTTAGAGTCATGTATAACTCCCAAATCACGAATAACAGACTCCCTTTTGAGACAAACGTCTTTCAACAAATACGAGTATTGAAGAGTAGTACGCTTCCTGCTGTAAGAGACAACACAACATTTAGACGCGTTAAGGTCAAGAAAATTATTTTGACAGTATTCCTCAAGACTATTTAGATCGAACTGCAACGCTTCCGCATCCTCGACAGATGAGATAGCTTTGAAAATCTTCATGTCATCCGCGAAACATATAACCAGAGAAGAATTAAGGCAACGTGCTATGTCGTTAACAAAAATATTAAAAAGCAGAGGACCCAGTAATGATCCCTGCGGTACTCCGCTTGGCACGGTAACCCACCCAGATAAGTAATTATTGACAGCGACAGCCTGCGATCTACTGTCTATGTAGGCTGTGAACCACCTTAGCAAGTCTCCACATATGCCAAACTTAAAAAGCTTATGGATAAGCAAACCGTGATGGATCCTGTCGAACGCCTTACTGTAGTCCGTATATATAACGTCGACTTGCAGCTCCCGTTCCATAGCATCAGTTAAAAAGTCGTTGAATACCGTTAAATTGGTAACAGTCGAACGGCCTCTAAGAAAACCGTGTTGAAATTGACTAAATTCGGACTTTAGAGCCGCATACACTTGTGTACATATTATTTTTTCCAAAATTTTTGATACTATGCATAATTTAGAAATTGGACGATAATTACATATATCGGACTTAGATCCCTTTTTAAAAATGGGGGTAACATAGGCGCGTTTCCAGAGATCAGGTACATTGCCCTCGTCCAAAGATCGCCTGAATAATAAATGAAGGTACAAAACAGATATATTGGGTATTACATCAAAATACAAAAAATAAATATTTAAGCAAACAAGATTGTAAAGAAATAATCGTTAGGTACTCACATTGATTTAACACAAACTCCACCAACTTATGAAACACTTAGGTCAACGGTGAGGTGTTACCACTTCCTTAGGTAAAACCATTATGCCCAGTTTGTTTGTGCGTCGCCTTATATACCTTACTGTCTACGTACAGTGCAGGCGCACTGTACGTGTAAACTTTATTTGCACAAATAAACTAGACCTAACAGTATTATAAATATCTTAATATTTATTCGTATTATTACAGTGTAATTTAATGATTGCTGACAATCATTTTGGCATTAATGTCCCGGTTATACTCGGCACAAGGGCCCGGGGTCTGCCTTAAACATGATCCGATCCTGCTACCAGGGGAACCTAATTAGATTGGATCATCATTACACATTACATTTACACACACACACACATTACATTACATTACAATGATGGAGTTAATCCACCACTAGTATAAGATGATATAGTGCAAAACGATCTGCAGGGGATGATAAAATGATAAGACCGAGTTGCACGAGTGCGGTTAAAACACTGATTTATTTGTCATACACAATTAGTTAACTATGAATTTGGGGCAATGCATAGTATGCAGTTTGTGGCGTTCGGCCGGCCGTAGTACAGTGACACGCATAAATTGTAATGCATGTACAGTGAACCTGTACATCTTGGCCACCAAACAAGAAACAGGAAGTAAAATTATTCTAAAAATAAGATGATGATTATTGTATGACAATGGTAAATGAATTATAAGCTAAATGATATAAGTAGGTATTATGGTACAAGGTGATAAGCATTGTTTGTTTTAAAGCTAGGTAGTTAGAGTCTCTAAAATTTACTTTCTACACTTGACACTTTAACACTAGGGAACATTGATCGCGCGAACACAGGGGAGGACCCTTGATCGACACTGTGCACTGATTTGCTTAACCCCTTCCGCGCACTAAAACCTACAGGGGGCGTGCTCAAATCGATATTTGGCACGGATTTGCTCATTTCACTAGCACTATATCGCACTTTACGCGTCACTTTCACTACTTCACTATCACTGCATTCCGCTGACGCGGTCGGCTCGACGCACACCGCTGCCGGCGCCGACCCTGCTCCTGAGTGATCTCTCGATGATGTTCTCTTTCTCAGTCTGATATACCAAATTAGGCCTCCAAGTAAAATGATAAGCATGATCGTTAATGTGCCATATGATATCGTGTATTGATGCATATCATGTACACTGAGTTCTTGGGATGATTGTGCATTCAAGTCGTCAATTTTAGTTTTTATATTTTGCCAAATTTTGTCATGATTTGATATGATGGTGATATTGGTGACGTCATAAGGTAAAGACGTATTCGTTAAACTGTTTAAGATGGACTCCTCTGGAACGTCAATATCTGGCTGTATATGGGCTTGATTTATGAAATTGTTGTGAGCGAAGATGGTAAATGTAGAGCTCTTGATAGTGCAACCTTGACCTACAGTAATAAGACCACTGCCTTTAAGCACCTTTATAAATATGCCACTGGGACAAAACATGCGTATATTGCACTCTTGGCAGCAAGAATAAAGCCAGACGTTCGGGCGCTGTAACTTGATCCAGCGTTCCTCGCAGGTTGATATTCTAATGTCGCAGTGGGGATTTTCATTTGATATCATAAAATTGTCCATTAGTTTTAAGTCACAGATCGAGTTGTTTATTTTTGTGTTATAAACGGGCTTATTAAGTGAACATAGTAGTTTACTTGAGGACGTATGCATGCATGATTGTAGGTCAGTTTCGCTAATCCAAACAGCTAGGTCTCGTTGTAAGTTGAATGCAACGTATGGCAATTTTGATATAAGATATATCATTTTGTTATTGTTATATACAGGTACGCTTATAATACGGTCTAATTGATATGATTCGTAGCTCACTAAGGGAATTTTCAATTCTATTAGCAGATAATTGTTGTGTACCTTGGCGGAAACGTGAAGCAGTTTATATATGTCTCGGATGTCATCTTTTTCGACCGGTATAGTTAGGTCACCTTTTAGATGACCTGATATGAAATTAAATTGCCATTGCAGCTGATCTGGATTGAGGAGCTGCGGGTTGATATGGCCTTGGGCGATGTCTGTTACCGTATCTATCAGGGTATGCTGAATGCGTCGAATATTTGATATTATGATATTCGCAGTCAATGCTGACGCCACGATGGTCGTTGCGGTCTGTTGTTCTGACCGGAATGTATAAAAAGTTCGCAGATTCTCCTGTATGAATGAAAACTGTTTATTCATGACATCTTCATTGCGACGTAAAATGTTGAATTCGCTTTCAATGATAGTTGTTTGATTTTTTATTAAGGTTTGGAGATGATTTTCGTTTAATTTAATTTTTTCGATATCGTTTTGATATTGTTGAGCGAATCTGTCGTCTAGGACACCGAATAAAGAGTTGGCTATGTATCCAACGCCGTTAATCAAACCTCGCTTTCGCCTGTTAGTACTTTTCCCGTGTAGTATGGAGTCATAGTGTTGAACTTCCCGTAGCTCGTGGTCAAGTTGCGACACAATGTATTGATATTGCTCACCAGTGGCAACTTCTCTTAAATGTTTCACGTAGCGTTTTACGTTATCCAATCCCAGCCAGTACGTAGACATGTTATAATAAATGATAAGTTTCCAGTCGTCTTTAATGTATTGCATGTCGGCTATTTTGTCAAAATAAAATGTTTGGTTATGCCATAGAGGTGTGACTTGTATATTGGAATGCTCTTGTTGTACACTCGGTGATATTAAAAACATGAATAGAAGTAATGCAGCGCTAAAAAAGTGTTTAAATGTACATCGGGGTTTTCGGCGTTCTTGTCTCGCCTGCCCGTGATCTGTAGACTCTTGCCTAGTATTGTCAGATGATACGTCGTTTACTGGCAAAGCAGACAGTTTAGTTATGGGTCGCTTAACATGTTGTCTATTGTGGGTCTTTAAAGTGACGACTCGCACATGACCGTCCGGTCCCGGGTGCAGTTGTATTACACGGCCAAGTGCCCATTTTCCTGGCGGCAAGTTTTCATCTTTGATAAGCACTATGTCGTTGATATTGATATCTTGCTTAGTGACTCTCCATTTCGACCTAGATTGAAGTTGTTGTAGATATTCCGATGACCATATTTTCCAGAACTGTTTGTTGATATTTTGAACAAGTCGCCATCTTGTCGTTAAGTTGATATTTTCGGATTCAGCCTGAGGTCTTGACAGTAACGAATCTCCGATCAAGAAGTGTCCTGGGGTGAGGCAGTCATCGTCTGCGTTTTCAGTTAGTAAGCACAAAGGTCGCGAGTTTAGGCAAGCTTCTATTTGATATAGAAGAGTGATAAACTCTTCGTATGTTAATTTCTGCTCCCCAATGACTCGCTTGAGATGATATTTCATACTCTTCACGGCCGCCTCCCAAAGTCCACCTGCGCTTGGCCATGATGGTGCGTTGAAGTGCCATACTATATTCATTTCGTTGGTGTTCCTGATGATATGGTTATCTTGAATAGTTGATATAATAGCCTGATATTCTTCTTTTAATAAGCGGTTCGCTCCTACAAAGTTCGTGCCGTTGTCCGTGTAGATGTGTTGTGGTGTTCCACGACGAGAGATAAAACGATACAAAGCCGCAAGGAAGGCTGCGGTACTTAGATCTGATACTAACTCAAGATGTACAGCCTTTGTTGATAAACATATGAAAACGGCAATGTATCCTTTGTGACTTCTGATTCCACGACCTTTACTTGCTCTTAAATCTACTTGTCCGGTGAAGTCAATCCCGGTGTGAGTGAAAGGGCGTGAAGGAGTGACGCGTGGTTCTGGAAGGTCCGCCATAAGTTGTTGCCTATTTTCAGGATTAAACCGTCTACACTTTACACAATGTCGTAGTTGTAATTTAACAGTGCGAATACCGCTGATAATCCAATACCTTTCTCTTAAATATGATAGAGTTAATTTGGGGCCGCCGTGTAAGGTAGTGATGTGCGCCTGATTGATAATTAGCTCAGTTAAGCGGCTATGATTGGGCAGTATGATAGGATGTTTCGCTGAATGACTAATGCGAGAATTTAGTAAGCGTCCGCCTACTCTCAGTAAGCCGTTGTCATCGATAAAGGGATTCAAACTCAAAAGTTTGCTATTGGTATGCACGTGACCCTTTGATTGGAGAAGGTGAATGTCCTCACTGAATTCATGCATTTGAATTTCTTTGATGATTAGACAGTAAGCTTGGTTAATTTCCGACGTTGTTAACTCGGCGTGATAGTTATTGAGGTCGTAGTCACGTTTATTTTTATTCCGAAGTTTCGCAATAAATCGCGACACCCAAGCTGTTGTTCTTGCAACGTGACTAATGGAGCTGTATTTGTATAATAGTTCCATAACGAATGTAGGACGGTGTTCGTGTAAAGCTGCGTTCACATTTGTCTTTTTTATTTCTACGTCGGGTGGCTGATAATGTTGTTGTTCAATAGTTGTTGGGCTAAAATTTAATAGCCATTCTGGCCCTTGCCACCACAACGAATGATCTTGCAAGTGTTCTAATTTTAATCCTCTGGAGGCACAGTCGGCGGCATTTTCTTCTGATCTAACATGACGCCAGTTTGATGATGGAATGATGTTGAGGATTTTTTGTACTCTATTGGCTACAAACTGTTTCCACCTGGAGTTTTCCCCATTTAGCCATCCGAGTACTATCATGGAGTCACTCCAAGTATATATTTTGATATTCTTAACTGATAAGGACTCTACCACCCTTTTCATGAGCTCCGCTAAGAGAAGTGCACCGCATAGTTCAAGTCGGGGTAGAGTTGATTTTTTATTCAATGGAGCCAGCTTTGTTTTTGCAGCCACAAGTGTTGATGTGTACTCGCCTTTACTGTCGCTTGTTATAGCGTAAATACAGCAACCGTAAGCTTTTTCCGATGCATCGCAAAAGCCGTGTATTTGCGTCAAATTATTCAGCGGGCCCAAATATCGTGATATTTCAAATTTATGTATGTTTTGGAGATCCCTTTTCAAATTAAGCCATTCAGTTTGAATATCTTTTGATAGTTCGTCATCCCATGATAAACTTGACCTCCATGTTTTTTGAAATAATATCTTGGCTCTGATAGTAAGCGGGGACAGCCACCCAAGGGGATCAAATATTTTTGATATTTCGGCTAATAATTGCCTTTTTGATATGTTCTCTGGTTTACAATCTGGATGTTTACTTTGAAAATAGAATTTGTCGGTTGCGGGATTCCAAGTGAGACCGAGAGTTTTCCGCGACTCGGCACTTTTAAATTCAAAGGGAGTAGCTATTTGATCAGGTGATAATTGTTTGATAACGTCTGGTTCATTACTAGACCATTTTCGTAAGTTCATTCCCGCACCTTTTAGCATTTCTATGAGTTGTCGCTGTAACTCTAAAGCCTGTTCTTTACTATCATGGCCACTGAGTAAGTCGTCCATGTAGAATGATGTGTTGATGGCCTGCGCTGCCAATGGATACTTGTCGGCGTCTTCCTGAGCTAATTGGCGTAGTGTTCTCATCGCTAGATAAGGGGCTGCTTTTGTACCGTAAGTTACAGTAGTCAGCTGATATTGTTTTAGCGGCTCGTCTATCGAGTCTCGCCAAATGATGCATTGGAGAAGTTGATCTTGTGGTCTGATAAATATCTGCCGAAACATTTTTTCAATGTCCGCAGTGATAACAAATTTGAAGGTCCTCCACTTTAAAATAAGTGATAGTAGGTCTTGTTGTAGGTTGGGTCCGCGTGCCATGACGTCATTTAAGCTGCTACCGGAGGTCGTTTTTGATGATGCGTTAAATACCGTTCTTAATTTGGTGGTAGTGGAGTCCAACTTCAATACACCATGATGAGGTAAAAAGCAATGGGGGTCATTTAGTTGTTCTATTTCTTGCATGTGACCTAGATCCTGATATTCCTTTATAAATTCTTTGTACTTTCGGGCAAAGTCGGTATTTTTTGTCATTTTATGTTCTAATTGCTTAAATTGGGCTACCGCTTTAGACCTAGATGCTCCTAGTTGATTTTCAAAGCCAGGTTGCATTGGTAACGCAACCTCGTATCTTCCATCAGGTAAACGGGCCGTAGTTGATAGATAAAATTGTTCGCAGAATTGATCTTCATTGCATGAAGTGGATGGACCTGAGACATCTTCTAGCTCCCAAAATTGCGCGATTTCCTCGAGATTATTGATCGCCACATTACAATGGAAAGTTGGAACACACCCGGATAAAATCCACCCTAATTTGGTCTGCTGGGCTATTGGTCCGTTTTCAGGTCCTTTGATAAGTCCGTTCATGATAATCTGCGAGTATACACTCGCATCTAAAAGCATATCTATTGGCTTAGATACGTTGTATTCGGGGTCGGCTAAATTAATATTACGAAGATGAGACCATTGCTGCTTACTGAACGAGTTGTTTGGCAAATTATTGATGACCTTTGATATTACAAGCGCTTGAGTGGTAAATTCATAATCTCCATAAATTGATTGACACGTGATATTGACGACTCCTTTGCCTTGTTTTGCTCCCGAGCCTATTCCAGATACGGAAGCGTGGAATTTTTGTCGCGGGAGATTTAAAAACTGGGCAGCACACTCTGAAATTAGTGATATTTGCGACCCTTGATCCAACAGAGCTCGCAGTGTGATATATGTCCCATTTGAAGCCTTAACATTCACAGTGATAGTAGTTAATAACACCTCTTCATTTTCATTTGCCACGTGATTTACGGCATGCATCTTCTGGTATTGAGCAAATGAGGGTGACGTATGCGCTGCGGCGGGCGGGAGGGGCGCAGTAGGTTTGGTAGAGCCATACGGCGAGTTGCTTGCGTAAGCTGCATGAAGCAATGTATTATGCTCTAAATTGCACTGTTTGCATCTTTTAGTTGATATGCACGGTTTACCGTAATGCTTATAAAGGCAATTTGGACAAATATTCATGTTTAAAATTGTTTTTAATTTGTCGTCGGGTGACAGGTTAATGAACTTCCTACATTGGTATAACTCGTGATTGTAATTACAAATGGAACACTTATTTGTTCGTGTTACAACAGCTTGATGATTTTGCGGCGAGAATTGTTGTTTGTAATTATTTTGCGGACGACGGAATGTGAATGGCTTAGCTGGATATGATGGCTGGGGTCTGGAAGACGCGTTGTTGTCCCTTTCTCGTCGTTGTAGAGGTTCTAGGGCTAAGAACTTTTCTTCTAAAAATCGAGTAAATTCCTCCAACGATGGTAACTCACGTGGAGCTTTGCGCGCCTCTTTGTAGTCGCTGTACGTGACTAGGTCTAACTTTTTGGATAAAAGATGCACTAACAGAGGGTCCCACGATGTGGTATCCACTCCCAGGTTGTGGATAGCGTGAATGCACTCCATGGACGTGTCGTGAAGTTTTTTAAGCTCGAATGAAGATGGTTTGCTAACATTCGGTTGATTGAGCAATATCTCGATTTGATTTGTAAATAGGAGCTGGCGGTTATTATAACGGTGTTGAAGGATGTCCCAGGCGGAGTCGTAATTATCCGCCGAGATGTGCAGATGCTGGATGAGACGCTCAGCTTCCCCTTTTAGTTTACCCTTGAGATGTTGCATTTTTTGCGTTTTAGTGAGCATGTTATTATTGTGAATCGCTTCACTAAATAAATCGAAAAATGTAGGCCATTGTGAATATTTCCCCATGAAAACAGGAATTTCAAGCTGTGGAGTGGCGTGATGAAGATGAGTCGTGGATGATAACTTTTGATTCAACTCCCTTTTGATGCGTTTATAGACCTGCTCATGTTTGCCAAATTCTGCCTCATAAAACGAATCGGCTCCTTGGATGATATTATCTATTTGTAGATGAAGGCAGTCGATGGTGTTCCACCTAGATTTTATGTTACGCAATTCGTCCTCAAGCTCCCACTTTTCTGTGATACTCTCCAAGTCAATGCTGTTCACTAATCTGTTAAAAGCCCTAAAGTTAGTGCGCTGCTGAGCTAACAACTCTACTATTTTATCGTTATGATTTGTACCCCTATCCTGCTTATCTTGCTTGTAGGTCGAAAAAACTTGCATAAGGCTCTCATATAATGATCTTGTAACTTTATAAATGTCCTTGATAAAATATTCATGTGATTTGTCTTTAAAATCGGTTAACAAAACTTCATGATTTTGATGAAATTCAGCCCAGAGGTTATTTAACGTATCTAAGCGCTTTTCAAGATAGTCTGGAGTTTTCCTCTGAGCCGAATCCTTATTAAAATTAACTTCCATGCGTTTGATGCTTTCCAAAATTTCGTTTTGACGTTCGAACAATGATGCTGCCATTTTGATATGAAGTAAAATATGGAATGATCTTACTTGAAAACGATGATACTAAGCTCCTTTACTGACGATACTGCTGCTGGTGCACACGGCTGGTAACGCTGGCGTGTAATTGTTGATAATTTGCTCCACAACACTTGTAAAGTCACTGATATTGTCTAAATACACTGGAATGATAGTTTATTGTCCAAATGATATTTTCACTTTGATGATACAGTCCCAGAGAGGTCTCTGATGATATATGATATTTAATTATGATATACAAAAAACAATGATATGCACTCGCGACGACTACGCGGCGATGATACAAAATGATAAAAGATTCGAAGGACCAAAACAATGATGGAGTTAATCCACCACTAGTATAAGATGATATAGTGCAAAACGATCTGCAGGGGATGATAAAATGATAAGACCGAGTTGCACGAGTGCGGTTAAAACACTGATTTATTTGTCATACACAATTAGTTAACTATGAATTTGGGGCAATGCATAGTATGCAGTTTGTGGCGTTCGGCCGGCCGTAGTACAGTGACACGCATAAATTGTAATGCATGTACAGTGAACCTGTACACATTCAGTAGGTTGCCACACAGCATCGTATCAACTCCCCTTATGTTGCGGATAACCTGGATGATGGTGACCACTTTCCATCAGGTGAACCGACCGTCTGTGTGCCTCCCTAGCCAATAAAACAAAAGTACAGGTTTCATCACGATGTTTTCCCTCACCGTAAGAGCATCGCTAGTATTCAACTAATGTGCATAATTCAGAAAAGTGTCACTGGTTCATGGCCGCAGTGGGATTCGAAACCGGTACATCTTGCTTACGACTCGCATACCGTAACCACTCGGCCACTGGCGCCTGCAAGTCGCGAGCAAAAGCCACTCGTAATTCTAAACTAAAACCAAAAGAGTTAAATCGCATAATTCAGCCGCTCAGCTGCCAACGAGAGTAACACAAATAAAGCACGCATGCGCGGGCGCACCGTTACAAACCAGCTACCGTTTATACGTACCGAATACTATACCGCAGATAAGCTCTGGCTTTATCAGGGTGAAGAGGTTTTAAGTATTCTTAAACAAATTTTTTATCAATTCACCTACAAAAAGCTTTGCTTACTTTGGGGCTAGATGGCGTTATATAAATTGTCCAAGCAACATATACTCATTTATATTATTTTTATTTATTTAATGTAAAGAGGGCGTGTGAATAGCACCATCCCGTTACACCCGTGGGTGTCGTACAAGGCGACTAATGTTTTCGAGGCAAAAGATCTAGGGTCTCCGTAGGCTGGAAAATGGGCAGCAGTGTTTGCCATTGTTATATTTATAACACTGCGATCTCCAACTCGCCTGCCAAGCTTGGCGATTATGGCACTAACCTCCCCGTTCGTAGGAGTGGCCCTAAGTCCTGTAGTGGACTGTTATGGGCTGCGATGAGAGTACAGTCCCCGATACATAAAATGTATGGTAGATGGTCAGTTCTCTCTGCAGCTGGCTTTATACACACTGGTTACATTAATTCGTCTCAGAAATACTTGCTATGGCGTTACACTTTAAGAGCTGTCTTCCAGCACAGCTAGTACAAGTGTGGAGAGAGAGAACCTTTATTTCCTTCTCACAATACTAAGATTAAAGAGATAGCGAGATCTATGTCGCGCTTTGCCTCTCGCGCACACTCGCGGCGTTGGGTAATAATCCAATAGAGCAACGGTCAAGCTTTAACTAAATACAGGTGTATTGTGAAATAGCTGAGTAGTTCTAAGTTATCAAGAGACATAATCATCATTATCGTCTTAGCGCTTATCCCGGCCTCTGCCAGGGTCCGCTTTCCTACTCATTCTCCTCCACTTCGCCCGCTCTTCGGCATCCTCGTGTCGTAAGCCGGACTCGCATTCGACTCAACGATGTCAAGCCATCGCTTCTTGGGTCGCCACGGGGCCTCTTTCCTGATACCGACAGTAATCATGATAAATACAAGTGTTTATGACCCCTGCTAATTGTCATACATTTCAAAGAATAATCTAAAAACTGATTGTCCAGGCTCATTGAAACATTGATATCAGCCGTTATATCAGCCGTAGATATTAAGAGCATCCTGTGCCACACAATTCTTTTCCAGGAACGCTCGACTGGACTGGTTCAAGGCTCCCCCAAACAGGCGCGATATTATTGGGAGCCTTCTTTAGACTTTTTCTTTGTGACATTTAAACATTTTAATACCGAGGATATTCTGACCTTTTCACTTATTGACAAGCTGTCTTTGTAGCATTTCGAGTTTTGAAAATCGGTCATTTCAACATTTGAACTAATATGCATTGCGCATCTTTCCCACACTTCTGCGTTATTACCGTCCTTGGTTTACAAAATTTCACTATCAAAAATATACTAAAAATGAATATTGCAAGAACGCAGGACGCAGGAACGCCGGCGTTCTACCTCTGTTTCTACGTTATTATCGTAGAAGATGGCGTGCGTCCGAATAATAAATGTACCATTAACAACTGAATAGATCAGAAAAAGTAAGATAACCACCGACCAATTCTACATTTATTCAAATATTTTCTAAGCTACTGAACCGATTTTAATGAACTCGATTAAACTGGCTTTCCAATAGAGAAATTCGCATCCAAATCAGTCCATTCGGGAGTTACAATGCCACAGACAGACACAGCCACAGCCACAGCCACAGACACACGTCAACTTATAACACCCCTTTTTTATCGTCGGGGATTAAAAACGCATTATCGCAGGCCGCGTGACGCATTACCGCACCTGTTTGGGAGAGGCCTCGAGTGCCGAGTTTAGGGCGAACAGGTGGGCGGTTCTCGCAACGGACGGATCGCCTTTTAATTATGGGATTGCGAGGTATGGCAGGGATCGGGGTTACGTCATTCCGCGAAACGGGCATCGCTATTGTTTTTAATCTGCGCGCTTATTTATCCGGCAGACGATTTATGTAGAGCGCCATGATGTAACGCAGAAACATCACCCCTCGAGGGCAGAGCTCTTTTATCAGAAAATATTTATTTTTTCCACAGTGGTATTAAAATAATGATATTATGAGTGGCAAATAAAGAGTTCATTTTGGATTGATTGTCTCGAATGAGGTCCATTTTTGTATCACTTATAATATATTATAAAATAATGTTTTAAACATTTTAAGGGTATGTTCCGGGTTTCCTACCGCGTACCTTTGTTGACGAGTAGCCTGATATTTCGTCACATTTACATGCATCGTGGTACCGTGACCAGCACTATATTTTATAAGCACTACATTCCATTTTCATTTACTTTCACGCCATATGGCTCTGAATTGAGACGACTGATATTAGCTAAATGTTATAATCGCATAAGCTGGCAGGAGTTACAGACAGCGATGGAAACGAATTGTGGAGTTAGCACGAAAAAGTTATTGTACCGTCTTGCATGGTCGTACTCGTACACCAAAGTGAAATACGTTTCTCTGAACATGTCTTACAATAAACAGCAATGGCATAACAATCGACAGCAAAAGTTGGATAACACCCAACCAAGTTTACATAAAATTGAATTTTTTCTAAAATACTGGACCAATTTTAATGAAACGAAACTATTAACAAACTCGAATAAACTAACTTTCATATACACAAAACTGCATCGAAATCGGTTCATCTGTTTGGGAGCTACGATGCCACTAACAGACACACAAATACACAGAGTAACAGAGACGTAGAAACTCACCCGTCTTTTTCCGTCGGAGGTTAAAAACAGAGCATAGGTACCCACGGATTCAACTCATCGTATCTTCACCGATAGTGCGTATCCAAATCAATGGTCGCTGTCGCCTCCCCTTTTCTGTTATGGGCTCCTCCCAGAGTTCAGATTCCGGAGACCAGTAATTGGTCGCACGGCCAGGGGCTGCGGCCAGAACTCGAGTCCAGTTCGTTAGTGTGACGGTGACGAGCCTAAACTTGGGAGTGCTGTCGTTGGTTGCAATAGAGTTCACTGAGGGGGGTCTTGGGCTTCCCAAACTCCCCCTGTGCAATATGAAAAGTATATAACGTAATTAAATAAGTAATACCAGTTTTTCGTCATGTGTCTTAGGTACTAGGTTTCATATCAATGTTGTAGATTTTGTTAATTGAAGTTAAAATTGAAGTTCTAAATGTGTTCGTAGTGGTAATGCAGTGGCTTGCGAAAAGTAAACTTCAATAAAAAAGGAAAAGAATTCAAATGTAATAATGAAAACCCTCGCGGGTATTATCAGACATTTTATAAGTATTTTCACTGTCGCGTTACAATCAGGCATGAAACTGAATCGAAATATCGGGCTACTCGTAAACAAAGATACTCGTGCACGGTAAGAAACCCAGATTATGGGTACCTACTTACCTACTTATAAATAATATGATAGCCATATACCGACACGGGGTGCCAATCGACTTACGAGCCATCGCTTCTCCAACAGTATTAGGAGGCACATAGGTGTAACTTTAATATAGGTATTCGTAAGGACGAGTGTCGAGCTTATTGCGGTGCTGAAGTTCAACAAGTCTCAAAGTACGAAACGATAACCCATCTAGTTCCCGGACTCTGCGAGCGTTGTTATTGATCTAGCAAGCCAGTACCGCGTTATCTACTTATAAAATATTTTAAAAATAATAAATCGAAACTACAAAGGATGCAGTCTGCATGAAGGGGGGGCCACAGCCCACCCGGCGGACCTCTGAAAGCAAACAGCAGCGTCCGCGATGCGTCCATCGCCATCTCGGCCCAGTCAGATCAAAGACGGTAGGCTTAATAGGCCCCTAGGGCTATGACTATGAGCTATCGTACAATCTAGCATTCCGACACGGTTACTGACCTAGTGAGCCACGCGTGGACACGCGCGACCCGTGTGGTCCAGGACCTAAGCCCTAAGGGTTGATTTTTAAACTTAATTTCTAGTTAATAGTGACAGGAATGAATGCTACCTTTTGTAATGGTAAATATCAGTGCTCTACGCCTAGTCTGAAGTAAATAATGCACATCGGATAGTTTCGGTTTCGTATGTAGATACTCACACGCGTGTGATAGAGACAACGCTCAACGAAAACGAACTAACCGATGGGCATATTTTATCGCTGACATCCATCTACCATCTACCTAGCTAGGTATACGATAAACGTGAATGGTTAGCATTCTTAAATACCATTTTATATAGATTTTTTATACCACTGAGTGGTAAACGAGCTTACGGCCTACCTGATGGAAAGCAGTCACCGCAGCCTATAGACGTTTGCAATACCAGGGGCATCACCCACACGTTGCCGGTTGCCCCGTAAATCCATTTCACCCTTTTCTTGAAGAACTCCATGTTGTAACTCCATATTGGTTTCATCGGTGTTGTAGGTCTGATAAATTATAATTTAAACCCTAATTGGGTTTGTAAACGCTCTTTAAGTACACTTAATGTGAAGGAAGCTCAAGTTCAACAGTGACCCTGCGACACTTTTTAAAATCACAACCGTCAAGAAGTTAAGAAACGTAATCTGGTCTTATCCAAAATGCCGCTCAGCTACTGCCAGCAACCGAGCCTTACTGGGTAACCTGTAGAATGCTCACCGCGACACCCGCCTGCGCGGGAGTGCCCATTGTTGTAACAGAAGCAGTATCCCTTATAATACTACCAATCGAAATGGAACTCGTTTATTTGGTCATATAAATGTGCAAGTGAGGACGTGCCTAAAGATTACGTGTCGACACGACACTCATCTGTCACAGCTCCTTCACACGATTAGGCTTAAACGCGTTTATAAAAAAGCAATAGCTAAGGCTTTTATTTCGAATTAATGAAAGTAATCGTGCGTTGTCAGCCAATTCAATCTGGTAAGGTTCCCTTGGTAGCAGGTTCACGGAGGTCAGATGGTAGTCGCTCCAATGTAATTACCTAATCTGTCAAATCTGCCGGCTCCTTTCTGCCATCCGGAAACGCGATTCGGGCGAGCGCTTCATGCTTACGTTAAAATTCTTCCAGCTATCCGCACGATCCGCTTTAGTTTTACCTTTATAATGTGTACGCCTAAGCAATGGAACGCGTTGCCTGCGAATGTGTTCCCTGATCATAGACAGGCATGCTCCATCATCGGCTGTATCGTAACTAACTAACAGGCGGAGAGATGGCGGTCAAATGCCTGGCTAGTCAAATTATAAAAAAGAAACCCTGAATGACAGTCAAGGCTGACCGCCCTCGTGCGCAAGAGCACAACCTGGACATTAACGCCGAGATGATTTTTCTTTAATCATGTGTTGTCAGCCGTAAAAAATGTCAAGTGTGAGAACTACAGACTCATTCCACTTTGATCAACTAAACTGAATAATCAAGAACAAAATCAAGGTAAGGTATATAGCTCTCTTTAACATCTGCGGAAATGTTCAAGTGATCCTCTAAGCCCTGAGGCAACAGAGAAAGGTCTGAAGACAAAGCCTCCTAATCAACATCTAACAACGCCTCCTCATTCACGGCTTCACGACACCATCGACACAAAATGTCGGCAACTCGGCACGACCGCGCGGCGTTCACAAATTGGATACAAAAAGCTGTCAATATGACAAATGGTCTTAGTTTTATTGGTGCCTAATGTCAGATGTATAGTAGTGCTGGCAAGATAAAGAGAAACAAACTTATCTGACCCGGTGGCCAAAACTGGAACTAAGTATCGCCATTTTAAAATATCACTTTGTTGGCAATAGTGACGCCATCACCGGTTCTGATAAGTTGTGGCATTCTTAGTCTGCTCGTGCATCCCTGGTATGGTTTTTGTTGGGAATTGTTTTTTTATGTAATACGGCAGACAAAGAGGCGTGCGGGCCACCTGATGGAAAGTGGTCACCGCCGCCCCTGGACATCAACAACACCAATGCGTTGCTCACCTCTAAGGAAACATCTAATATCCCTCTTGAACGATTCCATGTCATAGTCCAAAGAAAACACTGTGGCTGGCAGCTCATTCAACTTCCGAATGTCACGAGCGAGAAAGGCCCCAGTTTCAGTAGCGAGCTTTATCTTGCGCGCACTCTATGACAGAGATCATGGAATGAGAGGAAGGGCACTAGTGTCTTTTGGAATATCAAAACATGCCAAAATGGACATCTTCAATATGGTGGCATGTGATATTACGCCACGTTTATTATGACCTTTGTCAGTCTGTATAAACTGCAATAGCCAGAATAGAGATTTGTTGATTTCGATGGTAAGATGATTTAAGGGTCCATTGCTGTTCCATCATATTTTCAGTCAATATTTTTAAGAATTGAATGACGTCTTTGAAACCAGGACATTTCTTATCAAATATTGTAGATATGAAAGTGAACTCATCATCATCATCGTCCTAGCGCTTATCCCAGCCTCTGCCAGGGTCCGCTTTAATACAAATTCTTCTCCACTTCGCCCGGTCTTCGGCATCCTCGCGTCGTAAGCGTCGTAAGTCGATTCAGCTATGTCAATCCATCGCTTCTTGGGTCGCCCACGGGGCCTCTTTCCTGATACCGGCAGGTTCAGGCACCTATTTCCCACATATTCCAAGGCTTACGCAACACGTGACCAAGCCAGCGCAGGCGAGCCTCTAAATGAGAGATATGAAAGTAGACTAAAAGGGTTTAATAATATTTTTGCGATTAAGAGGCAGATCTATTATTTAGAGCGGAGGAAAATATTGTATTCTAAATTATTTGAAGAAGCCTAGCTATTAAACCCAAATATATATTTGTATATCCTTTTAGTTCACGTTTATATCAACAATACTGGCTAAGGATTTTACATGGAACGCCATAGGTACGAAGAATTTATGACTGAATTGCGGAGCAAGAATGAACACTAAGCCTTGAATCCGCATACCTATAACTAGATACGTTGAAAACTAAGAAAGTAGAAAACATAAAGGAGACTCTAATTGTTGTTTTGCTATATTTTTACGTATTCGATAGCTAAGTTTAACTATCTATTGTCACCGCAATGTTCAAAAGAAAGGTAAGGCGAGCCGCTTGTTTGCCTCGGTTTTGCCTCGGCCTCGAGCGGTTTTGAGGTCTCCTATTGGTCGGAAGACGTCCGTCGTACGACCATGGGCGCACGACCCTTGCCAATTAGGACAGCGGCATACACGTGTATATGGGACTGTCTGTGTATATGATGCGTGACGCGTCAGATCGCGTCATTACACACTACACACGCGCTCGGATGTCGCATAACACAAGTGTGTTGCTGAATTGCGATTTTTCATACATTTACTATGAAAGCTGATGTCCCATGCATCCCTTGCCACATCATTCTAATGTGGCGCTATAAAGTTTCGCCATTATCGTCTGTCCGTCCGCAGCTTAAGCGTGCGATGAATATTTTTTGTCGCGTATACCTAACCCTTTGTGTGGGGTGGTCATTTAATGTCTTTTAAAATCATTTGGGGTATGAAAATAATATTTTTGGATTAAGTTTCCTTTGGATGTAGCTTTAAGTGCTTTTTAGAAACTACCTACTGGAACCTTAATTATAAAACCGGGATAACCGGGACATTAAAGCCAAGATGATTAAGTTTTATTTATGCAAATACTCACACCTAAATAAAAAACAACTACGACCACCTTATTTTAAGAAGGCTTCCTATTTGATTCTAAAACGAAACCCAACAATTGCGGCTCTACTACAAGCGACTACGCGCGAGACTCCGATCGGAAGTCTAAACTTGACCCTCGGTTCAAACTTCGGTGAAAGTACACAGTAGCGCCGTAATCGATGTTTACAAGATCTCGATAACATCTCGATTACTTTCGTCGCATATTAATGAAGCTACGCCCCGGGCATGGCGGTGAGAAGAAAATGACTTCATCGTTAGGTGACTGCGGTTTTGAAGTTGTAATGAGGGACAGGCTAGGTCCCCCAAACGAGCTCCATTGCGCTCCATACAAATGAATATTGGTCATATTTTCAAAATTACGCTATCAAAGCCAATACAATTTTGTAGACGTGATCCAGAAGACAATATCGATACTTGTAGTTTGTCAGATTTTCGTTAAAATATGTAATTTTCGAAGGGGCATGGGATTTATTTGCATGGAAATCTTAAACCCCGTGTAACTTTGAAACGATATATTTTTACGTAAATCTGACAAACCATAATCATAGATATTGATATCATTGGCTTTGATCAAACTGCGTTTGTGCGGAGCGTGCTCGGGAGTCACTCATCTCAATAATATACTGTCACGTGGTGCCAATCGGTTCCCGAAACTGTTCACCCCAGGAAACCCAGCGGAAGACCTGGATCAATTTCGCGTTGCCTCCGCATATTAGGAGGCACACCTAACGAGTGGCGAGCACGATGCGCTATATTTTTTTTTACCACGGTGGCAAACAAGCTTACGGCCTGCCTGATGGTAAGCAGTCACCGCAGCTTATGGACGTTTGCAATACCAGGGGCATCACCCACGCGATGCCGACCCCGTAAAAATCTTTTAACCCCTTTCTTGAAGAACTCCATGTTGTACTCTCCATCGAAAACCTCTCCAGGTAGTTCATTCCACAACCTTAGTGTGCGTGGGAGAAAGTTCCTTTGGAACCGCACAGTTCGCGACCAAATTGGCTCCAAGGTGTGACGATGAACTCCCTGTCGGTGGCGAGCAGTGCGATGATAGAATGTAGCTAAAATAGTATTGAAGTTCGACTAGCCTCAAAGTACGATACGGTTACCCATCCGATTTCTGGACTCTGCGAGCATTAATTATTCTTATATTGGTCTCGCCAGCATGCTGACACTAGACCAATGCCGGTCTACAAAAAATGTTATTATACTTTTCGTATAGACTAACGGACTAACTAGCCAGAACAACTGACACATAGGTAACCTTATAACGAAATGCCTACAGACTTTATTGGGGGATATTATTATCACCATATACTTACTCAAATATTTCCCAAATACTACCACGGAGCGTCGGTGGCCGAGTGGTTAAGGTATCTGAATATACCGGTTGGAAACCCACTGCGGTCCAGTACCAATTACTCTATTCTGAGTTATGTACAATGTACATAAGTTACCGATACTCATACATACAAACCTGCACGTTCAGGCGACTGATTGTGTATCTTCAGCCGCATTGTCACTGATCAAGTCCTGTTCGCTCTAAGATCTATTTTAAGTCTCAGACAGTGCCGTCCACGCCTTCCATTTTCCACTGGAAACATTTAAATAATAATAAACTAACCTATTTTAATATTGACATGATAGGAAGTAAAAGAACAAAACATTTGAACAGGTAAAATGGCAGTTAAATGCCTGGCAAGTCTAATATTTAAATTTGACGAAACTAGACTCTTCAGACACACAAACACAGCATCCACTTTCATGTTTTCTATGATTAACACAATCAATCAATAACCAGTAGCAAGAACTTGGTACCGCTTACAAGCATACAGATATTACTTGTTTTCCTCCACAAAACCCACGTAAGCGTAAAATAGGAACACCGGTGATCCGTTACCAAGATTGTGATCATGATATTTGGGGTTAAATCACGTATTACGTGGCTGGATTGGGATTTTTATGTTAATGTTATGGCGTCAAACGGACCACCGGTTGTAACATGACGCCGCTAAACAAACAATAAGCTTTATTGTTATTGTACTGGGCACACTCTAGCATCGGTGGATGTTTCTTGTAATGTTTCTCTACTTTTTATGATAAGTACCTACTTAATCCGAAAACTAAATGGTTTGTATGAAGTAACATAAAACATTGAATCTCGGACTACATGTTTCTTACTGCACTGCGACCATTACCAATGCTCTCTACAGGTAAACTAGAGGATATTATTATAAACCTTTCTCTTAAATCTCTCTTTGTACCTATTTTTGAAAATCGCATTAAAATCCGTTGCGTAGTTTTATTTATTTATTTATTTATAACACTTTATTGTACATTAAAGGAGATCGTAAAAATACAGTTTAAAACAATAGGTACAAGGGCGGCCTTATCGCTGAGAGCGTAAAAAGTAGTTTAAAATATCAAAGCGTTCAAAGATACATACATAGATAATTACGTACAGACGGCGGGAAACGACTTTGTTTTATACTATGTATACCTACTAAAACATTATCGTCTTGGCGTTAATGTCCCGGTTGTGCTCTCGCGCAAGAGGGCCCGGGGTCCGCCGTAACATAATCCAGGGTTTGGCAGATCAGATAGTTACAGTGGAGCGACTGCCATCTGACTTCCGTGACCCTGCTACTAAAGGAAACTGACTAGATTGGATTACATATTCAGTCGTCTGAATGTGCAGGTTTCATCTCGATATTTTCCCTCACCGTAAGAGCATCGGTTAGCATTCCACTAATGTACATAACTCAGAAAAGAGTCATTGGTTGATGGCCGCAGCGAGACCTCTCCCGGTAACCTCTCGCTTACGTGTCGGATACGCTCCTAGATCCTACCTACTATGTTTAACTAATACTAACTTGAAAACTAAATCATGTAGGTACCGACCAGTACTTCCTGGAACGATAGCCGTCGTTAGTACGTAATATTATAAATACAAGGCGTACATATTAATTTTCTGCGCCCAAGGTAGCGTTCTCGGTATGTCGAGTAGGTGAATTATGAAAAACAGCTACTTGACACCGTCACCTGTTTATACGGGACCAATTCTACTATATAAGTAACTGAGATGAAATGTTGGTTCATCGTAACTTTGTCTTAGAATTGACCGGTTGTTGTCAGGCGAGTAATGTCATAGAGGCGTACCGTATGATTTCGGCCCGTTTTAGATAGGTCAAGGACAGTAGCAAGTGGCGAGTTCAAATAAGTACAGTGGCGAGTGGAGGTGGAGATGTAAAGAACTATAAGTACATGTCATTTAGTAGTCTCTTTCCCCTAACCTCATTAGCCGTGGCATTCCCGACAGATACAATTCAAATTAGGTACAATACAAAAGCCTCGGTTGTGCTCTCAAACGCGAGGGCCCGTGGTCCACCTTGATCATGATTCAGGATTTGACAGATCAGGTAAGTAATTATAGCCACACTGACAACCATTTGTCCTCCATAACCCTGTTTAAATTGGAACCTGATCAGATTAGATCATAGTTACACAATCAGGCGATGTCGCCTGAATCTGCAGGTTTCATCACGCTTCCGAAGGCCCGCTGAAAGAGATTTCTTTTAGAAATAAGTAGCGCCTGTTGTGCCATTTATTACTTTGCCTGTTATTCACTATGTATTTCCTGTGCACAATAAACTGTTCAATAAATAAATAAATAAATGTTTCCCTCACCGTAAGAGCATCGGTTAGTGTTCAACTAATGTAGGTACATAACTCAGAAAAGAGACATTTTTACATAGCGGCATCGGGGTTCGAACACGGTACATCACGCATACGAGTAGGACCCCTTTACCGTCAGGCCACCGACGGTCAAGAGCATAATCATTGCCACCTTAAGTGCACACGTTTAAATGTTTTTATTAATAAAAGCTTTATTTTGGCAACTTAACATCTAGTACAATATTCAGTACCTATCTGGAACCTCTTTTTAAGCTTAGATTTGCTTGTATTAAGAGAATCCGCTCTTCCATAGCCAAAAATATTAACTGTTCTATAGTTCCAGTAGTTAACATAATATAATAGCATTTATAAAAGAAAATTTTATTTCATAAAGAAATCCTGTAGGTAACACGCGTGAGTTCTTATTTCCCAGGTACAGCAAATGGCCACTTCAGCAAAAAAAAAACTATCATATTAGCCTAACGATGAACACCATTCAACAAACAAAACCGTACCGATGAATACCATTAAGTACAAAACAAACAGTAAAGCATAAATTAAAATCCATGTAAAACAAAATCGAAACATCAAATATCCAAAACATAACACCATCCAGCCAGTGCGTCTTTAATTAAACGCATAAACACACCCACGTCACATTGACGTTCAACTGCAGCGTTAAATCAAAATAAGAATAGGTATTAAACGGGCGTAATAAGAAAACATGGCGTTCCGAGCACATACAACAACGTGGAATTACTCAAATCAATTTACGACGTTTAACTTCTCTCGCCATCTCAAGTCTAGAGCTATCCGTCGAGCGAGCCTTCCGACCGTTGAGGCGCTGCTAGAGATGGAGGTGTCATTCGAATAAGTTTAAGTTTGCTTAATGAAGATACCAGTTGCAACAATCCATAGATGGCGCTGCTATGGTGTACGCAGACAAAACTCCTGTGTAATGATGGACTCAAGCCAAAGGCACGCCTTTATTTTGACAGCAAACTTTACGAATCGTTACTAAGCAAAGTACCGTGAAATGGAGAATTTAGGAACTACGGCGGCTACGTTGAGAAGTCATTCGATTGTCAGTCAATACGAAGATAGCGACAAAATGTCTGTCCACAGAAAAGTTGGTTGATCCATAGCACCGCCGTCTGATTAATTTTATAAAGCAGAATATTTTCCGCTCTGTTCAGACGAAGTGTATGGCGAAAAGATTGTCCAGGAAGTGACCACCGACATGTCAACCTTGAAAGGATGAGGTAGATAATAAAGGTGGCTCAATTTGGACTAGTGTGGAAGAGTTAGGGGAGGCCTATTCAGCAGTACACATCCTGCAACTGAGATGATATGAACAGTCGTCAAATATAATGGGTATATCAGGAACATCCTCAAACGATGCATGACAATAAAATTAAAAGACAGCGCACCCTCAGAAGTCGTGGATGACAAATAAAATTACAATTCCATTCATATGGTTTCAGTGACTTTAAGCATGAAACTCAAAATTAACTAAAATATGTCCCAATGTTTTTCGTAAACACGCTCGGTAGTGCAAACGCAAATGTTCCCGAAGTAGCAACCCCTAGAACTACAAAATCTGAAACACGAAGGGTCAGCAACAAGTCGTTTAACATTCCATTCGAATAACAAGCTTCCACCGCCCCATCTCTACCATTAGCGTTTTATTTTATCTCCATCGACCTACGTGTTAAGCGTGGAATAGTCGTAATTACCGCGCGTTGCCAGCCGCGGCCGTGACAGGCACTGAACAGGGACGCGTTTATCACATCCTGCTAGCATTGATACCAGCTAGAACCTTGCTGGGTGCGTACTATGTAACTGTGTCGTTTTCGTAACGGTAAAGGACTGGGACGTTTTAGTGTAGCTAACGTTTCATCGCATTTCGGGGGCTTGTCTTGGTACGGAACGTTAGCCCGTGGTTTTGTCGATAGCTCTCGTACGATAGAGAGAGAGGGACAGGGAAAATGTAATGACAGAGAGGATTTAATTAAAGATTAAATGCCACTGCCTGATAATTGCGCCTTTTTTTTAATGTCACTGTTACATTGACCAAACCTTACTTTTGTTGTTACTTTTAAAGTCACAGTACTCTAAACTCAGTGTACTGAGACTTAAAAATTAAAAATTACGATAGAAACAGTTCCTATGTTTTAAACTTTTAACACATGTAACTCAGCTCAGACTGAGTTAAGAGGTATGGTTGTCGTAATAAGTATTGTTTGGTTCATCATTTTAAGAAAAAAAATAGGTTTAATAAGTGTAACAGCGATATCAAAAAAAGCGCCACTGGCGCATATAAATCCTGCATTGCCATTTAGGTAATGCTGGAAATTCTCAAGGGAACATTTTATTACGGGATACATTTTGACCCATATCCGGCGTATTAGTCATAAAACTGCAACTTTTAAACTTTTCAAAATCCATTTAGTAGTTTTTGAGTTAATAAGTAGTTATCGAACATCCATCTAAAGAGACAATCTTTCGAACTGTCTTCTTGTCACCCTTGTCACCCTTTTTCCCGTAGGGATAGACACCACATTTTTCCACGGTCCTGTCCTGATCATCCTCTCCATATTCATCAACCTTTTCTTAAATGCTCCTCGGTTTAGGGTACTCTTTACCTGACCTTTATTTAAAATATCTCCCATCTGATCATGATATGTATGTCTCTATTAAATACATAAATATGTAAAATAAAACATTTTTATTTCATTTCAGGACTAGGATAACATTACCACAGACCAAGCTCTTAGCAATACGCGACGCATACCGTGCCAACAACGACCTGTTACCGTACCGAAAACGCCAGAGTTACATAGTAGCACCATTAATGTTTATGTCTAGGCTAAAATGTAGGCGTGTGTGGATTGCGGACGGGATTCGAGGAGATAGGTACGCGAATAGACTTATACCCGGAGTGGTTGGATTTCGTCCGTTAGATGATGTGGGGGCGACGAGTTATGAGCTGAGGGGAGTAAGGGTTTCTGGATGCCTTCAAGCTTAGAACGAATAGACATTCCTACGCTCTTTGGTCGCTTCGTCACTTCTCACCAGGTGCGATGTATATGTTATAGATCTCTTATCGAAAATTATCTTCCGCACTTCCTTTTTATTGTTTTTCCCATTATTTAATATGATTTTTCATAGTTCACGAAAATAAAGAATCCTACAGAAATCAAATTGTTTATTACGATTTTTATGAACGACGTTCTATGACGTTTAAAAAGTTGCCATACAGAGATTTTTTCTTTTTTAATTAGCGATTCGGACTTAGCGTGGTCGTATTCTATACTAATATTATAAAGAGGTAAGATTTGATTGTATATTTGTTTTTTTGGTTGCAAGAGATAAACTCAAAATTAAAAATTATTTCACCTACAGAAAGCTACATTATCCGCGAGTAATATAGGCTATAGTTTTGCCCGAAATTCAATGTGGTTCCCATTTGTATGGGCCCGGAATGGAGTAGCCAAATTTTACGTGGAAGAAGTCGCTGTCATAGAAGCTAGTTTATATAACCAGATTCCTTACAGTAATCACTCAACGTTGAAATATCGCAACGTATCTGTCACTGTGCTATCTCTCACTGCCATAAACTTCCTTGGCCTTATCCCCGACTGCGGCGATCGACGCTAGATGAATGCAGCATAATTTAAATCCCACACTTAAATGTAGGAGGTAGCTTCATCAATCTCAAGCGAAGCAGTTTATAGGAAACAGCGGATTGCGAGACGTCTTAAGTAGCGTAATGTTAAATCTGCGACGGTTCCTGGAATTGCTTGGTTAATTGTGGCCCGGAAACGCTTAAACGGTTAAGAAGACAGGCTGATAAACTCCAATTTCGTCTATTGTACATTAAGCTAATTACGTAAGTCTGTTTCCCACAATTTTTGAATTCAATGATTGAAATTGCTACTTTTGTGATTTCGTATGCTCGATGTAATAGTTTCAGTTTATTGCAATGCAACTTTGTTAGCAACTGAACCCATGAAATCGATGATACACAATCGCAAAAGTAACAATTTCAATAATTGAAATTAGAGAATTGTTGGCAACAGCGTTACGTAATTAGCCTACTGTTCAGAAATGTTTTGAAAGAAATTATCTGACGAAAGTGGAATCTGATGATGTGTCCTAAATCGGTTTCAGTTTTCCAGATTACAGTAAATCTTCTGAAGACTTCTGTGATGTTTTCCAACCTCCAAACTTTATTAGGGATGTAGGTCTAGAGAATATATAAATATACCTGAAGAAAAGGGTACCTATCGGATTCGGTCTATGCCAGACACACGATATCACAGAAGACCACACAGAAAGAATATACCTACGCAGTTACCCAGACACCTTACACACACACAGATACCTCAAACTTACACCGAACACCCCTCTTCATGCGTCTAGCACTAAAAACAATATTTAGTCGAGGCTTTGAACTCTAAAATCTAAAGTATCAATCTCCGCTGGTTACCTACCACTGTAAACTCAGCCCCATCCCCCGATATGTGATAAGGATAAGACAAACGGATAGGCGTCCGCCGCGAAATCTATGCAGATTGACTGGACACGGTCACTATCTTGAGCTCCGAGATGGACAGGAATTTTGATATTAGCAGGATAAGCTTGCTAATGAGAAAGGATACGCGGATTAATAAGCTGCCTTTTGCTTTATTACTGCCAGATGTCTTACAGGGACTTATTCGTCTTCGTAATTACGATGAAGGGATAATAATTATAAGTACATATATGTGGTAGCAATATGCGACTTTAGTTGTAAAAGAAATACATATATCCGTAGGGCTAAGATATTTCTTATGAAATATGCTGTACCTATTGTGTTGTTTTCTTAATACCAATATTGTATATACCTGTTAGTGTGCCCAATGAACTGTTAAATAAATAAATATGTAAGAACGAGATCTCAGAACGAATTTCGATGCGGTTTTTTATATTTGAAAACCAGTTTGAACAAAAGAGTTCTTTGTTTTGTTTCGTCAAAATCAGACCAGTAGCTTAGGAAATATTTACGTACTAAGTTTATTGTACTATAGGTATGTATACTTGGTCGGGGATTTTACGATGATTTTCGGTCGGTTAGGTCAGGTTATTTTAGATCATAATCACAGCCCGTTACAGTCCACTACAGGACTTACGGCCTCTCCCACGAAAGGGAAGGTTATTGCCATAATCTCCACGCTTGGCAGGCGGGTTGGAGATCGCAGTGTTTAAATATAACAATGGAAAATGCTGCTGCCCATTTTCCAGACTACGGAGACTCTTGAGCTTTTGCCTCGAAAACATTAGTCGCCTTGTACGACACCCATAAGTGTAAGGGTTGGTGCTATTCTACTCTGCCGGAGACCACACGGCCAATGTTAAATACTATACTAGTAATATTGACGTCACATTCTGAGCATGTATCAACTGAGATCGAACTTCAGATCGGTTAGTAAACGGGCTTGCAATCCCTCTCCAAGCACCTACGCGACCGAGGCTCTTTAAAAAATATATTTTTAAACTAATAGCTGCGACGTTAAGCCTGGAAACTGAGTCGCGAAGCCAACAGGCCCGGCCAGCCTGAAATAAGACCATCATCTCAGCTTTTGCCGTCATTTATTTGCCATAAAGTATCGTAATTAGGCGTAATTTCGCATTAAGCGACCGTGGACATGTGTCAAGTGGCGTTTCTAGCTCCGTATGGGAACTTGGTGGTAGTGGATAGAAAAGTGGATCTTTATTGAGCGGTGAAAGGCGGCGGTGTGCTCGTAAGTTACCATTATAGCCGGGCCCGGCAGGGCTTGCCAGATGCTATTACAAAATTGTAACAAAAAGCTCGATTTTCACGTCAAAGTTCTGATGCTAAGAGCGGCAACATGTTAGTTGTGATTGTTGGTGAAACGTTTTTTCTTGGTTCTGACCTTTTTTAAATTGAAGAATAAGTTTCATATAAGTAATAATTGTATTAAATATATTTTTCGATCTATTTGCGCCGCGCTAAATAGGCAGGCGCCTATTTAGATTGTTATCAAAAGAAAAGAAAAATAAAAACACTTTCCAAGGTTTGTTAACTACGTCCCACAAAAATCCTTACATTTTCAACGTCCGCCCGAAATCCTGACAGGGACTAAAAATCCTGACATGACAGGACAATTCCTGACGTCTGGTAACACTAGCCGCTGGCCGGCTCGCCTCGTTTTATGCCGTTTCGGCCGAGGTGCAGTCACCTGTGACGATTAGCATATGGTGCTGCCACTGTACGGTCCCAGGGCTGGGCGAGACTCCCCAAGCCTGTTGTTGACTTTGACTGGTCACTTTGTGTTCTATGAAATTGATGAAGTGATACTTTTGTAAGGATGATTTATAATAATTATCTTTTATTGGTTTATGGAAGCGTCGGTGGCCGAGCGGTTAAGCATCCGACTCGTAAGCGAGAGGTTCCGGTTTAAATTACTCTTTTCTGAGTTATGTACATTAGTTGAATTCTGACCGATGCTCTTACAGTGAGGGAAACCATCGTGATGAAACCTGCACATTCAGGCGACTGAATTTGTAACCATGATTCAATCTGGTCAGGTTCTCCTGGTAGCAGGGTCACGGAGGTCAGAGCAGGCTCCACTTTAATTACCTGATCGCCAAATCCTGAATGATGGTCTAGGCGGACCCCGGGCCCTCGTGCTCGAGAGTGCAACCGGGACATTATCGTCAAGACCTTTTTTTTTTAATGTTTTGAGGTTTATGTTACGTACAGTATTAAAGTACTGCTACACAGGGATATAATGGGAATTATAATATCTATGCCTAAACCTGCTGGTATCATTGACACGCCGAGTCGGATGCGAGAGCCAGCGGCTTACGACGCTAAAACAACGAGGACTGGGCGAAGTGGATGAAGGAGTATCCGCTAATTTACTAGGTTCGGTCGAATTATAATCTAAATGTAGCAAAATATCAAAAACACGTAAAACTGCCATTAAGCTGTAAGTGCGATCAATTTACAATTTACAATTAATCAATTACATAGCGAGAGTGAAAATTACACTGTTCCTAGACAAGCATGCTTCATCTTTGGCCGCATCGTAACGTACCAGCAGGCATGCCTGCCTAGTAAAATGTAAAAAAAATAATTATGAAACTATTCAAACACAAAATAAAATGCTTAATAAAACTGCTGTAAGTAATTAAACTACATAGAGTGATTAGCCAGCGCAGGCTCCGTTCAGGAATTTCCTGTCAAACATAAAGTAGGACAAGTTTTTGCACGAAGCATGTGTTCCTTTAAAATCAGGTTTTTGGCAGCTGGCAATCGGCCGTCATTATCAAGCCCTACAGAAGCAAAACCTTACAACTTTGTCGGTAATTGAATTTTGTGAAAAATAAATAGGTTAATAAGGCAGGTGCGCAGGGACTGAGCCGCGATTAAAATACATACCGTACCTATCCTACCTATAGCGTATTGAAGGATTATCAGGACCGTGGCACGTGGGATAATGTAGTCTCTGCCTATCCCTATACAGGAAAAATGCATGGCGTTGTGTATGTACTAGCATATTTTTTTTACGTATTACCTATATAAGTACCTACTTTGTTGGTAAAAAAAAAAAATAAGATAGCCATGCTCTACAAACAACTACATAATATCAAAATTAAGATATTGCTAAAACCCTTCCCCTGAAATAGAGTAAAATAATGAGAATGAAATAAGTAGGTACCTACCTATGTTAATACTGATTAATTTTACAAGATAATTTTCTATCATTTATCTAATTAGTAGTATTAAACAAGTAACTATAGACCGATCGCACAACTGATAGATTCATACAAAAAACTTACTTCCCTGCCCCGCGCCTTCGCATTCACCCCCAAAACAAACCCGAAACACTCCCCTCCCGCCTACCTCACCGCGAGAAATATACCTACCAGCAGTTGTCTGGTCGATTTATATCTCCCTAAATCGAAATCTCTATCCTGTAAGTAGTAGTTATCTCAAAAACATTTTACGTTCAATAGCCGCCACAACAAATCCCTTGCACACCTATTAGCGTCTAACTAACAACCCAAGCAAAAACTGCAAAACCTCCGCTATTACGCTTGATATATTCATATTGCTGCTTTTATTCCCTCTCATAGATCTGCCATATACCCAAGTCTAGTCTAGCAACTAACAAGACAAGTGTATTTGCAAGTAAATGTCTTTTTCGCCTCCAAACGGGTGGTTGCTAATTCCACACGACCATTTGCCGAGACTCGATCCCAGAAGGGCCATAAGGAAACGTACTGCACACATATTAAGGCGCGTGTGACTAGGAAACGCTGTCTCTTTTCTCATTAAGGCTGTGACTGCGCCACTTTGCAGATAGCTTGTTTGTGCCCGTGAAATAAGTAAAAATAGTAGTACAGGTGCAGCGTCGGTGGCGTTGTTAAGGTTCCACTCGTAAGCGAAATGTCACGGGCTCGAATCTCAGTGCTGCCATGTATCAATTACTCTTTTCTGTACATTTGTTGAATACTAACCGATGCTCTCGCGGTGTGCTCTTACTTTGTCCGCTTAAAATTCAGTTACGTCATAACAGCACGGCAACTAGGTATCTACTTTAGGGGGACCCCATGCCCCCGTTTGTTGCAGGGATTTAACGCCAACATGATAATGAACTACGCATATATTTTGATATTTAGGATAATTCTTAATCAAGCTTATAAACTATTTGTGTTCCAAATTACATCCAAATTCATTAAGCTGATTTTGCTTGATTGAGTAAAAAACATACTTTGTAGTAGAACTACATAGTAAGAGATGGATTACTAGTGGGATACGATAATCATGATGACCATATGGACCATAACCACTTCAAGAAAATTTTTGCTGAAAGAAAAAACCTTTGCTGTTTCAGCAACATACAAGTTACAACATACAAAGATGGCCTAAGAAGCCGGATAACCCGGCCTAAGAAGAACTCGTCTTTGGTCTTTGATCTGCACTTGAGCTCTTCAATTGTACAATATACAGCAAAAGTAATTCTCAAATGAAAAATGTTTTTTCATAACAAGCTTTTATCGCGCGGTATAGTACTCATTCCAAAGAGTTCTCTTGTTGCGTTCAGTAGTTACTATGTTCACCATCATCAGACCTTGAATATTACCTAGGATCATTTGGAATGGTCTCGATGAAGTACTATACACTTCATCGTGACCATTCCAAATAATCTAAATACGATGCGATTGCGATTTAAAATTCTTATGACCACCTTCCGACTCCATCATCAGACCAACTCTTTGGTAATGGTACCATATCGATGCATTGTCATCCAAGTTATATAGGTATACCAAATTTCAGCTCAATTGAATACCGAGAAGTGGATCAAATAAGGCTTGAAAGAACACATTACATAAAAACATTGCAAGATAGGAATTTGTAATAAAAAATCAATCTGTTAGTTATGTCATTACAATTATTTATTGTAACAGGCTACATAAGTTATCAACTATTTTCAGATAAAAAATATTGCAGATATTTAGTAGATATTACAGGAGTAATAACAATGACAAGTATAGGAATATACATGTCGGATGCTTAAGTCAAATGAGCGGCTTACGACGCGAGGATGCCGAAGACCGGGCAAAGTGGAGAAGAAAGAGCAGGAAAGCGGACCCTGGCAGAAGCCGGGTTTGACCGCTCGGATGATGATTCAAGTACAGACGTCGTGGGTAAATTAAGCGCATTAGCTATTTCAGCTTCGTTGTCTCTGTTCCACGGGTGTAGGTGTTATACGAAGTCTAAACGTTGTGCATGTGTCACCCTCGCCGACAATACTTTTTAAATCTTTATTCTTTGAGGTTTCCTCACGAAGTTAAATTACTTTTAGATATGTAAAAAGAACATTAATTCATACGTTGGTAAAGATCACATTAAAACAGGTAGCGCATTGTACACCTCGCGTTTATTAATAGATAGTTTACAAAAGAAAACAATAGTTTTCATAACAAATTATAAGCTATCCAAATACAAAACATTAATTTACTAGGCAATACATCTATTACTGTGTTTGCAAAAGATTCTAAACAAAACATTTCTACAGAATGCCTGACTGATTTCCCTTTGTCTTAAGAAAATATAGCTATTAAAAATACAACTACAATGCATTTCAATGATTCATTACTATGATGTATATTCATACCTAATGCCACAGTAATATAACGGAGAGTACAACAAATACATACATGTATAAATAATACAATACATAAAGTCACCATAATCAACAATATATTTCCAAAGTAAATCTTATCACTAATAGGACCATTAACTAAAACTATAATGGAATTAGGAAACAAAAATGATACCTATTTTATATTTACATATGTATATACAACTTTAAAATAAACACAGTGTCACGTTAGTGGTGTGATCACACTAGCCCATTCTTCCAAACAAAAACGTGTAGAAAAGTATAAAAAGTAGTGTAGAGTTAAAAAGTGCATTAAAAAGGCCCTCAGACCTTGAAACCCTATTAAACATTTAAATATTAAAGTGGATATTTAATACCTTGCAAAGTTTCTCTGAATATAGACTCGTGCTTAATTAAAATGAAAGTGAACAAAAATATTGTTTAAATAAAGAAGAAAGTAACCAACGAAATTCCTTAAACAACTTTCATGTCTTTATCAGTACGCAAAACTTCGATAAATTTTAAGAATACTTTTCAAAAGGATATCGCGTGACGTCAAAGGTAAGTATTTACAATAATTTATGTAACGTCCATAAATTTTGCAGCGCATTTACTTCACATGTGCACGTATTTAGCGTTTCCTTAATTACAGGTACAAAATACTATAAATTATTACTTAATTAAACTGTCTCTCATTTTACATTCCTTGACAATTGAAAAGCGAATTAACTTCCATTCTTGGGTCTTTCTTTGCCGCCTTTCTTCCAAACATCGACTATGACAAAGACGAAAGCTTTCTGCTGTATGCCAGAAAGGGTGAAACTCCCGTCGAGGAGTAGACAAGAATCCAAAAGCTATCCGCCAGGTGATCATATACTCAGCGAGGGGCGTTTCTTCCTGACACTCTTGCTGCTGAGACCGAGGATGGAGCCGATCACCTGTTATAGAAAAGAGTACGTGATAGTAGGGCACACAATGATTAGATAGTTTCTTTGGACAATGCCAAAGAAATCAGGAAGTCAGGGAAGGTAAGTTTGTTGTAAAATTTAGCACTGGGATACCCAAACCTCTATCCAAGTGTAAGGAGATGTTGAAAGAGCTCCATTTTCAGCTGTGGTTGGTTATACAGGTTGTTGTTGATGATGATGAATGACTGAAGTTCCAATTGACCTATCGACTGTATGAAACCTCGACACCAGCCCAAGACTCCGCCAAAGACACATCAAAAACCCTTCGCTGATAGTTTTTAAGCCAACCTTGGACACGGAGTAGGCGGCGAGCTTCCGGCGGGGCGCGGGCAGCAGCAGCGCGAGCGCGCGCGCCTCCCGCAGCAGCGCGTGGAAGGCCAGCGCCGCGCCGGCCGACGACTCCGCCGCGGACACCTCGTAGAACTGGCAGCCGAACCGCAGCGACAGCTCCTGCCCTTCTTCTGCGTGGATCTCCCTATACCAACACATAAATTTGGTGTCATCCTGGCGTCCATTTTGGTTGTACTCACGCGCGATGCGCGATATCGAGGCATAAATAATGTTGAGTGTTTGAAACTCTTACATCAGCTGGACAGCCTCTGCTGTATATTCAACTCTTTATTCGTTAGGATTGCATTCATTGATTTCATACGAACTGTCGACCGTCCAAATAAGTTAATCTTACAATTTTCTTTGGAGTAGAATGTTGATGGAGTGACTTGCATCGTATTTGTCAGAATAACCGCTACATCGGCAGTCAATACTGTGTGCTATGAGGTCTGCACATTGCGACTTTCTAAGCTGGTGAGGCGGTGACCTTCATTCTGCCATTGATATGTTCAATTTTGACCGTATCACGTATATAAACTACTATCGCTCCCAGAGTCGCTAAACTGCGAAAATTTCGAGAAAAAAGTTCCCAATTCCTGCGGCGGACGATGCTTCATTTTAACCACAATGTTAGATGATTTGACAACATCGCTTCCTTGTCCTAAATCTTGATGAGGCCGTTATGAAGATGAACCATGGTATCTACCATGCCCATTATACATTTTTATCAAATGCTTGTCAAATGTTATTCTAATTATGAACTGTACCTATATGTTACCCACTCACCTCGCATGTTCCAAGTCTCTCTTGTTTCCTAGTAGCGTTATTGACGTGCATCCAGGCAGTCTTGTCCGCTCCAATAGTGCCAACATCTCTGAGGCCGCGTGGAACGAACACCGGTCGCAGACCGAGTATACAACAACGAACGCGTCACCCCAGCGGAGATGTTCGGCTAGACAACCGCGTTTCTAAAGACAACATAGAAATGTATTAGATTAACCATTCACTGACTATGTAGTAGAGTTTAGCACTTAAATCTTCTATTCAACACACTTAAATCTTATATACAAGCTAAACTCCTTGAAGGGCAGAGTGAATAGGCTGTGTTTGGACAGGCATGCTCCACCTTCTGTCGCATCACGCTTACTATCAGGTGAGATTGCGGTCAAATGCCCCTTAGGCTAGGTAATAGGCTAGGTAGGTAGTTACTAAGTATCTAGTATTAATAAATTTACGGGTGTTGTATGGCGACTAATGTCTTAGAGGCAAACCAGATAGTTCCTCCATAAAGTAGAAAATGGACAGTAGGATTTTCATTTTTATTGTGAATAAAAAATCAGATAGGTTCTTCTGATGGGATTTGGTCACCTTCGTCTACCATCGTGCCGGCCTTTGAGCTAGTGGTAGTGCAATGGTATAATTGTTCTGAACTGATTAAGAAGACGCTCAAGACCAGCCTCCATTAAATAAAAAATAAATAAATATTCGTGGACAAATTCACACAGAGCCTCACCTCACCTAGCCCCAAACTAACCATTGACCAGAAGACACAGAATATTTTAGTAATCGTACTATATTGGAATCCTAAGATATGAAGGAATATATCTACGAACGTAACTCACCGAGCATCCACACGTATCTAACACCTCCACTTCAGACGTTGCTCCATCGAATGCAACGCGGTGTTGGTAAAGGAAGTCTGAAACAATAGTACAGTCGATAAACATCCAAAGTAACCTTTCAACGCGCTCCAGATATCGGCCTCGGCCCAAAATTTACCAGCAAATGCTATCGTTCATGAGCATCTACATTGTTGCTCACATTCTACTCAACACGAAAGCAAATTTGGAATGATACATTGCATGTATTGTGGTTATTATTGCCACCACAAAGTCACCGTTATATTTGTGGCTGTAAGCGCTTTAAAAGAAGCTTCGAGTACGTATCTTAACAATACCGCAATTTTTTTTATTATTATTAAATAATTAGGTTTATTTTTAAAGAGAGTTTTATTTATAGAATTTTAACGTAATGTTACTTCTGTAAATGTTTATTATTAAATGTTATTTACATACTTAAAATACCCATTTTTACTTAGACGATGGACGGAATAAAAATTAAATTTAAATACCATCACAGGGCCCTAAACTGAACGAAATAATTTCAACTAAATCAAGTACAGGACTCTAAAAACCTTTTTACAATGTCCAATTAAGCTAATGAGCGGTATTGCAAGTCCATCGACGGCACTGCTTCACCGGGCCAGGCATTAGCCCCCTCGGTGGTACAAGAAAGGTGTCGCTTTGCTTTGAAATTTTCTAATTAACTTGGTTGAGTAAAGGTCGTTGTCCGCGGCGGCGGCGCCAGAGCCCGCGCCTTGGCGGAGTTGCGCCGACGCAGTGCCAATTTCGCAAATAAACCGCCCATTGGCAACCACTTTTTGGCATACTGCAAGGGCCCTCATACCTGTCGGCTCGGTTACCATTTGTCTTTCACACTCCATTGACATTCTCAGCGCACATATCCAGTTAGCCGACGGGCCGAATAATGAAGACAGGGTTTTGGGCGTTCTAATCGATTCTGATTCGATTTTATTACACACTGGCACGCATGATGTTTCGCAGTCTGTGTTAGGATGTCTTAAAATTAATATTTTTGCTTTATTAACACATACCGCCAGTAGAACTGTATTCCCCGATGTATCTCTTCGTTAGATATCGGACCACGATAGCTGAAACAAAAGAAACCATTTTGAAATAAATTGTTAAAACCCTTAAGAAACGATTTCTTCCGATATAGACAAATTATGAATTACGGCCTACAAAAGGTATCCATCGTACGAATGTGAATAGAAGGGTCGGTATAGGGGGACATATTATACTGATCAGATAAATGATCTGCTCCAAAAAGGCCAAGTTTAGAGTACCCAAAACCGGCGTAAATGCATGAAAAGATATATGAATGTGGAAGAGGCAAGAGTGGTGTGTCAGGATCGTAGCTTGCGGCACTCGATACTCTCTGCCTACCCCTAGGGGATACAGGCGTGAGTGTCTATGTATACCTATATGTATAGACAAATAAGAAAATTATGAACACAAATCCATCAAACCCACAGCCACTTTTAAAGATCCCCATAAAAATAAATAAATAGAAAGAAGATTTCTTTAATGAGTTAGAAAGCATGAACTTCATTAGCGATTGGTAAGAGTTCACGCTTTAATCACAGCAATGAAACATATCGGTGGTTAGGAATACAAGTTTGGAACACGGGGAAAGCAGCAATTAGTGGGCGATCGCTTGGAGGTGTTACAAAACTCCTGAATCAGTTTGCCAGTACACGACCAATTAGGGTGAAAGCAGACAAAAGGGCTCCAAGTGCTAATATAATGAAATTACGACTGCTCCCCGGACAAGAACAAGCTCAAATGCGGTCTTAAATAACTGTAATTATCGATAAAGTTAGATTTATTTCGTACGGGATTGTATGGAACAGTGCTTAAATCGTTATTTTACTCAGTGGTGGTGTTTCTTATAATAATGACTGAAGGTTTTGCTGAAACGTCCTGGATAATTTGATTGTTTTCTTTATCATGTTAAATGATGCTATAATGAAATTATAATCATCTTAGCGTCAATATTCCGGTTGGGCTCTCACGGGCGATTGTCCGCTTTGACAATGATCCAGTATTTGGAAAATCAGATAATTACAGTGGAGCGACTGCCATTTGACCTCCATGGTTGTGATGCTATTACGAAATTAATAATACATAATTATTTATCGCTACACACCTATTTACTTCTAGACCGCGCAGTGAATTTAACGCAAGTCAATACCCGATTAATACAGCAATGCGCTCGCGCAAGCGCCACGTAATTGGATAAGGGAAATAATTTTATTCAGAAACAAGCGTAACTGATATTTTAACTACATTTTATCACGTTCTAATCAGAAACGAACAGGCGTTGAGAAATTTCCAGGCGTACTTGTAAATTGCGAAGACTGATTCTGTATCTAAGTAGTTGCTTCGAGTTGTAAACTATCCAAATAGACAAGATAGAATAATATATTGATATTTAAAGAACATTTACCGACGGCCAGCCATAATTTGCAATTTTAAAACGTGATAAAGTAGAAGACGGTGTCCTATTTCACGTCGGGGATAGCCGCAGACCGAATGGAAAGGTTTTTACGCAACAATCGACAAAATGAGAATTTATCATACGCCAGGTTAAAATGAAGGCCCGAGAATCGCATGCGCGTAATGTATATTAAAATTTATGCGGGACATCGATAGAAAAGCTACTCGCAACAGACGTTGACCGTATAAATGTCGGTTCGGAATTTGCGGCCAGATAGATGCCGCGTGAAATACGCACGCTTATTACGCGGATAATGGTCGCGCAGCAGTATCTGTGCGTCACATCTCATCAGCTGGGAAGCTTTATGGTTTACGCCAGGTGCGAGATTAGCCGGAGTCACGGCCGGCCTTAGGCTGTTGAAGCTTGTTGTTGAAGGAATATGGACCTGAGTTTTTATTATCGGTCTACAATGATTTCGTTGATGACATTTGTGAAATGACTCATCGTCATCATGCTATAATCCTAGCAGTCAATCAGGATTACTGCTTTTCTTCTCTTTCTTAATTACTTCCATGCACTTTGGTGTAATAACTAATGTGAAATAAAAACAACAACAAAAAATTACTTTTTCTTTGCTTAAGGAAGCACATTTACAGACAATCCACAGAAAAAGTGGCTAAAGTCGTCCGGGACATCTGCAACCTAAGTAAAGCTAATGAGGTGCTGGTCTCTCAGGTATCAGCAGATACGTTGTTTGAAGACCCCAAGGTTAAACGAAACTAGAGTAAACTATTAAGAAATATGTTTAAAGAATGTCGACGTCATTCCTGCATAATAGTTGTATGAAAAACTTGGATTGAAAATTTTACCTATGGGCATAAATTATGTATAGAATTTCCTACATCAAAAGTATCTTACCAGGTGCCGCTTAACTTGTATATTAGAATCTACAATCAATGAAAGATCACCACTTTCCCAACGAACGACGATAAATTTCTCGCCGTTGCACGAATCAATCGGCAAAGCATTGCCACACAACTTAACCCAGATTTATTATGCGTTCGGGTGTTATCTGTTGCAGCCGCGTTGTGGATCACCTTGAACCGCCGCTATCAGAGCCAGCGAAAGTGCTCGTTAGTGTAATTGGTGCGATCGCCGAGCGCAACTCGGCTGTAAGACGGTGGACGCGGCTCTGCGCGTACGCAGCTGACGGATCGTATTTGCAAAATGCTACGGAAAAGCCGATGCAAAAATCCGATTGTAGTGGAAACATCTACACATACCAAGAAATCTATAAAAAGGAAAAAATTCGTACGCTTCGTACGGGTCGATTCAAATTTATGTTCTGATACTGATTTCGGCGCTGCGAAAAAAACTGCACATCGGATAGTTCGGCTTCGAATAGTGTCGTTTCTGTAGCACACGTGTAAGTAAATATGAAGCAGAAACTGGCCGATGTGCATTAGTTACCGACAAAATTTTTACTTTATTGGTTTAAGTTTAAATTTAAACTAAATTAAGATTTGAAGGTGATATGTAGGGACTAGGCAGGTAGAGTTTTATAATGAAATAGCTTAGATTATTCCTTGAACTTTAAGCTTCCAAACTATCGAAATTGAATCAAAATCCATTTATTAGTTTTTTCGTAATGCGTGAACAGACAGACAAACAGACACAGAGTCAAAATTTTTGAAGTATCTTCAATGTACATACACAGCAATTTCATAGTTTTATAATAGATAGATTCCGATGCCGTCGATACGGGTTTACGTGTCTCGATAAGGGAACTTTTCTGTCTCTTCAGCTTGAAGCAAGCCCAGCGACGTTCATTCAATTACTTCGTGAGATCTGATGCACTTTCACTCTTGATTCAAGAAAGTTTTTGTATTTGTGCAACGTTTGTTTTCTTTCGATGTTGTTATTGTTTTAATTACTAAAATATTAATACCTGGTGTGGTAAGACAAGCTGGCCTAGTACCTATATGGACATGGAATCAGTAAAGGTTTTTTTTTAAATGTCCTATGTCTGTTCGCAAAGTGGGCAAAGAGTTATAATATGATAAACAGCTCCTTCCAAATATAATGGGCAATAACTGTTTTAATTTTTCCACCGAACCAGTTCTAAAAAAGCCGGATAGGTATATATTCTTCAAACCAATTCATGTTTTCATCTAGACCTACAAATATTATATAGAGTTATAAAGAGTCTGTAGTTTTGGAGATTGGGTGTAAATAATCTCTATACACAATAAATTCTGAAAATTCTTTCGGAATTGAGTAATCCACATTCATCCCAAGTGTCACAACAGGGTAGGTTTTTTTGATACCACTAAGGTGACCAACAAGCTTTTGGCCCGCCTGATGGTAAGCAGTCACCGCAGCCTATGGACGTTTGCAATACCAGGGGCATCACCCACGCGTTGCCGACCCCGTAAAAACCTTTTAACCCCTTTCTTGAAGAACTCCATGTTGTACTCTACAGGGAAGACCTATCCAGGTAGTAATTTATATTCCGGAAAAACATCGATCCCAGAAAATCTAATATTAGCAGAATTTCGGATGAAATAGCGAAACACTAATAATCCATAAAAGTAAACACGAACACTACTTATCACAAGTCATTCAGGTTCAAGAACGTGTAAGGGCGTACGCGAGCGTACTAACTGTGCAAACATCCTCATGTAAATGAAGTTGAACGTAATGTGCTCAGTGATACTGATCGACAGGTCACGCCTTACGCCGCCGGGTTGCTATGAGGCCCTGCGTTCGTTCCCAGAACTGAAACGAATGGGGTAATAAGATACGTAACGGGACAGCGGGTTTTAATCGAACTTGGAGATGGACGGAGGTTAAGTGAGAGCCCGATGAGTATAACCCTTGGGAAACTTCTCAAAGTTTAAACCAAGAGATGTGGAGCTAAATAACCAAAGAGATTAATTAACCTAAGAGCTTGATTGCCTGATAAATTATTGTAAGTCAATCAATTTGTGTCATTTTGTCAAAAAGAACGAGAAAATTGCTACATGACTACTACTGCTGATTTTGCATGTTTCGCAATCATATAGACTAGAAGCGTGTATGAGCGAAGTGGTGAGAAGATAATTTTAATAATAATTCTTAATCGTTATATAGCTATTCAGCTGCTCTTACTGCAACCTTTTTTCTTACTTTCGACATGGTCTGGAGGATAAAGCTTTAAGTTGAATTGCAACAATTGCTCTAATTGAAATGCATCAATGATTTAAGTAAATATAAAACATCAAACCGAAAAACGTATGGACCATTTACATGCCGAGAATACTCTAGGACAGCCATTAGAGACTGCAGCAAAAGCCAAATGTTAATTAGGAGCATCAGCAGAGGTGATCAAAGACACGACCGTCACAGCTCTCAACGCTACCGGAGCACCAGCTAATTGGGGTACTTTATTTACATTTTTAACCTCGAGGCTTTAATTAACGAATATCGACACATGGATCCTATATACAGATAAAAATTGCGATGCAGTGTACCGGATAATTGCTGCGAGAATGTCTTGTTAAACACGAGGATTGAACACAGATTCTTAAAGGACTCTTTAACACTTTCTCTTTGCATTGACAGGTCGACATGCTAATTCGGAAATTCGATTTCACTGATACAATGTAAAGCTTATGTCGCCATGTCACTTTGATTTGCTTAACCCAAAATCCTAGAAATGCTTCGCTGCTCCAGTTCTCACGAAATCGGCTTGATGAACGCGCTTTGGCACGCACCGTGTCCTTCTTCAATTATATTGCACTAATAAACTTCTGCATTATTAGGTACTTTACGTAGGAAAGTAAATTGTAACATGCGCTAAACAGGTGCGTAATGAACTGGGATCAACATATTCAACACTTTACTGATACATTTCCGACTATACGCCCGCTTCCTGGAAATAATTGTCGACCGGTACTTATTTCTATCTTACAGCTGCTACTAGCATTGTCAACATTAGATTTCTAAGAAGTTACAATGTAATCATCATATTTACTTGTATCAGTAATGTAAATAATGGGATTCGGGTTACGGGAATAACCTTTTCGGGTTTTACCGAGTTGGCTCCAAACTGATCTACTTATGAGAATTTTTGTAACAAAAATATCAGTTTCTAGTGAACCACATATTTTGTACTCGTGTTCATACTACTTTCATGTGTTCTGTGTTCATAACAGTTTCAATCTATTTTAGTCCCGTAAAATTGATTTTTACTAACTACCACTAAAATCTATTTTGATATTATTATTATAGGTTTATAGGCACAGAATACATTTATAGGTGATGTAACAATAATGCATTATCGCGAGCGTATTGTCATAGCGAAAACTGGCCTAGAAGACTAGAGTAACGCTACGCTAACCTTAGATCGTATAAATCACAGCTGCATTCAATGCTATTTAAGAGTTAAAAAGGCGATTTATGTTGCAATTCTCTTACGATCAGCATCAACTCCTGTGTGCCTCCGTTCCTAAATTGCCAAATTTGTTAGTACCAAATTCCGGCGAATTCGCTACACATTCCGCCGTCTGCGGAGCGGGCGCAGGAATGACGGCGCACGCGCCGATGACTCACAGCACTATAAATAACCTGCAATGCAGTTGACATTTGCGCGTTCCCGATCTATGATCCACACACGGATCAGTTAGTGGAAACACGCCGCTTTGGTTGATTACTGTGATGGTGTTGTGGAATGACTACCTACTCCAGTTAGTTCCAGGGTGAACTTGATATTATTATTTTTTTTACAGGAAAGCACAGTGTTTATTAACCACTAGATTATCAATTATAGATATACGCTCTATAAACCATTTAGATGTTTTCACATATAGAAAACTGAAGCTTGACTTGCCTTTACAATATGTTTCCAATTGTTAACAAATTGAGAACAAATAATTGTATAACAATTAATGTAATAATTTAGACAAAAGAAAACAACCTACCTATGAAGTAAAGAAACGTAAGATTGTCCAATATTATCCAGCAACATATTCCGTCTCACTAATAAAAAACTACTATTCAACGACCGTTCAACGTTTGATCAACATATGAAATTTTTTTATAAGTAGGTAAGACGGTTTATGTTTATCTATTTTGTCTACAAGTAGGAATCATGGGAGTTCCCGAATAGTAACGCGAGTCGTTTCGTAGCCGGCGTGCGGCCCAGATAACTCTCGCCCAGCTGTCACTGACGTTTAAACACTTCGATAGAGCGATGCTGTTGCAGTGAGTAGGCGACGGCGACGATGGCTGACAGGCATCGTTTAGGTGTGATTCACTGGACTAGTGTAGATTTTATTGTTGGTTTAACCCTACACGGAAAAGAACGGTGTTAGTATGTTAGTTTCAAGTGTGTATGTGTGGAGGAGTGTATCTGTGTGTGACATCGTAGGTCGAGAACGAATGGACCGATTTAGATGAGGTTTTCTGTAGGTCTCTTTAAGTGTGTTTAACCGCGATAGTTATTATCTTTATTTCGTTAAAATTTAGGTAGTATTTTAGGAAATATTGAATAATATCTCTGTAAACATTTAACGGCCCCTATTATTTTTCCGGGCTAAAAAGTGACATAAGCTGCAGCTTTTGAAAATAGGTTTAGTAGTTTCGGAGTTTCTTACCGCCAACATACAAACTCACAAACATGTACAAACTATTCATTTAAACTTAATGCACTATTACGAACATACTACTATTCCTGTTTATAATATTAGTATAAATGTAAAAATAAGAGCAGGAAGCATTTGATCACGACTCTCCCCTTACTTTACGGAGTCAGTGAAATAAAATATAGAAAAGGCTGACTTGAATGGCAGAAATCGGGCGGTTGCACATCGCCGCATTGCTGAACTCAATAACTTACGTCAGCTTAATTTTTTTACGGTTCCAGCAAAAATGCAAGTAAGAATTAACTTAAGAGACTTTCGCTCGTAAATTACGAGGTGTGTAAAAAAGGTGTTATGTAACACAAAGCTATCTCAGATATATTTCAATCGTCAGCGGAGATTAAACCATTAGGAAGATTTATGTTAAAATTAATACATTAATTTCTTAGTCAGAGATTGGGCTATATAAATTAATAATAACTGTCTCCGGACACTGGAATGTGGTGTATTCATGATCGCTTTTGATTTATATTCTTATTTATTTATTTAACATTTTATTGCACACAGTAAAATACATTGTTATGATCGGTTTCCCTCTCGGGGCGTTACGCACTTCGATCCGAACCCGAGGAAATGCTGTCAAGGGTTGTCACAGAACTATGTCTATGAGAGCTTACACACTTTGATCTACCTCCTTCCTGTGTCATTTTGCACATCTGGGAGATTGCGAATTGAATTCTGGCCTTTTGCGGGTCTGGTATATTGCGTACCTATTTAAAATACGGTCATTTGCGTATATGGTCATTTGCGTTTCTGATACAACGCTCCGAAAGGACTTATGCCTCGTCAATTTTATGTTGTCCGTTTATATTTTATGTTATTTTAATATTCACGCGAATTATTTCAAATGTATCCTATTCAGAGCCCCTGAGGGAAATAATGCGTTCAGGATCACCATGAACAGCGAATTTCGGTGTCGGAGGCCAATACCTATCCTCTTTTAGTCGCTGAGCCAGCGCACTAAATAGGCAATATATCTATACGAGTTATAAAACAAAGTTGCTTGCCGCCGTTTGTCCCGCCGTTTTCAACAATAGATAGAATAAAAACAGAAAAAAGGGTAGGTAAAGTAAGTGTACACTAACAAAGTTGCGCCGGGTCCACTATAATATGTTGAAGTTTTAATGACAAGGTCTCCTATACACGAAAAGGAGGAAATGTCATTAAAACTTAAACATAAAATGACAACCACAGATCTGTATTATCACGGATTCGGATCGCACGCAGTGCGTTAACGTCCACACAGTGGTGTTTGTAACTCACTTAGAGATGTAGTTTATTATTCAACTCTCGCCAAGCTATTATTTGCTCCAATTTGCATATTACAGCCGCAGCCGGATGGTTAAGTTAGCTGGTTAACTAAACGGCTAGCTTTTTGAGCAATTATTTAGTTGAAAATTTGCCAGTTTCATAAGATTTTAAAGTGATGTTGAAAGAACGATATTGCCTCGAGTTAACGCAGCTCTTTCACACATTGTTCCAATGCTAACCTACCCACAATAACTTCAAAGTATAATAATAGAATGCATTAGGTTTCTATTCGGTTAGTTTAGGTTAGCATTATGACAATGAATGAAAGAGCTCCGTAAACTCGAGGCAATATCGTTCATTTGACTTTACTTTCAAAGTTCATGAATTTGGGCAATTTTCAATTAAATAACTGCTTAAGCCGTTTAATTATCCGGCTAATTTAACCATTTGGCTGCGACATATACATTATCAACATCATCACCAGCGAACTGCAGTCTACTGCTCGACAAAGGCGTGCCACATACAGACAATATATCGTCAGTAGTTGACACTTTGTGTTGTGCAATTATGAACTATGGAACTAGTGTATAAAAGTGTTTTAATCTATAATATAATATTGTCTGTCGCTGTCAGGCTTTTTAACCCCCGACGACAAAAGCCCTTCTTATGTATTATAAGTGGCTTTGTATATGTGTGGATATGTGTGTCTGTCTGTGGCATCGTAGCTCACAAACAGATGGACCGTTTTCGATGCGATTTCGTTAATTTGAAAGGCAGTTTAATTGAGATGGTTCTTAGCTTTGTTTCAATAAAATCGGTTGAGTATTTTAGAAAATATTTGAGTATATGTATACTAAGCCGTGGATTATCAGCTTTTCTATCGGTTAGGTTATTGCGCATTTACTCTCCACATCCGGTCGCCAGTCAAACACATCGCAAAACACATGAAACAACAAAACTTTGAAAAATGTCGGTCGAAACTTCAAAGGACGAGGACAATTAATTTTAATTGGTACCACAACATCAAGAGCCCATCTTCCTCGCAAACAAATTATCAACATCTCCAAAGCTCACTCACCCACGGCACTATAAAAGACCGATAAATCACTGTATAATGAACGGTTATTTATTCAAGTGTCTATTGCTCAATAGTCATTGGTAATACTCTTACTTAATACTATGTAATTGTTATGTTAATACTTTGAGAGGCCGCCAAAAATGAAGACTTGTAATAAATCAAATTTTTCTCTCGACTTTCTCTTGGATTTGTTATTAGTTATATTCGGCTGCTTACCTAATATCTTGCAATTAGGTATTGAAGTCGGTTCGTTGTGTGATCTAAAGATTTACATTTCGATTGAATTGATTTTTTGTCAAAGGTCACGGACTATCTAGACTATACAGACTAGGAAAAGTAAGAAATTAGGTATTAAGTAGTAGACTGGTTTTTAATTAACTTTATTTAGAAAAAATAAATTTTTAAAGCATCTACATTACTCACATCAGCCTACTAATAACTAAGTAGTTAGTTATGAGTCCTGGTCGACGGTAGCCGCTTTCCATCAGGACCGTTCATCCAAGTGCCTCCCTAGACAATATAAAAGAGAAGGTACCTAGTTGTATATTTAAAGTTTATTTTTAAGAACACCTTACGTAATACAATAAAAATCCCTAATCTTAAAAAAATTCACTCAGGTCCCTCTAGTAGTCGTAGAAGTTGATGTACCTAAGAACCTTCTTCAAGATCTACGTCCAGGGACATTCAAAATTCATTCAAAAACCGTATCACTATATTACCAAAACGCCGGCACACCATTGTGTCAAGCGGAAGCCATAACTATTACTCAAGTGGCTTGCCTAATATTATCAATTGTTATTATGTTAATATTCAAGTGTACCCCAAAACCAGACAATAAATCAATTTCACTGGGACTTTCGCCTACATATTGTTTATACTTTCTATTGCATGAATAAAATTTATTACTATATCAAATAGTAGCATTTCACACGTCCATAACTAATATTAATGGTCGATTAGTGATTTGTTATGTAAAGGATGACTTATTAGTACAAGTATCGCATAATTGCGAGGCTTGATCTTCGCTCAGGTGGCTCCTAGAACGTCTCTATTTGAATGTTAATGGTATGCATGTGATGGGTGTGCGAACGACTTTATTTGTTAGTTAATTTAAATGTTTGTTGTGTTTATTATGTTGTGCTTGCGTAATTCTTATAGGTACTTTCAATTAGATATCTTTATGTAGGTATTAGATAAGTAATCGTGTAATCACAGTGGTTTCAATCTAGGTAAGTATGATCGTATAGTATTTATAGTATTTATTATTTGGGATTAAAATTGTGGTGTACACAAGGCCAATCTAATACTTAGGTACTGGCTTTACAAGTATTGTCTCATACATTCAATACTACCAATCTTCAGAATCAGAGGCATTAAAAGGCTAAGATCTCGACCCTAGACGTAGCGGCCTCTTCTATTACCTCACACCAACAGCCCATAACAGTCCACTGCTGCACTTGAAGCTCATGATAGCTTCGTCATAATCTCCACGCTTAGCAGGGTTGGAGATCCCAGTGTTAAGAGAAATGCTATTTTGATTTAGTAATTATGAGTCGTAAGCGAGAGGTATCGGGTTCGAATCCCGCTGCGGCCATGTACCAAAGAGACTTTTCTGAGTTATGTACATTAGTTGAATTCTAACCGATGCTCTTACGGTGAGGGAAAACATCGTGATGAAACCTGCAAATTCAGGCAACTGAATTTGTAACCATCATCCAATCTGGTCAGGTTCCCCTCGTAGCAGGGTCACGGAGGTCAGATGGTAGTCGCTCCATTGTAATTACCTGATCGCCAAATCCTGGATCATGGTCAAGGCGGATCCCGGGCCCTCGTCCTAGAGAGCACATCCGGGACATTAATGCTAAGATGATTATTTTTTAATTATGAGGTTATCGATTTGCAGGGTTTCCCTTGACAAAGATCTTAGCAGTAGCATAGCATCAAGTCCTTCGAGTTACGGCTATCGTACAAGGTGACTACCGCGTCTGAGAGGCTCACCTGCTAGAACTCCATAGACTAGAAACTAGACAACAGCGTTTTATCTTCAACGCCTACTTTAAAACCAGTATGTTTAAAGTTTTAAATTGAACCACTAAAACGCCAATGGTGGCAATTGCCGCCAGTTGTCGGCTATGCGAGTACAGTAGGGTAGAGGGCGTAGCGAGACATGCGGTGGAGTGGTGAAGTGGCTATGTGCATATAAAGCCGATGGCTGATGGCAAGGGTTCTCGAGTGGCTACCACAACGGCCCTTCATCAGATAGATGGATGACCTCGCAAAGGTAGTGTGAGGCTGATGGAGGCAGGAGCACATAGCTGATTGGTGTGGACGGTGTGAGGGAAACTATATGGCAGTGGGCGTCCAACAGCCGAGATGATGATTAGTTTAAACACAGAGTTCTTTAACAGTCTTTGACAGGCGTGGAGATTTTGGCATAATTTTCTGCTAATATAAAGGATGTTTAAGTCCAGCAATGGACGATTCTGTAGATGATATTAGCTCAGGTTGAGGTTTCAGAAAATTTCGAAGGAGAGCCTTGTGAGATTTTTACGATCTGTCTTGGGTACCACGAATTTTTATTAGAATAGTTTTCTGAACAGAGTCTGTTAAGTAGTCTTTTTACCTTTTATTAATAAAAGTTTAAATATTTTTTATAAGTAAATATTATTAGCAGGAAGTGTTACTTTTGTCAATAATACGTGGTCGATTTTTATCGAGTCGAAAATTATTCATAACTCATTGTTTGCCTTTGGCCTCAACCTCGATTGACAATTTGCAGTAACTTCCTCGGAAGATGACTATTCAGTGTCGAGACTGTGAACTGTTTTATGTATAGGGGAATTATGTCTACCAAGCATTAATTTATGGAGCAACGCTGAGTTATCATCTCACCAAAACAGGCTACCAAACAATCACAGGGACACCTCCATAAACAATCCATGACACATGCGTCGCTTACGCGGCAGCCACGCTTAGTATTTATCCACATTTAATATCCACAAACATCCACGAATACTTCAGTGAACAGTCAAAGTTCATTTTTAGCTATGCCTATGTGCGTAGGTGGTCGTGATTAATGTAAAAATAGCTGGCGAAAGAATACTCGTCACCACGTACTACGCTGTATTCGTCATTGTACTCCTTTGTGCGTGTGACGGTCATCGTCACGGCGTTAAACATTGATAAAATTGTATCATTCTGTGCATGGATGCGCTGGATAGCTTGTGTAGGAAGTCTATCTTTTAGCTCCCAATGCAAAGACGGGTATTGTACCTTAGTTTTTCGCCGACGATACGTCACTTTATTTATTTCTTTAATTAGGCTAGTTAGACATTTGAGCGCCATCTCACCTGATGATATGTGACAATGGGGCCGAAGATGGAGCGGGCCTGTCTAGAAACAGCCTAATCACTCTAGTCTTGAAGGTGTCCAGACTATAATGATCAGGGAACGTACTCGCAGGCACCGTGTTCCATTCCTTAGCCGTACGCGTTTTGATGCAAACCGGTTCGTGCGGATAGTTGAAAGATCCGCGACATAAGGATGAAGCGTCATAGATAAAATTAATTTGTACGTCACTCCGTTAAAGATAGAATTCACAACGCAGACTACGTCTGCTGTGTGCATGTCCATCTGGTTCGGTCTGTTCATGTCGTAGTTTATTGGAGGGACTTGTCTCAGTTCCCAACAATCCACTGCTGGACTTAAGCCTCAACCCCTAGCGCTTGCTTGTATTGGTAGAGGCACTGAGAAAAAAAATACTATGTACAAGTAGAGGGCTATGCTATAATCTCCACGCTTGGAAGGCAGGTTGGAAATCGCAATGCTCCAGAAAAATATTGTACAGAAATGCTGCTGCCCATTAACTGGTCTATGGAGGTAATACTTGGCCTTCCTCTATCACAGTAGTCGCCTTTTACGACTCTCATCAATGGATGGGTTTGGTGCTAGATGCCACTCTACAGCTCATCACACAGCCACTTCCTAATCATCACAGCCCATAACAGTCCACTGCAGGACTTAGGGCATCTCCCACGAAAAAGGAGGTTATTGCCATAATCTCCACGCTTGGCAGGCGGGTTGGAGATCGCAATGATATAAATATAACAATGGAAGACGCTGCTGCCAGTTTTCCAGCCTACGGAGTCTCTAGATCTTATCCTCGCCTCGAAAACATTAGTCGCCTTGTACGACACCCACAAGTTTAAGGGTTGGTGCTATTCTACTCTGCCGGACACCACACGTCCACACTTCCTAATGTTTGTAAGTAATTTGATGACGGAACGTATTTTTTAAGTTCCTTTTTTTCTCTTATTGTCCAGGGAAGCTACTAGGCTAACAGCCACTAATTACCTACTTCCCCAATAAGTTACCTAAGGAACAAAATCGAAGACAAACTAAAGCCAAGATGAAAGATATAACTATTGATTTGTGAATCGTTAATCTTTTGCTGTCAATGTAAAGTCGATTAGAACAAGATCTATTAATATCAATTGAGAGTTTTGATTTGACTGAGTTTCACAATAATAAAACGTCGAATTTGTATGCCATTTATCTTTGAATGAAACTATATACTAAATAAAATTTCTTCTCGTTCAGATTGTTTTGTCTAAAGTACGAATACGTAAAATTATGTTTTTCGTCCATTGGAGTGGTCCGACTAGGAAAGTACCTTACTGAATACCGCAGCAAAAGCCAGTAGTAATAAAATAAACATCTTGGCATTAATGTCCCGGCTGTGCTCTCGCGCGCGAGGGCCCGGGGTCCGCCTTGACCATGATCCAGGATTCGGCAGATCAGGTAATTACAGTGAAGCGACTGCCATTTGACTTCCGTGACCCAGTTCAGTCGCCTGAATGTGCAGGTTTCATTACGATGTTTTCCCTCACCGTAAGAGCATCGGGTGTTCAACTAATGAACATAGCTCAGAAAAGAGCCATTGGTACATGGCGGCAGTTAATTTTACTAAGTGTAGTACATTTACTTAAATGGTTATAAGAATATTTTCTAAGAGATGCTATGGATCGTTAACATTATGGGAACGTAACTTAAAATATGAGGAACAAGATTAAAATCCTTGTTGCATTATAATTTAAATACTTTCATTATTATCCCAACAAGCGTGTTACAGGAAATTTATTGCTTTGGTATTACTAATGATAAGTACCTCTATGAAAGTTTAATGGCCAGACGAAAATAGCATCTATGCAATCGACGGAAAGATCCATTGCACTAAATAGATAACACAGGCAATGTTCTGTTATCAGACGTTGGTTGTTACAAAGATTGAAACATGATAGCACTTCTATGTCAATAGTTCATTTGTTAGAAATACAAACGTGTATAGATAGTAATATTGTTTATTTCTAAATTATTCCATTGTTTTAAAATGTACGTAAATTGTTTATGACGTGGTATGACTCAAATATCTATTAGTCTATTGAGTACTATTTTATTCTTATGCTTCAATTGCACATTTTTAACTGACATAATGTTTGCTGTTTGTTTATTTTCATGTTGTTTTATGAGAACACTAGTTCTAACGTCATAATAAAAACTCGGAATAAATGAAGCTCAATTGACTAGGTAGGGTTGTCTTGCTAACCCCTGTTATAGTTTTTCACGACAATATTGTATCTTCGAAGTTGTAAGCATTGTATTTTTTTTAATACACGAAATGTTGCGACTCCATAAACAAAAGCAGTGTAAAAACTAAAGAACTAAGAAGAAGTTGCTAGTAAGCATTGTAGTTTAAAAAATACACACGAAATGTAGGGACTCAATAAATTTGATTATAGAAAGAAAATACAAAGAAAATAATATAATGAAAGCACCAACCGACAGCCGCAATAGCCCTAAATTAACGACCAACTTATTAACACAGGCACTCAAACGAACAAGAACAAAACACGTAACTAATTGCCCATAATTAAATTAACTCCCAAATCCTCCCGAGGTTATGTTCCCAAAATCCATCATGGAACATTTAAGCCATTAGTAGTAATTGATTTCGGCATCCCCGCATCGGAGCGGCTCTCGAGCCAATAGGCCATAACAAAACAAAAAAGAAGCAACTTCGACATCAACGCACTGTCCAGTCTAATCAGGCTGCCAGACGATAAAAAAACACTTTCATCCGATAAAAATTAGGCATTCCTGCAACATTAGTCAGTGCATGTCAAATTAATGACCTGCTAATTTCTTACCTGATTTGCCGCATCGCGGGCTACCCAGCACCACCACTCTTATTCTATTTACCGTCATCTTCATTTGTCAAACACAACACTAGAACAGTTCCTTTACTGGATTTTTACTCCTTTTTTTAAATTTAAAACAGCCAGTATCGTTGCATTTGTCGATCCCGAAATTCGCGCGCTGATACGACCGTAGCAGTGAGACGCGAGCGGTCGACGCACCTGCCAGCGGCTGACTGCTGGCCACAGACCAAATTGGCGCGGTCACATCACGTCATGCATTATGTGAGGCGTGTGGTATGTGTATCTGTATCATAGTGTTTTTGTTGCGGCTCTATGTCAGGGCTATTGTGTGATTTGCCGTGTCGGGTGCTTCAGATGGTCTTTTCGTGTGGTTAAGGTAATTTTGATTAGAGTTTATTGATCATTTCTGAAAGATATCGGTGGTAGGACCCTGTCAAGGCTGGTGAGTTTTTTTGGTGCTACACAGTGATTAACGAGCAGACAGCCCCCCACCTGATGGTAAGCGGTCGCCCATAACATCTACGATTCATACATTTCAAACTGCAGACCCGCAAGCATTAAACTTGCATTGTTATATTCCGTATATTAAAGTATAATGTAGCCAGCGAAATAAGAGACGAGGTATTTCATCTTAGTCGTCACAGTGACAACGCATCTAGGGTGCAACAGCTAGCTTGAGCGGCAGAAATAGATAAGGAGGTGGACTCCTCAGCTCAGATAGAGTAATCATCTGATAGAGTCCGCCTAGATGGATATCATCGCCTCTACTCAAAACTAATATAAATCGGAACAAAAGAGGTGATCTGGGTCTCAGCAAGTTATGATCTTCTGTCGCTAAGCAATGATTCTAGTGTTGCAGTGATCCGACTTGAAAGATAAGGTAGCCAGGCTATCTAATTATAGGCCTGAGGCATACAAACTAAGTCCTCCCTCACAGTGACAACGCACCGGCGCGGGCGGCTCTGCATTTTTGTCACATGAAACAAATCGTAGGTGTTACGGGTGACAGTGACAATCATACAAACGAAGTGTGATCGTAATTTCAAGAATAACTGAAATCCATCGCCTGTGTTTGGAATAACAATGTGGAATAAAAATATATGACTTTTAATAATTTGTTTAGAAACTTTTGTTCATTATATAATGTATATTATATAGTGTTTAAGTTTACTCTCTGTACGTCTCTGTAAGATCCTTACACGATGTCCGTAAAAATGGTTGTCTGGAAGAGATCGCTTTTAGCCATTAGACTGCCTTTGTACTGTTGGTGTTAGTGTACTTTGCATGTACAATAAAAAAAAATGAGGTAACAGATAAGCTCATAGGCTGCCTGATGGTAAGCAGTCACCGCAGCCTATGGACGTTTGCAATACTCGAGATATCACTCACAATCGTCCTCATAACAGAGTATCAGTATGACGTTATCAAATACTATTTTATATTACCGGAAACCTACTAAATACTCGTAAGTAAAGTAAACCAATAACAATATTAACGGCGACCCGATTCCCTCGTTTCGTCCAGTATCGGTTCATGGCTTGCATACCTAAGTGCAAGTAACTTGTTTCAAAATAAAAATACCCAAGTTGTGCGCAAGACATGGCGCCAGCAGTCAGGGCGTTTCAAAACGTGCCTTATTAGAGTCTTGACAGTAATCCTTCTGGGGAGACATGGCGTGTCAAGTAGGACTGCGAGATAATTGTCGTTTATCGACTGCTTGCTAGGTGTTAAGAGTGTAAGTAAAGAGTGTACAGAATGATCGGGCTGTGGTCGATATCACGCCAATTTATTTTGTAGGGTAATTACGTGACACCGTTGCTAACAATTCTCTAGTTTCAATTATTGAAATTGTTACTTTTTCAATTACGTATGATCGTTTTAATAGTCATTTCATTTATTGCGTATCACAATTTTTAAAAGATTTTACAATATTATAAAGTACTTACATGTGACACCCTGTAAGGGCATTGCAAACAAAGTGAGAGAGAGCATGCATTATTTACAATATGTACTTAAGTATTTAATTAGGAGTACAAATTTTTACCTTAAATAAAAATAATAATAATCAATTAGTTGCATATTAAAATATCAATCAAATAATAATAATAATAATGTCAAGTTAATAGATATATTAGTCAGATGTCATTCTGTATGGCAATAAATTTTTGTCATCCGTTTTCATGTCACAATGTAATCAAATCATCAAATAGCGATGTGCCGACACTTTTGCACTAGAAAAGATTTCAGTTGTTTGGTAAATGACTCAAATTTTTTAATGTTTTTTATGTACTTAGGTATGTGATTGTAAATTTTAACAATCATAGCATGAGGACCATTTGTAAATATAGATAGTTTCACTTTACTGCAAAAGCAACCATTTCAATTATTGAAATCATAGAGTTGTTAGCAGCAGCGTAACGTAATTAGCCTGCTGATCACTAGGACATAGACGATACCCTAGATGGTTTGAATATAAGATACATTGAGACTTACGAATACGAACCTGTTTAGTTCATGAATAATACTTTTTATTTTTCAGGGAATCATTGTCTCTTGAGTTGAGTCACAGATTTAAAACAGTCTTTGCAGTAATTGCGTTCTCAGTCACATACTATTATTATTAAAATAGTAATAAGAGAGCACAGAATTAACTTTGATGTACTTGCTATATAAAATAAGCTTACGTCTACTAGGGGAATAATAATAATCTTGACGTTAGTGACGCTTCTGCTCTCGTGCACGAGGGCCCCGGGTCCGCCTTAACCATGATCCAGGATTTGGCAGATCAGATAATTACAGTGAAGTAACTGCCATCTGACCTCCGTGACCCTGCTACCAGGGGAACCTGAGTAGATTGGATCATGGTTACACATTCAGTTGCCTGAATGTGCAGGTGTCATCATGATGTTTTCCCTCACCGTAAGACCATCGATTAGCATTCATTTCAACAAATGTACATAACTCAGAAAAGAGTCATTGGTACACATGGCCGCAGTGAGATTCGAACCTGGTACCAGTCGGATTGGATTGGACTCAACGACTCGGCCACCGACGTTCCACTCCTGGTGACACCTGTGTTGCCGGTATCGATTTTTTTGATATAATATACTATAGGCAAATTATCTGACCTGCCAAATCCTGGATCATAGTCAAGGGGGACCCCGGGCCCTCGAGAGCACAACCGGGACATTAACGCCAAGATGATGATGATTATACCATAGGCAAGTCGCCCGTCATCTCACTCGACGGAAAGTGACGATGCGGACGGAGATGAGATTCCGACTATTTGTTGATTCTGTTACTTTTTTTATACCACTAAGGTGGCAAATAAGCTTACGGCCTGCCTGATGGTAAGCAGTTACCGCAGCCTACAGACTTGTGATTGATATTAATAATAGACTGGACAAGTTTCATCACTAATGACTTAAAGTGCAGTTGATATACACGTATCAGCATTAGCTGCTAGTGTATCCATCAATAATAAAAATAATAAAAAGTATGTATAGTACAGTATGTAAGACGCCATTCTATCTATTTTCTAGCCGCCACTTGCCGGCCTGTACACATCCAGCAGGCCAATAAAGCAATGTTACCGACAAAGCGATTGCAATAAAGAGCGCGGGCGACGCCGCTAATCCCCTAAACTGTGCCAAGTGTCGCGGTAGGTTTATCGCTGTGATATAACTCGCGACAGTGATAAAATTTCGCTATTCGCAGAACTGCGCTTATATGTCTGTATATACTCGTTCATAGTATAAAACAAAGTCGCTTCCCGCCGTCTGTCATAGATCCTTATGCGCCTGCTTACGCCTTAATACTATCTATCTTAATATAGACAGACACGGCTATTTACTAATATTATAATAGTGTAGATAAATACTTGATACGCAACTTATACTCCAGAACTTACAATCAATGACAAGCTCCGGGCGAACGCGTCATCCTTACGTAGTGGATCTTCCAGCTATCCGCACGAGCCGCTTTGGTTCAACGTCTACTGCGTACGGCTAAGGAATGGAACACGTTGCCAGCGAGTGTTCTGTGATCATTATAATCTGCTGAATAGGCTGTTCCTAGACAGGCATGCTCTATCTTCGGCCGCGTCGTCACTTACCATCAGGTGAGATGGTGGTGAATTACCTGGCTAGTCAAAAATGAAGAAAAAACTACTAATACTAAACTAATCCTAAAAATGCTGCGATGGATATGTGGCATTACGCGACTGGATCGAGTGCGTAACGAGTACATCCGTGGCAGCCTTAGTGTAAGAGATATCGCGGATAAGATCGAAGAGGCACGGCTGCGCTGGTATGGTCACGTGTTGCCCTCCAGGGATCCGTGGGAAATAGGTGCCTGAATCTGCCGGTATCAGGAAAGAGATCCCGCGGAAAGCCCAAGAAGCGATGGATTGATATCGCAGAGTCGGACGCGAGAGCCAACGGTTTACGACGTGAGGATGCCGAAGATCGGGCAAAGTGGAGAAAGCTAAGCAGGAAAGCGGACCCTGGCAGTAGCCGGGATTGACCGCTCGGACGATGATGATGATGTCTAAACTAACACTGTACCGTACCGTGGTCGTATGTAATGAAGTGCTATGGCTCTAGAGCAGATATCTATTCCGAATTTATTATGAAGATTCCCAGCGTGATAAACTTAGAACTTAATTACTCCTACATTATAATATACCAGTCTAAATGTTTGGGCAATATAGCAAGCTTTCGTAACAGCTATAAAACTAAATTCCCAGTCCGAGCATTCCGAAGCTACATTTCTCCTACATTGTCACAGTCGCGTTTTTCATAATGGCGTCGATATATGGTCGTCTAAATATTTATGAGCGCACCAACTCCTATTGTAATGTTGTAGGAAGCAATAAAATTAAGGTTTTGTTTCATTTTAATAGGCCGGCTTAGATAGTCGCATATGAAAGAATTTTAACAAGGGCTTTGTTGGCTCCTAATCGGTGGAACCTAAGGGCGTTTGGAGCCGATATGCATCTTGGAGGCTAGCGCTATGGGCGAATTATGGAAATCCCCTGTTTTTGCTATCTTGGGTCGCAGTCGCGTTCACCGTTACCCCACCGTTAATACTAATAGCAAATGCAGCTAATGGTTACTATTGTGGCGGCGGACGTGTTGGTAGCTTGCCTAGGCAAAATAAATAAAATAATAATAATGGCGTCAATAGTGCGCTTGCGGTCTAGAGTTTTGGTCCACCTTGACTATTATCTAGGATTTGGCTGATCAGGTAATTACAGTGGAGCGACTGTCATCTGACCTCCGTGACCCTGCTACCAGGGGAACCTGACTAGATTGGATCATTGTTACACATTCAGTAGCCTGAATTTGCAGGACCTAATTTACTCCGCTAATTTGCTAATGGGCCAATAGAATTATAATTGCATCAATTAAATTAGCGAACTCGAGACCCTGGCTTCATCACAATATTTTCCCTCGCCGTAAAAGCATCGTTTAGTGTTCAACTAATGTACCTACTTAACTTAGAAAAAGCATTCCTATTGGGGTTCGAACTCCGTACTTCGCTTACGAATCGGACGGCTTAACCATTCAGACCACAGATGGTAGCTTGCTTAGATAAACGTTATAATAATTATCTAAGCAGATCAGACCACAAATCATACACACATGTACAGGTGATATACTAGACAAAGGCAGACGGTTAGCGCTTCGCGTAGCATAAAATCAGTAATTATACGGGAAATATGATCATGAATTTTATTTTATCCCTCTCAGTAATCTCCTTTTCTTATTTCGATCCGACCGTGCAAATGGGCTAATAAAACCACGTCTGGAACAACTTCTTTTGAGAATGCTTTTTAAAAGCGACAGAACAAAAAGCGGAATCAGACAGGGCCGTCGGGAGGTTAAACCGTAGATACTTTAGTATACTCTAGTAATATATGATCAAATCGATTCAATCAAATCAAATATGTTTCACAAACACTTACGAGTGTGAACGTCATACATAAATCATAACACTTCGTTAGCAGTCGGGCAATAATAATTTTTATTATGATGATTCTAGTAGTTATTAAATTCATCGGTTACGTCCTTGTTTGAATTGAATTCATTAATAAATAATCCATCCAGTGTACCATCATATTTGGGCTCATGAACTAGAAAGCAAACTTTACTCATTGAACTAATGTAAAATTTACAATAGTTCAATCAGTGGTCTAGTGGTTAAGGGGCCCGACTTGTAAGCGAGAGGTACCGGGTTCGAACACCAATACCACCATGAATCAATGATTGTTCTGAGTTATGGACATCAGTAGTATATATAAAAAATTTCATGGTTAGAGTTACTTAGGATATACCCTAATCATCAGCTAATTTAAAATTTAAATATTTTGTATTTTTGTTACTATTAAGGTCTTATAAGTCTGGAAAGGGGGAGGCCTATGTCCAGCAGTGGACTAGTATAGACTGATGATGATGATGATGATGATGATGATGAAGGTTGGAAAAAACCACAAAGATTATCAAAAATCAGCTCATATCAAACAGCAAGCTTTCCTAAAAGTTCAGGGGTTTAACCGCCCAACTAAAATGCTTTTGCTTATGATTTGCCTACTCGCTCACTTGCGGAAGTAAAATGGAGTCATAAAGCTATCGCAAAAAATAAGAGTTGGCGCCTTAGCAGTATGGCCTCAGTCTGCCCCTGTGCGCGGCGCGGGGCCGACCAAGGCAGACGACACCTGCAGGGATTGTAAGTCTTCCTTGCGGTGTGAACCCACCCCGCACCCCCGCAACCCGCCCCCCGCGCCTGGGCTACGCGCTGCCGGATGTCTGCGCTCCTTACAGTGCAGACTATGCGCATTGGCAGCATTGACATATGATGCCACCAACTTACGGCACCTTCATACGATGCTACGGCAGGGTCGATTTTGGAGGCAGCTAGACAGTTGATACTAATCCGTACGTGGTATAAAATAAATTCGTTTTTAGCTGGGGGGGCGGTTTGCCCAGTTTTTATCAAATATGGTTGAATTGGACGATAGCTGGGCCCTGCGTTGTACTCGTGATCTGATGCTGCCTTGGTGGATTGGCTTACTCTTGCTGTAGTTTTAGGTGGTTTTCTTCAGTATAATTGTCGGGCGTGGTCCGGCTCTGCTGGGCATTGTCGGACATGGTCCGGCCGTTGTCGACGTGGGGTGGGTGTGTGTGCTCCGGTCCTGGGGCGGGCAAAATTTTTTTGTTTTCATATGATGTAATACAGGCATGTGACCGCCATCTCACCTGTTGGTAAGTGACGATGCGGCCAAAGATGAAGAAAGCCTGTCTTGGTACAGCCTTTTCAGTCACATGTCACTGTGTGTTCCTTCCTACTTTCCTATCCCCTCCTCTTTGTCGATCAAAAGAGTAATATCCTACTCAATGCGGAGAAGTGGTCAGACTTCGGTCGGTCGGCTCAACGGCGCATAAAAAAAAGTAACTTTATTTTACACTACGTTAGTATCCACTGTCTAGCTGCCTTCTAGATCGACTCTGCCTCAGAGTCGTAAGTAGAGTGCATTATCTGTTCAGTAGATGTTGGAACTTTTGAAACGGGGAAAATTGCCTGAAATATGCCTATTGTTTCCTTCGTGTCTTGATAATATAAATGCTCTTAAAAATAGGCCTTAAAACGTCAAACTACTCACTTCTAAGCCGCCCAAGCGTACCGGCGAAATGATTTCCCTCATCCGCCTGGACAAGTATGACCGAAGCCGTCTCCAGTTACTGCAGAACAAGATTCGATCCCCGACCGGTAGCCACGACCGCGACAAAAATGAACCACGACCAACCGAAAATTTTAAACTAATTTAGGACGGCCACGCGCTTGACGGCTTTTTTGTTGAACCTGTGGGAATGGGACTCGATCACGTTTTTTTTTCTATAAATATTTTTATTGTATATATACACATACATAAAGCTCGCGCCTCTGTCCTGACACAACTTCTCAGACACACAATTCTCTTCTTACATAACCTTTTATTCTAGCTACTTCGGACTTCATACGGCTATACACTCGTACCTAAACTATAGTACCTAGTGTCCTTTTACATTTGATTTTTTTTTTGGCTTTTTACATTTGGCTTTTATGACGGTAACAATGTAGAGCAATAAACAAAATGGTAGCCATTTTGATTTGTGACTTTGATAATTGACTTATGATAAATCATCTTGTCTTTAATGTTCTCACGCGCACGAGGTCCGCCAAGGTCATGATTTAGGATTTGGCAGATCAAATAATTACAGCGCAGCGACTGCCATCTGACCTCTGTGACCCTGCTACCAGATTGGATCATGGTTTTACATTCAGTCGCCTGAATGTGCAGGTTTCATCACGATGTTTCCATCGTAAGAGCACTTATGACTAATGATTAGTATTCTGTGCTTATAGCTATTGTCGTCTGTATTAAAAACCTAATTGCAAGCAAATTGTGAAAGCGTAAACACTTAACACGAGTGGGCTCAAGACTAATGAGTTCAGCAGCTTTTACAATAATAATTCGCCTTTAAATTCAATTTAACAGACTGGTTAAGCCTGTAAGCACATCGCGTGCAATAAATGAAATTTTACACTTAAAAATCTCATCAGTTCTGACCCAGAACAGGGTAGTTAAGTTCCCGTACTCCATACGTCAGTCCCTCGAACCACCCACTCGCGGCTGTCTCACGCGACACGTCACACATCAAATTTGTCATCCTACCCTCAAAACGTCGCATCACCTTTCCCTTTTTAATTAATGGTGTGCTCTCGTCATAACTTCCTTTATAAATTTGACTCCTCGCAGTCACATCAACAAAGTGGGCAGTACTTTCATATGTCTCCTTAATTGCCATTGAATTACCAGCTGCCTTATGGAAGTGTGTTAAAAGTCAAAAATGAGTAGATTTCGTTGGGTGAGTAGTCGTTCGGTCTTCACCGAGTGACTCGGCCCAATTTCGTCTGTCGTGTATTTGTTAGCGCTCCCGACTCGTGCATTTATCTCCATCAGGCCATAAGTATCGTGGAATAAATTATATGCATCTGGTTGTACCTGCGCTTGTTTTGTTGCCCATGGTTCTGTACTCGTTTAAAGCTATATTTAGACAAACTTTTTTTATTTAATAAATGTTTTATAAATACTGTTTCATACCTGGGTTTTGTTGTTGTATGGTTGTATTCAAATGTTTATTTGTAACCATGTTTAACTAATGCGACATACCGTACCTGTTTATTATCTTTCAACACATTTGCTGGAAAAGGGAACAAAGATCGATTTTTAGCTTACAATTAAACTCGAGTGATTTTATTGAATTAAGTAGGTACCAATCTAACAGCAGAACAGATGGCCGATGGGGCAGTAAAGTCCTCAAGTAGCGACCACGTACCGGAAGACGAAGCGTGGATAAGCCACCCACAAGGTGGACCGACGACCTTGTAAACTGCGCAGGTACCAGCTGGATGCGGAAGGCACAAGACCGACGGAGATCTCTAGGGGTGGCCTATGCCCAGCAGTGGGCGTCTTTGGCTGATATGATGATTATTTAAACAGCGGGCAAAATGATGGGAAGAAGTACACATAGAGACACTTCAGATTGCTAATATATCTTATATTTCGATTATACTATGCTTATTTAAATCATAAGATAACAAAGTACCTCGCTAAGATACCTATAGGTACTCGTGTATTTTAACCTGTTGCATTCAGCGGGACCCCGATCAATAATAATCAACTCGGACAGATTTTACTGTTCGAATGATACCGTGAAATTAATAAAATTTGTTGTCCTCGTTTCGCTTTCCTGCGATTTCCCGTTTCCACTAAATACAATAACAATGTACTTAAATAAAACTTTCTCGGAAATACTTACGGCTATTGCAATTTTTGGGGTTGACCTAGGTTATCCACTAGGATTCCTGAACAGTTTCAACTGTTCAACTGTTTGAACAGTCTCAGGAGCAGATTGGCACTCCGTGACCCTCACCCTTGTACTAATGCCCAACTATTTTTTTTTTAATGTTATACGGCAGACAAACAGGCAAGCGGGCCACCTGATGGAAAGTGGTCACCGCCGCCTATAGACATCAGCAACACCAGGGGAGTCACTAATGCGTTGCCCGCCTCTGATGAGACCTCTGAAATTAAATCGAAATAAGAACACTCGATTAAGAGGTCACTGCTTGAAGCATTACTTTAGCAACAGAGTTACGCTTTAGAACGAGTTACCCGAGCAAGTGGTATCAGCACCGAGTGCTTTTAAAAACGGATTAGATAAATATTTAAAGAAAAAATACGTGTGGCACTCGGGGACTGCCACGGTAAAGCTATTGCATAGCATTTTTTATCAACTTATGCAATTATAATTATTTATTTATTTTATTTATGCAGTATTTTTTTTTCTTTGATATGAATTCGAGCTAATTAATGCGAGCTTCGTACAGTCGTACCATATACGTTAAGGTTCAACTAGTCGCGGGCTCGAACTCACTCGTAGACGCGGCCAAAAAGCACGCTGTCTCACCTAGCATTGTGTCTAAAAGAGATAGAATCAGTTATAAGCAGTTAGCAGCTAGTCTACACGCATACGCGCCGTTTTCCTTGGAACTGCGGCACCATGACAAAAGGATCCTTTTTGGCAGAAAATGCGCAGACCTGTGTCTTTGAGGGGTTGAATTCCGCCAGGTTCAGTCTGCCCCAGTGAGCAACTTGCTCCAAGGAGTGTTCAATCTCTGACACAAGTCTTATTCGGTTTTCCTTCTTATCCTGTCTTATCCTGGTCGAGCTTAAGTTACAAACTATCGTTCTCAACTCAACTGGTTCCCAATCCGCTTTCGCAGGAATGCTTGTATCCTATCCACCTTCTATAACGTCCTTCCGCTCCATCATACCCCCGTGACCGATCCCACTTCTCTTGCCCACAAGACAAACCTTGTCGTTCCAGTGTATGATAGTCGCTGGACATCCCCATCCACCATTCCGACTTCTACTCCTTCTCCTTTACTATTCATGTCGCTCGACCGTGGAATTCTCTTCCGCACGAAGTACACGATTGTCAGTCGATTACAATCTTTAAAAAGCGTGTAAAAGAACATTGTCTTTCTTTATGTGAAAGATTGCGCGCTGCGGGACATATGATCATCAGCATGACTCTGGTAGTAAAATCTTCAATCTTGACTATTGTCGGGGTCCGTTTTACTACTCTTCTTCCTAAAATTCGGAGATACTGTAGTTGCATTTCCTCTTACATCTCTTTGTCATTCTTACATTATATTGTTTTGATACCCATATTGCTGGAGTCATGTGAAAGTGGTAAGACCCCCTCTCATGATAACATCTTGATGGTAATTAAAATTTTTGTACTGCTGTACTGCTGCTGTACTGTACTGCACGTCGAAAACCTGAAACATTGACAGATTAGCATTCGAAACGTCAAACATCAATGCGTCCATGGGATCGTGCGCAAGCGCATCAAACGTCAGCCTTAATAGCACGTCGGGGGCGATTCGAAAACATCTCTGTTTGACACCAAATTGCGCACGGAATTAGGTAATGATTACACTTCGCTTGTTATTGGGTTCGGTCATAGCTGTCGATGTCACGATCTTTCGCTTTATAAGCATACCTACTAGCGGTCCCTGCGGTTTTCACAAGCGGGCATTGTGAAATCCTCTTGTTTTTATGGAGTATACCTAAAGTACCCTAATTGGGATTAAAGTAGCTTCCTAATAGGGAAACAATCGATTCACTCGGAGAAGATGATCCCCGATATTGAGATATTTCACTCGGCTTCTATTAAGTACCTACTTACAAGTTCGTGATTGCAAAAACTCTGTCACATACTTATAGAAAGCTGCAATATCCAGACAGAAGAAAATTAAGCTACTTTTCATCGGGATATCCCCACGAAATAGCTCGGGATCGGGGACTCTACAACGCACAAATGCCTGGACGAGTCGCTACTAATGTTATAAAATTAAGTATTTGTTGTACTTTTATATTATCATGGGTGAGAACTTTACTATGTATAAGTACTCTTAAATGGTAATAAAGATGGTAAATATTTACATGGTATAAAACACAGTCGCCTCCCGCCGTCTGTATCTATGTATGCTTAGATCTTTTAAACTACGCAATAGATTTTAATGTTATTTTCAACAACAGATAAAGTGATTCAAGGGAAAGGTTTATAAGCAAGAAAAAAAATGGTAGGTAGAGTAAAGAAGGTGTTTGCGAATAATGTCACACCGGGTCCCTAGCAAATCAATTGAAAAATTACAAACCAAGTAGTACAAACTTACTACTTGGTAGTAATACGTACAGTAAGTACATATGTTTTAGCGCATGAAGACTCCATGTCATATGTTGTTATCTAACATTATCTACTCTATACAGAAACCTAGACAGATATATTTACTGCCATTATCTACTGTAACTGTAATGACTATGAACTACCTAGACCTGAGTGGTTCAGTGGTCAACGTGCCGGTCTGCCACGCAAGAGGTCCCAGATTCGATTCCCGGCCAGCCATAAATGGAAATGATGAATTTTATTTCTGTTACGGGTCTAGGTGTTCTATTTATAATAAGTATGTATTTAAAAACAGTATATAAGTAGTTTAACAGCTATCTAGCACCCATAACACAAGCTTTGCTTACTTTAGGGCTAGATGGCGCTGTGTGAATTTGTTTTTTGATAATTTATTTATTTATGTCTAATGTCAAAGAAAAAGATTAACCTATAGGTTGGTAGGTTAGGTAGTGGGTGGGGGTATAGGTATCAATTGCCTTATTTATTGAGCACAAACATATTGTATGCTTTCCATATCAATATGTTACAATGAAACACACATTGTCCGCTTTGTAACGCCGGCCATTTGTAAGTAATCAAGCGAATTGAATCGTAAAGAAATATTATGAGGGCCAATGTCGTACATCGATGAAATGAAATTGACCATTGAGAACTTATTTTTCATACTTCAACAACAACATTGGCCCTGGACAATATTTATTGAGTATCAATTCTCTCGTGTCTATCTTCAGCTACTACAGAGAAAATATTTTTCTGAAACAGTTGTGTTTTGTGAAAAGTAAATCATGGTGACAGATTGTGTTCAAGATGTGATTTGCTTCTTATGATCTTATTTGCAACAGATCATTCTCCTTCCGTTAATTGTTATACGAGTACATGAAATACTTGTCAGCATTGTCTGCTTCTGCCAAGGTCCGCTTCCTACTTTTTCTTCTCCACTTTGCCCCATCTTCGGTGTCCTCATGTTGTAGGCCGTTGGCTCTCGCGTCCGACTCGGCGATGTCAATCCACAGCTTTTTGATCTCCCGCAGGATGATACAGGCAGGTTAACAAGGCACCTATTTCCCACGTATCCCTGGGGCATACGACCAAAGCAAACCAGCGCAGCCATGCATCTTCGATTTTATCCGCGATATCACTTACGCCAAGGCTGCCACGGACGTATTCGTTACGCACTCGATCAAGTCGCTTACTTAGAGAAAAAGTTTTATGTTTTAATGTAACATATTATCTACGTAGGTGGTTAAAAAAAAATTAATCTTGGCGTTAATGTCCCGGTTGTGCTCTCGAGAACGAGGGCTCGGGGTCCGTCTCGACCATAATCCAGGATTTGGCAATCAGGTAATTTCTTCGTAGGTAGGTATATCGCAATAAATTGCTTGCAGGAATTTGCAAAGTAACTTATGTTGAAACTTTTGTAAGATACTGATCAACTGCATTTACATTAATTTAAATTCTGTAAGAAATTTCATTGTACAAACATACACTGACCATTGTATCGTTATTACGTGATTGTTTGCTCTCAAATTAAGATCGACATAATTGTGTCATTGTATCAGATCCGCTTTTGACCAATATTGAGCGAACTGCAGTCATGGCCTCGATTTTATTTGGAAATCCAGGTTTCTGCGCTCACAAGCTTTCAAACACTGTAATTATTCGCTTAACGAAATACAGATATGTAACCAATACTTAAAAGCACTGTCAGTATACAAGACAGACTAAAGTAACATCAAACATAGTAGTGATAATTAATATACTACCTGTTGGGAGCGTCGGTCGCCCAATGGTTAAGGTATGCGACTCATAAGCGAGAGGAATCGGGTTTGAATTCCATTGCAGTCATGTACCAATTACTCTTTTCTGAGTTATGTACATTAAGTGAAAGCTAAACGATACTCTTACGGTGAGGGAAACCATCGTGATTTAATCTGCAAATTTAGGCGATTGAATATGTTAAAATGATCCAATCTGGTCAGATTTCCTTGGTAGCAGGGTTACGGAGGTCAGAGGAGCATAACCATATCTGAAGCCAAGGTGTTATTGTACTCTTCACTCAATGCGATGGAGAAGATGGTGTCGCGACGGCGTGACGGGACGCCGAGAAGCATACAGGACATTATCACGCTGCTGAAAGAGACAGATCCTGACGACGTGCCAACGTTTGTGGCGAGGGACCTGAATAAGCTGCCGCCCGTCACCTTCGACCACGTCGATGTCACTCGGTTGCTGAAGGCAAATCTGGCCGAAATGGGAGCAAAATTTGAGGCATCCCAAAAAAATGTAATTGAGTTACGGGAGGAAGTCAACGCTTTGCGCAACTCTATTACAGTCATCGGGTCGCCTGCTGACGCTGCTAATGTGGGTATTCAACGCGGCTGTGCGAGTGTCGACCTCGCGGGCTCGAGTTTCGAGTCAGCAGTTTTGTCGCCGCCGCCTGCCGCACGGACACCCGACACGTACGCGGCCCGCATCGGCGCGCGCGCTTCGGCCGGGGCGCCGCGTGACGCGCAACCCGCGCCCCGCCAGCCTGTGCCAGCCGCTCGCTCGCTTGCGTCCGCCGCTCGAACGCCGGCGCCCACCGCGCCCGCGGCTCTCGTCCGCGCATCGACAGCGCGCCAACATCTTCGCGTGGAGGCTTCAACTCCACGAGAATCGGCGGCATTGAAGCCCCCATGCGCCTCCGACGTAGACCGTGATGAGGAAAGATTTGTCACGGTCCAGAAGAAGAGTAGACGTCGTTCTGCTCAGAATTTTCGCGGGACCGCAGTAACCGGTCCCAACTTCCTGCTGCGCCCTGCGACACCGACGACGGCGCTCTACCTCTCTCGCCTTCACCACACGGTGACGGCAAAGGACGTGGAAGAGCACATCCGCTTAACCAAGAAGTACCTCGTGAGGGTCCAGCTCTTGGAATCAAGCCATGAACGTACGTTCAACTCGTTTGTGGCGTTGGTTCCCACCGCAGATTTGGATTTCTTCATGAGGGAAGATTATTGGCCGAAGGGTGTGGTGTACCGGCGATTCCGTGGGCGACCCAGAATTTCCGGTGCTGCCAAACGACATTGAGTACCAGTTAGGTTTTAAGATATTAATAAATTATATTTTTATATATTAGTTTACAATTTATATTATTTTGTATTTAGGTATAGTTTTTATTTTAGTCTGTATTTTGTATCAGTTTATTTTGTATTTATGTTGTGTGTGTATTTATAGATATGGGCCTCAGTTGCCTGAAATAAATTAATAAATAAATAAATAACCGGGGTATTAACGCCACGGTGATTTTTTTATACTATCTGTTCAAACGTCTTTTTTAAACACCAAATACACAGAATGTTTTTAAGAGAGGTACTCAGGAGCACCGTATTTTCCAAACAAATCCAAAATACTAGGTATCTAGGTTCAAACTCTTTTGCCCGCGACTTTGTCCGCGGGAAATTCTGTAGGAACCACGGGAATTCGTGAAAAACTTAGCCTATTTACTCGCTAATAATGTAGCTATATTTATTTATGTAACAATTTACACAATAAAACTAAAGATAACTAGAAAATTAGAGAGAGGAAAGAGAGATTTCTAGAGTTGTAAGAATTTATTTAAATTGGCTCAGTTGTTTTTTTAGTTTATCCATTACAAACAAACAAACCAACAATCGAATCGGTATATAGTTTTATTAGTATTAATTAAAATTACACCACTATGTCTTTTTGTTGGACGGGCTTACTCTCAGCCTATTTCCTTATCATGCACTTCTGTCAACAGTTAACTACCCAAAAAGGTTGCCTGGAAGGAATCGCTTTAAGCGATAAGGCCGCCTGTTGCTTCTCCTGCTGTTAATTTAAGTTACCCATTGTATACTTTTGATTGTGCAATAAAGCGTTATTCATTCATTCATTCATCTCTTCTCTTTATTATATTAGTATAGACAATCTCGTGTCAATCATAGCAAATCATGTTAGCCAGTGGGAATTACCGCTAACCAAAATGAGGTAGTGTTTTAACTATCAGTCCATTTGAAATCCAAATTGCAAAACGCGCGATACCGACATATTTTCAACTAAATCCACCCTATCATACATACAAAGCCATGCAGTAAACCGTAAACAGACAGAGCGATCACAGTAATCCAACGCTAGTAATGGCCAGTCACTGTCGTGGAACAGAAAAGCGACAGCCAGTGTGTAGTGACGAATTACTGCTTACGATTCCAATTAGTCACGAGAATTCCCGAGATTACTTCTCGTTACTCAATATCCGACAGGGGAGGACTGAGAATTAGAGAGAATTACATATATGCGTATACACACGACCGTGATAAATAAGCAAAATGTTAAATCATCATCACAGCCCGTAACAGTCCACTGCAGGACTTAAGGCCTCTCCCACGTAAGAGGAGGTTATTGCCATAATCCCCACGCTTGGCAGGCGGGTTGGAGATCGCAGTGTTTAAATATAACAATGGAAAATGCTGCTGCCCATTTTTCAGACTACGGAGACTCTTGATCTTTTGCCTCGATAACATTAGTCGCCTTGTACGACACCCATGAGTGTAAGGGGTTGGTGCTATTTTACACCTCACGGCCCATTGTTCATTGTTCATTGTTGCCCAAATGTTCATTATGTCTAATTAATTAACAGGTATAATTTTTTAATAAGTGGGTTAAGCATTATTCTTTAAAATATGTCATAAAGTTTAATACAAATTCGGAAATTGAATCTCGAATTAGTACCACCATGTTGGGCATGGCCGTGTGGTGTCCAGCAAAGTAGAATACCACCAACCCCTTACACTCGGGGGTGTCGTACAAGGCGACTAATGTTTTCGGAGCAAAAGATCTATAGTTTACGTAGGCTGGAAAATGGGCAGCAGCGTTTTCGATTTCTAAATTTATAACACTGCGATCTGTAACCCGCCTGCCAAGCGGGGATATTATGGCAATAACGTCCCCTTTCGTGGGAGAGGCCCTAAGTTCTGCAGTGGACTGTTAAGGGTTGTGATGATGATGATGAAGATGACATATGTACACACTCACGCCTGTCTAAATTTATTTTGATAAATATTAATTTACAAGTTAAATGTTCATTATGTCTAATTAATTATTTGGTTCAATGTTAAAGAAGGCTAAGCATTATTCTTTAAAATAACGTTACCATAAAAATTTAATTAAATATGTCATAAAGTTGAATAACAAATTCGGATATTGAATCACCACTCAATCATTTAGTACAACCATGTTGAGCGTCCTTAAAGAGGATGATTACCATGTAGATTTATTTTGAGATTCATCAATATTCCAACAAACCATAGGTATCATCGCACTGGGATTGAGCTTTCATAACATCAGTGGAGGGTTTTGCCATTAACTCCACGCTTGTCACGCTGGCCTATTCTTGGCTTGACTCCTGATAACGGCCCTGGCCGCCCATACAAAGAGAAGTACGCGCACTTGGTACAGTCAAGTTCAATGGTAAGTTTACATTTTAAAATAACTAGCTTTTGTGCCTTTCACTGTGACAACATAGGATACAGTAAATTTACTGTTTGTAATACATTAGTTACCTCGGGGTACTAATCAGCTCCCAAAACATTTTAAATAAATAAAGAGCATTTCATTGTTTATGTCTTTGGGTTAATTTTGCCCAAAATCCAAAATGGTTCCCACGGGAACGGGTCCGGAACGTAGTAATCGATTTTTACGCGGACGAAATTATGGGCAAAAAGCTTGTCATTTACATCACGATCACTACATACTAAAAAGCCAAGTCCCTCGCCGCGTCTGTATTATCTGTTCGCGATAAACTCAAAAAGTACTGAACGGATTTTCATGCGGTTTTCAACAATAGATAGAGTGATGCAATATGAAGGTTTAGGGTCACACACGAACGAAGTCGCGACGGGAAAGCTAGTAGGTAATAATTTTTATTCAAGCATACAATGAACAATGTACGTAATTTTTTTTTATCAGTGGCAAACGAGCTGACAGCCCGCCTGATGGTAAGTGGTAACTATCTACAAATTATTTTAGGCACTATCTGAAATTAACATATTGTCATCATCATCATCATAACATCATCATCTTGGCGTTACGTCCCGGTTGCGCCCCCGCGCGTCACACGAGGGCCCAGGGACCGCCTTGTATTCAATTGTACTGTTTTGTATAGGTATTAACGTACCCGACTGTACCTTCCCGAAGATAAACAAAGGTACATGCGCGTGCGCAGGCTACAAGGCGTAAGCAGCTGACGCCGCGGTAACTCTGCGCGGGCGCCGGCGAGTGCGGCCGCTTCTTAGAATGCAAACCAATTCGTGTTACTGAAATATTTACAGGGTGTAGGTACTGTGAAGGAAGAAACACAAACTCGTCAAAAGAGCGTCGGTGGCCAAAGTGGCTAACGTCCGACTCGGTAACTACCGAGTTCGATCCCCAATAATGCCACATTGAACCAATTTTTTTTTATGGGTGGCCTACAGCTGTCTATTGCACATTAGAAATTAAAACAATATATAAGATAAATAAAGCCAATTACAGATCTCCATAGATAAGCTATAGAGTACAAGTGAGAAAGCTGTTTTAGACTCGCGCCGACAATGAGAACGCTTAAGAGGTGTGTTTCCCAATTACTATTTCTTGTATACTAACCGAAGCTACATATTATGACAACTGCATATGAAACCATGATCAAGTAAACCAAAGTACAATCTCTGCTTAGTTTGGGGCTAGATGGCGCTGTATGAATTTGTTCACGATTTTTAATATTTATTGAACTAATGTACCATTAAAAATTGCTGAATTCAATCTAAACGTAGTGTTTCACTACAGACTATGACTCGGAGATGTAACATTCTATTTGAACGTGGAAATAGTTCTGCAGGTGTGCAATGTACATGTTCAGCTTCGAGTTTGCAGCGTCAATTACTTTGGCACTAAAAAGGGAATCCAAATCAAAGTGTTTTATTGCAATCCAAATACCTAACGGGAGATGGACGATTGAGCAATTAAATATCGATATAAAGTTTATTTCTGCAGAGAAAAGCAACGATGCGGACGATTGGATCGGCTACCGTAGGTTAAGGAATTACAGAATAGTTATACTTAGCAACAAGTTTTTTTGTTTGATATGGATTATATATATGTCGCAGCCATCTGGTTAAATCAGCCATTTAATGAGTAGGCTAGCCAGTTAATTATGCGCCGGCATTCAATTGAATGCCTAGGCCGATAGTTGGTAGAACAATCAACGCTTAACGTTTAACTAGTTGGCTTATTGTAAGCCAGCCCTTTGGAGACGGCTGACGTAAAATCAGGCAGGAGATTTAAATTTAGTTCAAATTTTATCCACTGCAGCACTGGTAGTCATTAAAACAAATATGGCGTCAGACAGCTCACACAGCAAACAATGTTTTTGTATTTTTATCGTTTTAACTAAATTTAAATTGTGGTACCTAGATGTTTTTAAGTAAGAATAAGGATAACTTAATTTGTTCATTTTCTTTTCATACTTACAATTAGAAACTAAAATTAGAAATGTCTAAGAAAGTTTCGTGCCATTTTATATTTAATATTATAAAATAAGAAAGTGCATTATTCCTATACTACATTGTTGCAAATAGTTAATAAGTTATAAGTTTAAAGTTATTATTGTGGTAAATACTATAAATTTTATAGGTACTCGCAATGCAATTACTAATTGAATTTGATGCCACTAATATTTTCATTTCCAAAAAAAAATTATATTTATTAATTCGTATTTTTTATCTTAAGTAAAGTTATATAATTTACGAATGGTCACTCAAACCAAACATATATATTCTATTAACAAAATGGCTAAATAACGCTCAGCCAAGTAGCTGCATTGTCCTCTAGCCATTCAATTGATTGCCGGCGCTTAATTAACGGACTAGCCTTTTAATTAAATGGCTAATTTAACCAGATGGCTGCGACATATATATTACATGTAACCCGCAACCGTCAACTGCTCCAGATTTACTTATAAATCACTTATACACAAGCCCACTAACTCAAAACATGACATCCCTCGAAATTGCCTCAAAACGAAGATGACCTACTGCGAAGATGACTGACTCAAAACATGACATCCCTCGAAATTGTCGCAAAACGAAAAAGATCTGCCTCGCCAGAAGGAACTAGCCGTCGTGCAATATTTTACCGCCGACATCTGTGCATCATTTTAAACATCCCTGTATAGCCGTATCAGTTACTCGTGGCATAAATATAGCAGCGGCGTCCGCGCATCTTGAGTTTCGCCGTAACTTGCTAGCTTTTTAATTATGACTCTCGTACCGGTATGCAATAGTAGATATTAGTGATGGGCGTTTGATTAAAAAAGTAACAATCGAATTATTCGAATGATTTAGTTACCATTATTCGTATGAAAAGATATTTTCAATGTTTTATTTTTTATTGGACTAGCCAGGCATTTAACCGCCATCTCACCTGGTAGTAAAGTGGTAAGTGACGATGTAGCCGACGATGGAGCATGCCTGTCTAGGAACAGCCTATTCACTCTAGTCTTGAAGGTGTCCAGATTATTTTTATTTATTTATTTAACATTTTATTGCACACAGTAAAATACATAGAGAAACATCATACATATAGACGACACAACAGGCACTACTTATTTCTAAAAGAAATTTCTTCCAGCAGGCCTACAGAAGAGAGATGAGATAAGTAAAGCAGATCGACGTGCGCGATATAGAATACATACTAAAATACTTAAACATACTTATCTTCTCAAATAAAATATAATAAATATAATATAAATTTATAATAATAATACAATACTATACATACATATCTATGTACAACTAGACAGAGATAGATAATGGTCCTTGACACGTTTTTTAAAAGTCTGTAGTGACGGACTGCCCCCGCACCTTATGTGGAAGAGAGTTCCAAAGTCTCGCAGCATGAACAGTAAAGGAATAGGAAAAGAAATTGGAGTGATGGATAGGGATGGCCAATAACGATTTAACATTAGAGCGACAGGGTTTGTCTTGGTCTCGGGAGAAGTGAAAGAGGTTACGGAGATATGAAGGAGCAGAAGGATTGTGCAAGATATTAAAGAGGGTTGAAAGGATATGAGCATTCCTGCGGTAACGTATTGGTAGCCATTTGAGCTGTGTTCGGAAAGAGGAGATGTGATCATATTTGCGTAAACCGAAAATGAACCTAATGCATACATTTTGGAGACGCTCCAGTTTGTTTAAAAGCTCTTCTGTGGCATCCAGATAGCAAAGGTCCGCGTAGTCAAGAATAGGAAGAAGGAGAGTTTGTACAAGGGTGATTTTGGTTTTTAGTGGTAAAAAGTTTTTGAGACGTTTAAGCGAGTGAAGCGAAAAATGTATCTTCTTGCTGACCTCATTGACGTGAGGGAGCCAGGATAGATTCGATTCAAGAATCACTCCAGATTGTAATAATCAGGGAACACACTCGCAGTTATCGTGTTCTATTTATTCCTTAGCCGTATCTACGCATTATAAATATTGTATTATTATTATTGTTTCATTCCAATGATTTTTTCACGATTTTCGAATGAAAAGAGCCAATTAATTGTTATTTTCATTTACATGAAGGGTATACACAGCTTTAAATTGTTAGTTTTTGTTCATGCATAAGAAGGTAATATATAAGTAAACCTTATGCCCCTCGAGAATAGTGTAGCTTTATTACCTTTTTACTTCGTTTTTAATTCAATTGATATAAAACCTTGCTAAATATTTATTTTTACTTGAATGATTTATGTTCATTCCATAGCACAACTTCCTTTTTTTATGTTTAGCGTTAAGTGTATGATGTTGGACTAGAATGACACTTGGTCATGGCAGAATAGCAGCAGCTGTTCATCTTACTGGCAACAATAGCTGAGCCATGAATTAGTTTGTTTTGTATAATCTAATATATAAAATTCGCGTGTCACAGTTTTCGTTGCCATACTCCTCCGAAACGGCTTGACCGATTTTGATGAAATTTTTTGTGCTTATCCGGTATCTATGAGAATCGGCCAACATCTATTTTTCATCCCCCTAAATGTTAGGGGTAGTCCACCCCTAAATTTATTTTTTATTTTTTAGACAAAATTTTTAATTTCTATTTTTTTATGATACAACATACAAAAATACATACAATCCAGGAAATTATTTATATGGCAAAACAACGTTTGCTGGGTCAGCTAGTTAGTTATATTTTTTTATCGAAAATAAATTAATTTCATTTACTTAAATGCTAACGAATAAACTTTTTCATTTCATTTTTTTTTTCTCTTTTATTCAATAAAATAATTCGAATAGCTCTGCATTCGAATTCAGAATGAATCAAACCTATGCCCTTCACTAGTAGTTATTTGCGAGTTAATATTCGCCGTCGCGAACACAATATGCGGTACAAATTATGCACGTGACGTTGGATCGTATCGGCCGAGGCCGTTCCGTATTGTAAGATTCAACAGATTGGACCAGTTCGTTATTTTATGTAAGGGCGCTCCAGTATGAGGAAATATGTTTCTTGCGAACATTATGAGTGCGCTGTCTGTATGTGGCTATCTATTAATTTTATCTTCTAGTTCTTTATATGTAAATGGAAGGGACGGTGGAGGGCGCCCGTGAACGACTTTTACTGATCAAATAAATCACCTGCTCCAAAATGTACAGGTCAGAAGTACCTCCAACCGGCGTTAGTGTATGAGAAGATGTATGAATGTGGAATAGGTAAAATAGGCGTGTCAGAATCGTAGCTTGCACTCGATAATCGCTGTTTGTATGTATGTAGTTATTTAAACCAAAGGACTGTAAAAGATAATATAGTATAAGCAAATGTTCGTATGGCACAGAATTCGAGGTAAAAGCTAATTAGGACCTTGCCTAAAAATGTATGTGAATAGAAATATTAGCGCCTACTTTAGTATGCAAGTACTAAAGTGTTATTGTTGAATATTTAATGACATGTTCTACGGCTCATAACAGAAATTACAAAACTAGAATGTGCTGTTCCTCATACCATTTATATTGTTAAAAAATTTATTGTGAAATCGCTTCCCAAGTATGACATTATTACATCTCAAATGGGACACTGATAGGAAAAGAGAAAAGAAAAACACAGTGACACACCGGCCGCCCCAAGCTGAAGCACACCTACCCCACGCCGACAACGGCGACGGATGGCACAGATGGCAGATGGATATATGATAAAAAATTAAATGTACTTAAACATAGATAGTAAAACATGGAGTTCTTCAGGAAAGGGGTGAAAAGGTATATACGCGGCAACGCGTGGGTGATGCCCCTGGTATTGCAAACGTCTATAGGCTGCGGTGACTGCTTACCATCAGTCAGGCCACCTTCGTGGTATTAGAAAAAATAAATTAAACATCCTTTTCATCGCGCAAACATATATATTACAACTCTTCTCTTCTACACGACGCCTCAAACTCTTCTCTATCGTATACCAACTTCCGAGTACACAACTAAACACGCCCAAGGCACGATGCAGGCAATAGCTAATACCCAATAGTGCCATTAAAGAGAATGTAGCCGTTAACAGTCGTAACACGCTATTTATAAGTTGTATACAGTTTTAGTAAATCACGGCCGCGGTATCGAGTGCGCTGTCGGCGAGCGGAGAAATGCAACCAGGGATTATCAGATCCATCCAAGAGCTAGTGTAGTGCACTGCATAGCCCGACCAGGTATCAAAGAAATCCGGTTAGTCCATAATAAAATAAACAGCCAACCAAAATTTAAAAAAAAACCAACAGCCGCTATTATTCTGCCATAGCCAAATGTCATCTTAGTCCAACCATACAATGGAAACAATGTAACACATCATACACGTTTCGCTAAACATAAAAAAAAAATTGTGCTATGAAATAAAAATAAATAATTTGTACGATTTTATTTTAATTGAATTAATAACGAAAAAATAATTAATTAAGCTAAAGCTATTCTCGAGTGGCATAAGCTTTATTTATTACCTTTGTTTACATGAACAAAAACTAACAATTTACAGCTGTGTGCTTATGATTGCTATATCCATAATAAAATTTCTTTGTCTGGAATGTGAGGTCTGTCAAGGGGGAGCTACTATTGCTGTTACTTGCTGTTGCCAGTGTAAGAAATGAGTCCTAAAAAATCCGCAAAAAGGCGGCACCTCATATATTCGAATTAGGCTTTTTTTTTAATAATGCCTAATTCGAATATATGAGGTGATATGATAATTCTACTACTCTTACTTGGTATTCGCAAGCCAGAATTATCAAATGTCAAATTCAGTTGCCCAGTGAGTTAGCCAATAACCCCGCTGGCTTTAAAGGACCGAACAAATTTACAGAATCAGCGGGCTGTAACAGAACCTGTAATACTTTTAGCCATACATGATACCACTGATTTTGAACGACTTTCTTTTATTCGTCTGTGAATTCTGTGAGCGATCTACTGACACGATTGAATTCACTCAACCAGTAATAGAGTGTTGTTTTGTATAGTATTTCTTCGCTTAGTCTTTGGCTTCTGTCTTGTTTCCTGTACATGGTTATCTCCAAGGAGCAAGAGCAATTTTTGAGTTAATTCACTTCGAAAATCATATTACCATTGAGGTCTATTTTCTCAGAGACGAAGTTTGAAACTTGAAAAATAAACTAATTGTATGCATCCGTATTAATCGGTTTAATTTTACCATGGATGTGGAATATCGTACAAGAATCATTTGGCACGTGGCCAAAACCAAACTAACGCTGTCATCTTGTAAAGTATCGCTTTTTACAGAAAGCTGGAGTTAATGTTTCACATCCACGTCCTCACCCAAGTGCTAAATGACCCTTATAGTACTGTACTTACATAGAAAACAGCATATTTAAGTAAGTATCCAGATATTTGTTAAATTACTACAACTTATATTCTAAACACAGTCCGCAGCAATCCCAGCACTGCGAGTAAATGCTAAAACACTAAAATTGCACTCACGAAATCATCCGCTGAGATCTTCACGCTCCCCGTACCTTATTATATTCCATTATGATACGAATAATGGTCGGATATTATTACTATTCCTTTGGCAAACCGTTATCGACTTATCTTAATTAACTTACCCAATACAGAATCTGTTTGCGAACACTATAAATTAATAAAGCGTTGAAATCGCCAACATGGCTATTGGTAATAGTGAGGGAGTGCAATTAGTGATAGCCCCAATGATAAGAATGATTTTAATTCTATTTGAGATGAGTCCATTTATCTCTCTTTTTAATCAACAAATCAAAAAATAATTAAAATCTATACTAATGTCATAAAGATGTAATCTCCAATACGACTAAATTGATTCAAAAAATTCTTTCAGTCCCGAAAAAAATAGAACTCCGTGGGATACGAAAACCTTGCTGCAATAGACAGACAAAGATTAAATATTTGATATTGTATTTTCACAGTACTAACTCAGAGTATTGACACCACTTGCAGCGTGCGTCGTTGCGATTCCGATACATTTGCATCAACAAAGACAGCAAATCTGAAAGAGTCACTAGAGATACGCGGAGTCACCCACTGTTATTGCTAGTGAACTATCCGTATTGAAATGTCTATACTTGCTCTGTCACTATGTAATGTGTTTACTTTTAGCTCTTTGCTTCGTTTGATGTCTTTATTCCTGTCAATGGAGGTGGGAGATACCTTTGAATTGTATTGGCCCTTTATTCTTTGATTTCTAAGACTTATGAGGTCCTTGTTGATGTTTTGTCGAACGAAGGGGTTCGTGGCCGGCATTAGTACATGGAACTAACCCCATTCTGGAAGTGTCTCAAAGTGTCTCTTATCCATTCCCTAAACCATTTTTTTTTATTAGACTAGCCAGGCATTGGTAAATGACGATGTGGCCGAAAATGAAGCATGAAATATCTAGGAATAGCCTATTCACTCTATCTTTGAAGGTGTCCAGATTATAATGATATCTGTGTTGAAAATATTTAACAGAATGGTTGCATTTCGGGAATATGCGAAGCAGTTACTGTTGCAGCCCTCCACTAATGCGGAGGACGATATAGTTCAGCAAAAAATTGTTATGGGCCTCCAGTTTGCGGTTACAAAGGAGACAAGGTTGTATTTTTCCAAGTCATCAAATGTGTTTCAACCTTTGCCTATTTATTTTTCTCAGAACTCTGACTTCTTATTGGCGTCAAAGAGAAAACTCTCGACTCGTTTGATAACTGCTACAGACAGAAATAAAGGTCAAACTTGTGTTTAAAACCGCTCTTTTTGAGTAAAGCATTAAAAGGGCAACACTCGAACCGATCGCCCTCTAGGTATCAAACATTCCGCCGGTACCTCCACTGCCGACAGTGGTCTCGATAAATTCCGTTTCTCCTCGGTAGGAACGGCTGTGGAACATTTAGCTTAGGCACCGAATCACGAGTCAGAGATAGCGAACAAGAGAACTGTTTTACCGAAACGATCGCGAGAGATGTTGCCGCGTTTCAGACACTTTCGAACACAGGGCTTGAGATTTATATGTCGGCGGTCACAAAAATATGTGCGAACTTCGAAGTTCGCGCAAAAGTGAATGTGCACTTCAAAGAGGTTTAAAGATAACTTCAAGAGAAGCGATGAAAAGTTGTTAAAGGGTCGACAACAAACGTGTGATACCACCGCTGATAGTTATTTCAAAAATAGGTACCTAACTGCTAAACGTTCTTGCGAGTTGTACGCTGGTTTGCCACCTTATGCACTTTTCTTCGAGAACAAAAGCTACAGTCGTTTTTTTAGGGTTACGTAGAAAACCAAGGAACCTTTATAATTCCGTCATATACGTCTGTCCGTCTGTCTGTTCGTGGCTATCTGAGATACAGAAACTATTTGTTCTAGAAAGCTGATATTTAATATGGTTATGCATATTAATCACGTCGACAAAGTTGTAAAATAAAATATGTTAAAAGTAGATACCCTTCTTTGGGTACCACTATACGTAAAGCGGGAGATCGATTTCTTTTCGTCTACAGTCCATTGTATTGAGCGTCCGTTTCATTGGAGAGATCTTTTGGAATCCTATAGGATTAAGTTTTCCGTTTCCGATAAGTACATTTAGCTCTAAAGTGGAACCTATTTTGGTTAGTAACACGAGTCTGAATGTCGGTGTATCGAATGCGGACCGCGTACGGGCAATCTTGGACGGACGACCGACCTTGTGAAGGTCTTTAAGGAGCCGATGGATGCAAGAGGCTTAGAGGCGATTGGTGTAGAAGACGTGGCGGGAGATAATGATAAAATAAAATATAATAATCATCTTGGTATCAATATCCCGGTTGTGCTCTCGCGCACGAGGTTCCGGGCTTCGCCTTGACCATAATCCAGGATTTGGCAGATCAGATAATTACAGTGGAGCAACTGCCATCTGGCCTAGGCCCAGCAGTGGGCGTCTTCTGGCTGATATAATGAACTGCCATCTGACCCCCGTGACCCTGCAACCAGAGAAACCTTACCAGATTAACAGGTTTCATCACGATGTTTTCCCTCACCGAAAAAGCATCGGTTAGCATTCAACTAATGTACATTACTCAAAAAAGAGTCATTAGTACATGTCTGCAGTGGGATTGGAGGGAGATAATAGTAAATATGAATAATTTGTCCTCAAAATCAAAAGTAGGCTGTGACAGACAAACAGAAGATGCAAGAGTAAGTCATGTTCTAATCGATGTGAATTTACCTTATTCCCAGTGATGGCTTTCACAACAGAGCGTTTTACAACATCGTTCTTCGTGATTACTTTGCGGCTATCGACAAAAGATTTTACTGGTCTCAATGCTATAATATTGGGTATCCCGTATCCGAGAACATAAACGGCCAAGTTAGCACGGTACCCATTAGCTCCAACGACAAGCTAGTATACAATTCTAATTTACGACTTAGCAAATGCAAACCGTGATGACATGGGAAGTAGTCGCTATTTCCACAGTTGGGGAAAAATAGGCGCTATCTTAATTGGCAGCGATCGTGTGACCTACGGTTTTGAGGTATTGTTGTAAACTGCAATCCGTTGCGTGGAACAAAAGATCTAAGAGAGAGAAACGATGAGAATGAGAGTGAGGAGAGACGACGACGTAGAGACAGATGGCGGGAAGCGACTTTGTCTTATACTATATACAGATCATAAGATCCCATGAGAAAATGGTATAAACAAATTTTAGGCGAATGAAGTCGCGGACAACACCTAGTTTAATTTAATAGATAAGGTGCCCATGTAAGTGTACTCACCTACACAAAACACACCATAATCTTGAGAGTGGAAACTTGTTATGAAACGTCGAATGGTGTGCATAACGCCACAAGAGTGCTCCAGCTGTTTGCAAACCACTTGTCGTATCCGAGAAAACTGTGGAAAGTTCAATGATTTGTTTACAATTATTTGAATTGTATAATTATACACCTCTTTACATGCACTACAATACATTCTTTTGATGAGGAGAAATGCTCTGTATATAGTTATAGTAGGAGATCCGGCCATACTAATATCTTCCCTCTTCAGATATTTTAAAAAATCGTGCTTTACACGAAACAATATTACTTATAAATAATAATCTTGGCGTTAATGTCCCGGTTGTGCTCTTGAGCACGAGGGCCCGGAGTTCGCCTTGACCATGATCCAGAATTTGGCAGATCAAGTTATTACAGTGGAGAGACTACCATCTGATCTCCGTGACCGAGCGGCGCAGCACCGACGACACACTGGGCTCCGCAACGGACAACTCAGTGGGCTTTGAAGCGGAAAAACCAGCGGATACAATGTACGGTATTGCAATGCTAGCTAGGGCTTTCGCTGAGCCAGCCGCGGCCGCCGGTATCGCAGGTAGCGCAGCGAGCGGTGCAACATCGAAGACCCTCAGAGCTCTGCAACGGGCAACGCAATGAATACCTGCACTGTACAGCAGTAGCGGACTTTGTGTCCTCGGAGGCGAACGTCGAGAACGTCGTCTTTGTCATAGCAGCCGGAAGGCTGTCTATAAATATTTGGATAATCCGTTTAATAAAAATAAATATTTCCAGACTTGAACGTAACTATTTTGACGTTTTGAGCAAATTAAGTATTATCAATAAATTCATTTATTAATTACCTACTTATCCTAAAACCTGCTAACTTATCCAATTTCAAGTTTCTACTACTTCGGGTAGTGCCTCATAATTTTAATAAGTCAGTGAGTAGTAAAAACTACTTTTATAAAGCGCGTCAAAGAGCAATTACCTTTCCCTGTCTAGTCCTAAATAGATATGTATTTATGTATTTATATGTTTTTATAAATTATTGTATAATTATTCATTATGTATTTAAGCATGTATGTTTATGTGTATGTATCTAGTAGCATAATTATTTTTATTCTGTACTGTGCACGTCGTATCTGCGTTTCTTATGTAACATCTCACTTCTGTAGGCCTGTAGAAATTTCTTTTTAGAAATAAGTTGTGCCTGTTGTGTCATTTATAATTGTGTTTTTACCTGTATGTTTTACTGTGTACAATAAATAGTTAAATAAAATAAATAAATAAAAATAAAATCGTCGATTTTTAAAAAAGTTTTGTCTGCTAGTTACTGAAATATCTCAGTACTTAACTACTTGAGAAAACTTTTTGAAAAATTTTATCGAGTAAAATAATCATCTTGGCGTTAATGTCCCGATTGTGCTCTCGCGCACGAGGGCCTGCGGTCCTCCTTGACCATGATCCAGGATCAAAAATGTTAAAGAGTCATCATCATCATCCGAGCGGTCAATCCCGGCTGCTGCCAGGGTCCGCTTTCCTGCTTTGTTTTCTCCACTTTGCCCGATCTTCGGCATCCTCACGTCGTAAGCCGTTGGCTCTCGCGTCCGACTCGGCGATGTCGTGGAGTTCACGGACGTGCTTCGTCAGCACCGGCCAGGTTTCGCTGCCATAGAGCATCACAGGCCTAATAATGCTCTTATATATTAGCCCCTTGAGCTTGATTAGGAATTTAAGGTCACATGCGACCGCCGTGAGCTCCCGCCATTTGGCCCAAGCTGCGGAGATTCGGGCCTTGACATCGGAGCCGATATCGCCGGACTCGTGCTGCACGGATCCGAGGTATTTAAATTTATCTGTTCTATGGATAGCTTCGTTACCGAAAAATATTAAAGATTACTTATGTCAATTATCATACAGAATCTAATACCATTATGTGGAAGTATAACGAACGCAGGGCAAATCAGCTAAGTCACGATACTGTCTTAACGGTGAGGTGAGGTGATACATCGTAATGAAACCTGCACATTCAGCCGACTGAATGTGCAGCCATGATCCAATCTGGTCAGGTTCCCCTGGTAGCACTGTCACCGAGTTCAGATGGCAGTCGCTCCACTGTAATTACCCATTCTACCAAATTCTGGATCATGGTCAAGGCGGACCCCGGGCCCTCCTTCGCGACATGACTGTCTAACGAGGTGTCTGATGAGATACTTATTTTGCACACTGTCGGTAACTACCACTAGACTATACATGAAACACACTATGGCTAGTGGCCATCAATACAAGGTCGCGTCACCACATGGCGACAGAATGAGATAACCCGATGACAGTAGGTGGTCAATAAAACGGTCTGAAACGTAATCATTCCCTGCCTTATACGGCACAAGAGACCATTCAGGGAGTGGTGGAAATGCAATCGTTTCATGGCCAATATCAATGTCACTTAACTATACTCGTACAACGTCTATCCTGCAATCGCGTGTTAGATTTAGATGCTTTCACGGAACTACATAAAGAGCAAGTCCCAACGTAACACAGAAATAAATAGTGTTACGACGATTTTGATCGCTCTCTCTCGCGATGTATTAGTTCTAGAGCTTTCTCTGTAAGTCCATATTTGCGCTTTTATACTTGGAAGGTCGTAAATTGGTGTGATGCCTTCGCGAAATACAAGGCCGGGGGGCTGGGGAAAAGCAGAAGACTGGGGTCGTGACCTGAGACTGTGTAACAGGTAACAGAATAATACGGGTCCGTTTATACGCCGCCGCTTACGAATCGCGTACGCGTCGCGTCCGCCTAGTCACCGCGTCGCACCTGGACAGAAATCGCGCATAAATCGCGCGGCCTTGGTTGCTGTAACTGCGCATTCGCCTGATTTGGACGCACTACTCTTGGTATTGGTGCGGACGATGACGCGCTGACTAGGCGGGCGCGACGCGGCAACTGCGCGGACGCGATGCGAGCGCTGTGCGTTTGTTTACAAATAAAAAATAAGCTTTCTGATATTGGTAATAGAAACTGCATAAACATTAGGGACAAATAGTTCGCAAATATCGCAAACATTTTGTACTGTATTGATAGACATTTGCAATTGCAATATGTAGTTATAATACTATCCCAGCCCATAGATTTCATTAATCTAAACTAAGTAGCTGTTAGTTGAGTTCGCTAATTACAAAATCCTTTCCATTATTCCAGTGACTACCGACCAAAGTTCCTAGGAAAGTGGCGTAATCACTTCATCTTCACAAATACCCACATAAATCAACCGAAACGTACACTTTTGTTAAAAAATAAAACAGTATTACGCAACGGAAATGCGGAATTAAATTGAGGTAAGACCTACTACAAGTAAGTATTTAAAATGCCATCGTACTTCGCCTTGGATAACCATAGCTCGTATAGGTGTCACTGTTGTCATTAAAATGTGACACTTTTGTAAAGGAAACATTTAGTTCCAATTTCAACCACCAGCAAATTAGTGCTGCTGCACTGAAAAGTCGGTGAAGTGTCGCTGCGTCCAGCCCGGGCGTAATTAAATGAGTGTGACGTCACACAATACATTATATTCAAATTAAGTGCAAGTGAGTATATGCGTAAGCGTTGCCACCAATTACCGAGGTGCGTAATTCCAAGACCTTTGTAGAGAAGTAAGTAATAATAAGTAAGAGTAAGTAATAACTCGCGTGACAGCCAGCGCTTCGTTACGCGTGAAGAAAATTAATTTTTACAATTGTTATATCACCTTTGTAATGACGAGAAAGATTGTCGTCCATTATTTTAACAAGCACTTTCGGCGGACTGCAGCACTCAAGGAATTTGGAGAAGCGTTCAGACCCAGAGCTTTTCTCTTGAAATAAATAATCAATATGCTTGGACGAATACACACAGCGCCATCTAGCCCCAAAAGTATGCAAACCCTGTGATATGTATGTTAGTTAACTAATAAACTACTTATATACTTGTTTTAAATACATACTTTTTACATATAATATAACACCCGGGCCCGTAACTGAAACTAAAATTCATCATTTCAATTTCTGCCCGGCCCTGAATCGACCCGGGAACTCTGCGTTGCAGACGATATTAACCAACAGAACCACTCAGGTCGTCTTTAGCCGAACCCATCTCCCGAATACAAATCAATCAAGGCATTCGTTATGAGCGATAAATCTGCCGATTTAAAAAGACGCGCCAGCCAATGTAAATATTGCTTCGGGGAGCGTTTCAAATCGATTACCATATAAATTGATCGGCGAATCTTGACAAATGTTTGCAGACGTTTACCTGTGTATCAGCACTAGGGGCTGTCAGAGGGCGGTGAAGTCTTCTCGATACCACTTCGCGATAGCTAGCGAGGTTGGTTATTAATAAACTCCGAATAGATACTCCCCGTGTCAGTGTACAAACCCCACAGTATAAATAACCAAGTAATTGCAGAGCCTTTCCACGACGAGATTGAGAAATGAAAACCTTAGGGATGGCTTGATAGTAATTCACGGTTATTTGCTACCAGCTTGGAAATTCTAAAGTTTTGATCGGCACTTTCTATTTTCTAATTCTTCCGCTTTCTTGGGAGAGTAAATAATAATAGGCAGTTACCCTATTTCGATACAGCTGATACAGCCGCGCGGTACAGTGAATAATAACGTTGGATGCCAGGAATATTACCTCACAATGTAGGTAGTAAGTAGGTTTGAACCTTCGGTGGCCGAGTGGTTAAGGTATCCAACTCGTAAGCGAGAGGTACCGGGTTTGAATCCTACTGCGGCCATGTACCAATGACTCTTTTCTGAGTTATGGACTATATTCATTAGTTGAATGCTAACCAATGCTCTTACGGTGAGGGAAAACATCGTCATGAAACGTGCACATTCAGGCGACTGAATGTGTAACCATGATCCAATCTGGTCAGGCTCGCCTGGTAGCAGGGACACGAAGGTTAGATGGCTCAGATGGTCAAAAGGTAGGTACTACGTATCTAACCCTAGAATTCACGAATGCATAAATGCAATGCAATCTAGCATTATACTAATTTTAATTGTGCGTAGTGTTTTCACTCTGAGGTTTTAGTGTAAAACAGCTAAAATTTTGTTAATATATTTGATACCTTTGTAAATATTTTGTTAATAGATTTGCTCGATATAAAATCTACAAATAAAGGCGTCGAGACCGAGCCGCAGGTCTGTGGTGACTGGTGGCGAAGTATTTATAGAAATGTTTTTTGCGCACACTTTTGCTGTCGGTTCAAAAAGAAAGAATCGTCGATATGATGTCAGAATGGATTGATGCGTGATCATTATTGTGTCAATAAAATGAACTTACAAAACCCTAGAAATGCTACGACGTAGTACGAATTATAATTGCGAATTGGTATTATTAGGGGACAGTGAAGGACCCACACAATAAAACTTTTTTTTGTTGCCTAGCAGGCACACGTCCGGAAAGTGCACCTGATGGAAAGCACTCACCATCATCCAGGACACCTGCAACCTAAGGGGAGCAGATGCGGTGCCGGCGTTTGAGGTACCTTTAAACATGCCATAACTGTGGTGGAGGGGGGGAGACTGCCACTCATTGGTCAAATGATTCATTCATTACCTTAATAAAATTCGTTGAACGAGATTCTTTTGTCGATGGTTGGATTATTTATCGTGTTTTCAGACAGGACACTGTGAACCAATCGGCGGCTAGTTGGTTAACTATACTCTTCAGTCATTACGAGATTTAGTTTTTGTTGGGTAAAGGCGCTGGAGGTTCTCTGGATACCCTAATGGTCCGTCGATTATATTCCTTCCTTTAAAGTCAACCCAGCGTTCGACCTTCCTCATCAAATGACATTACACCATCCATTGGCTGAATAGGGTATCTATGTAGTCGACAAAACCAACCGCATTGCTTTTTTACTTCTCATACACTCTTGACAATACCTACATTTTTGCGGTGTAGTCATCGATAATTGTCAAAAGGACAACTAACCCTCGTCTATACTACAGGATAGACATACACAGAGTCCTGAGTGACTGATGCGCCCCTTTGAGGCGGCTGCGCGTTGATGACGTCGCTCTGTCAGTGCCAGCGCGGGATGGAGTTGGATGCGCTGTCAGGTCAGAGCGGTCGTTCGCGGGGGCGCTGAGCAGACGCGCGACATGGGATTTGAGTTCGTATACTTTAGTTTTTTATACGAATATGAGTTGCAGTGTCTCAATGGAAACTGCAAAATGGAAATGTCAATATCTGCAAGCGTTACTTTAGCAACGGCTGCATGGAGTACTGCTGGCTCCTCTGGGATGGATCAGCCAAATACCAACTGACCGCTTTGAGTTCGGTGGAAAAATATGCAAAGAGCGGACCCGCAATTGATTGGTGCCACGATGAACACGTTGCCTGCCACGTCCCCTGATCAATGTTCTGGAGGCTTCAAGGCTAAAGTAAATATGATGTTTCTATACAGGCATGCTGCATCTTTGACCACATCGTCACTTACAACCAGGTGAGTTAGCCAGTCTAGTAAAAAAACTATACGCGAGCTGTCAAATCAAATCAAATCATTTATTTAATTTAAGTATCCAAAATACACTTACTGACATCAATATAAAGTATGAGAGTTCTAGGATCTATAGGTGTCATCGATGATGCGATAGCAAAATGGTAGCCCGTCTGCGCCCGCGCCGCGGGGTGAAGCTGTCACAAACGCTTGCGCATGGCATTCGCATTGATAGCAATGAATAGGTTGTTAGCGCCTCGGGCCCGTCTGCCCGCGAATAAAAGTATCGCATTGATGTTCTTATGTTAAACTTGTAGGATACGTTATAAAAGCTCGCAATGATTGTGAAAATAGATACCGACGAGTGGGAATTGTGTATATTTGTCGGTACATATATAGATGTTATAAACGATTTTTCTTGTGTGATTTTCGCTGTAATATACGAGGTATATACATAATAAGCCGTGTGGTGTCCGGCAGAGTAGAATAGCACCAACCCCTTACACTCATGGGTGTCGTATAAGGCGACTAATGTTTTCGAGGAAAAAGATCTAGACTCCGTAGGCTGGAAAATGGGCAGCAGCGTTTTCCATTGTTACATTTATAACACTGCGATCTCCAACCCGCCTGCCAAGCGTGGAGATTATGGCAATGACCTCCCCTTTCGTGGGAGAGGCCCTAAGTCCTGCAGTGGACTGTTATGGGCTGTGATGTGATACGAGGTATCTTCAGGAAGTAAAAGTACTGTGTGTGACGCTAGAAGCCAGACACTAAAACCAAGACTCCTGACCGAGCAAACATCGCCGTGCGATCGACTAAACCGTATTCAGAGTAACTGCCCAGACCCATACACACAGAAATCAAAGTTTTGATTTTTGTGCCCATACCGGCTTCGCCAAACTTCACTACGCTTGTTTAAATTAATAAGTAATAATTTATTTCTTTAATAATATTTACCTGAAAACTAATGTCGTCGGAACTTCCTTTAAAACTACCCCTAGGTCCTAGTATCTAGGTTAGCCTGTGACAGGAGGCACGGTACGTTTGTTGGTGTCCACCACACCACGATTAGAGAGTGTTGGCCAGACACGAAACCTACAATCGTAAAAGAACCACTTACTGGTTTACTGCTTGTATAAATTTTATTTCTAGCAAATAAAATTATCTAATTGAAAAAAAAACTGTAGTTTTTTCTAGAAAACTCAATGAACCCAAGCTTATTACCCAAGCAATATTTTCTCTCTAGATCTTAATGACGGGATAAAATTAAAGAACGAAAGTCTTTAACCACTCTAATGAGCAAAGCCATGACATGTTCATCAGTTACATGAACCAGATCTGCATATAAGTAAACAAATATTTCTTCTTAACTCGTTTTCTGTATGTTCTAGGGTACTGAGAAGGTAAAAATATGCCTGTAGAAGGAACTGCTTCAACAATATTGAGGCAGGTGGATGTTTTAATTCATAATAATAGCTATGGTATGTTCTAAGTTTTAAGTTCTAATAGCTATTTTCGAAGCTACAGTATCGAGCCACTCGTCCTCCTTACCACTGCTAGACTTCACTAATGTGGAACCAACCTACATATTATATTTTAAAGGAGACCCGGATTCCTACCGCGTACCTTTGTTTACGAGTAGTCAGATATTTCGACGCTGCTGCATGCATCATGGTCACGGGACGATAAAGGTACGCGGTAGGAAACCCGGAACATACTTTTAAAATGAGTGAAAATAACCGTGACCGTTTAAAATATGATGCTACCTACATATAACCTAGTGGAAGGCTTTGCCATGATCTCCACGCCCAATAGGCGCGATGCAAATCGCAATCTTGAAAAAGCTTAATAAAAAATGTTGATGCCAATTTTCTTGTTTTGCGAAGGCACTACTAGATTACGTCACAGTCGCTTTTTTTGGTATTCGTAAATATTTACATTGGTAGGTGCTACATTCTACATTTCCGGTCACCACACGGCCATCCCCAGCCTCATCGCATGTTACCATCAGATGACACGGTTGTGAAGTAACAGACTAATATAGAAAAAAAGCAGTAGTCTGGTACACTAAAATCCAAACAACATGTGCGAAACCCTCAGCAAACGCTCGCAATCAAGCTCACGCGAATGTTTACTCAGATCTCTCGACGAGTTCGGGTTCGGATCCCGGGCGGGGCATTAACAAGCGGCGGTCATTACGGCGACGGACAACGTAAGTGTTTATTAATGAGGGGGTTGTTAGAATCCACTTTGAGAATCGTAACTCAATTACTATAAACATTCAGGAAACGTCCGCTAGACTCAAAGGGCTTGCGTAAGCCCTGCCTCCGCCAATTAATGGAGCTTACCAACTTACATCCCCTCACTTTCCCCGCTAGGGCTCGAGGAGCACACACAGCGGCTTTTAAATTGCAAACGAGATGGTAATTAGCGAAAACAGCCGCTAAAAGTCGCGGGTAAATGCCACCGCGAGCGCGTATGGAAATTAGGGACGAATTACGTCGCCGCTTTTACTTTCGTTTGTGTAACAGTTGCGCAGGCGCAGCGTTTTAGGGGTTTCTTCATACATTGTGCGATAGGGCCTTCGTCCGGCGAGCTAATTGCTCTGATTGATTAAACGACTTCGGTCCAAAACAATCGTGCGGGCGCCGGCCGCCACCCACCACTTATGCAACGGACAAAATATTGCGAACTCATAGTCGCGGTTGCCCGATGCGACTGCAGATAGACTAATCTAATAAGTCAGATCTGAGGCCCGACGTCGGCCGCGGCAATAACTCACGGTTGAGATGCCAGAGGTTAATTAAAAATAGCAACTTCAATCTCACGCGTCAGAGATGGAGCTGGAGATTAGGATCCCGTGATTTATGCCATTCCGGTGCTAGTTCTGAACCGCAGCCTAACCTAGGAAGGTAGGTAATTAAACTCATTATGTGTGTTTGAATGCGGCGATGTGGGCAGGGCTGCGCAGGGGCACGCTAACGCGACGAAACAAACGCATGAACGCCTTTGTAATTTTACACGTAGCCACACGCGACGCGTTCTTATTTCTTAACGCGTACTAATTACGCTGGGATAAATCAAGTCAGAGACACCGGTGTGGTGTCTCACAACTATCTCGTTGCAGTTTTGTTCGTGACGCAACTTTGCACTGTAGAAATAGGTACATACTCGTACAAGCGCTCAACCTTCAGTGCTCTTAATCGCATCTGACAGCCAGTCATCACTAATCAATTTGGCCCGTGTACTTTGGAAACAGACATGAATTCTATCGCATTAGCAATGCAAACAACCGCGCCGGTGGTGTATGTAGGTAACGCAACGTGTACGTATCATTAGACTGGACATGGGTACATGGATTTGGCAAATGGATCGGTTGGAAGCAACGACGCATCTTATTATCGTAATGTAATTCCTATACGCTTCGCAAGCACATTAGAGCAATAATATGCCATTGAAGCTTCTGATATTATTGGTATTTAATGATTCATTGATAATCTCTTTCAATACAAGTAGCGTTTTCAGGAAGCCTCGATATATAATTGGTATATGTGCAAGGCGCGCGAATTGTTGCTGCAACTGCGCACTCGCAAGATTTGAACGCACTCTAAAACCCAGATTAAAAATAATAAACCAAGCTCCCGTTATTACCATCTCAACGGTACATAAAGGTATCAGTTAACAATAGCATTACTCATACACACAATTGAATTGAATCGATTCATTAATAAAACAAAGCAAATGAAGACGCCTAAAGCTCTGTGACCATGAAACTTTGCCGCAGACAAATAACCGTAAGCTAGTATCGACACCAATTCACCTATCGATCAGCTGATAAGCGATCTAATGTGAACTAAACCTAAACACCAGTCAAAGGTGTAGCATTGACCTTTAATCGGTGATCCATAAAATGTAACAGATACACGGCTAATACACGAACTCAGACCCTCGTGTATCTGTCAGTCTATTCGTGAATGATGCAAGAGCCAATGAGCGACCGTTACACGTTCGTACGAACAACAGTTACAGTGGGAAAGACAAATGACGCAGGCCATCAGTTCCCGGCAAATTCATGGCTCCGACCATAAGGCTACAGAGGTGCTTTATGGTAAAGCCTCTCGCAAACAGGTGCGTTATGAATCCCGCGATAATGCGTTCCTTTTTTGCGATATCTCATCTTTACAGCCCATGACAGTCGACTGCAGGACTTAGGGCCTCTCCCATGAGAGAGGTTATTGCTGTAATCCCCACTCTTGGCAGGCGGGATCGATATCGTTGTATTGTAAATATAGATAAGGAAAACGCTACCACCCATTTTCCAGACTAACATTAGTCGCCTTGTACGACAGCCATGAATGTAAGCGGTGCTATTCAACCCTGCCAGACACCACTCGGCCAATCGCGCAATTTTCGATATCTATTCAGAGTATATTTTGTATTCGGATGCACGCTGCTGCGATAATAACGCAAAAATAAAAGTAGGACGCTTGCGTTCCTGTGACCTTCGTTCTTGCGATGTCGGGTATGTTTTTAGTACATCTTGTATTGTGTCATCATCATCATCGTCATGAGCCTATACTTGTCCACTGCTTCACATATGCATCCCGCAATGATCTTATTCTGTGTACACACAAAGACATAGACGAAGACATAGATTTTATTTGGCAATCACTACAATTATATCAAACAAGTAACTCAGAAGTGTGGAATGGACGCGGACCGCGTTATAGCAAAAACGCATGCCAGTTATCGCGCGTCTTTACGCACCTGTTTGGGAAAGGCTTTAGTAAGGCAACAGAGGTGCTTTACTATAATATATGCACAGTTTCCGTTAAAGAAGCGAACCTCCGGGAAGTTACAACAATCGCGCCTCGAACTAACAAACCGAATGGATCGTCTCGAGAAACAAAGTAGCCAGAGAACACGTTAAATGTTAAGTTGATTAGTGGTGGAGAATTGATTTTGAAGGGCCTGAAAATAAAAATGTATATGACGCAGAGAGAGGGTTCAAATTGGCCGTTTAGTTAGGCTAGTTAAACAGAACCAAGTATCAATTAAACAGAACTCTAAATTCATGAACTCTGAAGTAAATAATAACGAACAATAATACCCCAAGTTTACTTATCTAGCTCCTCCATGTAATGACGGCCTGAGTGGTTCAGTTGGTAAACATGCTGGTCTCCCGGGTTCGGTTCCCAGCCTGGCAGAAATTGATAATGATGAATTCTAATTCTTGAATTTTAAATTTTAGGAGTCTGATACATAGTATAGTATAATAAGTGCTTATTTATAAAATATATACGTAGTTTATAAATTTTCTGGCACACATAACACAAGCTTTGCTTATTTTGGGGCTAATGGGACGGTATGAATTGTCCAAGCATTTATTTATTTATTTATTGTCACAATGCTGATGTTTTTCATTAAAGAGAAATATATTAAAAACCACGGTGACTAACCATTAATTAACTCAGCAAACTCGATGCATTGTTGTTCGTTAAAATTTACTTCAAATCCAAATCCTAATTCAACCACCCGGCACCATATACCTATTATAGTCAATCAATAGTCAATTAGTCGTCGCGTGGTTACTGTTTGAAGTTGAGACTCAGACGGTGAATGTTGCTGGGAATGCGGTCAGTAAGCGAACGGCAATTTTTCTGTTTCTTAAACTTTTATCACGCTACAACAGTGCAAAATTTTATCTAAACCTGCTCAGTACTTATTTGTGAAAGAATAACAAAGATCCGTCTACCTCTATAATCTCCCACACAACTTTTGCATCATTAATAATTAGTAGTATACTATTGTGATCCTGCCCTAACAGCCAGAAAAAACCTGTCGATCAATGAATTTTACAGTCTGTCTTTTATCCCTTCTGCTTAAAGGCTTCCACCCGGAAACCAACTTCCGTGGCCTACCTGGAAGGCACTTAATAGGCTGCGAACTCAGGTAGGTCGATGCAAAGATAACCTTTTCAATGTAAAAGAAAATTCTCCACGTGACTGTGGCGTATCTCCGCAAACCATGGACCACCTCGTATCATGCTCGGCGCGTCCTAAAACTTGAACAATGGAGAACTTGTTCGAGGCAAGTCCAAATGCTGTATGCGTCGCCGCTGAACGAACAAAGTGTAAGGGGGAATTAAGTCCATCGACTCGATAAGAAGAAGATTGTGATCCTGGCGGTAACCACAATACTAACATCTCCAGTGCTCCGGGGAAATGTGGCTTTGGCAGTGGAGGGCCTGCCTATTTTCTGCCCGAGGTGTTAGAGGTATACCTCCACAGGTAGCGACGATCACTTTCCATCAGGCACCCCGCTTGTATGTTAATCTACCAATTCATATAAAAAAGGATAAAAAGAAACATCTAAGCGTTAAAGCCTTAATTGTGCTCTCGCGCGAGGGCCCAGGGTCCACCTTGACCATGATCCAGGATTTGGCAAATCAGGCAATTACAGTAGAGCGACTGCCATCTGACCTCCGTGACCCTTTTAACAGGGGAACCTGACAAATTCAATCATGGTTCACTGTTGGTAAGAGCACGCATCCAACTTAACAAATTATTGCGTGAGGTACCGGACTGCGATCTGTTTGCCGATAATTTAGTGAATATGCATACAATAATAGCAATGTTTTCTGAAAATTTTACCTAACTAATAAGTATATTGTATATAGTAGCTGTAATTTATAACCTAATTTGTGCAACGCATTAGTTTTAAGCTGTAATGTTGTACAAAAGAATGAATAAATAAATAAATAAATAAATGGAGACAATCAGTGTAACCATGTCCGTTTCAGTTTCGATATTTTCCCTCACAGTAAGAGCATCGGTTAGTGTCCAACTAACATAAAAAAGGATTAGTACGTTACAAACCGCTCCAATCATAAAGCACTCAAGAGGTGAAAGACCGTCGCGTGCGGCACTCGCGTGCATGATCGCGGGTTCGATTCCGGCCGTCGGTTTCGGGACACATTCGGGTTCGCGGAACTTTCGCCAACACGAAACGAAGTCGGCACCACTCGGCATATATCGGTGTCGGGCCTGTACAGGGTGGAGCAAGAATATAGTCTTATTTACATTAATGTAAATGTGGAAAGTTAGGTGTTTTTGTATTGGCCTCCCCTCGTGCGAGTTTCTTTGAATTAGTATATAGTCAAATAATTTTATTCAATTTAGGTTTACAAAACTTTTATGAACATCATAGAAATACAAAATACATTTATGAAAGATTGGGCCGCGGGCCATGGCATTATCGAGCCGGATATAAACTTTTTGTACAGTCAAAGACTGACCTAAACAGAATCTGACGAAGTCCAAATCTGACTAAATAAAAAACTGACCTCCTCAAAATCTGTCGTCCTGGGTAGCTGACCTACATTGCGAGCAGGACTTACAGGTGGGAATCGTGGACCAGGATACTGCCTTTTATTTAACCAAAATCGCAAATGAGTTTGTATTAAGCCCTAAATATTAATGAGCTCACCCCGCGTAAAATACCGTTGGTAGTCAGTTGTACACTGATGCGCCACCAACGACGCTGGATACTGGATGTCTGGACACATGTCATGTTAAAAGAGCATCATTAATTAAAATATTATATTGCGGAAAGTTTTCTTTGCGAATTATTGTGTATGAACTGGGTGAATGGCAGCCTACTATACGTTTTACAAAATATATCCTGCAGCGTTCGAACTTCCCGCAGCGATACTCACAATCATTCCAGATCAACGTTTTCTTTTAGCTCACCACCGAAAGAATCTAACTTCACCAGATACTGAATTAAAACGTCACCGATATTTTTATCTTCGATTATAAACGACTGTAGAAGATAATTGAGAAAATATTTTTTGGATGCAATATACACTTCAATGTCATTATTAATGGAGATATGTAGCTAGAAAAAATTTCGAATTTGAGATGTCACAGCGCAAGCACTATACCTGGTGCCCCAGCTATTCCGGGGTCCCCTTCCCAGTTTGCTCGAGTTTGCTCTGGTAACCGATTAAACTAAAAAAAACTGTCATTACTGATGGAATTAACTGACGCATGACATGACCGGGATTAAATACTAACCTATGATATGATGTTAGTAGTACAGTGCCGACCCCGAATGGAATAAGAGCAGGCAAATTATTATAGTAAAATGATAAGGAGTACAGTGCCACAAACTGGAACTAAGTGACGCCATTTTGAAATGCTATGTTGTTGTCAACAACAACGCCGCCGTCTACCAAAATAATAACATTACGCTACTAAGCTTTGCTTGGCATTGTCGTGTACTGACCGGCTTAGTCTGGTATTGTCGGACACGGTCCGGCCGTTGTCGGTATGGGGTGGGGGTGCCCCGGTCCTGGGGCGGCCAACATGTCACTGTGTTTCCTTCCTACTTTCCAAAGGAATATTTAGTGTCCTACTAAATAAAAAAAAATTAAATTTGTATTTATGTAAATCTTTGCATAATATGTATTTAATCCTGTAAAACAAATTTTAGTTTCCTAAAAGTTTTACATTGACAAGAAACCGTAATTAATCTACCTACATTGCGTTCACTTTTACATACACCCTCAAAAGACACGGCCATTCTTTCCGGTGCCGGTCCACGCTAATTAGGCGGCCTGTAGATGGCTAGATAAGACATTCACTCGGTTACACTCAATCGCTCAATGGGTAAAGGAGGTCTTGCAAATTAACTGATTTTTTTTAACTTCGGGGCCGTTACACGTCGGCAATAAGTCCCGCTTTGAACGAACCATGTCGTCTTGTTGGATTCGGTATACTTACTGAATTTTATAAGAGACGTTGTTCAATATAACAAAAATTATATTTATAATTAGACTACCATCCATTTGACCGCCATCTCACCTGGTGGTAAGTGACGATGCGGCCGATGATGGAGCATGCCTGTAGCCTTGAAGGCGTCTAAATTATAATGATTCAGGAACACACTCTATTACTAATTGACCACCCATAGAGGTCCTGGGTTAGATTTCCGATACGCACACAAAAGTTACGGATGGCTGATTCTCTGTACTGTACTCTGTGTAGGATTGATTACGTTTTGTATTTAACCAAAAAAAATATCGTTAGTCGCAGTAAAAATTATGATTAATCGATTACGATTTGTTGAGATAAAAACAATATGTAATGTTATCGTTCAATCGTTAGAACTGTTTCCGTGGAACTAATTACACTAGGTAGGTATCTGTTTATAGACCAAAGTATGTTTCTCAGAACATTTTCGATTTTGGACTTAATTATTACAGGCCACACACGGACTATTTAGTTTGGCCAGGTTTCTACTATGTTCGGTAATAACCTTCATATCACTCAGTAGCCCCCCTCGAACCAACTACTGGTCCTTGCTACAGTCAGCCTTTTGTGCAGGGGTATGCCTGGTAGCCGAAGAAACAGCTGCCTATGTGGTCCTAGAATGTGAGAGACTAAACGACCACAGGGCAAAAGTCGCATTAGGAACAATATTCCTCCGAGATATCTGCGAACGTTCAAGGAGATTGCTAGACTTTTGTAAGCATCTTGGCTGGATAAGGTAGCACGCCTTAACTACGTACAGATGACCAATTATGAGTACTAATGCGGAAAAAGGAGCCCAGCAACCGAAACTTAAACATACCACTTAGTGACTAACAAACCCGCATAATGGTAAGCAGTAACTGTCGCCCGTAACATTTCGATTCATACACTTATGTTTCATGTAACAAAAATGCAGAGCAGCAGGTGCGTTGTCAGTATGAGGAATTGAGAACAAAGGTGGAATGCCTGTAATTTTTAACCGTACCTACAAAAATTCTTAACTGCCTTATCACCCGCTGAATGTAAAGTTGACTCACCCAAACGTTATGACTACAACACGATGTTACATCTTGGGCCGTCCCATTCCCATTCGCCTGGAGCACTTGCAAATGTGCGGACGTCAATTGTTTCGGGCCACTAACGCCTACCGAGGCACCTAGCCGCGATATACGTTTATGCGACTGCAAGGCTATTACTATAAATCGAGGAACAAAAAGGTGCGCTGCGTACTCTCGATTGGTCTCGGGGCTAAGGCTCGCTGCGCCTGCGCCCCGCTGGGCCATCTCCCCTATATTCCTATTACATCGCCATAACTGTCCGTTTATGCGCTACTGTAGATCAAACTCGTGCCGAACCTGTCACTTCCGGACACTTGTAATAACGGTAAGCAGATGGTTTATGCACCGAGGGCGCAATGGACCCGTCTCATCTGCGTTGCACGTTGATTTGTGCGGTTCATTTTGAACCTAGGTGAACTACAGCTGATAAATGCTATCGACTCCGTCGAGTAAACGTTTGTGGTTGGTTATATTTAGAATTTAAGTATGTTTAACTTGCGGATGACACGACATGAATTATCGCAAAATGCCAGAATCGTATGTGAGCCGCTGGCGTCGCTGCTCTTGGCTACAAAATGTCATTTCAAATTAGAGACACTCAGTTCCTGTTTTGGTCACCGGGTGAGTTAAGTTTGTGGTACTGTATCAAGCTATTTACCAACATACGTTTCGATCAATTGTAAAGCCTGACTAGGAATATATGGGTTGGCGCCAATCGCGGGATTTTCAGAACTCATTTCTTACACTGGCTACAGCGATTTACAGCAACAGTAACTGCCTCTTGACACTCCTGACAAACCTCATATATTCCGTCAGGTTTAAGATAACACTATTACTTACCTTCAATTTAAATCATTCATTGGTGTTTTGTCAGCTTTTATTAATTTGAAGAAAATTAGACTGTAAAGCCACAGTTTTAAGCTTATTTTATCGTTAGGAACTACTCTGCGAATCGTGTTGTTTTAGTGTTTTAGTTTGTCGTAGTAGGGAACTCAATCAATGGCCATCTCTTTAATTTTGTATGACGTATCCGTGACACATTATTTATAGTCTTTGGCGAAATCGCTACCGTTTAGCGGAAGCCACATAAAAACAAGAAATCATTATTGAACAAGTAGGTATTACGGTTTCCTAATTCTCCTATTCATCAAATTCTTTTGTGTTAAACGTTGTGCGATACGTTGAGTCATTGTCTACAGTTTAAGTTGGATTAAAGAAATGATAGACAGTTAGCGGCCAAGTGAATTGAAAGATACAAAATCCCGGTTACATACATTAAGATTAATCTAGTTGCTTTCCTTAACCATATTTCCTTTTTATGTGCGACCTTTTACCCAGAAACATTCGTAGTTTAGCGAGTTTGGTACCGTTACCTTAATAATAGCCCGCGTGAACGGCGAGAAATCCGGCAATTTTTCTTACACCGGTCGTGTGTATTCATCATATTCGTACAAGCATTTCGGTATCCCGTTACCCTTCCACAAAACGGCATTTAGCCGAAATTATGAACTTTTAACGTGTCGAAATTGCATCGAAATTACTCAGCGCGCAGTAAGACATGACACCGGTCCGGGCGAGAATGCCGGCCTACGTAAATACATTAAAATCGTAGCACAAAAGCGGTTTCAACTATGAAAGGAACATAAAATAGTTGTCGGCCGCATTATGCACGCCCCTGCGATGATTCCAGCGGCGATAAATCCACCGAGTGGACAGCAAGATTGTTGTTTTGACCGCACGACTTCGCATTGCGGCCTGCGCGGGCGCACTCCTTTTATTCCGAGGCCTATCGACAGGATACGTTTTGCGTGTTGTCATCGTTCAGAAATTATGGCCCTCATTCTGAAATCGGTGTTAATTTCCGATACGATATTCTTCCTTTGTTACTTTTCGTAACGTCGCGCCCTTAATACTTACGTTATTTATGCACGCTATAAGTTTTATAACAGCACGCTGAAAATCGCTTACACACACAACGCATAAAGTACTGTCGATTGCGCTTTGTAATGCTCTTTTTGAGGCAATAAATAAGCTCGGAATGTATGGGGCATGTACCCGGGCGAGTGTGTGATGACAACACATGGACGGTAACCCCTGGAGGTCACAAATTGGTCCTTAAGGGTAACCGAATAGGGTTCATGTTTGGGTGAGGTGGGAGTCATTATACATGGTGATGCAACATGCTCCGATCCTGTCTTCTCTCCTAACAGGGGCATGCCGGGAGCGACCGCGGTGTTTCACCAAACACGGAATCTGCCGAATAAGGAATAACGCTCACTTTTATCATTTTTCCTCTGGAATGTACTCAGGCCATAAAGGATGAGGGGAATGATCTCGGTTTCGAGGTACTCCGCTTTGCTTTAAACGGAGATTTAGTTCAGATTTTCGTATCTTTAGATGCCTGTATAAATTAAATTAGTTAAATATCATTTATTTCAAACTAAGCTATATGCTTAGTATAAGTATTAGTATAAGCTTGTTGTTGTCGCTTCCTAATGACTAACATAAATTAATAAATGGCATCCCATTAGAAAAGAAAGATGTAATGTAGCCTCCATTATCCAATCCTAACTTATTTTGTAAATATGTTCTTTTCGAAAGCCCCCTTTATAAAACAGGAAGAACAATACTGAACTATTGTTATGTCATTGTATTGGAACATAATTCTGCCAGCACATAATTTGCTTTTCCCGCCCCAGGTAGACACAATAACCTTGAATTGACGGAGTCAATGTCTGGGATGCCTTGCTGGGAGCTGTCGTATGACGTCACTTAAAGTGACGCGTGACTACATAGTAGAATAATAAGCAGTAAGTATACTGCCACACGTGGTCAAACATTGCAAGGTCGTGTTCTTTTGCCACTGGAAATGGAGTAGGTAAGTTCTTTCCAAACAAAAATTTGAATATACTGACACTCTTGGTGCTGCCATGTGTGCTGTCCATGGGCGGCGGTGATCAGTTAGGTAGGTACCATTAGGTAACTGATCACCTTCCTCATACATAAAAAAAAGTTTTGTTTTACCAAATGTTATACAAAGTAAACACTCGTGGGTGTCGTACAAGGCGACTAAAGTTTTCGAGGCAAAAGATCTTAGAATCTCCGTAGACTGGAAAATGGGCAGCAGCGTTTTCCATTGTTATATTTACAACACTGCGATCTCCAACCCGCCTGCCAAGCGTGGAGATTATGGCAATAACCTTCCCTTTCGTGGGAGAGGCCTTAAGTCCTGCAGTGGACTGTTATGGGCTGTGATGATGATACAAAGTATATTGCTCCCGATGGAGAAGGAGAATCTCAAAAGTGACCTTAAACCTCAAGTAACGAATCGACTCCCAACCCGATATTATCAACGGACTTTAACCGCCCTCGTTTTCGAAGCAAATTATAATGGCTCACCATATTGTATTATAGGTATACGGTCGCAATTAAAGGCATGTCGACGGAAACTGGTTCCAATGCAGTCGATGCAAAAGCTGCGGTCACCTACCTACTCATTTAGGCGTAACACCAGCGGCAGTTCCCAAAATTTATATCCCAGCGACGCGACGCAGGCGCACGTTTAATCAATCTGAAGTAACTTATAAATGATGATGCGAGCATTGTCGTAAACGTGTAATTTAATCGTGATAAAGTTTTATTATTATTATTATTGGGCAGCAGTATATTTGTCGATGAACAAATATCTCGAATGGGATCGCGAGAGGGAGGGGTGCGGTTCTGCATTTTTATTGGCTGCAACCTAACTGCATGACACGCAGATGTTATGGGCGTACGGGGTCACTGCGTATTACCTATATAACCTAACTAAACAAAGATTATTTTTCTAAACTACATAACCGATTTTAATGAAACAAAACTAAGAACCATCTCAATTATACTGTCTTTCTAATGGCAAAAACCGCATCCCCATCCGTCAATGCGTTCGGGAGCTACAATGCCACGGACACATACAAAAAGCCACATACTATATATACACACGTCAAACTTTTCGTCGGAGATGGGGAAAAACGGTATCGAAATATTATGGATTGGTTTTAAAATATTGACGGTAGCAAAAATTCCGGTTCTTGAGAACTGTGAAAGACGTCAGCCCTGCAAAAGCGTCACCGAAAATAAGGAAAAGCATCAAGGCCTGGAATTTCAAAACCGAAAGCAAACACTGGCAACCGCACGCGGTCTAACATAAACACTGAGCTTTTCATCGCGTCTGCGATATTGACACACATGTTTCCTCCGGCATTCCTCAGCCGACGTAACAGGGAATTCCTCGTGTGCGGCGTGTGACGTCACAAAACGGGCCTCACTCCGCAGCCCTGCAAATGTCAAGAGTGCAGTTACGTAAGCCGACCGACCTTTGGCAACACCTTTGAAAATTGACTCGTGTTTTAAGGAAATCTTGACGTTGCGTTGCCCGATAAATTCGAACAACATTGTTTATATTGCCAAAGTTCAACGCGGTTACTGCACCTGGAGCAGATCGGATGAGGTGTTCGTGTCTAAAGACAATTCGCTTTTCTTCTGCTGTTTAGGTTTTTTGACGTGAATTCGATTAACGTCTTCCTCGGCGTCGTCCCAACGGGAATTTCAGAAAAATTATGTCACGATATGTACTTTTGAATTCTCGTAAAGTTTAAAATTAAATAAAATATTAGTTTTGTCGTTGTGAAGATCCATCCGGCGACAATACAAATATATAATATATGTTTGACCTTCCCCCATTTCCCGCTATGACGTCATAAACCGCAAAAGTGAGCACTGAAAATCAAGTGTCGTGCGGATGCCATTCAGTACAACTCTCGCTAGCATCAAAGCTTCTTGTTGGATTTGAACTTAAATTGAACTAAAAATGTCCATGACTTTTGACATTTAGATACCGCCACAAATACAATCCCGACTAAGACCAACAAATATTCTGTACTTATTTCCTAGAATCCTAGTATTCACCGGACTTGCTTCAACCATTTCCCCTTACAAACCGTCACCTCTACACACCCTTCGAAAGTCCTTCAAAGCTCTGTAATTAGCTAACAAAGCACCGCGAGTTGCGCCAACCGATGGGTGTCGCCCGACACCCGCGAGCCGCGACTCGCGAACCGATACCGCCGCTAATATCACCAGACAGCTATCACGTTTCACCTACCCACCATCAACACATTGCGCAACATTGACAGTAATGTTCTTACGCTCCAATTATGAAGGCACCAGACCGGTCGGTTCTAAAATTCATGTAAACATCGAGAACACGTTACAAGTTACACGGGCAACATGGAAATATTGTCGTCGATATTAGGTAAATTAATTATGCAGTCTGTTGGACACCTACGCTGATTGTATCGATTCGGTTGACACGGTTCCGAATTGAAATTTAAATTGGGTTTCAGTTTGATATGTAGCCGCCTGTGCCGGCGCACACTGCCTGTTGGTAAACGGCGATAACTCCCGCGCCGGGAGGGAGTGTGGTGCAACGTCATGTTGGCATGGAGCAACGATACTGAACACCTTAATCTTCGTAGCTTTGAGCGTGTTATGTAGGTGAGTATTTTGTTGAGGTTTGAGAGGGAACTCATGCGGTACTTTAGATCTCATTTTTAGACATAGACATAGACGTATCTTTATTTGGTCAGATAACACATTAAAAAACTTAAAACTAACATAATTAGTACATAATAAGGAAGCAGGGGATGCGTCATCGGACCAAATTGGACCAGCCTCAGCTGAGCTCAGTTTGTTTTAAAACAATCTGTATGTAAACGGTGTCAGTAACGGAGTAAATAATGTTTAGAGAAATATTGAGCTGACTAATGTGGAAGACAAATAATTTTGGTACAAAAAAATTGAATTATTTTTAATACCAGATATGCCATAAACTAGAAGTTATTTTTTTCTCGTCCTCTTTTTGGGGTTCTGTAAATAAATTGCTCTGTTATTTTAAAAAGAAAAAATAAATTAAAAACTCATGTACCTAAAAACATATGGAATTATAAGTTCTTAAATAAATAGTTATTCATTTATTTAATCCCGCTTTTCTTAATAGGTATTAAAGCTCTTACTATTCCAAATCTCATCAAAACTCATAATCTTAACAAAAAATTTACATTGAAACTTTTTTCAATAACTGCTATTACAAAAACATTGAGTCATAAAAATAAAAGAGGCCAGTTTAAATATAGACGGAAATTAATGTCAAAATAATAATTCATAGCAGCTATAAGTGAATGGCACTGAAAATTCCTACTCATTAACTTACCAACAGTACGAATCAGGCATCAAGGCTTTTCCGAAGTTATCAGACATTTATAGTTTTCCTGGCGCCAGTGGTATTAAAAGGAATCCGCAAGTCTGTAAATAATATCGGGACAAACATGGCTCAAAGCCGGATTATGGCTCGCTTGCAAAATGGCGACCTTGCAACAGCTGATTGTTCAATTTTTGGCGCCGTATTTTGAAATCAATCTACGTGTTTTCTTATCGGTACAATTTCTCTGCGTGTAGTCGTAAATATGGTTCGATCAGATATGCCCACACTTACTCTAGACGTTATTGCCAAAATGGCGAAAATAATTGCTTGATGTAGGACTCGGAGCGTTGCTCAACGACGACCTTGGATAGATTTTAATTAAGTAACACAACGAAGACGGGAAAAGGGGAAGCAATTTTTAATATTGTCTTTATTACCTTCAAGTTTATTAAACACGTAGGTATTCAGAAACGTTACTATGAGGTCTCACAATGCGCGTGAACGCACAGGATTCTAACTGCCAATACTAGAGTGGCGATCGGCACTGTGGGTCGGTCCAAATGAACGAAATTGACCAATATCCGCCGTTTAATTACGACTTTTACATCTTGTCATATCCTATAGGTACATTGGTGATGCTTGTTAATCTGAGGTTGTACGATTGGACATAATTTCTAATTAGGTACATCGGGTTAGAGAGTTAAAAATACGCCACGACATTATAGTTCATTTTCTGAGGTCTGGAGTTCTGCGGTCTTGCATACGACACTGCAGCTTATTTTCTGGGGTCTGGCATACCACACTACCGCTCATTTTCTGGGGTCTTGTATACGACACCACAGCTCAAAACCTGTGGTCTGGCATACGACATTGCAGCTTATTGTCTGGTCTACGAAGATCTATACTAATTAAGGTAACCCTAACACATTTGTTGCCTCGTTAACGGTTGCCATAGCAATAGAAAATAGAAAAGTTGGTGGTACAAACTCAGGCGTAATCCTCAGGCTTGACCTTCCACCGGTCTGTTCCTATGTATCTATATCATGTATCTATGTACACTTAGATCTTTTAAACTACGCAACGGATTTTAATGCGATTTATTCATCAATATATAGGAAGGTTTAAGAAAAAAACGAACGGACAAAATCGCGTGGTGAACCCCCGTATATATAGTAATATCAAAATTATTTAGTTTTCTTGCCACGCGACAACGTACAGAAAAATCGGACAAAAATCTAATATCAAGTGCATAAACAGTCATAGAAATAACACTGTGGCGGCCTTGGACTGCGTTTTCTTAGATTCCGATCGTATAAATGTTCTATCCTCCCCAAGTATAGCTATAACAGCCTCATAATTGAGTAATTACGGTACTAGGTTCGCGACCAAAGATGGAATGTAATGAGCTTTATTTATAGTCTCTCGGGCCCAGTAACGGCTAGACAAGAATAGGCAGGAGTAAGGCAGGACCAGCTCCGGTCGCCGATAAAAAATGAATGCGAGAGATAAAATAGATAAGCAAAACGTTTTCTATGCCGCAACTGGTCTAAGGCGCCAATAATCTATAGCTGCTTAAGGGTGGTCGCAGTAAGCCATAGCCGAGTAGCCCAACTACTAAATCAAGCACTAATAACTAAGCTACGCCGATACAATCTTTGCTTTCAATAATAGAGACTCAATTGTAAGAGTCGAGAAAGTTCTTTGCCGGTGCCGCGGTAGTTGCAACTATTATTTGTACAGGGTGCAACAGAGGCGGTAATATCTCCTGTAGAGTACATCTTTTTTTCTTTAAAAATAACGATTAACTCACGCACAAACTTTTTTATTATTATTTTTCGTACGGTCACAGTCACCACACGCCATTTTGTCATAAACACTTCCGATTTCACTATCGCCGACTACTGCCTAAACACCTAGACTTGAGACGAATAAAACTTCTTCTTGAACCGCAAAACATGGCGACTGTTCTATTGCCTAAAGATTGGCTATTGTTCAAGCAAATTGAGTCTGCAACTTGATGGCATCCTCTTCAAACAAAGGACTTAATTTTGCGGGGTTCGGTAGAGATTGCCGATTACTATTGTAAAGGGAAAGTGGTATAATGCTACATATGCTAATACTAGCTTCCGCCTGTGGTTTTGAATTTTGTTGAATGTGTTGTTAGTGTAATTTCGATAGTAATCATCTTGGCGTCAGTGTCCTGGTTGTGCTCTCGCGCGCGAGAGCTTTGAGTTTACCTTGACCGTGCTCCAGGATCCAGTAATTACAGTTGAGCACCTGCTTGTGTTACCTCCGTGACCCTATTAATAGGAAAACATGAAAAATTCAGATCATGGTTACACATTAAGTCGCCAGAATGGGCAGGTTTCCTCACGCTGACAGTAAGATAATATTATTTGTATAAATCAAATTTAAAACTTTACTAAAATAAGGGGTAGTTAGGACTATAGTCGGGTATAGCCAAAGGTTAGGATTATAAAAATCTTGGTCTAACATAGAGAAACTAGAAAATCGCACCATCCGTTAATATTCCAAACCAAGGACAAACAACACAAACCCAATGCATTTTTACGTCAGGATCATAAACTTGTAAGTGTAATTTCCGCTAGGTGTAGGTACTAAAAACACAGTTTCGCGTTTATTTACATAATAGCTGCCCCCCACGATTTCCATAGTTGCGACTTGCGCTCAGCTAGGATACAACTATCCCGCTGTGCCCCATTATTTTCCGACATTAAAAGTACCCAATAACACTCGAGATTTAGCAAAAGAATTTTCTTAATTCAGTCAGTGGTTTCGGAGAATATCCACAGCATACAAACATAACACTTTTCCTCTATAAAATGGGTACCTACTAAGATTTTTGCCCGCGATGAATTCTTAAAGCGCGTTTCAGTTTGAACAGTTGTCCATTCGTAGGTATCAATGCAGATCCTAATTCTGTGAATTGATACCTCATTAGCTTTTTCATCTGCATTCCCGTGAGAACCACATGGAATTTCGGGATAAACCTATGTTACTCGCCGATAATAATGGCCGTGTGGTGTCCGGCAGAGTAGAATAGCACCAACCCCTTACACTCATGGGTGTCGTACAAGGCGACTAATGTTTTCGAGGCCAAAGATCAAGAGTCTCCTTAGTCTGGAAAATGGGCAGCAGCATTTTCCATTGTTGTATTTAAACACTGCGATCTCCAACCCGCCTGCCAAGCGTGGAGATTATGGCAATAACCTCCCCTTTCGTGGGAGAGGCCCGAAGTCCTGCAGTGGACTGTTACGGGCTGTGATGATGATGACTCGCCGATAATGTAGCTTTCTTTAAAATCCGCTACGTTGTTTTTGAATTTTTCCATTACAAACAAACAATCTAATCCCTTTATAATATTAGTATACATAGATTACTATACTACAGATCAAGGCAGACATACTAAGAACAACCACAAGACCATGGTTGTAATAGCGCAATAATAGTTACTAGACACAGACAGATAGACAATATCGAGAGTGCAGATTACATCGCGCCATTAGCCACCGATTTACTGCCGCGCAGGCGCCGGCGCACGCGCACCGCACCTTCTAGTACTAGGGGGAGCTCTAATAACGACACTCTGATATCAGGTTAGAACAACCAAATACAAGTAAGCCAGAGTCGTCGCTTTACCGCGTGACTTCTATCTAAGTCGAACTCCGTACGCGTAAAAATTGAAATAAAAGAAGGTTGTTTTTAATTGCCTTGGAAGGCACACAGTCTGACGGTCCATCTGATGGAAAGCAAGCAACGTCGTATAGAACTCTAAAGGGATCGGAGCTGTTCAGATTCACGTGTTAAAGCAAACGCTCTACATTAATCTACTTTTAATTTAAATCTTTAAACTTTATTGAATTTAAGTATAACTTGAATTTACAAATATCCTCAATACCGCTGCCACTGAGCTGTAATAAGGCTGGCTGCATCCTGCGTATTGATTTTTTTTTAACTCCAAAAAGCTTTTTTGCGTTCTGACCCCATGACCCTAGAGTTTCTACAGAGACATTGGAGATATTTGCGTATTAACGGCGTTTCAATAGTTCTAGATGGACGGGGATTAAAAAACAGGCTCTAATATTCTGTCATACAGAAGCAATTTCACTACTCGTAATGGACAACTTAATCTTGACTGTTATAAGTCCTCCGTAAACATCAAGATTTCTCGTTTGTTTTATTTTGAAGCATTTAATTGTGTAATAAGGGAAAATGCTGAAGTGAAAGAAGATTAGTCATAAACTTAGGATAGAGAAAGGACGTGGAATTTGTTTGGTCATGTAGAATAGATGAATGGAAGACTGAGACGTAAAAAGGTTACGACTGTAACAGTGGAACAATGTGTCAATAAATAATAAATGACCAATGTCAAAAGTATCAAAGGTATCAGTTCTTATATAACAGGTACTCAGGTACAAAATTACATAATTATACCTATTTTGGACAGTGTGATAATTACAATAATTAGCAAAAGTAATGAGTTGCTGTCAATCGAAAAGCTTTCTAGGAGAAAGCGTTTTTACCTGATACGTGAGAGGGTATGCCGTTTTGCAATATGCACATTATTACGAGTATGTAGCCAGGAGTTCGGGGAATCATCAGGATCGTAGTGAGATCATCAGCGTCAGCATGGCCTTCATCCCATTATCTGATTATTTAGACACAGGTGTCCTTCACAAATCTTTATGAAAGGTAATTAGGCTTTTATTATCTTATCCTCTAAAACAGAGTGACTTTAAATTCCTGATACCAAATCATGTGCTGGTGATAAAAAACAACTTTTGTTATGGAATCTGGAAAAACATCTGCTGTTTCACAATTGAAAACATATTCTGCTAAAATGTATGAAACTTCTGTTTATTTTTTCGACTTAAGAGTTGGTGCCATACTATATCCCCCTCGTGCCCCTTGAGCTGATAACAAGAATTTAAAGTTAACCTTTATATATGACGGATCACGGTCAATAGTATGGACTCATGTGGTCAATAGTACGGACTCATGACGATGAAAACGGAAGTGGGAGTGCGCCCTCTGGTGGGGCGTGCTGACAGAGTCTCGACGGCACGACTCGGGCCGAGTGGCGGCCATTCTTGGCGCGACCGCCGCCGAGGAGTGACGCGTCTTGAAACTGTCTCCACATTTCGTTTGTTTACGTTTGAAGTTCGTTAATAGAAAGTGTTATTTACGTTTAAAAATAAAGTAATTTTAAAATCACCTTTGAAATAAGAAAGTAAATTACCTCAACTGCCTACATTTGTAATACCGCTCTGAATTCTAGTGAAATTATAAGTGATGTGCAAAAATGAAATGGAATAAATACAGTGGAGTAAATGTGAACCTTTTCTTTAATTTATCTGGACGAATACGACCTAATACTGATATCACCACCCTGATGACAATGATCCTGATACACCCCTTTCCTTCACGCGACGACATCAGAAGCGGTGATGACGAACGCAACGCCCAAGAGATGGTATGATGAAAAGCAACAAAGAAAATGCAGATACGCTACGTGAAAGCGTAATAATAAAAGAAAGGTGATTACTCGATCCAGTTGAGTTGCCTACATTAAAATGTAAAATGATTGAACATGTTCAAAGCGCAGCCAAGAGTCCAAACACCCCGAGATATAAGACAAAGACTTCGTCAGAAAGATTGAGGGATTCATAAAGTAAACAGCAGATCATCTGTACCAAATGGGTCATGGTCAAGGCAGACCCCGGGCCTTCGAGAGCACCACTGGGATATCGACAACATTATTAAAAATCTAGTGAAACTTACTATGGACGGCACTTTGGTATGGCTTCTTTGTTTTTGTTAAATTGAATTTAGATTACTCATGTAAAATATTTTCCTTTTTAAATATAAAATTGAGTTAGTTAAATAATTTGCGTAGTTCTAAATTAGCCAGCTAAAGTTTATTCAATGACTTTAAAGTAAACGCTTACATTTAGATTCATTTAGCAGTGTGGTTTGACACCACAAGTAAATTAATTGCTTAGATTACTGCAGATTAAATAAAATCAAACAATTAAAAACGGTGTATATTAATTTTTTATTTTTGTTTTACTAATACTATTATTTTCTTCTATTGCATAACAATGGTGCACAACGGTTCGCTTCACCTACGAGAACAACATTGGAATGCAACGCTGGACTGGTAGCCTCAACGTGATTGTTTCAACATGGGACGACGATGGTAGACAATCTGCGAGTGTACATGACTGAGAAATGATGTGATATTAACAGTTCCTCTCTATCTGGTGAGTCCTATACATAATTATTATTTAGTAAAAACCTGTGCTGAAGAGGCTCCCTAGCGGATTTTAGGAGTTATTTACTTTGACAATTAAGAAAAGTATTCTGACAGAAACACTATTGATACCCTTAGTAGAGAGAATGGCAGGTTTATTTGTATCTTTAGTGAAACTACAAATAGAAAGAATGTAAACAAAACATAAACAACGTCAGTTACGTCAGTGTTACAATTTGTTGGTAAAAATGTCAAAAACTACTGCTAAGTTTAAAAATGTTAGCTTTTGCGGGTACCTATGTCAATTAATGTAGGCTGTCTGATAGAAAGTTACTAAGAAAAAAAATCACTCCACAAAAATAGTAAGAATTATGTTAAATCCGTCCCAATGTCAAACAGTGTTTATAGTAAAAAAAGTGTTATTTAATCTAAGATTATTTTACCATCTTGAAACATGGTGCGCTATGATTTTACGTATTACCAACATCACGTCAGTTATCAGAAAACAAGAATAAGAAATACTTGGAAAGCATAGTGCTATTATTTTTATAAATTGAGTACGTAAGCATAGTTATGGTGGTGCTGCTGCTGACTGACTTCTTCTTCTTGATCGTTGCCTCACTGCTGAGGATCCTGACATCTTCGGTAAACTGCATGTCTCCATCGGTTTCGATGAATCGTTCGGATATTTGGTCCACCCATCTCTTCGGACTTCGGCCTCTGGGTCTCTTGCCTTCGACTTTTCCCGTCACCATAAGTCGTTCCAGATTGCTGATTAAGTAAATATTTGATAATAACAGTGTGGCAGGGATGCCGTAGCTGGTGTACTTTAGGATGTTGTCTTAGAGATAGGATAGGCTTCGAATGTGCAAATTCAATAACGACCCCGCGATCTCCGCGATTTCTATGCGAGCGGGAGGGTGCAAACATGTATCGAGAGAAAAAAAAAGAGAAAAATTATTAGCGTGTTTGTTTACATTTAACAGGAGAAATTCGAACGAAATTTTCCATATTTCAGTATAATGTTTGTTATTGTGGTCGTAGTTTCCCAATGTTGAAGAATAGAGAGATAAGATATCCGCGGTAAAAATGGGATCACCGATATACGTTTCTTTTAATACTACAAAAAAAAGGTAGTTTGGTTAGTAACGTAATTTTATATTAGTATCAAGTTATTTATTGTAAAATAAAAAAAGTAAACACGAGTAAGTGAACTGATTGACGGTAGATAATTTCGAATTATGTTTTGAGTAACTAAAGATAAACCTGTGACTTAGTTCGACCGAAAACCATGTGTATTAAGTCAATGTGACTTAGTTTGACCTGGATAAAGACTTTGTTAGACGGATCAATCTAAGACGCTAACCCAATACGTGACGACTATCGAGCCGAGGTTTTTATGAGATTTATGTGATCTTTTTGTTTTCTCAAAATTTGTTGCATCATGGGATGAAGGTGATCGTGTTTTATCAGTGATGGTGGGCTAATGGAGCTAATGCTGTTGTTGTGCCAGTAAGATGAGACAGTGTAAGCAATGGTGAGATTTCATATCCTTCTGCCAGTACAAGTTTTTAAGTACCTGAATTGTTGTTGAGGTCAAATATCCAGATTTATTTGGCTGACTTGGAGTGACCCGGGAGTCATGTGTGTGACTCATTGGGCTAAGAGCCCCGAAAGTCTCGGATGTTGTGGCTGTAGATAGCAAATTTTATTTTGTAATTTTTTTAGAAGGCGGCTTGATATGGGATGCCTTCGTTATTACAAAAATTGTTAAATGGTTTCAAAATGGGAGCTTAAACGTAACGTAAAGTCTAGATAGAGTATACTCGTTCGAACAGTTAAAATCGATGACGATGATTATTGCTTGTTTAGTTTTGGTGTGGCAACAAATGGACTATTGTTACCTATAACTGGCGTATCAAATAGACGTGAGAGCTTCTTATTATTAAACATCTGATTTAGTTTTGATATTGGGCAGTAGAAATAATGTTTATTTTTATTTTATTTTATTTTGTTGTTTTTGTAGAGATGACACCGTAAACAGTTGTTCGGATCTGTGACGATTACTTGTTGTGTAACTCGTAGACCGTTATTGACCGGGTTATGATAGCAGATAGACTGTTACCTATCACTGAATTAGTACAGATTTGGTCGAAGGATTGACCACGAGCTGAGAATCGATAGACAGCTTCTATTTATTTGTCCCGCCTGTGTGGCTCCCGCCTGTGTGGCTCCCGCCTGTGTGGCTCCCGTCTGTGTGGCTCCCGCCTGTGTGGCTCCCGCCTGTGTGGCTCCCGCTTGTGTGGCTCCCGCCTGTGTGGCATCCCGCCTGTTTGGCATTTCGCCTGTGTGGCATAGTCTGTGTGACATTAAGTCTGTGTGGTATTTAGCCTGTGAGGCATTCTAGCTGTATGGCATTTCGCCGGTGTGGCATTTTTATGTGTGGCATTTTGCCCCTGTGAAATTTACCCGTGTGTGACATCTTACCTGTATCGTGCTTTGGTAGACGTGACACAGGATATATGATGAATAAACTCATAGTTTGACGATTAGAGTGGCACTGACCAGAGTGACATCCAACCTGTGTGGCACCTAGTCTGTGTGGTATTTCGCTTGTGTGCAGGTCCAGTTGCGTGGCGGCCTGGTTGCGTGGCGGCCTGATTGCGTGGCGGCCCGACTGATGGCGTCCGTCGTGTGGTGGTTCGTCGCCTGTGTGTCATTTCTCCTGTATGGTAACATTACTTATTCTTTTTAAATTAGGATGGCGCTGACGGATGACCAAAAATCATATGGCATTTAATGAAGGAGTGTTTCAATCCCACTCGAAGTACTTGGGTCTTTTGCTGAGTACTGAAAATTTGATGTAGGTATGTCACATATTTGTAGTGAATCTAAGTACCTACAGTAATGGACGTCGGGGACGATACGCGAGCTCTGTGATTGGGGCTTGTTTCCCACTCAACAAGAGCATCAAGGGGAAAACACTGGTGACGATGATTAAACCTTCTTCATTGGTGGTAATTGTGATACGGTTTATGAACCGTCTGGTGTTATACCTTGTCACGCCTCTCTAATGAACTGAAGTCGTAGCTGAATTTATGTCGGCAACTTATAAAAAATAATTTATGTACAAGATGATGTTGTTATCTCTCAATCTACATAAGTTTAGTATGATAAATGATAATGGACGTATGTTTTATGTGAAGAATTGGTGGGTTAATGCAGTCGTGATAGATCCAATCACATGATTCATAAGACTTATTTGGGTGATGTGTTGTGGTCAGAAGTGACCGAGCGAATATAGTACTGTGCTATGGTTTTCATGTTTCAGATTACACACGAGGACGTGTGTACAGCAGGACGGCCGTGACGGATCACGGTCAATAGTATGGACTCATGTGGTCAATAGTACGGACTCATGACGATGAAAACGGAAGTGGGAGTGCGCCCTCTGGTGGGGCGTGCTGACAGAGTCTCGACGGCACGACTCGGGCCGAGTGGCGGCCATTCTTGGCGCGACCGCCGCCGAGGAGTGACGCGTCTTGAAACTGTCTCCACATTTCGTTTGTTTACGTTTGAAGTTCGTTAATAGAAAGTGTTATTTACGTTTAAAAATAAAGTAATTTTAAAATCACCTTTGAAATAAGAAAGTAAATTACCTCAACTGCCTACATTTGTAATACCGCTCTGAATTCTAGTGAAATTATAAGTGATGTGCAAAAATGAAATGGAATAAATACAGTGGAGTAAATGTGAACCTTTTCTTTAATTTATCTGGACGAATACGACCTAATACTGATATCACCACCCTGATGACAATGATCCTGATACACCCCTTTCCTTCACGCGACGACATATAAAATCTCTATATAATGTGTGTGTGTTGTAAAAATAATTTGCACGGTTTTCCCCAAATGTTTATGCAATTTTGGTTTCTATACTAACCGACAGGTAGCTTATTTTATTTAAACGCACTTCGCCCTCATGGTCATCGCACAGCCACCGCGTAACACCCGCTTAGTAGTCGTGCCCCGCCTCGAGCGCGTTACACCCATGATTTTGACGCCAAGATGAACATTACTTTCTGATTAGCTGTTTAACAAATAACAACGACGTTTCATTTGTTTCGTGGCTCTGGTTATACCTCACTTAACTAACGAACGGGTCGCTCGGAGGCAATAAGCTTATAAGGAATAGCTAGGCGCTAAGTATAATGAGATAGGTCGAAAGACTATTAATTTCGATTACAGCTATGTGGTGGAGCTTTATAATCTGGACGCCTTCAAGCCTAGAGCGAATAGGTTGTCTCTAGACTTGCGTGCTCCAGCTTCGGCCGCATCGTCACTTACCAATAGGTGAGATGGCGGTCGAATACCAGTATAGACTAAAAAAATTTACTCTCTGGAGTGGTGACCACGTTCCTTTAATCGCAGCATGGGACGGCCTCCTACGAGATGGACGGACGATATCGTGAAGGTCGTAGGAAAACGATGGGACCGGACTAGATAGGTGTAGAAGGCGGGGGGGGAGTCATAAAATTCATTTTCTATAAATAATTTGACGACCTGAGTGGTTCAGTGGTCAACATTCCAGTATGCCACACAAGAGGTCCCGGGTTCGATCCCCGGCCGGGCAGAAATTGAAATGATGAATTTTAATTTCTGTAATTCCAAAAATTCTGATCATTCATTCCGATCCCAAATCAAAATTATTTATTTAAAACTTCATACACATTACAGTACAATGGTTGACTTGAGTGACAAATTACAATTTATAAATGAAATAATAAAAATACCATGTAAAATAAATGTCAAATAAATAATTCAATATCAACCTTAACCTACTAGTAGTGATGACCAGTGTCTGGGCATGCCCCATAGGGCACTCGTATTTATTGTAATCCATGTCACGACACTGAAAACTTTGTTGAAATTTGACTTATTGAAATGCTCAATACTCTTGACAGGCCAGACCCGGATTCTTGACAGGCAGACGTTTACCCGACACTGTGAGCCTAATACTTTACAAATGTTCAGCGAAATCTATCTATGCCGTGAATCCGTGAATCATAGCAATCAAGTTAACTTCATTTATTATCTTTTATCCAGATTTTCATTTATAATTTATGCATAACAACATATTTTATTTGACTGTTTTCGAGCATTAAACAATTTCTCTTCTTCACACTAAACGCAGTGAAATGGGGCCATAGAAATAATAACGTTAATTACTTTACTACGCGTAGAGATACTTCGTTAACACTCGTAATGGAAGAAACTCACAAACTAACCAATAAACATTATGCAGATGCGCTTAACTGCACTTTCTTTTCGTTTATTAAAACGTGGCCTAACAAATGATATGTCGGCACGAAAATCGGTAAAGTGGTATGTTGCTCTCGTGGCTCAGGGGTTCCGTAGTCTTTTAATTTGCAGATTTTATTCGGCACATCATGTAATGTATTTTTATGATAAATTTTTTACGTTGCTGTGACTGTTAATAAACAAACAAAATAAAATAATAAATAAATATGCTTGGATATCATGATTTTTAATCTTGACAATAACCAACTTTTTGGAATAGGTATTACCTATATTATTATTTAAATTTACTTACTATCTTATTTCCGACAAACCAAAAAATCTTCTAAACTACCTATGTTTAGAAGATTTTTTGGTTTGCATACTTAGATAAATATATAATAATAAACATTCTTGGACAGCGCCATCTAGCTTCAAAGTGAGGAAAGCTAGTGTTATGGGTACTAGATAACACCCAGACCTATAATAGAAATTAAAATTCATCATTTAAATTTTGGCTTAGCTGGGAATCGACCCAGCTCTTGCATGGCTACTGAACTGCTCAGGTCGTCACGATCCAAGTGTACCTTACTACTGGAGCACGGTACCCTAAACCAAGCCATCACGCTGAGTAGACCAGTGAACACAATAAATCTTCTTTTGTCCGTGCCCGCAATGCCTTCAAAACACGCCCGGCCGCCGCGCGCCGTACTTACGGCGTATTTGTGACCTGCATCCATCAACTGCAGTGTTGCATTGTTTTCATTATGACATGGCCTTATGGCCATGGTATTTCTGTCTACGATATAAATTTGAGATGTGTCCCTACTGGGTAGGGAGAATCACCATAAATAAAAAATTCGGTTGACCCCAATTTAAAAATAAAATGCTCGTTTTCCCCTATTCGGAGGATGTCATTTGGGAGCAATGGGAATAATCCGAATCATGACTTTTTTTCCTTTGTGTATCGAAAATAAAAGTGTATAAACCGACCGACGTCCAACACCATCGACAAAGTAAACAAATACTCAAATCCTTCCCAAGCCACTGAACCGATTTAAAGAAACGATGTTATGAATCATTTTGGCTAAACTGGTTTTTAAATAAAGAATAACGTATCGAAGTCGCTCCATCCGTTCGGTAGCTGCTATGCCATAGACGGATACAGAGGTACAAATATGTCAAATACATTTTCCATGCGTTAAAAAATTACGCCAAGATCGAACGAAAGAAATCAGACTCAAGACAAAAAATATGCGTGTAGACATTTATAAATCAAAATGTAAATGATAAAGAATAAATATAATTGTTATAGAACTAGATTTGATAACTTGAACGAGTACATCGCTTATATGGCGAGCAAAATGTGACAGCTCATATTCTTAGCCGTCTTTTCCTTAATCATCATCTTCATCGTCCTAACGCTAATCCCAACTTTGTCAGGGTCCGCTTAGCCGTCTTTACCTCATCATTACATAATTTAAAATAAAGTCGCTTTTCGCGTCTAATTATCTGTGTGTCTGCTTACTCCTCTAAAGCGACACAAAACATTTTGTGACGGTTTTCTCATAAAGAAAAGCCTTCTCGGCTTTTGTGCGAAAGCAGTGCGAGGTTGGCCGGTCGCTAGTCAAAAATAAGATGAATCAGTTTGACGTTAAGAAAATACTTATTTAATACATTTGATAAAATTTATGAGTATATATGGCAGAGTCAAAATACTTACGATATTGTTTCAATTTGCAATATTCATCTATACAAAGTATAAAACAAAGTCGTTTCCCGCCAAATGTATGTATGTACTTTTAAACTACGCAACGGATTTTAATGCGGTTTTGGGAATATACAGCCGTGAGTATCTGTATTGAGCTTAGCTTTAACTAACTAAGTAAGTAAGTAACGAAAGTAATAAATAAATCTAGGCATAATCGAATCCATTGACAACATAGCCTGGCATATTTCCTGTGCACATTTCAGCGATGACATTACGATTACAATATGATTGAGTGATTTATGCAACCAATACACAAATTAGTGGTCCGATGATAACCGTTTGGCGACCAAAGAAATCCTTATCGATCACACGTTCGCTGATCACGAAGTAAAACTGAATACGAGTAGGGTGAATTAGCATGTTATTGACCACTGCAAATTGCTAGAAGTATTGGACTTTTTTCAAGTCCTAACGTTCAATATGTTCAAAGTGTTTTAAAATTTTACCGTAAAACACATACACAACACACACACTTATAAAACACACCGTAGAACCGATTTTAGTTAAACAAAGCTAAGGATCATCTCGATTTAACTGGCTTTTAAATAGAGAAAACCGCATCCAAATCGGTTCATCCGTACGGGAGCTACGATGCCAAAGACATATGTATACATAGAGCTACAGATACACACCAAAATTTTATAACCGCCTTCTGTTTTCGTCGGGGTTTAAGAAGGGAACCCCAGTTACTTCTCAATTTACTTTTAAAGGAACACCTAAACAGTTAAACATGAAATCTAGCAAATAAATCACCCGAATCTCCGTGAAATTGAGACCTCACGAACCTTCCCACTCCATACCACCACCATTTACCTAGTTAAATCTCCGATCTGCCCTTTTCACGGGTCCATTAAGTGGTAACTTCACCCCAACTGTTTCGCAAACTGATTAAACAATGCATAATTGCTGCCATTAGGAAGCAAATGCCACGGCGACCGGATTAAAGTGTTCTTATGTAAAGCCGAAAGATTACATCGGAAGACAATGGTCCACTTAAAATGAAGACACAATTGGTCAGTTACACCACTTCTTGACAGGACCGCGATAGTGGAAACTTGATTTGTTGGGAGCGGTTGTGACCATTCCACTGAATATAAGCTAGAAGGTAATATCGCGATATGGTAAAATTGCAAATGTAGGTAATAGCTGTTTCCCATAATAAATAAAATAAAATAAAAATAAAGGTATTGCTTTTATTCGGGCATAACTTGTCTAGCTGGAAGAGATCTCATAGTGAAATAAGTTCGCCATTTTAATAATTTTCGATGTGATTTGTTTAACAATGAATTATTTCCTGTATATTTCAGACAAACAGGCAAGTTTGCCACCTGATGGAAAGTGCCCCCGCCCAAGGACATCAGCAACACCAGGGGCATTGGTGATACCGGCAGGTTCGCGCTTTTATTACTGCTGCCAAGCAACCATGCTTGCCTTGTTTTGGGTTCACTTTAGAGCAACTGTCATTCACATGTAAGCGCAAACTTGTCAGCCTGTGCAGACTGTGCTTCCTAACTATTGACTCATCATCATAAAATTCGTAAAGTTCATTATCGTTTTTATTGAGCTCCCTGAGAGATTAAGAGGTGAGATTTTCCTGGAGAATACAATGTAAAGTTCTTCAAAGGATGAAAAGGTTTTTGCAAGGTCCGCAACACGGGAGTGATATCTCTGGTATTGCAAACGCCAAAGGCTACGGTAACTTACCATCAGCCATCAGGCAGTGGTATAAAAAACCACAATGGAAGACTTACAAAAAATTACCCCCGGGTTAAGTGTGCCACTTAATTAGGGAGAATGTAATAAAAACAAATTTCCCTTACACACAAAAGTTAAACAAAACCTTTCGAACCCACATAATAGATCTACATGCCATTAAACAGCACTCAATGGGTTATCGCCGCCAATAAAAGGAGTGTCTACTAATTGAATTGAACTGTTAAAAGAATACGAGGACCAAAAAGCCAAGTTATTTAAGACGATATTAACATCTCAATGTGTGGTCAGCAAAAAAATCTCTACTGAAATCTATATTTTCTGTAACTAATTACTATTAATATTAAACAAGAATTTTTTTTGTATTGTTATAAATTTTCTTTTGTTTGTTATGAACTTAAAAAGTACAGGGCCCAAAAAATACAGGGTAGATTTTAAAAATTCTTACACCAATAGAAAGCGACGGTATATCCGAGTGACACAGGTTACTTTTTATCCCTGGAACACAATAGGGTCCCACAGGACAGTTGAATGTTTACATATTTACCGAATGGCGCGCGGGTGAAAGCCGCCGAGAACGGCTAGTGTACTTATAATTAGTATTGTCCAGTCCATGCCTAATAAATATTATGTATTATGCCAAAGTAATTATGTCTATTTGTCTGTTACGTTTTCACAACTAAACCACTGCACCGATTTTGATGAAATTCGAAATGGAGATAGTTTATCACCTGAGGATGGACATAGGCCTGAGTAGTGCCTGTTGTGTCAGTTATATCTATGTTATATCTCTGTATTTCTTTATTGTGTGCAATAAATTGTTAAATAAATAAATAGGCTATTTTTTTCCACTCCACTCGCAAGATTACCAGATTAACCTATATCTTTTCCAAACTACTGAACCGATTTTAATGAAGCAATAGCTAAGAAAAATCTGGATTAACGGACTTTCAAACAAGAGAAACTGTTCTGGAGCTACCATACCACAGTCAGACACACAGCCACACAGATACACACGTCAAACTTAGGGGGCGTCCATAAATTACGTGAGACATTTTTTAGGATTTTTCGACTTCCCCACCCCCCCTGATGAGATTTCGTAAGTTTTTCCTTTACTCCCTTCCCCCCTCTCCCAATCTCACGTGATATTTTTTTTAATGTGTTTTTGGCTGTAAAATCCTGCCGGCTGGTCGATAACACTTAAACAATCGGAGAGCAAGGCAAGTATCGACAAGTTCGGGCGAGTACGACAAACACCATTGCGTAAAATTTCGCCATATTGTTATTCTAGAAAAATTTCTTACTTTAATTTAACTTTACTTTCACACATTTTACATGGGTTTCTATTGAAAAAAAGTACGTGATATTTGTTAAAACCCCCCCTCTCCCCCAAGTGAGATTTGGAAAGATTTAACTTGACTCCCTCCCCCCCTTGAACACCTCACGTAATTTATGGATGCCCCTCACGTAATTTATGGATGCTCCCTTACAACACCCCCCTTTTTTCATCGGCGGTTAAAACCAACCAACCTCATTTGCCAGCCGTACCCGACAACCATGTCCAACTAAATGTGGACACCTTAATCTGCTTACAAATGTCTATTGATGTACGCAATTACGTAGGGCCATTTTATCTATCCTACGTCCTATCCTATCCCAGGGCGATCTCGCCGGGCCCATTCTGCCTTCTGCCGGGCCTATTTCGACCGCCGATGGCTTGTTAGGTTATCAAGGGGTCTGACAATAATAATTAATCGAACATTCGTGACGGGCTTTTTTTTTCGTTACAAACAAGAGCCTGGAGTTTGCGGGAAGTAAGCTCTTGCGTGCTAAGAAAGTCGGTCGTTTACGTCTCGGGGCTTTAGGGTAAAAGCCGGATAATTGCCCCACTTTTTAAAAAAGCTCTATTATTAACAAATAAGTACTTACTAAGAAATATGCTACATGTATATCAAAACATAGGTATTTGATATTCTAAAATAGCTTATTTTTGGAAAAGTAATTATTATTGGTTTTGAGTAAATTGTGTTTTACTTGACCTCTCAAAAAGGAGATAGTTGCCTACTGTGGCGGATAGTTGCCCAACGGCAAAAACGCTTTGGGAGATACTTGCTTCGCGCGGGGATAGACGCTGCACTATGATTTTGTTGGATATAATCAATATTTTTTATTTACTGAGATCCTTTATAATGCACTAAACAAAATATTAATAGTTATTGAAAAACCAATATTATTGTCACAAATATTTATTTTACATGATATATTTATTTTATAAAGCAAGAAGTCACAAGTTGCCAGTTAGGGCAACTATCTACAAAAGTAAATGGGGCAACTATCCTTTTTGATACGGATACTTAACGGATATTCAACAATAAAACATGTTTTATAACAATGTAATTTAAACCCTAATGAAATAAAAAGTAGACTGATACCACAATCAGTAATAAAAATATGAAAATGAAAAAAGTATTTATTGAATTAGGATTACGTTAATTCATCACTTTTCAAAAGTAAAAAATCTAACGGAAACCAAAGGGAAAGTTAAGCGAGCTCATCCAGGTAGGGGGCGACGCATGCAGACCGATCAGCGCGTACGAGGGCTTACTCCGGCGAGACACCGGGCACCGATACGCGCCACGCACATAACCGCCTAGGCGAATCATGTGCGGCGCGTGCCCGGCTCCAGCCAGCCCACCGGCGCTCAAACCCCCGTCAAAGCTTCAGCGTGGAAGATTTTTAATCTCAAGGACAAAACGGGTGCACTTACGCTGATGGATTAAATGGCACTGAAGTCTTTGGGAGAGGTACTTTTTATTGTGGTAAAGCGCTACCACCACCAACATCCCTAACATAGGGTATTCAAAACTGGGGCAACTCCCGCTGGGGCAAGTATCCGGCTTTTACCCTCTGTGTGATCTCTATGGTAAGTATATAGAGTATAGATGTCTTCGCAAATCTTATGGTCATCTTCGCGTTAATGTCACGGTTGTGGTATCGCATGCGAGGGTCCGGGGTCCTCCTTGAAAATGATCCATGATATTTTGGTAAGTTTATACCTGGTGATGTAGGTACCCAGTATATTATCCCAATTTCGATGCGATTCGATTGCCTGTTATTCATATACTTGTGTGAAGAAAATAAAGGTTGCTTGTATTGTAATAAATTGTAATATTTCCTACGCTATTTCCCTAACTAACCTGTGGGAGCGGGACAAAACCAACAGCACCTGCACTTCCGTCCTCCCATTCACAGGCCCGGACTAAGAACACGTCATTCATATCCTCTAATATTTGTATAAATAATTAAAGCGTCTTCGTGAAAGGCCTGCGAGGAGACGCCGAGTAATTAGTGAGGAGAGAGGAGCACATTATAGTAGGCCCGCGACCCGCGGTGAATGAATCGGATTTAGAAAGCCCCTTGTAAGGCTAGCTGTTACGCAACAGCCTCCCCGGGATTGGCGGGAGCGCCCCGTCATTAGCTTTAGCTTTCACTAAGGAAATGCAATTTTCTAGAAAACGGTAGCGCGAACGCTAGAAGAGCCGTGGCGGCCGCGGGCTGGTTACGGCATAATGCCCGATCGCGCGATCGACCCACTTCGGGTGAGAATTATTTGGCGCAGTCGCACTCCCACGGCGCGGTTTATTGCAAGCGATAGGTTCAAGGGAGACGACAAAGCTGTAGCACGGATCTGGAAAAAATAGGGATAGGGTCAGGTTCCCCTGGTAGCAGTGTCACGGAGGTCAGATGGCAGTCGCTCCGCTGTAATTACCTATCTGATCTGTCAAATCCTGGATAACGGTCATGGCTAACCCCGGGCCCTTGTGCGCGAGAGCACAACCGGGACATTCAATCGTGCGTCTATGTGTGCAAAACAATCCTACTAATATTATAAATGCAAAATTTGTAAAGATGGATCCATGGATGTATTATATGTGGGAATCCCACTTTCAGCAACTTCCCTCGTCCTTCACCTTTAGAAAGCAGCGGCTCGTGGCATCTTGAACAATAAACCGAACCGACCCACCGATAACTTGCAAAACGCTTGCAGTTCACAGTTGTGACACCCAACGATCAGCTATCCAGACCAGTTCGCTCTTTCGTCACCCTTTGTTGCAATGTCAAAGGTTATCAAAACATTAGAATGGGATGGCCGGCTTTTGAATCGTGACTGACATGTCCTACACAGGATGGCGTTGGACGATAAGCGCCGGAATGGTCAGAAGTTCACGTCTTATTTGGAACGGCTACCTACCTCTTATACTGGGCCTTGAGATGTTCAGTGCGAGGCTGTAATAGTTAGGCCTTTCCAGATTAGGTATAACGAAAAACATCACCATCATCTCAGTCGCAGGACATGCACACTTCACTTTCTGCCTCTCTCGGCTACAGGCGACCAATATCTAAGCAGAGAAATTTTTGTTTGTTTGAAAGGGGCCACCGTCGTCCAGGATACCTGCAACCTAAGGCAAGCGGAAGACCTTTGACCTCAAAGTGTCAAGTGCCTGTAGACATGCCTTTTGAAGAACCTGATGTTATAGTACAAAGGAAAGACTTATGTTAGCCAATCAGCCATTCCTAAATTCAGTGAAAACGGAAATTAGATATTTTCTATTTAGAAACTTGATTCAAGATCGTCCTTGATATAAGTGACACTCACCTAGAACCTTGACAGCGAATTTCAACACAATAAAAAGCAAAAAAAGGAGCATATTATATGCCACTTGGTGCCAACAAACCTTAACACCTACCAACAAAAGTACGGTCGTGACACCTTTGTAACACAGCGCAGGCGAGTCCCACACAATCCCGCGTCTCAAAGGCAGTGTAATACAAACATTAGTCCACCATTTGTCAGAATGAATTGCTTGATCCGCTCTTAATAGCGACGGAGTCAACGCCTCGGCCAGCCTCTTGTAATTAAATATATATAAAAACTCCGGGATTAAGTCCACGCGTGGGTTTAGAATCAAGAATAGCAGGGCTTAGCGGCCGTGCGGCTATGGCAACACTGCGCGCTGTAATATTCAGGGCATGTTGTTGAAATAAGCTGTCTGAAAAGCCTGTAATCCTGTGGCTGGAAATCTCAAAGTCGGTTAAATTTCTTGAGTATTATTTTTAGCTAAGGTAGAAATAAGAAGGAAATAGGAAGGCATCCTGATGCCTAAATCAATCACTATTAGATCTTGAGTAAGTACCTAATCAGGTTTTCTTCTATGAACACACATATTTTCGGAATAAAGTTTTCAATCATTCATTCATTTTACTGGATGAACAGGATACCTTAAACTTAAATATGATATTTAATACTTGGCCTAGATTATAAGTGATTTGACATTATTGTATTTTTGACGATTATAATTTGACATCCATAGACATACCTATATTTTCTTTTTATCTGATTTTGTAATACATTTCATATGTTGTTTATTTTTAAGTGGATATGTATCGTATTCCGATTGCCGTAAGGCGTACAACTCTCTGTAACTGTAACATCCCTGTAACATCTATATTGACGAAAAAGTTGAATTGAATTAATGATTTATTATTTTCTCACAGATAATCATGATGTTGTTATTAGGTCCAAGCATGTCATGCATGAGACATGAGTCATTTTAGTCCATTGAAACACGTGCACTTTATGTTAACAAACTAGTGGACACGGCGCGACTCGTTCGCGTGGTGTCCTGTCCCTACCTACCCTTTTTATTAAGTATAAACCTTCCACTTGAATCACTCTTTCTTTAGTTGAAAATCGCATTAAAATCTGTTGCGTAGTTTAAAAGATCTAAGCGTACAAAGAAACAGATGACGGGTAGCGACTTTGTTTTATACTACGAGTATGTAAAGATAATACGCAATTTGTATAACAAAAGAACAAAAACAAAAAACGCCATCTTTCTGACGACAATATCGACTGTCTATTGTGCAAAACTCAGTAAAATGTATCTCTACAATTTATTTACTAGAACATAAAGCCGGGCCTCGCATTGCTCCATACCTCGGTGTTATTTACATTGTACGTCTTAATTGATTTACAATTTGTATTTCATACAATCTTGTCGTTATTAAAAAGTTGGTATGGCTATTGTGATGTCAAAATAAACATTGAGAAACGAGCAGATAGGAAAGCAGCTAACAGTTAAAACTGGTAATAAGAGAGAATTATGGTCTAAGCAATTCACTTACTTGATACATGACGTTGTTTTCTTTTCTAATTTATTTGCAAAACGAGGTAAAATCTGTTTCAATATTTTGTACCGAATAAAAGTTGCTTCTAGCTTAGATAATACTTAGCAAATTTTTTGTAGTTATAAAGGGCCTCCCTTAGTTTCAACTTCAGTCAGCGGAGAATTAGTACAAAATAAAACGAATGTTCTTTTTTTTAACCCTCGACGACAAAGAGAGGTGTTATAAGTTTGACGTATGTATCTGTGGCTCTGTGAATCTGTCTGTGGCATCGTAGCTCCTTAACAAATGGATCGATTTGGATGCGGTTTTCTCTGTTTGAAAGCCAGTTTTGTATAAGTAAATTTAGTTCAGCAGTTTAGAAAATATTTGAGTGTGTGCATGTAAGTACATGTGACTTTGTTTTTAATTAGGTATTATAATTTCATTTGTAGTATAGTTTTTTTAGTATTATGTAGATAGTATTTTAAGGTGCAAGCCGTCTGCCTTTCTGATTTTGCATGTTTCTTCCGTAGGTCTGCTGTAAGATATTTCCTATGAAATAAGCTGTACCTGTTGTGTTGTTTCCTTATGTCAATATTGTATACCTGTTATTGTGCACAATAAACTGTTAAATAAATAAATAAATTTGGTCAGGGGGTTATTCAACTTTTTATTATTATTATTTATTTATTTAACAGTTTATTGTGCACAATAACATTTATACAATATTGACATAAGGAAAACAACACAACAGGTACAGCTTATTTCATAAGAAATATCTTACAGCACACCTACGGAAGAGACAGGGCATAATCAGAAAGGCAGACGACGGTTTTTCTTTCAGTTAGGTTATATTACCGTTCGGGTACGGAACCCTGTAAGTAAAAACCTTAACCTACTATTACCACATTCCTCGCAACTCGTAATTCCTCGCCGCGTGCCAGGTAGCGTCACAATGAAGACATTAGCATAGATTAAAGTCGCCTAAGCATTAATATTCATGCATAGCCTATCAACGTTTTGTTAAACACACCTATTAATAATCTGTATCAGACTTTCTTTTGTCAACTTTCTTAGAATTAATAATGCTTAATCTTAATAGCTCTTTCTCTGCCATTATTAGAAAATGAAATTTTATTGCGTTTTGTGTGTTTGTTGTTTTTGTATGAGTATAAGTTGTTCGTAGGAGTATTATCAACGAGTTGCCCGCCTCCAAACCCTAAGACGACATCTGTAGGCTAATTGCGTAACTGTTGCCTACAATTCTTAATTGTTATTCAAAATTCAATGATTGAAATTGTTACTTTTGTGATTTCATATCATCATTATGTGATTATGCATACGTTTCTCGGAAAACATGAGCCCTGCGCCCCGCCCCGAAACAGCTCCGAAAGGCCGAACCGAACACCTTACCGTGGACGATATACCAGCTCTGTGGTCCATCTATAAGCCTCTCCACTGTCAAAGCTACGGTTCCCCATGGAGCAGTTGACTGGAGATCTTACTCAACGGCAGGATTATTGCGGGAGATACTTCCCCTGTTGGATGACATATCGAACGAGATATTCCGCTATGCTGTACATTTCTGACGACAATGAACCATCATGATTAAACTGACTATACGCAAAAACACAATGCAATATCGCGGGACGCATTGTCTCAGGAGTAGGAGAGGATTAAACCAAGCACATGGTCATCTTGGCATCAATGTACCGGTTGCGCGCGAGGGTCCGTGGTCCGCCTTGACCAAGATCCCGAATTTCTGCAGATCAGACAATTACAGTAGAGCGAGTCCAATCTGACCTCTGTGACCTGTGACCTATCAGCGGAACCTGACCAGATTGGATCATGGTTACACATTCACTCCAGCCAGGCATTTGACCGCCACCTCACCTGGTGTTAAGTGACGATGCGACCAATGATGGAGCATGCCTGTCTAGGAACAGCCTATTCACTATGGCCTTGAAGGCGTCTAGATTATAATGTGCCTCCTCCACTCGAGTGCATGTTTCATCACGATGTTTTCCCTCACCGATAGAGCATGGGTTAGTGTTCAACTAACGAACCTACATATCTTAGAAAAGAGTTTAAAACAATCCCTCTAAACCAACACAATACCCGATGATGAATTACAAATTTCGTCCTCTATGCTTATGCGTAAACCATAGACAATAGTCAGTTAGCGCGCGAAAGCCCGTAGCGAAGCAGCTCGCGGCGCCCAGCGGGGTCGCGGTACTCCCTACGCAGGCGCAGCGGAATCAATAACGTAATGAAGAGTTGCGCAAGAGTGCGATACGCGGCCGTTGCACCGGGGAACGGGGAGGAAGAGGCTTGCAGGCGATTTGGGGGCGAATGGTAAATAATGTTTCTTATTCTTTACTAGTGGGCCCGGCGCGACTTCGTTCGCGTGGTGTCCTACCCCTACTCTAAACCCACCCTACAATTCTCTACCCCTACCCTACACCTATCCTACACAACCTACACCCACCCTACACCTAACCGACACCCACCCTACACATACCCTACTCCTTACCTTACACCTACCGTAAATCTACTTTTCCGGAAGATATTATATAACTGATAGTGGAAACCGCATCAAAATCCGTTGCGTGGTGTAAGAGGAGTTAGCGGTAATGCAGACAGAAAGCGACTTTAATTTATACTATTTACCAGATTCTTATACCTAAATTGTTAGAGGGCTTTGCCTCACCACTTATTCCCACTTCTGCAGTTACTGTGTAGCCAGGATCTACAGCGATGACCAAATAGAGGACCTGAGTATGGACACTCAGGCACACTCAAGGACAAACTACCTAATAATTATTGTTTTGGAAGCCGCAACAAAAAATAGGAAGTAACAGGTAGAAAAATTATGCTACCGACTTCCCCACTCAAAAAGCGTAATCTTAAGTATCTTATTAAATTTTGTTGGTTTATTGATTGGATTTAATTGTATTCTAAGCGATTCTTATCGAAAACCCTGGCAAACTTTCAGGGTTGCCCACACGGAAGTCATTCAACTGATTTTGTAAGCACATAGGCTGCGGTAAGTATTTAACATCAGGCAGGTCGGTAGCTATTGTTAAAAAAATATTAGTAATAATAACTTATCATTATGTATGTAGTTAATAAGCAAACTAATCCATAATAGTCTTAGGATTAACAGAAAATGGTGCATAATATACTTACAGGTGAAAAATAATAATAACATTTATTACTAAATTAGGACATCATATTTACAAATAAAAAACTTGCCGTAAGTCCCTCGTAGATGGAATTGTTCCCAAAAGTGGCCGCATTACCTCGCTGTATGGCGAGACTGATTCGTTGACCAACGTATCGGTCAGAATTTTGGTCATGCGATGCGTTTACCAGGCGCTCAGACAACTCTCTAAAGAGAGGCGTTTCTACACCAAACGGGGCAAAGAAATGATCTTCGCTGAGGCCAGCATATTTGCTCCGTTTGACGTTTTCTATAATTACCATCACATACCAATTTCATTTTGATAATCGGCAATCGCAGACTGCTATCTAGCTTTAACTTTTGCTTTCGTAACGATGCATCCAGCGACCTACTGATCCATCATCGTCGATACAGCCTCCAAGACAATACCCGGTAATAACTTCAAGGTTGCCAGCGTAAAATACAGATAAAATTTTCATTGTTAGACAAATTGCGACTCTTCATTCGCACTGGTGATTTTCGCAACGCAACATTAGTACCACATCATATTCACAATGCAACCGTAATGGTTTCGCGGATCGCGCGGTGGTACTCTTGAACAATTTAGTTATAATTCCGTGTCATAATGTCAAAGTGAACATCTCTATAATGTTCACCTTGAAATGCGTGTTGTAACCTATATGGGTGAGAGCGTGTTCAAAGCTTAGTAAGAACTTAGGTGTTTCATGGTATTACACACTCGTCTTTGCCTAATAGTTGGATACTTGGACGCCATAGACTGTCACTCGTAATCACAAACAATACATGACTAAGTAGCGTTACTATGCGTACAGTGCTTGTCAGCTAAGTAAACAGTGCGTTTAATACGGCTCTATGATTGGTCAATTTCGTTTATTATTGCGGACGTATAGTGACGATAGTCACTCAATTATTATTGTCAGTTGGAACCCTGTGCGTTCGCTTACACTGTGAGACCCATTAAATTACGAATAGTAACGTTTCTGAACAGGTACAGTAAATCTACACTTAACATTGAAAACAGTAAATTATATTATACTTGCACTATTTTGTTTCGAGTGAGGCCGAGTGGTTAAGGTATCCATCCGGCTCGTAAGCGGGAGGCCATGTACCAATGACTCCTTTCTGAGTTATGTATTTAATTTATGTAATGTATGTAATTTAGTCGAACACTAACCGATGCTCTTACGGTGAGGGAAAACATCGCAATGAAACCTGCATTCAGGTGACGGAATGTGTAACCATGATAAATAAAATATAAATATTCGTGGACAAATTCACACAGCGCCATCTAGCCCCAAACAAAGTAAAGCTTGTGCTATGGGTGCTAGATAACTGATAACTTTTAAATACATACTTATTATACATAGAACACCCAGACCCGTAACAGAAATTAAAATAAATCATTTCAATTTCTGCCCGGCCGGGAATCGAATCCTCGGGACCCATCGGGACCTCTTGCGTGTCAGGCATGTTGACCATTGAACCACTCAGGTCGTCAATGATTCAATCTGGTCAGGTTTCCCTGGTAACAGGGTAACGACGGTTAGGTGGCAGTCACTCCACTGTAATTACCTAATCTGCCAAATCCTTAATCATGGTAAAGCCGGACCCTGAGCCCTCATGCGCGAAAGCATATTCGGTACATTAATGAGATGATAATTGTTTTATTGTGTTTCAGTATGAAGAATAAGGATGAGCCAGCGCAACGGGTATGCAGCAATATTTCCATCAACTGAGCTGTCTGCTTGTTTGACACTAAGAAAAGTTATACAAAAACAACTCGTATTGTATGTTTAGAAGTACTATAGATAAATCAGTTACCTACATGAGTACCCACTATTCCTTCTTATCTATGAATTTGTAACCAACTGACGTAAGACACAAACTTATTTATCTCAACAGAGTCCTTGAAAGCCATTCTGCGTATCAGGATGTGATTCAACACCTCGCCACAATGATTTAATCTTTTTACCTCTTTGAACATCCAATATTGCAGAAATCACTTGTGCTGGCACCTGCTCAATTATAATCCAACCAACACTCAGCGTCAAGGACCAGCGCTTGTAAACCACCGAAGATCACAATAGATGTATAATTATTTCTCTTACACATTGGCCACTCATTTTCAATGGCCCAGTGATTGGATGATTTCTCCAGCTTTTACTAACTCGCCATTTCTGAGACTCATTCACTTAATTTGCGGACTTATCGGGCTTTAATTTTTTCGCGGCTGTTTTGCGTAATTGTGAACTTTGAACTCTGTTTTCGGCAGTTTTCGCGCGTCGCCTTGACATGCGGCGGTGTTTGCTGTGACAACATTATTTCTAAGTGTTATGTAAGGGGTGATCGTACAACGGTGCTTGGAACTGTTATGGGAAAACCTCGAAACTAAATGTTAATGTGAAAGTTTTAAAGGTTTGTTACTCCTTCACGCAAAAACTACTGAACGGATTTTTATGGAATTTTGCAATAATATAGCTTATAATCCAGAATAGCACATAGGCTACAATGTGTCCCGAAATTCATGACATAAGATGACAGTTGCTTCATTGTAATTACCTTATCTGCCAAATCCTGCATCATGGTCAAGGCGAACCTCGGGCGCACGAGATCAAGCTCAGAAGATGATTTTCATTTAGTCTTTTGCAGTTGACAACCATCTGACCCATCTCCTCTACCGAACCATACTATGAGGTCTTACAGTGCGTGCGAACGCGGTTCCAACTGACAATAGGTTCTTGAATGGAGATCGACACTATGTGTCGGTCAAGATTTATGATATTGACCACCGTATTGATTGTGTTTACTTAGCAGACGAACACTGTGACAACGCATAGTAACGCTACTTTACTTAGACAAGTATTGTTGAATACAGTAATGTTTTAAACTATTGCGGTTATTATCACACATTTTAACGACATTTCCAGTCGTCCTGTGACAATAATGCATGAAGCTGTGTCGAAATATCGTGCTATTCGTCAACAAAGGTAGCGGTAGGAAACCCGGATCATATCCTTAAAATATGTTTAATACGGGTGTTTATAAAGTTAATTTGAAGCCTTCGTTTTATATTAAAGTTAACTATAAAATATCTAAATAGAGGTAGAAACAGACGCGCAATAATTCACCGTTCCCATCGGCACTCGGGGCTCGACAACTCTTCTTATTAAACGAAATGTGTTGAACTGCATTCCAGTACCTTGTAATGAGGGTCTACCATCGATAGCGAAATTGTAAGCATATTTTATAATTCACTGCAACTTTGTAACACAAAACTGAACCATAAACAAAGGCCCTAAGGCACAAACTCCATCAAATTAACATTTCATTGGATTTGAGCAGGAATCGTATAAAATGTTGCCTTTGAAACTAGCCCTTATAATGTTTGCTATAGGATGTACATTATGTTAGATCCCCTTTGTAAATTCCTGTAATAACATGGACTGGTAGTGTTGGGTTGGATTGTCGATAATTTTATGGTATTTTATGTATCACAGCCCATCTGTTGGAAAGCGACACCTGTCGCTCTACATATTTGTGATGTAAGCTAGGACAAACCGGTTTTTTAATTACTTTGGGTAATTTATCCCGCGTCTTTTCCTTCAAACTAAAACATTAAAATACAAACATATTGCCTCGTCGCAGAAATATAAGGCAATGGTTCCTATACAGAGGGACTTCTCAAATATTCCTCTTTGATTGGTCATCCCTTTGTTATTGCCGAGGTCTCGTACCTGGTGGGAACTGGACAACGTCTATCAGGAGCGGAGCGAAAGCGGTCACAGTCTTTTAAGGGACCCGAAGCGAACTCTCATTTGATATTTAAGTTAGGTTTACACAAAAACTTATGAACGAGAGTTGCTGGCGGTTGAGATAGATGTGTACTCGTTATTTGAAGTACCTAAGGAGGGATGGATTGAAATCGGACAGGCAAGAGGCGGGAAGTGGAGGCGAAAGAGTAGGACAGCGGACCCTGGTAGATGCCGGGATTCACCGCTCGGATGATGATTATATTGATGACGTGTGCTCGTTTCTTGAAGATTTCAATGTCGTCAGTTTTTGCGTCTGGGGTAATCTATCTTTACATTGTATAAAACAAAGTCGTTTCCCGCCGACTGGCTGTATGTATCTTACGCTTAGAGGTAGGTAGGGGTAAAGTAGATATACGCGAATTAAGCCGCGCCGGGTCCAATAGTAAATTAATAAATGATAACTCTTTGTTTTCTTTTAAAATTACCACAAGAATATTGTGTCAGAAAGCCGCAAAAGAAGTACAAAGAGAATCTACCCACCTGCACCAAAGGTCCTATCGACCTCTCAGTCTTACGGACCGCGTCGGACCTAACCACGGTTAACACGCTTACTTACCGTTGGCTGTTTGGGCAAAAGAGAATCTATCGACCCACCGTCACAGCTCTACCCACTGCGGGCAATATTAGCTGCGCCGGCGCCGCCGCGCGATACAATCGGCGCCGCGGCGGCCGCAGCGGATCCCGGACCGGTAATGAGCGGAGGGATCGCGGTAATCGCACTACCCACCTTTTCGGTGTGCGGTGGCGGGTAGGGAAGAAATGGAGGTGGCTGCTAGAGAAAATTTAGATATCTGGTAGGGAAGAAATGTGGGTACCTATACCACTAGCTGCTTGTCCGCGACTTCGTCCGCGTGGACTACACTTTATATCGGGCTCGCCGCCATATTGAATTTATGATAATGTCACATTGTCTATGTCCATCTCAGGGTTCCCGAGAATGTCCTTCCAAAGTTTAGTCAAAGTCGGTCTAGTAGTTTAGCTGTGAAAAGGGAACAGACAGGCAGAGTCACATTTATTTAGGAAGTTAAGATTAGAATGTTAGGAACTTAGGATAACACCAACCTGCCTAGGGATTTTTAATGACTAAGGAGACCAGGTACGGTGTCAACCTTTGAGGTATAAATTTCAATCGACTGAATATGTAACCATGATCCAATTTAGTCAGGTTAGATTCGAGCCACAGACGGTAGACAATCTACTGTAATTACCTGATCTTCCAAATCCTGGATCATGGTCAAGTTGTTTTTTACAAAGTATAAAAATGAATAATCTTGGCGGACATCGAGTTTATTTAGTGGTATTTTATTTCATTTAACATAAGACGTATACTTAAGTAAAGTGCCCTTAAAAATCCTGCTCATCTTAAATTCCAAGTGCTTTTGCATTACTTTTCTCGTTGTTTTTCGCGGCCCTATTGACGTAATAAACAAAAGAGCAATGGAAAAATACGTTTCCGTACATATAATTGCTTTCAGCCCACTCTCAAGGCGGCGCGAGAGTGGCGTTCCTTGTTGGGAATATGAATAATCAGGCAGGACCTTTGTATGAGACGCGTGCGCAGAGTCGAGGCGGCTGTACTTAGGTCAGCATTCAGTATTTGCAATGGGGAATATGCCGTGAATCGGCGGTTAAAAATGTGCATTTTTTACAGCTAGAGACGGGATATAATAGGATTCTGGGACGTAACGATGCCATTTTTTATTTGTTTGTTTATCTGTTCGAGTAAAAACTACTGAACGGATTTTGATTGGGTTTTGATAGTTTGGTAGCTTGGGGTCCAACTAAAAATCTAAGTGATGTTTCATCTAATTCGGACCGGTATATCCAAAGATACAGCTTGACCTCTCCGTGGTACTGGCATCCATACATTAAAGAGTTAATTTAAAATGGTCATTAGGGAAAAATATATACTACCCTAAGAACGAAGTCGCGGGTAAAAGCTAGTTGTGAGATAATACGAAACCACTGCTATGATTTTGATGAAATTCGATATGGAAGCAGTTTAGCACCTTCGGGTGGCATAGGCAACTTTTTATTTCCCTCCACCAGCAAGATCGCAAGATATAGTACAATAGTCGGAAAGCGGACGGAATGCTAGTAAACCTACAATGTATTATGAAGCTGTTGGACGTCCTTAAATTTTTTTTTTAATCTCTCGGTAGTGTGGGAGACTTGACAACAAATAGAGAGAGTCCTTTGTTCTGCAGTGAGACACCGATTTCTACTAAAAGTCGGTGTTCCACATCAAGGTAAAGGCCTCAAAATTATAAAATAAATATAAAATATAGAAATACAGGAAGTGTGCATCCTCTGAGTCCGCCCCACCGAGTGTTCGCTGTCAACAGTCGTACCGATAACAAACAAAGGACGCCAAAGCTGCGCGCGCGCACGCCGACCACTGCGAGCGCAGACGTAACCAATATTCGAAAATCATTGGGACTGCTTAAAACTGTGAATTATAAATAAATAAATAAATATTTTTTTATTAACAGGACGCGACAACACAACATTTAAACAAAAAAATCAATACATACAAAATTACAATTATTGCTTTTATTGACATACTTCAATAATAACCTAGCCTAACCTAACACAAAATAGCGTACCTAGTTGTGTAAGTAACGCCAACGACATAAAAATGCTACAGTGGATGTGCGAAGTTACACGACTCGTCCGAGTACGTAACGAGTACATCCGTAGTAGCCTTGGCTTAATGGGTATCGCGGATAAGATCGAGAAGGCTCGCCTGCGCTGGCATGGTTACGTGTTGCGTAAACCCCTGGGATACGTGGGGAATAGGTGCCTGAACCTGCCGGTATCAGGAACGAGGCCCTGCGGGCGACCTAAGAAGCGATGGATTGACATTGCCGAGTCGAACGCGAGAGCCAACGTCTTACGACGTGAGGATGCCGAAGAAAGGACAAAGTAGAGAAAACAAAGTAGGAAAGGGGACCCTAGCTTCTGCTCGGATACTGATGATGATGAAAGCTACTGAACGGCCACGTTCTTGGTATAGCAATTGTTGAATGTACTAAGGACCTCGTCCCGCAGGCTGCACGGTCCCTGCGCGCATGCAAACTGAACTTGCTGAAGCCATGACCGTATTTTTTTGCCAAGGAAGCGCCGAATGTTTATTTACAGCCCAATGTTTGTTTGCGTAAAGAATCCCCGCTTATTGGCTCGTTTGCCGAACTCTGTTTATCAGTAATCAGTGGAGGCAAACCAAAATAATTGGGTACTTTCCTCAATATTATGCTTATTTTCTCATTTTTATTTTCGGAATTTGTATAAGAATGACTACCAATACTTTGTAATAAATCTTACTGTGAGGGAAAACATAAGGATAAAACCCGCGCATTAAGGCGACTGAATGTGTAACCATGATCCAGTCTTAGGGTCACGGAGGTCAGAGGGCAGTCGCTCCACTGTAATCATGGTCAAGGCGGACCCCGGGCCCTCGCGCGCGAGCACGAGCAAGACATTAATGCCAAAATATATAAACAAGCTTTGACAATGAAGACAGAACCATCTAACCCCAAAGTAAGCAAAGCTTGTGTTATGGGTGGCAGAAAACTGATAGACTAATTCTATATTTTTAAATACATACTAATTAAACTATAATACCCTGACCCGTAACAGCAATTAAAATGTATCATTCCAATTTCTGCCCGGCCGCGAATCAAACCACTCAGGCTATCACAAGAAATAAGTATTAAATAAATTATTAGATGAAAACCCACTCACCACAATGACAAAGCGGAATCCAGAAGGCACGACGCCGCGACGTTAAAGACCTCGATCATTTCACTGCATTCATCAAGTCGTACATCGTATATATCAAGCTAATGAAGTCTTGAAGCTGCGCTCATTAAAATAGCAATGTGCAGACGCCAGACAGGCAGATCGTCAGGAATCTGGCCGGCGGCGGCGCGGGCGGCGCGCGAGGCCCCAACACGGCGCCTTGCGGTAGCCCCGAGGACTTGAATCCAATAAAACGTACCTACCGCAGGCAATTTATATTTTTATGTTAAAGGACAGACAAACAGGCAAGCGGGCCACCTGATGGAAAGTAGTCACTGCCACTTCTACGTTGCCTAATTATAAAGAGACCTCTAATATACCGATAAATACCTCTATAACGGGCGTGGGCCTTTTGTTCCGCGCAACAACTTTTTACCCGACTGCGCGACACGAAGGAGGATAATGTGTTTATCAGTGTTTGTTCCGTTGAGGCACAATTTGGCACTTTGTGGATTTTGATGGTTTTTACGTCTATCGATTTGTCGTAATCTTGCGAGCGTCACTGAAGACATTTCCATTTAAGTAGGTGGACACGGATACTTCATTTGTAAAGAAATTAAATGTTTGCACTTTATACACTCATTTACTTGCACCATTCGTTTCTAACTTTTCAGATTTTTATAGCAATTGGGTTTTTTTTTTGTTTTTGTATTATTGCGCTAAATTGTTTCGTCTTTTACTTTTGTCTGTATTACTAGGTACCTTGTAATATTTAGGTGAGCGTCGAGGAGCGTTGGTGGGTGGTTGGTTAGTGGTGAAGGGGTCCGACTCCTAAATGAGAGGTACCGGGCTCGGATCTCACTGCCGCCATGTATCAATGACTCTATTATGAAGTAAGTGGGCACATCAAGCGAGATGAGTAAAAAAGGTTTCAATTAAAATTTTTAGCTTAGTTCGAAAAGTTATTTTTTAAATTATATATGTTGAGTTAGCCTGTAAGTGAAATATGAATGTTGTGTGATACGTAATTTAAAAAAGAAAATGATATTATATTTTCATATTTTGTTGGCTTAATAATAATTAAATAAATACATAAATTATCATCATCATCTTGGCGTTAATGTCCCGGTGTCTCGTGCACGAGGGCCCGGGGTCCGTGTTGAAAATGATCCAGGATTTGGCCGATCAGGTAATACAGTAGAGCGACGGCCATCTGACCTCCATGATCCTGCCACCAGGGGAACCCGACACTTATCATTGTAGCCGCAAATAAAACAGCCACAAATTCCTCTCCACCCACACTGTCACGCCAAGACGGATCTCAGCCACTCCTACAGCGTCACGTCGATGAGACACGTTATTCAATAAGCTAAACAGTGACAAGCTATGTGCTGCGAGTTGTCAGTGCGGCCTAGGGTTGCCAACCCTACTACATATAGTATCCTACTGTTTTCAGTGTCTGCCTGCTATTATTTTTAAATTTTAATATAGCAGGCGAAGCTACTATATTTTATCAGTAAAGTCGCTTATCTGTATCATTATTATTTTTAGCCATTTCTATCCCACTGCAGGGCAAAGGCCTCCCTTTCGATCTTCCACGACTCACGACGACTTCCACGACTCACTCACGACTCACGACTCACTTTATCTGTATCACTTACCGTAAAACTAAAATGCGTCCTGTTTTTTAATATTAAGAATTCAGCAATAACTCAATTAAACACCATCCTGAACCAGCTACCAACTACTTCCTAAAGCTCAATTTTCTACTAAATATATTTTAATAAAAATACTACCTATATATTTTAATGAATTCACTATCTACTATATTTTTATGGCTACTGAATCCGAAAATTTTATTTTTTGGTTGTGCATACAACATTAAAGGGTTGCCAACATTAAAAAAGTTGGCAACCCTAGTGCGGCCACTCCCGTCGCCTCGCCGGGTGCAGATAGTGTCGATCATAGCGCGGTTGACACCTCCATTGACGGCAACTACCTTGCACCTTAGGCCGGGTTCTGATGGCATAGCGTTTCCAAATTATAATTAAGGTACAGGTATGCGTAAACATTAGCTTTTGCCTGCGACTGCGTCCGCGTAAACAACAAGATGAATGAATTGTTATCACGATTTTATACAAAGTAGCATGTTTGGTAATGTTTATGGCATCGTCGTATTGGGTTGACCTGTAGAGGTGATGTATTTGTGTACGATTAAATAAATAACTAAATTTGGTTGTGTTGTTTCGGATCCGTTCCCGCGGGAACTACATTGAATTTCGAATAAATATAGCCCATGCATTATTCTGACTATATTACTGACATATTCTGGGCTATACAAGCTATATCCAAATCCATTCAGGATTATGATTAAATCTGGCAGTAATATACTAATTTTTGAGTTATTTAATAACAAAAATGCAAGCGTCCATCCATTCTTACTTCAACTTGACCTACAGGTCCCGGGATCTAACAAGCCTGTTACTTACTTTCCTTTTGTTCTCAATTCTGTTACCGTCCAACCTATTTATATGTACCTAATGCTAAATCTTAAGTATCTTTTTTTATGCCACATAGGTGGCAAACAAGCTTACGGCCTGTCTGATGGAAAGCAGTCACCGCAGCCTATGGACGTGGACCTATTTATGGGATCCTAATCAAATGTTTTTAAAAATAATCTAGTTAAATTTACCAATTTTGACAACAATGTATTTCAAAGAGTCTAATATAAATCTTCTAACGAAATATTAAGATCTCATCAAATTATTAAAGTACGAAACGTATTTTTGCGTTATATTAATTACTTAATACTTTCAATTTAATTACATAATGAACTTTAATTATTAAGCAACCACCTTTATAAGACGTAGGCGTGCAGGATGAAGAAAGTACGGCAGTCGTGACGGAAGCAAGGTGGATTGAGGTGATCTCTAAAATGCTTTATACAAATACAAAATGGCTATTCAGTCACCTTATTATTCTAAGCTATACGTAATAGATTTCAATGCTGTTTTCACATAAAAAACTTTATGTGGAAGAATGATTTATGTGGAAGATTTCTTCCTATATCGATACTAAATTTTCCCAAAAAAGCTAGGGTCCGAAGTGACAAGAATAAAAGGAGATGTAGAATTCTGTGTGTGTGCAAACTTTCATAAGATTCGGTTTAGAAGAAAACTATTTTTAATAACAAGCTTTTATCGCACAATGTACTACCTACTTATCAAGACCATTCCAAAGAGCCCAAACACGATAGGGTTGTCTTATTGCGTTCATTAGTCCATATGACCACCTTCCGACTCCATCATCAGACCAGAGCCACGGTATCATATTAATGCATTGTTATCCAAGTTACATAGGTATACCAAGGTATCAATCGGATACCAAGAAATGATCAAAAATAATTTGCAATTTTTGAGGGACAACTTACATACGAACAGTGCAAGTTAAATAAAAGCTTGTGACCAAAAAATTACGTCCCTATAAAATTACTTTTGAAAAAAATAACTTGCCTCGCCAAAATGCTTTTACGCTAGGCTTGTGTCAGGACAGGGCAATGTGACGGCCCAATTGACCATGATCCAAGATTTGGCAAATCAGCTAATTACAGTGGGGCGACTACCATCTGACCTCCGTGACCCTGGTAACAAGGGACTATCATTGGTACAAAACGGCACTGGATTTCGAACCCTAATACCTCGGATAACAAGTCGGACCCCCACTGATGCTCCATATCCAATACAATCATAAAAAATTTCGCAAAATGTAAATTGACCACAAACAAAAGCTACTTATTTAACCATATCCACACCAATCATGCTATTTTCCACGAAATATAAATTGCCCATAAACAAAAGCTTAATATAAATTGACCAAAAACTTATTTACAAGAACTCCCAATTACCAAAACTTAAACCAAACCGTTAATTACGTAACCGAAGCTAATTTACAAAACTCATCTAGAACGCATTACTCATTAAGCCTTACCTCATTGGCTCATAACATGCTCTCTTGAGTCACATCTGATGCTTGTAAAAAATCACTTTCTCCAATAGCCAAAGATAGTGGCCGAGGCATTCGTCACCGCGGACAGCAGCTGGTTATCTGCCAGTCCATTAAGCGTACAAATAGATACCATCCAAACCAGTTGCTTATTATACAATTAAATTATGGACCGGCAGTCTTTCCACGTGGGGATTGCGCAGACCTCTCTTTTGACCGTCGGATCTGAGAGCTTTAGGTACCTAGTTCCAAAAACGAAGCGGCAGTTGTAATTGCTAATGTGACTATAGTAAATATCTATAGGTATACTTTATAATCTAAACTAGCGACCCCACTCCGGCTTCGCACGGGTTTTTTTCAATGTACATAATTATTATACGTACAAACCTTCCGGAAGAAACTTAAGGTGAAAACTTCATTAAAATCCGCTGCATAGTGTAGAAATGAAATACACATAGATACAGACAGAATATTAAGGCATCCGTGAAATTTGGCAAGAAGCAATACCCAAGTAATACCAGTAATGCGTCACAAAAATAGTCACCAAAATTTTAAAATGTAGTTGGATGAGCAAATATTTCATACAAGTCATATAGGCGCTAGGTTCGTTTGTAACTTTGTAATGTGTTTATAGTATCAAAAAGCCCTCGTTTAAGCATCCATACTGACAGGCAACTACGGAACCCTACACTGCACGTGGCCCAACTCAAATTGGTTGGTTTTTCTAAACCATTATTTTTATACTGTTAATAGTATGTACTATACCTGCACGTCGTAAGCCAGAGGTACCGGGTTCGAATCCCGCTGCGGCTTTGTACCAATGACTCTTTTCTGAGTTATGTACATTAGTTGAATACTAACCGATGCTCTTACGGTGAGGGAAAACATCGTGATGAAACCTGCAAATTCAGGCAATTGAATTTGTAACCATAATCCAATCTGGTCAGGTTTCCCCTGGTAGCAGGGTCACGGAGGTCAGATGGTAGTCGCCCCACTGTAATTACCTGATCGTGGTCAAGGCGGACCCCGGGCCCTCGTTCTCGAGAGCACAACCGGGACAATAACGCCAAGATGATTATATTATTATTATTACTATATCTGCACGTACTGGGCATCCTCGCTCTATTGGCAGGATATGGCGCAGAATGGAAAAAGGTGGCGATCTCAGGTGTCGGAGGCCAAGATCGACTTTGAGTCGCTGAGCCAGCGCAGTAAGTAAGTAATAGTATGTACAATCCAATCGAATAAAGTATCTGTTGCGCAAAGTACAACGTGTCGCCAGTTACTTGGAAGGAAGGGCTCCATAATCCAAAACTTCGTGTTTCGTTGCGCAAATGTGATGGTCTCTTGATAGTTACCTTCTTGCGCATGTCCGTTATTGTTTGCTTGATCGGTGTGTATTAAATTGATGGAGATATCAGTGGCACTCATGGGTAGGGCTGTTGTACTAGCACGGTATGGGGCAATGCCATGGTGTTGCCCAACAAAATGCATAACTTGTACTTTTATACAAATTGTGGTCAGAATATTTGCAAATACTATGAGTAGGTGAACATTATCAAAAATGTATCTAATTATACTTGATATTATACATATTGATATGATGAAACAGTAAACATAGTGTGACATATTTCAGAGAATTTTCGCTAATCCCGACAATGTTGTCGGGGTCGGATTCTGAGAGGAAGCAATGCCCAAAAAATTTTTATTTCTTATTTTTTTAACTCTTTATTGTACACAATAAAACACAAATGAAAAAGCACAACATAAACGACACAGCAGGCACTACTTATTTCTAGAAAGAAATTTCTTAAAACAGGCCAAGCGAGATGTTATAAAAGAAACGCAGTATCACGTTTATTTCACGCATCACGCAAAAACTACTGAACGGATTTTCATTCGGGTTTGATAGTTTGGTACCCTGCAGCCCAGGGTACAATCTAAGCTATGGGGTAGGTAAACCAAAGACGCCGCTTGACCTCACAGTAGATCTAGCATTCACACAATACGGAGGTCATTTAAAATGGTAATGTGGGCAAAAGGTAAACTGTCATAAAAACTATTTCCACGCGGACGAAGTCGCGGGCAAAGGCTAGTTGTTTTGTATTTCTAAATATACAACAGTGCAAGTTCTACTTATTGTGTACCCTGCCAAACCCGATTAAGATCAGTTTTAAGCAGTTTAGCAGGTATTTTTAATTTGTGTACTTTAATTTTTTTATCTATACCAAAACGTTTTAGCTGTTATCTCATATACGGGTCATCCCTCTACGCACGACGCAGCGAGTTGCAATGCTACTGAGTTAATAGAGCATGAAATAAAGCAAGTGGACAAGGACGGCCTGCGGTCTGCGGCGGCCCACACTGAACACTGCACTCTCGCTGGTACCTACATTTATGCGAAACAATAACTCAGCTAGAGCTTAATAACCTTACCGACAGACGATGGAAAATCTCTGACACTCACTCAAATAGGTATGATTATACACTATCGCAGTTATCATCACACGTTCCCATGACCGTGATGCATGCAAGTGCAACGATAAAACATCTTGCTACTCGTTAACCAAGGTGTGCGCAAAAAGCCCTACACTTATTATAAAATGTATATCTGCTGAAATATTTCTTAAACTACTAAACTGAATTTAATGAAATAAAGCAATGTGCACTATTTCGATGGAACTGGTTTTCAAATAAAGAAAACCGCATCGACATTGGTCCATCCATTGGTTCTTTTTGCGTCGCGGATTAAAAATTACGCCTTGGAAACGAATCTGGGACCCTCAGCACAGCAGGCTGGTATGGTGACCGCTACGTAATAATTATTACCGAATTGTGTAAGATTAGAGATCAACAATAATTGGGACTCCAAAGATTTATTGAAAAAAAGAACAAAATTTAAAACCGTTCGACTCTAGGCAAGCTGTAAAAATAAGGCCTCTGGACGGACAGCTACTTAACATTAATATAAATTTTGTTAAGAAAATTAAAATCCACATTTTCCTACATGATAAAGTTACGAAAACGGTAAACTTCTGCAAGTAGCACAACTCCCAGGAAAAGCGTTTTGCACACGCAACAAAACCAAACAAAACGGCAAAGTAAACCGTATCCTTGTTCAGTGAATTAACGTCCGAGCTCGTTACCTACACGAGCGGAGCAACTCATGCGCAGATATCAGGCAATTAGTCGGACCCAGTAATCGTTTTATCGGTACCGAAAGATGAAAGTGCCCGATATGGATTATCAGCTGCATCTAGGCACGGACCAGACGCGGCATTTCTACATGTCATATTGCTGTCACTGAGATGGCACATCTGACTGTGGCAATGGTCGGTTTCGGATGCTCCGTCGCCGTTATCTATTTTTGGGCATTCATCTCGCTTCGAATGAGAATCGTCCCGAACTTCCTCGACTCTGCCCCGAGGAATGTCAGGCGTTTCTAACGGTGCTCTATTTTTCTTTCCATTATTTTTTTTTTCGGGAGATCGGTATCACCATTATCGTTCCTGCTGCGTTCATCTAAAGATTCGGTGACTGTGTAATAGTACGTCCAGTTTCCAATATGTTTCAAATATCAGAGGTATGCTATTAATTATCTATTCAAAAACCCGACGCATATTACGATCCATTATCGTCATTACTTTCATTAACATCGCTTAAAATAAATTACTCTAGTATAATTCAGTTGTCACGGCAATTCATTAGGCTGGTAGGTATGCCCCCGGCGAGTTATCGCTTATCTTCATCGCAATTTCGCCATGGCCGCCCCCCGATTGCATCTAAATGCTTTCACTCGCCGGTCATCAATGCGATTCATTAAATTCAATAAGTGTCGTAATGCACACGAAAGGTCATTCGTTCTTGACCTCATTTGGGGAAAAATTGATTGATTCGGTGACATACCGACTCCAGAGCGGAGCTCCGTGCTTTCTTCATTTTGACAATATCAAGATCAGACAGTATGTCTGCGTCGCTTTGATCAATTGTAGCAGCGTGTGTTCTCAATTCCGGAATGTACCTTCCGATGTATCTCGTTAATCATAAGTGTTTAAGATCTTGTACTCTCAATGGAAAATCCAGAAGGTCACAACAATAATTTTTATTTCACTTTCAGTCGACTTTCGTTTTTCCCCAACGAGTCTATGTACTTACTACATTGCTGCATTATTTCGTCTGATAACGTGCACGTGCAAGATTTGTTCACGTTCCCCTCTAATAAAGCAAACATCATAAGCCGAGATAGAGCCATAAATAGCTGACCGGCCGAGTATTATGTAGACTAAACATGATCTGGCCACGAGACGAGAGTAAGCTTGTAACTTCCAGTAACACACATAAACCCATAATCCTGGCTGGTATCACGAGGATCTCCGGCGGCGGATAGCGATCGCCCTCCCCTCCCTCGGCTCCCCCGCCCGCGGCCTGCGCCGGCGCCACTAGCCTGATCGAGGATCCGATTTATTGGCTATATCTCCCCATCGCCGGTACACCTGTACCCATTTAATACAGCCGTGGCGCATTGCGTACGCCTTGCGTAACCAAGCACCAATTACTTACAGCTCACGCGGCACCATTCATTTCTAAACTGTCTACCGCGTACATTGTGCCAGTTTGTTTATTGTAGGCTTGCTCTTGAACTTGTACATCCACGTCTACGTCCACATCCGGTGGTTTCTCATTGTCGGCTTCCGTGGCGAAAATCTTAGCACTTGTCGCTTTCACGTGCTGGTGTGGTGTCACGTTTGATATGGTTGCGTTGGTTGGACGTTATCAGTCGATCGGACGTTAAACGACGTGCAAGGCCGAGTCGTGCCAACTCTCTCCAGGAGCGTGTCCGATCAATATTAGTCCGACAAGGCGTTTGTCGGGGACACTGCTGGTGAAAATTACCACTCGTTAGAGACATGCAAACAGGCTGCGATGTTTTAATTGTACGCACGAGCAAGAAAAGTATTCAACGTAAGCACGTGTGTAAGTGTGACTCTTGAACTAATGTCTTTGTAGTTGTTTTTAGTTTTTAGACCAGGTACCTATCCTGCTCAGTGACAAATGTGCGGACAGTCCACTAGATGGTATGTGGTTGCCTAGACAACATCTGGTAGGATTCATGTAATTTTTCAGTAATTTAGGGATAACCGCGACTACTAAGCAACACTCAACCCGTTGTTGCAACCCTGTTAAGCGGCGATTAATAAATTTTTCTCAATTAGGCAGTCGCGCTACGCTTTTAAAAAAATCATCTCGGCGCCCGGGGTCCGCCTTGACAATGATCTAGTACTTGGAAGATCAGATACTTAGTGTAGAGCGACCGCCATCTGATCTCCGTGAACCTGCTACCAGGGGAGCTGACCGGATTGGATCATGGTTGCATATTCAATCGCCTCAATGTGCAGGTTTCAATCACCGTAAGAGCATCGGTTAGCATTCAAGTAATGTACATAACTCAGAAAAGAGTAATTATTACATGCCTGCAGTGGGATTCGAATCCAGGACCTCCGTACCGGCTTACGACTCGGACACCTTAACCACACGGACACCGACGCTCCGCTCTATGCTATTAAAACTGTTACCTAACACTGGTCGCTGATTTTGGCGAATTGACAAATTTACGCTCCAGCGCGAATAGACAGCTCTTCTTTTTAGTAATTGAAAACAGAACATCAAAGTCCCCAAGCCTTTCATGCCAACGAAACGGTGACATCACCTCACAACCTGCTCCATACTACACCTGCCCCATAAACTGCTCGGACGCAGCCCCGATCTCTGATCGAAGAAAGTGTTACGTTACCAGCTTTAGAGCTCCTGACGGCAATAGATCAAGGTAATTGGGTCTGTCGTCCCTCTACGGGCATCCGGTAATAAGCTAATAAAATGTCCACATAGCGCTGGTAAGCTGTAAAAGTCTTGTTGCTGGTCGCTGTGATGGTGTTTATGAAGATAGCACTGCGTAGAAAGTGTTCCCTTTGGCGTTAGTGGCTTCGGGTGTGTCTACTTTGTGGGTAATATGTAATGTAAGTACGTATGACCATATTGGCGCCTCGGCTAGCCGTGTAACAGTTAATGCGCGTTGTGCAAGTTTTATCGGACACGTAAGTTTGAGTAGTGCGTAGTTTTGAACCTCCGAAAGAGGTGTTAAGTTTTAAGTGTGTATTTCTGGCTCTGTGTGTCTGGGGCATCGTAGCTCTGGAACGGATAGGTCAGACAGATTTAATGCGGTTTTTTTATTCGAAAGCTAATTTAATCGAGATGTTCCTTAGTTTGTATCATTTAAATCGGTTTAGTAGTTTATGAAAAATTTTGAGAATATGGAGGTATAATAACTAAGTATAAATATTTATCGGTTGGATGGAACCATAGATATTGGTGGCCACTTACTAATCACTATCTATATCAATAACCTCACTAACGAAAAACGTGGGATAACCCCTCACCAATTCTTCAATATTTCCGAAACTACTGAACGGATTTTAATAAAAGTTAAGCTAAACAAAGCTAAGGACCATCTCGATTAATCTTGTTTTAAATAAAGAATTCTTAATCGCATTTAAGCTTAAAATAAAATAAAATTTCGTAAAAAATTATGTAACATCTCATTCTTAAATGTGTTTAATTTAGGGAAGGTCGGGTCGTGCCTATTCCCTAAGACGGTAGGCCTATGAGAGAGAAGCGTCTAAGGGGTAAGCTGACCACATCGTACCACTTGCTACGGTCCTGACAGATCTCTCTCGCTTCTTCCACATTCGTCAACCCTGCCATACAAGCTCGTCGGTCTAGGGTGATCTGACCTTTCTTTCAAATAAGTATCACACCACATAGGGGAAAGTGGCCTAAGACGGGTAAGCGCTCGTACGCTGCCATGTCAATAAGTAGTGCCGACGGGTGCATGCTCCGAGAGTAGCCGAATATTGACGAGTTTCTATCCGTTTTGTTCGGGCACCAGAACCGCTTAATGGCGGACTGGTTAACCGAAAGTTTTCTTGGTACTTTTCTTTAAAAAAATTAAGATATGTGTTCCTTGATTAGTCGAAAACCTTTTTAATTAGCACATTGTTAATATTGCGCTTATATTTTAGCGCTATCTAACTTTAAATTAAGACCAAGAGTTTTTTTGGATTACCTTTCATTTTGAAGTCTTTAATTACTATACAAAAATATGTGCTATTGGGCAAGACCGGTATGGTTTTGTATGAAAAATGTAATACAAAATATATTAAATGCAGAACTTGTTATTTCAATCTTATTGTAAAAATAGCTCAATGGAGTATTATTTTGATCTACAGCTGTTGAGCTGTAGATCAAAATGTAGTGTTGACTTAATTACATAAATATAAAGTTTGATTTTGCTAGGTGATTGAGGTTTTTAAGTTTGAACATTTTAATAGTAAACATAATGTTAAATGCTTACAGTCGAAATTATAAACTTTAGTCGGTAGGTACATTGTTTTTTTCTACTTGTTAGATTTTAAGTTTCATATAGGTACCTATCCTAAAAATTAAGACGTCTACCAGTTTTGCCCAAATCAGATACCCGTTTTAGGCTCATATGCGGGCAAAACGGGTTTTTCTAGAGGTTCCTTATTTTTTCTATTTATAAAATACTTGATAGAAAATGTTTTAAAATAGTGTTTTTTTTTTAAGTTTAATAAACACCCTATCTTATAAACTAAATCAAGCTAAGATATTCATCACATTTCTAGTTTTTTTTTATCCTCGCGCGAAACTTACCCGTTCTAGGCCACCCTCCCCACCTATCGTTTGTTGGGCCAGCCCGTAGCGCCGCTCTATATTATTACTTGCCTTCGCTGAAAAGGAGACCATTTTTGTTAAAGTAATAAGTAGTATCTTGGCGTTAATGCCAGTCAGTTGTGTTCTCGCGCACGAGGGCCCGGGTCCGGCTTAACCATGATCCAGGATTTAACAGATAAATTAATCACAATGGAGCGACTGCCATCTGACCTCCGAGACCCTACCAGAGAAACATGATCAGATTAGATCATGGTTACACATTCAGTCGCATAAATGTGCAGGTAACATACATTTAGCGTATGCTAGGGGGCTCCATTCACTCATCAGCTGACTGTACAAAACCCAGAAAAAAGTCATTGGTACATAGCCTGACTTGGGATTCGAAACCGCTACCTCTCGCTTACGAGTCGGGTACCTTACCTACACGGCCATCGGCGCTCCTTATAAAGTAAATTGGATCAGAAATGACTCAATACTGTTTAAAGGACGAAGCAAGGATTTCATGTTTTGTGGTTGAAAATAAAATGACATTTTATAAGTAAATTATAAAAAATATTTACTCGCCTTTATCAATCTAAATCTTAGTTAACAATATTTCGAGATTTGTGATAAGTATAGTTATATTACAACCGTTTTACTTAAGACACTCTTTGCGAGGCGTGGGGAGCGTACTTTACCATATTTACATATTTATTTACATTCACTTACTTACTAATTTACTTAACCTTAAAATAAAATATCCACTGATACAATTCTCGATTTTAGCAACGATCATTTCGGTGTACAACTTTAAAAATACCAGTCGATGGAAGTAAACAAATTACTCGTAACAACTTTAGTCGTTCTTACCAATATCCAATTAACAATTGTACTCATTCGTCTACCTTCCATTCCGTTGAGTCGTCCCATTGAAAACAAACTTATCTACACTAGTTAACAATAAATAATTACAGCAAACAGTTTCTTTAAATGCTGAGCGAGGGCCTTTTCTTTCTGACACTCTTGCTGTTTTTGCCGAATATCGTACCGATTACCTGCGGAGCAAAAGATTAGTTATTAATATATGACATACAAAGTTCAAAGGCTAAATCTGATTATTGTTTATTTAACTGTCTATGCTTGTCAAGCTTCTGAAAACAATCCCAGAATAAATCAATCAAAGTGATTGGTCAAATTTCCACCCTTGCGGCACCCCCGCCCAAATTCAGTTTAGTTAGAGTTGGCAGCCACGAATTTAGTTGTACATTTGCATGAAAATGAGTGGGCAATGGTCAACATGCCGCCGGTCTGCCACGCAAGAGGTCCCGGGTTCGATTCCCGGCCGGGCAGAAATTGCAATGATGAATTTTAATTTCTGCGACGGGTCTGCATAATAAGAATGTATATATAAAAAAAAAAGTATTTAATTAGTATATCAGTTATCTAGCACCCATAGTACAAGCTTTGCTTAGTTTGGGGCTAGATGGCGCTGTGTGAATTTGTCCACGAATTTTTTTTCTTTTTTTTAAATACCTTGTAGGGCAAATATAAAGCAACTTTTAGATAAGCTTTTCGTTGACTAACTTACAAGCGCCTCCCATAAGCTTAATAATCCAACATAGTTTGTTGCAATGGTTTTTTACCGATGCCATTACCGGTATAAGGAACCTCACAATCCTGCGACACCTCGCAATATCACCTCATTTCTCAAACCCGCCACTGAACCCACCTTAGACATGGAGTAGGCGGCGAGCTTCCGGCGGGGCGCGGGCAGCAGCAGCGCGAGCGCGCGCGCCTCCCGCAGCAGCGCGTGGAAGGCCAGCGCCGCGCCGGCCGACGACTCCGCCGCGGACACCTCGTAGAACTGGCAGCCGAACCGCAGCGACAGCTCCTGCCCTTCTTCTGCATGGACCTCCCTGCAGGACATTTGATAAAAATGATGCTTTGCAATTCGTTTCTCGGCTGATTCCGGCAAAAATTCCGAACTCGCTCGTTAATTGTTCGTTAGTTTCTGTTTCTTTTATTATGATTGAAATATGAGATTGTAGCCAAAATCAAAAATTTTCGAACTACGCTCAGTTATTTTTATGCCTTAAGTTACCAAGTCAGTCAGTCACAGTTGACTTTAATAAAAAATTAAATGTCAAATTTTTCGAGCTCCCTAAACTCGCTCATTCACCACAGCTTCTAGTTTAAAATATTTTTATTTTGCTAAACATATTTTAAACAATTAAATATAGATTACCCTATGTAAATCAAAAAATATCTTATTTTGGACGGCCTTCAAAAGGCCGCGCCAGTTGTGTACTTAACATCAGTTTTCTGTCATCTATACTCCATTTAGAATCCTGAATCTAAATAGTATCCTGGCTACGGCCTTATTCATTACCCATATGTCTCCTTCGCTTAAACATAGTTTTCTTGCTAATCTACCCACATTCGCACTTAACACAGACACCAGCCTAGAGCTGCACCCACCTTGCGTGCTCGAGGTCTCTCTTGTTCCCGAGCAGGGTGACGGCCGCGCAGCCCGGCAGCCGCGTGCGCTCGAGCAGCGAGAGCAGCTCGGCCGCCGCCAGGAACGAGCGCCGCTCGCAGACCGAGTAGACCACCGCGAACGCGTCGCCCCAGCGGACGTGTTCGCCGAGACAGCCGCGTAGCTGGGGAGGGAGCAGGTTATTATTAATATTATAATTAAGGGGACCTAGCCCTCTGTCGTTGCAGCAATCTCCAATTTGCTCTGTTCTGAACAATAGATTTTGTTGTGTGATATGTATGGCTACAGCACCATTCATTCACTTGTTGCATAAATTATTTTCTCGGTCCCTCTTCCTCTCAATCCCTCTATTTCACCCTCCAATATCGTGATATTCAACCCTTCGTGTCTAAGAATGTGAAATTGGAAAAGGCTCAAATCTAATACGTTCCACAGCAATAAATTTCATTTTAAAGAATTATGAAGATAGGAAGGACGAGATCCTAGTTGACAGCAGTTGGGTCTCAATGTTGTACGTTACTACTTATTATTTTATTCGCGATTATATAGGTATACTAGCTGACCCGGCGCGACTTCGTTCGCGTAGCGTTCTAACCCTACACCTACCCTACACCTACCCTACACCTACCGTACACTTACCCTACACCTACCCTACACCTACCCTACACCTACCCTACACCTACCCTACACCTACCCCTACCCTACACCTACCCTACACCTACCCTACACCTACGTCTAAAAAATAAAAAATAAAATGTAGGGGTGGACTACCCCTAACATTTAGGGGGATGAAAAATAGATGTTGGCCGATTCTCATAGATACCGGATAAGCACAAAAAATTTCATCAAAATCGGTCAAGCCGTTTCGGAGGAGTATGGCAACGAAAACTGTGACACGAGAATTTTATATATTAGATGATGTGTAGGTAACTAACTGTGAACATCAACATCCGTAACATCCTGATTGCGCTCATGTAATCCACCGAGGGGTCACGAACTATTTTAATTTCGCATTCTGATGAAGTAACCGACACCGAATCGTGTATTTTGATTAATAACATTAATAGTGTCCAATCTAGTTTAGAATACTAAGTGGATGTTCCGACGTAATTCCAACGTCGACATATTAATAAACGCCTCCGATAACCGTACATTCACTTAATCGCGGCGGGTTCGAAAATAAATCAGTGAGACGAACCGCATAGTAGTCGTCATTACATCGCCGTCATAAGTCACAACCGCATCGAGGTCAACCGCGTTGCACCGAATAAATTCACTGGTGATTACGCAACGGAATCGGCGCCCGCGCTCTTTCAGTTCCGTTACTGCTCGGATCTGTTAATCATTTATAGAACAACAACACGCTCGGAATCGGCCCAATCCATTGTCAAAACACGAATTTACGTAACTCACAGTCGCGTGGGCTCCGAGTATTCGCTCCGCAGCAACGATCGCATCAGATAACCCGCTACAAGCTCTATAAACTTCGTCTAATTAAATTGTACCGGGAAGATCAGCCGGCCGCTCGCCGCCGAGATTAACATCTCCATTGTCTACTGCTAAATTAACTTTGGCCCCGTCTACCGCTTCATTCGCCGCGCTTAAATCACGGCGAGCCACTCCGTTTATCACGTTAACATCGAGAGACACAGTAAGTACAATATTAAGGTTCTTACCGCACAATTTGACGTGTCTAGTATTTCAACCTCCGAAACCACACCGTCGAACGCCACCCGATGTTGGTAGAAGAAATCTGAAACAAACTTAACTTGTACTCTTGTGGTATACGATCGCGTCGATGACATTACATATTGCTTTACGCAGCTATTATAGCCAAGGCGAATTTATTGAGACACTTTAATTGGTCTCTGGCGTCGGAGCCTGACGCAAAACAAGACCTTAAGGTCGGAAGGAAGCTGGTTTAATTTATATTTTAATAAAATAAAAGTAACTGCTGATAGGTGTCCGTAAACGTAAAGCTGACTGAAGGGCATTATAAAATTGTTCAATTGAAACCCTTATGTAGAAAAATTGCAAAATAATGATCGAATCGCTTACCTCCCGTGGAGCTGTATTCGCCGATGTAGCGCTTTGTTAGATAACGCACGACCACCGCTGCAACAAACAACGACACTGAATTACTTCATACAGACCATAAACAGGTAACTAGGTATCGAGCCACACATTATCGAAGATCAAAAGTCAGCTATCCCTAACTGGGAACATTCACTCAATGTAGTAACGATAAATGTCTTATTAATTGTTGATTTGAGGCTTCGATAGAAGCACTCGGCGGGACCCGTGACTCACGAATGGCCACCGATTAAAGGTCAACTACAAGTAAACACCAAGATGGAGAAAAACTTATAGGCAGAGTCCTGACTTAGTCATTACGGTCGTTACACCCAACTTTCTACTGCACCGGCCTACACTGATTAGTCTTTTCAAGCCGCGCATACCACCGTCCGAGGATCGTGTAATACAAACAGTTATCAACAGCAATGACAAAGCAACTTGCCACAGACGGGCTACCGATGAAACGGAGTGTGGAGAATCCTGGGACGGCATCAAAAGGAGCCACGGAGGTCTATTCAAAGGGTTGATTGCTCGAATGTACCGTGCCGCAAGAATTACGTGCGCCTTTGCCTTTGATGAATAATGACTGGTATAGACTGCCGTAATGGAAATGTAGTTCGAAGATGCGCTCCGAAGACAGCGAATGGTCATTTTGTAACGCTGTTACACGTGTACCGATAATAACGTGGCAACAAAAGAGACGCCAGGAATTACTCAATTCAGAATGTAACTACGTCTTAATAGCAGGTTCTAAAGGTTATAATTGCTGGGTGCTAGCAAGCGCCGATAGTAATTTTCCCAAACAGCCCGCAGGTGGATGATGTTACTGGTAAATAGCGAAACAAGTTACACGTGGATACTAAGAAAGATTGATGTAGGTACAATGTTGCGTTACATCCCTACGTGGGTACTTAAAATATTGAATATTTATGAGTTGTACGTGGAAGAATTTTTAGCCAATGCAGTTGTGTGACAGTCACAATTTGAAGAAAGAAGACACAATTTGCTTACAAGTACCCTTGCAGGTGACTCGTCAATCGCGCGCCAATATGACACCCGTGGCGCCGGCCTTGTCAAAATTCGATTACATAATGCGCTCGCGCAACGCCGAACATCTTTATGCACATCTCGTCGTATGACAGTGCATCGAGCATTCCAGCCGAGTTGCCTACCACCCTATTAAATTTTAAGATAGGTACTCACGACCGATGTTATCAAATTCAATATTTGTTTCTATGCTCATTAGTATAGTTTGTTTATGCACACCGTGCAGGAATCCTAGACGTATGGATCACATGCAACAATAGCTAACTAGATTAAAGTAGCAATAGCAGATAAAAGTATTTAGTATATATTTGCTATCTTCACCTACGGTTTACCTTACAAAAGTAAATCAAACAAAACCGTCGCCTTCAATAAAAGGACAATAGAATCAGCTCAATAGCTTTAGTGAAATAAAATTGAAAACGACCATTCAATGACAGTGTAAACAAGAACGGTCAATAAAGCCACGGGAGTCAATAAGGCACGTCAATAAAAACGAAACCTCCTTTTACTGGAGTGAGGACATAAAGACCGATGCTTTAACGAAGTATTAAAAGTCTGGACGCCGAGTATTACCACATAAAGATCTTAAATCGCTTTAAGAAACACATGCAAAATTCCACACTCTCAGTTTCCTTTCCATTTTTTTCTTCGTCCACGTCGCGGCGGGTGTTAACGCGTACTTTCTCTGTGATCGGATTACGTGCTGACAGATAAAATTTCAATATACCATCAGATTTTATTTTAAACACAGGAATCCAATTAGGGGGCTATGTGTAATAAGATTTTCGGCAGTGATGCTAAACGGGAGATTTATAACCAACATCGTCTTTCGATAAGATAAGGTCGAGCACAATTGGCATCCATGCAGTGTCAGTTGAATCTTTTAATTTACAAGCTTTTAATTAACTTCACTTGTATGTCCTGGAATTTCTGCGTTCAATTGAGCTGAACCTATGTAACTTGGTTGACAATGCATTAATATGGTACCATGGAATTGGGCTGATGATACGAGTCGCAAGGTATTCATAGGAATTAATGTACGCAACAAAATAACCCCCTCGTGTCTGGGCACTTTGTAATTGTCTTAATACGATCCGCGCATCTCGCGCGCATCATCGCGCATCATCGTGCGATGTCTATTACGCGTGATAAAAACTTGTTATTAAAATCTTTTTTTATTCGAGAACTTATAACTTAGTCGAATTCAAGTCTGCCGTACAATAAACACGAAGGGACTCTATTTTTTTACCGTTCGCCTCGAGTGGTTTTCAACTTTTGATTTTAGGCATGAAAAATTCAATGTTTTATTTTTTTATTCTTATTCTATGCAGTGATAAACGAGCAGACAGCCCACCTGGTGGTAAGCGGTAACTGTAGCGCATAACATTTACGATTCATGCGTGTAGGTTGCAGTCAACATAATGCACAACCGCAGGTTGAGGACTAAGATGAAATGCCTCATGCCTGTAATTGCGCTGGCTACCTTATCCTTCAAACCGGAACACAAAGCGGCAGAAATCAATGTCAATCAATATATTTGTTAATTACATTTGCAACACCAAAATCCAACGGTTCAGACAAAGAAAATAAGTCATGCATCAAAATATTGAGTTTCTCATGCCGAAAATCGAAATTAAAAACCGTTTGACTCGAAGCGTGCGGTTCAAAAATAGGGAACGAGTACGCTTTACGAAGCTACCTATATATCATTAGAACTCCAAAACACTAGACAAAACACCATGCTAACACAAAAACACGGATGTTGACTTAACAAAAGCCGCAGCAGAAATTAATGTTTTCCCACGTTGAGTGATGATTGAACACTTTACACAAAGACTGACCATTAAGCATAAAATTTAATCATCGATGCATGATGACGGATTGGTGGGATCAAACAACATGGCACCACGTGGGTTGATGGATGGCTGCGAGAAACAATGCTCGGGAAGGAGTCTATGGGGTAATTAATAGATTAGTTAGAGCATCAATCTTCGACGTAGCGTTGAGCGGAACGTCGGGGCATCAAAGTTTAGTAATATGATGTTTATTTTGTATTCGCTTAAATATAGGTCTATTTAATTAATGGATTCATTCATCAATGCAGATAGTAGGTAGGTAAGTAAGATATAAGAACACGGAAGACTAAATTACATATTTTACTTATTAATAATTATGAAACCTTAAAGGTAATTTTAAGGGCGATAATAGGAGGCAAAGTTGAGGGAACGAGGTGTTGAGAAAGGCCATCGTTTGAATACGGGAAGGTGAACGATAAAGTGAATGCAAGTAATTACAAAGAAGTGAAGAACAAGAAACAACAGACAACAGAACGTGATAGGAGACAAGAAATGATTTTTATATCACTAAGGTGGCAAACAAGCTTACGGCCTGCCTGATGCTAACAGTCACAGCAGCCTATGGACGTTTTCAATACCAGGGGCATCACCCACACATCAAAACTTTTTCATCCCTTTCTTGCAGAACTCTTTGTTGTACTCTCTAGGAAAAACCTCCCCAGACGATGATGATGAAAGAAAACATTCCGGTTCAAAAAGTGAACCGTATCCATGAAATTGCTGCAACACTGTAGCAGACAGGCGACATAAGAAATGCAGTGACAAAATAATGCGGCGACGACGTCTGCATTCCGACTGGTGATCGATTCGGAATTGCAGTGACGTATGCAATGCATTACGTGTATTACAACTTACCTACAACCGAACACGTCTTCGGGTCATTTCGGGTTTCGTCGGCGGCGACGGCGCGGTCATTCATCATGGCGTGAGAAGGTCGCGAACGCAAGTCGACAAGGGCTTATGGACTTTGAACCCTTCTTATTTGGACACCGTAGTTCGCAGACCTGTGCCTGTGTTGTAGTGTGTACGACATTACGGCACTGCGAGTTTGACTGTCAACCTATGATGAGGCACGACAATGTCACCGAGAGAAAAAGTGGTTGGTCTCTATGAAAATTCAGTAAATTGAGATCACCAAACTTCAGACTTTGTTAAGAGACTAATTTATACAATTTAATTTTTAAAAGGATGTTTTTGATTGTCATCGCAATCATTAACTTCTGGATTGGATTTGAGCCATGATTGGATTCCAGTAAAGGGTTTTCGGTAGAACTTTCTCGTTTTGCTTGCACGCTACACATACAACTCTTATCTGACAATAACAACTTGAGTACTGAAGGTAATAAATCTCAAGAGTGTCATTGGTAAACCTTAGAGCCGTTTCCGAGAACGTGAATAGGTCACACATAATTGCATATCAGATTAACGTAATCAACGCCAGGGCCTACCCCTAATAACAGCTACGTCATTGCACAGTCTTTCGAAACCGGCAAGTTCGTTGGCCGCAACCAGGAAACTGTTTGTTATTTTCATAGCATTTTTTTAAATAATTTGTAGAATAGTAAAAAAGTTTTTAATGTTTTTTGCTTTGAGCGTTAATAAATAAATAAATAATAATTTATTTCAGAATTAACAATTCCATATCTTTTTAGGTACGTGAGTAAGTCGTTTTTAAATTCATTACTAAAAATATAAAAATAATAACAATGTCAAATTGCATACTTACGTAAATTAACTAAAAATATCAATGTCAAATAATTTCATAAAATCATAAATTTGACCATGTCAATACATTACTATAAATCACTTAATAACTTTTGAATAGGTCGTAGAAAAGCTCGAAAATACCGATGAAGCTGAAGGGACAGAAGACCTGTTTGCTAGGCATTACTAGAGCGGCACAAACAGGAGGTCTCTTACAGGAGAATACATTGGCGGAAGCCTTCACGTCTGTGACATCACAGATAGCTGCAAAAGTGCCTTCGATGGTTCGGCCAAGCGCAGACCGGTAAATTAAGTAGGACACAAATGTCAGGCACGGGAAGTAGAGACCGACCCAAAAAGCGATGCCTAGAGGTCGTTAAGTATGACATGATAAATATGACAAAACCGAACAAAGCGGACTAAGAGCAAAAGGAAGGCGGAGCCCAGGCCTTAACGCCTAGACGATGATGAGGTAGCACAAAAAAAATAACAAACAAAAATATGCTGATTCTACCAAAAACTTCAAGAGCCTCCTTCTACAAAAAGTTGATAAAAAGATCTGGCGAATTCGGTAAGAATACGATCTTATTTTACTGATAATTAGTTTACCAATTCTGTCTTATCGTTGCCTACCAGTCTTTCGAAACCTCCGAGTTCGTTGCCCGCAACAAGGAAACTCCCGACTCGCATGCGACAAACGGACACGATAATTACACCCGCAGACGCAAGATAACAACAATTATTATAACCGTAACAGTCTTAAAGTGTTCCTTTAGCATGGGGGTGGAGATAAATATCAGTTTTGAGAGCGCTGTTACAGTGTGACCCAGAAACGATACGGCAGCATCGCGCGAAAAGGGGTCCTCGATATCGTTATTTTTTGCCACGAATTTTGTTAAATAAAAATGCCACGATATATTAGCCGTATGGTACCGGCAAGAGTAGAATGGTTCTTCATTGATAGGTGTTGCAAAGGCGACTAATCTCATGATAGCAGATCAGCTTCGTAAACAAGAAGATGGGCAGCAGTAATGAGCTGCTAAGCTTGGAGTCTAAGGCAATGCTCTCCACGCAATTTGACAATGCCCTCCACACATATTGACGCTCAAGTCCTACCGGACGGGGTGATATAACCGGTGTGAAATATAGATACTCGACGGCATTTCACGTCTCAGCGATCGACGAACGATGTCAGTCGGCCGAGCATCCGTGGCGGACGGGTAGGGCCACTCCCACGGGCGCTAGTAGTCTAGACTCCAGCTGTCGCAGACAGGATCTGCTTTAAAACAATTTCGCGGAGTGCGCCGGCGCGCCGCTAATGATTGCAAACGTATGCGCCCGCGACGCCGGCCCATCAGCTGGCAGTGCGATTGTGGACCTCCGTCGTTTTCGTGTACTGATCGTTCACCCTACAGTGCCACGAACTTATTTGACCTAGTGGCCAAATTTGAAACTAAGTTTGGCCATTTTGATATATCATTTTGTTATCAACAACATGGTATTTATTTATGGTATGGTGGTATTAATTTCTTTCTATCTCAAGACGGAGATTTGGGGATAAAATGGAAGGGGAGAAATCGGTACGATTATGTGTTTGAATTGGAACAATCCCTTCAATCCTTATCAGCTAGAACCTTCGTAGACCATTAAATGAGCAACATAGATCCAGTTTCATCTCCAACACGCTTGATAATCGTGGAGACTAAGCAAAACTCTCCACAAAAGCAGAGAAGGCTCATCTGCAACAGTGGACTGCTACGGGCTGTATACAACCTCCCGCTTTGTTGACCCAGCATCGTTATCGTTATCTTTGTCCTTCTTTCGTTCGGGGAATAACGCGGACTGACTCGATGGCGCGGAGTGGATGACGAATAATTAAATAATTATTTTCATATGGTTAATAGTCAGGCATTTGACTTCCATGTCATCTGAGCTAAAGTGCAGATGCAGTCTACAATGGAGCATACCTACTGTCTATTAAATACCTATTGAATCTTGTCATGAAGAGACCCAAGTTGTGGCGCTTAGGGAAAACATGTTTAGGCAGCGAGTTTCACTCCCTTACCGTTCGCATCACAAAATAATTAGAAAAACGTTACGTGCGGATAGGTGGAATTACGACTAACGGGTGAACAGGATAGATGACGAGGACAAATCGTAAACGCCTTACAAGAACGTCACAGATCATCGGCCAGAATCAGCCTACTGGACGGGACAATTAGGGCGGCGATTACAACCAGTCGCGCGACTCGGCCGGTGGGTCAGATGGCGATTTCCCGCCGTCGCCGGCGCCGTGTTGTGTTACGTCACGTCCGTGCCTGAGGGCGATGACCCTACGGGCTTGCGGCGAGCTCTTAATAGGTATCGCAAATTATAATGCTATTTATAAAGACGCGACGCGCGGAATCCTCGAGCGGCTGATTCACTCCGCTCTGCGGTGCGCCGTATGCAAATTGCAACCCGATTTGGTGCATTGTTTGATGGGGAACAAGTGTACGGAATGACCGGGATATGCTGTTTAGTAGTATCTGAATAGCCAACGCGCGATGGATAGAGCTTTGCTCGCAATTGATCTTCCTGATAGGATCAGAAATGATGTTGTCCGTAGCAGAAAGGCCACCGATGTAGGTTACCTATAGAGTCGCAAAATGCAAGTGAGTATGCAGACCACATGGGTTGTAGAACCCAATGGCCGAAGGGGCGGAAATGTTCTGGAGTAGCGACCGCGTACCTACTAGCACTCGCACCGTATGACCGATGATGATGATGATGATGAAATGTCACACGAAGACAAGGATTCCAACCGCTAATGATAAACTAAAAACATCGTTCATTGGAAACAGTCCGACTTTATCTGACAAATATATTCGACAATGCCGTCTCAAGAAACCTCTAAATATTTCCACAAAATCATGAAAGCAATAACACCTTACGGAATATGCAAAGGAAAATCAGAGAATTCGAATAACATTTGCACAGCGCACACACCCGCTAATCTGTCGCTAATTAACATGGAATGCGACGTGTTTGCATTGGGATCTTCTGATTTTCTCCATCACAATGCAATGAGGGCGAGAACATTGAATGCATATAGTTGACACTGAAACATACCGCCGAGGAATGCGATAAGCGAGACGATGTAAATATTGACTCAGAGTCACATGACAAGGTCACTACTACGGCTCGAGAGTACTTTGTTGGGTGGGCTCTTTTTGTTGGTAGCTTTTGTGGTTCAATCCAATCAATCTTCTTGTCAATCAATGGTTTTTTACTTTTTTGGGATCAACCCTTTTCAATATTAATTTTTCACGAAATTTTAGGTAGTTTTTAAGAATTTCATAATTTGGAACCTAATCAGGCGAATATTTCAATCCCACCAAAAACATATGCAACATTGCTAAGACTCGGAAGCTCATAAAGATTTCAATGTGAAAAAGTTATCACATATCATGAAGAGCCAAGCCCTAACGCTTCAAATCTACAATCTTGGTCTGTAGGCAGATATTTCATAAATGCGCTTTACTTAGTATGTACCTAGTCCATGATAAGTGCATACGTCAATGATAAAGTTTCAGTCTGTAAGTCTGGCTTGGTTATTGTAGTGTGTTGTGGTGTGGCAAGTTTTTGGGTGAGAGAGTAAAGACTCCGTCGACCAACACAGCAGTTCCGAAGGACTGATTATCCTTGATGATATAAAACAACATCTACATAAGATTCTCAGAGTAAACCAACTTTTTACTTGTATTTTTTCTCCTTTCCAATCCTTTGTGCCCGCGACAGGTGCAAAGCAAATCTGCGTAAACGCAGGATATTTTACGAGGCATAATAAGTCGCCTCCAAAACATAAAAGGTTGTTTTCTTTGCCCAAAATTGTCGGTTATTTCGAGGAACAGAAGACTACGTCCGACTATAAAACCGAAGTTGATTAAAAGAAAGTTTAATGGCTGTACGAATGAAATATCTACGAGTAGGTATGGAGCTATAAAAATATTTAATAGGTATTTATTTATTGGTAAGCCTTCAAAAGAGTTTAGGTAATTTGTATGTCGCTGATATTTATATAAGTATTACTTAAGTTATTTTGGATACCTAGGTATATAAGTAACAATTATGTAACGAAAATGGGGCCCTGGGACAAATTTATTATCTTTAAGAGTTGTTTTTAGTATAATTTAGATTTTGGTTAAGATTTGTTTTCAAGTTTTTTTTATATCTATGTTTATGTTAAATAAATACATTAATTAAAATATACCTATATGATAAATTATTATTTGCCTGAGATGTTTTCTTTTTTTCTCAATTTCATTTGCAACATATTTGCCGAATAGATTATAGAGATAGGTAGATAGAGACCTAATAAAACGAATCGCATAGAATCTACTTTGCCATCGTGGTACTTATAGACTGCAAAAAAAACCTTTTTTTTTCGTCTTTCTCCCAAGGAAATAATGTTTATAAAAATATTTTCACCCATGTAATTACACAATTTTTTTTTCTTCACTGTCTTAAGTATTTCTGTTATTTTTATTCAAGTAACTCAGACTGATATTTGCAAACTAAAATAAAACATCATCCCAAGTACCTATATCATCCTGACTTTTATCTAAAAAGAGCCAACCAACCGCCCAAGCATACGCGCACATCCTATTCCAACTGTAAACCGGGATATCACAAAGCTTGAATAAAATACCGACCTGATTTCCCGCAGCGCGGACTACCCAGCACCACCACCCTTATACGGTTCACTGTCATCTTCATCTTGCTTTATATGCCACTGGACCACACGAGAATACCCCTTGCCACCACTAGAGAAACATCACTGCGCGGCGTTAAAGTCTATCGTAAATAAGTTCGTGGATTGGGAGCCGGGAGATCTGGCGGGCAGTGGACGCGTCCAACCGCTGCGAAGTTTCCCGCGCGACTGACGACCGACGGCAGTCGCTCTCCGGAGTCTCCGTGCGCTGCGCCCGCGCAGCCTCGCTGTACAACCTCCAGCGACGGCTATCTATAGACTAGACGGAACGACTAGCGGCCAAACACTGGCGTGGCGATTTGAAACTGCAGGGGTTTAGATGCATTTCGCGTTGTTGCTGGTTTTTAGGTTTTTTGTAATAGGTTTGGAAGTTAAGCATTGATTGAACGTATAAAGTTAATTAAAACGAAAACCTTATTCTACAACCCCTGGTGTGTAGAGTAAGACATATCCGCTTACCATCAGATGTGCTGTCTGTCCGTTTTTCACTGCGTAGCATGAAAAATGACTTGTAATTGTGAATAAAATTACTAGCTACTGATCATTTCGTGAAATAATTAAACCATTTAGATTTTGTTTTCTACGAAACCATTTTGTCATGAAAGCGCAAAGTCACTAGAACGCATAGTGTCATAGCCTCCTTCATCATAGTGTCCATCGCCACAAGTTCAAGTGAACGCACTGCTTTCAATACGGCTCTATGATTTTTGTTCATTTTGACGGACGCATAGTGCCCATCGCCACAAGTATTGTCGTTTCGCGTCAACCCTATGCTTTCGCGCATTTAGCATCAAATTAATTCAAATGATTCAGACTGTGAGATCTTTGTTACCTACCGATCTCGTGAAGCCGGAATACAACTTCGCAATTAATAAATAATGTTAAATAGTATAACCATTCATAGGTACGTACTTTCTTTACACCCCACGGTAAAAAATATATAAACTTTGTGTATCGTTACGTGCATTCAGATAAAGCATTCATAATATTGGACTTACTAAAATAAACATGTTATATACTATAAACCATACAATGCAGCTTCTATAACATTGTCAATGTTGCTAAAAGGATTGGCAAAGAGGCAGGTAATTTTCTGGGTTAGTCAATCGGTCAATTTCGAGGGACGGTAGTTATAATTAAGTAGGATGCAGGTAGTAACTTAACCGGGATCCTACTTTTACCTACGAAGCCACCTAGCTATGTCACTACTAACCCAATACAAATTTATGATATTAGAAACCTTCAACACACATCACAACACTCTAATCGAAAGTTGGCTGCAATTTTAAAGGAAATGCCAGTTATTTTATGGATATGTATTAGGTACTTGGAGATGTTATGGCCAATACCGTATCACTCTTACCTGTACACGGCTCCATCTACAGTCTACGGTACACGTCGTATGACCTCGTATAGCAAAGCGAGTGTAGTAAAAAGTGCGAAGTACGCGTACGAAAATGGTTACGATGAAAGCAATTAATAAACCGCAAATGGGAGTTTTGCGGGGCGTGGATGAGGCGACATGTGCTGGCGTCGACGACGTCCGCCTCCGCCGGAATTGAAGCTCATGAATTGAACAGGGGAAACAAAGGTGGACCGACGTACCAGCTGGATGCGGAAGACACATGACCGATATTTGTGCAGATCTCTGGGGGAGGGCTATGCCCAGCAGTGGGCGTCTTTGGCTGATATGATGATGATGACTCAAATTAGCACAGAAATAGGTAAGCATGCCAATGAATCGTCTAACTAACTAAAAACGATATCTCTTAGTCGATGTTCAAAGTACCTATCTCCCACGGGATCATACTTACTATAACCAAATTGATACTTGATAGCCTACCTAACTACTATCCTCATCATTAATCCCGACGTCTGTTGCGGGCTCGCTTCCCTATTTTTTTATACTTCACATGGACAAGCGAGCAGACAGCCCAGCTGATGGTAAACGGTAACTGTCGCCCATAATATTGGTCGCCATTTAGGTTGCAGGCAACAAAAATTTGAAAACAAGAATTTGAGCCACTGTGAGAAAATAGTACCCGTAGCTAGACGTCTGTGACATCGTGACTATGATGAAAGTAATTAATAGCTGTAAACTCGCAAATAACCCAGCAGGATTCCGGAGGCGCGCGAGGCGCCGGCGCGGGCGCCGCCGGCCGGAGATAATGGGAGCGCCCCGCCCACGGCTTTCCTGCTTCCTCCACCGAGGTCTCCAAGTTTCTATTGATAGCAATGCTTTGCAATGCAAAATGTCGATAGGCACTCTTTCATCGTACTTAATTTTATCATTATGAGACGGTGAGGGTGCGTCTCTGGGTGTATGGGTATATTTCACGCAGAAATACACTGTCGAGGCAATTACCACAAACCGTGTGGTGTCAGACAGAGTAGAATACACTCGTGGGTATCGTACAAAGCGTCAAATGTTTTCGAGACGAAAGATCTAGAGTCTCTGTAGGTTGAAAAATAGGCAGCAGCTTTTACCATTGTTATATTTATAACACTTCGATAACCAACCCACCTGCTAAGCGTGGAGATTATGGCAATAACCTCCACTTACGTGGGAGTGGCCCTAAGTCCTGCAGTGAACTGCTATGGGCTGTGATGGTGACGCAGTTGACTACAAAATTAAAATTAGTTCCTACAGGATCACGAGTTTCCAGTAGAAGCTACTGATCCACCAGACTTACACGCGTATTCAGGAACGTTAGGTACTATCATACTATGAAATCTCACAGTGCGCGAGCGCACAGGATTCCAATTCCAACTGACAATAAGTACCTACGTAAGTGGCGATCAGCAATATGCGTCTATTACAATGAATTCATAGCTAAGGTAGAAAAGCAAAATTGGCCAATCATGGAACCGTATTGAAACGCCGCCGTCTTAATCCAATTGAGTAGAGACCAATCCAAGCAACGCAGCTCTGATTCTGCCTCTGCCCCAGGTAACGAACACTGTGAGATCGCATAGTTACGCCACTTTTATTAAACAAGTACTATTTGTGAATAGGTAGGTACGGGTGTTAACCACCATCCCACACTGCGATGCGTCCGAAGATATTTTAAAAGCACATCTAAATAGCCTATCCATGATTCAAAGAACTAGAATTCACATCCCACCCGATTGCTTATTCATTTAATTGTAGCTGTTCGCGGCCGCTGCGCGCGCGCAGGCCGTTTGGCGCGAATTTAGAAAATGGAATAAAACAAAACCGGCATGGACGGGGGCGGGTAGGCCACATTTCTCCGCTCATTAAGGAAGCTTGGTGTGAGAAAAAAGACGTCGGCTGCCAGTCGAGGCAAATTAGTCGGCGCGACTTCCGAGAATGATGCGGCGAACGCGGAGCCTTCCTGTCTTTATGCAATCCTTGTAACAGTGATGGGTTTGATGCTTGGGTACTCAGTCCTATAGGAATAAAAATAGGCTTGAATAATAAAAGTAGGCACCATTTTGTACCTCCTCGGTTATCTAGCAAGACGTTCATCTATGGTAAATTCGAATCAATAGTGTAGGTAAATGAACTAATGTATACCCTATCCTGTAATAGGTACCTCGAAATTACAATTAATCGAGATCAAACACTGTAGTAATCAAAACTTCCATTTGGGCGAGGGCTGTCAGTTAATATTACTATGTAGTTCGTGCAGGTCTTTCTGGACTTCAATACAATTCATTCAGATAATGCTACCTTCGTGCATCCGTCGATACTTCTCTATCTCTTTCCTTTTATGTAAATTAAATTTTTAATGATTTTAGAAGTGTATTTGGGTAAAATAAAGTGTTGTCTATGTCTACTTTTGGATCGTTCGCCTAGAGTCGAACGACTTTCAGTTTAGATTTTCGACATGAGAAGATTAATAATTTGATGAATGACCCTGATTTGCCATATTTAGAACTGTTCTTTTTCGGAGTTGCCAATGCAATTTAAAACATATTGAATTAAAAAACAAACAAATATGAAAACCGTTCCATACGAAGCGAGCGGTTCAAAAACAGAGCCCCTGGGCCGTCCAACCGGGCGGAATGTTGCCCATAAACCTGGCTGCGTTACCTCGTTGGATAAGCGATGCTAATCCGTTCCCCGAAGAACGACCCAGCTTTCTGGTCACCAAAAACTTCATTGACAACTCATTCATCTATTCAAATAACTAACTGCTCGGACTTCTCGATCATAAATACAAATATGTCTTACATTACTGTGGGCAGACAATGTCGTTGACTAATATACTGCTATTGTTGGCCTACTGATATACGGTTCAAAATTATGATGAATTGGACACGAATAGTATATTCGCCCCGTAAATTGTTGGGGACAGCAATTGGACTGTATCTACTAAAATTTCTGAATGACAAATTCATGATTTTATTGAAACATGAGCATATTGCATGCTCTTTTTGCATGTAAATGGGAGTGAATGGAAACTATGTAAGCTACGTTCACTTCACAGTTCACGTTCGTTTTACAACAAATCGAGGATATACGAGAGAAAAGTCAGTAAAGGTGCAAAGTGATGAGCATGCAAGAAATATTAATATTGATCAAAACCTGACCGAGAGAAAAAGTGGGATAACCCTCGACCTAATTTTACAATTATTCAAATATATTCTAAACTGCTCAACCGATTTAAAGAAACAAAGAACCGAAACCAAAGAAAAGAATTGAGCTAAAAAACATCTTGATTAAACTGGCTTTCAAGTAGAAAAAACCGCATCCAAATCGGTCCATCCCTTCGGGAGCTACGATGCCGCAAACAGACACACAGCGCCACGAAGCCACAAATATATAGAGCTACAGATACACAGACACATATCCACAGATACACGTGTCAAACTTATACACCCCTCTTTTTTCGTCGGAGGTTAAAAACAAACCAAAACAAAAGAGACTACCCCAAAATAGCATAGTCATGAAATAAAACGAGACCTAAACGAGAAAGAAACCTACATTATAGACTCAAAATACTGGTTCTAGACTCTCAAACTGATTGATAAGTCTGCACGAGCTCGTTTCCAAAATTATGGAGGCATTAATTCAACGAATTCATATTTCACATCTTAACTTAAACGGTCATAAACGCAGCTTGCGAAATCCCGCATAAATCATGCTTGATTAATGCGTCGCCCGAACCGCGATATTATTTTCAATATTCAATTATGGCGGTCTAATTAAATTACTTATCAATTATCATCAGGGTATTGCAACGCCATTTGTTTGTATGTCTAGTCTTAGCGGGATTTCGCAAAGGTGCCGTGTCAAAACAAGTTTACTAATGGGCTCCACAATGGCAGTGCTGTTCACACTTGCCTATTATGCGATTGGTATCACTTCATCTTTAACCTCTGTGCGCTATGTTGCTAAACATTTAGTCATTAACCGTCTAAAAGGCCGCCGTTTGAATCGAAACCTGTCTTTGTTTCGTTTGCATACAATCCGGGTTGCGACAGGCCGCGAGGTGGTTGGGTGTCAAAAATGCTAGTAGTATCAGTAGTTTTGACCTGTTTGTATTTTTTTTAATTGCCTAGGGAGGCACACGGATGGACGGGGGGTCTATCTGACGGAAAGCGGCCACCGTCACCAGCTACTACTTATACTTTTACTTGTTTTTAATACGATACAACAAATGTAATCCTGTCAAACTAATGGACAGTTTTAGGACAGAAAATTTAATTTACTACTAGGTCCTAGATTGGACCAAATGTCCAATCGGAGACGGATGCTTGCAACCTTTTTCTGATACGTAGATATAGATACTTACATACTTAAAACCATAACATTGAATATACCTAGTAGTTAGGTGCCTATAACACCTTCTTTACCCTTTTATCACACTCTTCTTTCGTGTTCGTATTGCATGCATGCATATAATATGCACAAAGAACAAACCTAAAACCAAGTAAACAAAGACGTAGGCACCCTAATTGAGTAGTTTTAAAGAGCACTGTCCACAGATAATGAATAATGACCAAGATAGCGATCGGGCGCTACCCGGCTACGCCGAAGCGAACAATCCACTACGATGCTCCCCACAACGGGATCTCGGCTCAATGTCGCAACAATTTGCTGATAATTGCGTAAAAAGGAAAAGATAAGCCGTGAACAGCGCATTTATCAATCTCGGGGCATAAAGAACAGCTTATTACTACGCCCCAATTGTGGTGGCGGAGTGCTATCTATCATCGGTGTTGCGACGAGCCGGATAAAGGTCGATGGTTCGGCCACAGCACCGATGGCACGCACAGCACTAGTTATGGAGAGTGCGGAGACACCTTTATCACTTTAAATTAATAAGATCTAATGTGCTTGAACAAATTCACTCGGTGTCATCTAGCCCCGGAGTAAGCAAAGCTTGTGTTGTGGGTGTTAGGTAACTGATAAACTACTTATATACTTTTTTAATACATACCTATTGTACATAATAACACCCAGACCCATAAATTAAAATTCTACATTTCAATTTCTGCTCGGCTGAAGAAAGCCTTCTTTAAAAAATTACTAGCATCCAGAGCTCTTGAAGACCACACGTGATTGAAGACTACATGGATGCCAAACGTGCCAGCAAACGAGTGGAAGCCAGAGCCAGACGAGTCCACTTACGTCCTTTGTACGAAAAGTAAGGAATCGTCTGAGGGGCAGAAGCTCATTTATAAGTTGGCACGATCGTGGGTTAAAGCGGCACAGGACATTTCCACGTGCCTGTATGAATTGATGTACTTTTCTTAATAATGTTGTGGATTATTTTATTTATTAAAGTTATGGAATGAGCTTCTTACGCGGGTTTTCTCTCGAGAGTACAACATGGAGTTTCAGAATGGGGTGAAAAGGTTTTTAAAGATTCGGCAATATGCGAATGATGCCCCTGCTATTACACGTCCAAAGGTTGCGGTAAATGCTTACTTACCATCACGCAGGCCAAAAGCTTGTTTGCTAGTGATCATACAAAAATACTTATCTGCTAATGTAAATTCTCTTTATAAACATCAGCTGACAGACCATCTAACGGTAGTGTAAATAACAAATACGGACGCAGATTCTTTCATAAATTAATTTTTATCAAACCCTTATCAACTATCATAACGATTAGGTAACTATCTGTGCAAGCATTTTAGTCTTGTTATTTTTAGGAGTGACGTAACAGTAAAAAAACAATGTAAGATTCGGAAGTTTCATTAAATATACAATAGTCGATACAGCTTTGTAGCGATCTTCATAGTCCAAAGCAAGCAACTCACACAAACAACGAATTGGCATGACATTCACGAAGAGAAGCACGACTAGGTAACTAACTGTCAAAATCTACAACCCGTATAACATCACCTCGTACACCTCGTGCACCTCGTACATGCGACTACCAGTAAATCGATTTTTAATATAATAATATTTTTTTTGTTATTAGGATAAAAAGTATTGAATGTAGTTAAAAACAATCGTAAACAATATTTCTGCGAAATTATCCTAGATTTTTCCAACAATACTATCAAAAAGACGTCAGAGCGCCAGGTGCACAGTTATATCGGACAGGATCTACATCGCGCTAACGGAGTGCTCCATCTGCTACATAAGATCCAAGGGCCATCTGCTGGATTTCGGTTTCCCGGCCACAGTCCTTCTTCATCGCCATTGCCAACATTGGCGGCTGCATTCCTACCCTCCACCTTTAGCGCCAAAGCTTTATCACGCTTCTTCTTAGCGAGTCGATGGCAAACGACATTATATTTCAGCTGCCCAAATTTGGCTACGCACACTGTGTTTTCACTAGCTTCGTAGAGGTTTTTCGTTGAGCAGGTGTCAGGGCACAAAAGGCAGCATAAAAAATGGTGCATGGCTTGTGGTGTGCACACGCATGGTTCGTCATCCATATAGCCCAACTTGGACAAATCCTCCTTGAATCTACCATTTATCACGCTTGTGGGGGGATAGCACAGTGTATTGTGGCGATAGGCTCTACCCTCTACTACGGCGGACTTACGGACACTTGGACACACTATTGCGAAATCTAGTACATTTAGCTCTTAGGTCTGATAAACACTGAATGATTGGTACCACCGACCTAATAAGATACAATTAATTTTAGTTAACAGCTGGATAGTAAAGTGAAGCATTTTGTTTGTAAGTATATTCCGAGGTTTCTTACTGCGTGGCTTGTTGAAACAGGTAAACGCTCTACTGAATGGATTATCATAAAATTTTGTAAGTTACCTACTACCTAGTGTAATTTTAGCATTCATTCTGGTTACCGCAGAAACAGTATACATAACCTAATTTAACGCTGCAGAGTGAACCATCCTCATTAGGGTCCTGCAACTTAAGTGCCGACCTTTGAGGTACCTGTAGACAAGTCGTTTGAAGAACCCCATTTTATAGTGCGAAAAAACTTCGAGATTCGTGCACATCACATCTCACTCGTGCGTGGTAAGAAGGCTCTCGATGCCGGTACGTTAGTTGGATGCCAGGCATCCGAATGATGTGGATGAAAATTCTCCCATCGTCGGAGTGTGCCTTACTTAGACGAGAAACTCGCCTACATCTCAATTATAATCTCGCCAAGCCTATTGGAGAGAACGTCTTACCAGCGCAGTCAGCAGGGCCTGTTACTGTTGTATGTAATTATAAATTTTGACCCATACGAACATACACACCTCGGGTTTAATCTCCAACGTCGTATTGCACCAACATATCGTGTTATTAAACTGTACAGTCAGCTCCCTAACTTATCGCCAGGCATATTGGTGGGTTTGTACGCACGTCATAGATTGTGCCACTAGGTGTAATTACATTTAGGATAGTAATAATCATTTTGAAGTCAACTTCTGGGGCGCAATGGAGTTTCTACTGCCTATTTTTACTTACATCTTGTTAGTCCTACTTTTGATTCAACTTTGAGATTTGCCTTTAATCCTATAAACTTACGCATAACGCATTTAATTTTTTTTTAATTTATTACACCACGTACTTTATTCATGGATATACACAATAATATCGCGAGATGATAATGTGTAAATAACAATTGTTTCTCGTTTCTAATATTATTTTTAAATAACATGACCGACTGAAATAGTCGGATGACCTTTAACCAATTTTACGTTTACACATTTTTTTTTTAACTACTAAACTGATAAAACAAATCTAAAAACCATATCAGGCATTCAAACAGAGAAAACAGTATCCAAATCGGTCCATCCGTTCGGGAGCTACGATGCCACAGACAGACACACACCGCCACAGAGCCACTCATTTTGGTCGGGTTTGATAACTATATATCATTTGAACTGTCTAGAATGTGCATTCAAAACCGCCAAAATGCCTGGTGAAATCAGCAGGGAACAGACTGTACTCGTAATCCAAGGTTCACGCGCGCCCGGGCACGCTCCAGCGTTTACATTAAAACTGAATGCACCAGAGATGGGGTCAAACGATTGCCCACAGAACATAATATTATTCCCAGCCCCAACAGTGGGCCCAATTTGAACAATCAAATGCAGGTATCTAGCAGCCGGTGTTGCATGCCGACGTCATGTCTTGTTGTGTTATATGTGGTGTACACTTGTCTTAGTTGGTGAACAAACAATACCCAAAATCACGACTTGCCGTATCAATCACAGTACGTAGGTACATTGTGTATAGGCACGTAGACTGAATTATATAAGGAGCACATAGAATGTGAATTTCAACGAATACTGCTGCAAATTATCCATTTAAAACCATAATTTCAATCTGGACAGATTTTAGATGCGTATGGACTTTCAAATAAATCGTGGATTTATTGATAATTCGGTTGTTGGCTCTTGGCCGTGTGGTGTCCGGCAGAGTAAAATAGCAACAACCCCTTACACTCGCGGGTGTCGTACAAGGCGACTAATGATTTCGAGGCAATATATCTAGTCAGTTTTCCATTGTTATGCGTGGAGATTATGGCATTGACCTTCCCTTTCGTGTGACAGGCCCTAAGTCTTGCAGTGGACTGTTATGGGCTGTGATGATGATATAGCTGGCAAACTCAAAATATATTGCGTTAAGGTTAGGATAATTATTATGGAGGAGCGTCGGTGGCCCAATAGCTAGCGGGTCCGGCTCGCAAGCGTTATGTCATGTCCCTTAACTCTATTTTCGCTAGCCATCGGTTTCTAGGAACTTAACTATGTCATCTACTTCTCGTGCCACTTGCCAGGAACAATGCGCTAATTATATTTGACTAAATTCAGTAGCAAATTCAGAAGCAGAAAGCGTGAGAGCAAATCAAAGTGGAATGTATTGCTCATTAAATAAGGTCCATTTTTGTATCACGGCTTTTGAGAAGCGGAGTGACGCGTAATATAAGTGTGTTGTAATAAGCCCATAACTTAGTGTGCAGATAATCAATGGACGTTTTACCGATTCCGAGATTACCCCATACTAATAAACAAACTTCATCTATACTAATAATAGAAAGAGAAAATATTTGTGTTTTTGTAATGAAATAGGACGGGAGATTCATCCGATAAGAACAACTATAGGCCCATATCAGCTAACAGCTAAGGTGCTTGATGGTGTGTTAGATAGACGCCAGGATGAGCATGTTTGTCTTCACGATGCCCAGTTCGTATTCCGGCCAGACTTGTCAACGGAAAGTGCTATCCTCGCGCTCAAGCACACTGTCAGGTACTACACAGACAGAAGCACGCCAGTGTATGCGTGCTTCTTGGACCTGTCCAAAGCTTTTGATCTGGTGTCATATCCAGTATTATGGAATAAACTGGAGGGGGTGAATCTTCCGTCAGAGCTCATTGGCATATTTAGGCACTTGTACGAGAATCAGGTCAACTGCGTCAGATAGGAAGAGGAGCGGTCGGAAAGGTACGGGGTGGAGTGTGGGGTGAGGCAGGGGGGATTGTCCTCGCCCAAGCTCTTCAACCTCTACGTCGATCGGCTGGTCCGCGAGCTTAGCAGCATGCATGTGGGATGTTCCATCGATGGAGTTAGCGTCAATAACATCAGTCACGCGTACGATATGAAGCTGTTGAGCCCGTCGATCAGTGGGCTCCGGGGGGCTGTTGAACTCGTGCGAGGCCTATGCTGAAAGTCATGGGTTGAAAAGTGAGCTACTGGTCTTCGCCGCGGGCAGTAACTCTCCGCGAGAGGTGCCTCCAGTCAGGGTTTGCGGAACTGCGTTGACGAGAGTCAAACAGTTCAAGTACCTGGGCCACATTGTGACGGAGGACCTGAAAGATGACCGACATTGAGCGTGAACGTATAGCGTTGGCGGTCAGAAACAATATGCTCGCCCGTAGGTTTGCTCATTCGTCGGAGCAGGTGAAGATTACTCCTTCAAGGCATATTACCAATCTTTTTATACTAGCAGCCTATGGGTGAGATACACGCAGAAGGCCTATAACGCTCTTCGTGTTCAGTATATAATGCTTTCAGGATGTTGTTGCGACTGCCGTGGCGCTGCAGCGCCTCTGGCATGTTTGCCGAGGCACGAACAAATGATTTTTATGCGATAATACGCAGTAAAGAATTCTCCCTGATGAATAGAGTTTGCGGCAGTCACAACACCATCCTGAGAGCTGTGGCAGGTAAGTGCGAGTGTCCCATTAGCATCGCGCATTCAATTAGTGAAAACATTATCACTGAGTAACATACGCTACTTTAAATTCCGGTATAATCCGAACTGCGCGCGGGTAAAAGCTGCTGAGAACGGCTTCATAGTACTTGTATGTACGAACTACCAAGTACACAAAACACATCTATAGTCGTCCGCATAAATAAACAACAGGAACTGAGGGTAGAGGAATAAAAAGTAAAGGCTACGCCACACGGCGCCCGGAGCCAGCCACAGACAATGACTAATACGTAATCGATGCATGAATCATAGGACGAGACCGGAGCTCTGGTTATTATAAACACCCGCCAAACACCCGGGGCTATATAAATTTTAAATTGAACTAATTGAGTTTAACTGTGGAGAGATTTATGATTGGGCCAGCGGACCACTAAAATTACTGTCAACGATACAGAAAAAGACAACGATGGGCGTTATGGAGGTAAAAAGAAAAAAGGTAGAAACTCACGTGTCTTTACTTAAGGCGACGGGTGAAGTGTGTAACGGGCCACGGTGTGGTGTTCCGTAGGTGCCACAATACTCTAAGTGCCTACTTACCTCGTCACGTAGAAGGGAAGCTTGCCCTTACTGAGTATAAAGAATTCCCTATTTAAGTAACATTTGAAAAAAATTAAGGGCATGACGTACTTCTTATAGGTTTTCCCGTAAATGATAAGTAAGTTAATAACTTAATTAATCATACTGGATACACGTTTTTTGTCAAAATTTTAGGCGCATTAGTTTCGTGAGGAACCGTCGCATATTGCGCAATTTTCGTAACAATTCTAAATCTGTTAAAAATATATTGTTCAAAAATGTGCATTCCAAAACCTTCCATAAGATATCTGTAGGTATGTGTACCTACCTGGACCAATTACGTGTCTTTCAACGTACCTAATTGGTTCTGTGGTTTCAGAGAAAATTTACTTTGACAGACGGACGGACGGACGAATAATCCTATAAGGGCTTCGTTTTTTTTTTTCGGACGTACGGTACCACAGGATACTGCTGGGGCTGCCTAGATATTGCAGCGCGTCCGCTATGTTTGCGGATGCAAAAGTGGACGGTTTCAACGCCATTGTGCGCAAGCGCACAGCCTCCCTGCTTGGGCGAGTGCTGGGCAGCGCCAGTAGTCTCCTGAACCCTATCGCGGACAGACTACAGTGTCCTATTGTTAGGCACTGGAACGATGTCCATATGGGATCTAGGCCGGTTTTGTTCAGTAAAGGGTAGTATATATATGAGTGCTCTTTACTGGACCAAACTGCACGATGGTTAGAATTAAGATTTTCATTTTATTTATTTTTGTCTTTATTTTCTTTATTTTGTATTACACTATGGACATATTGTGTCTGAAATAAAGTATATTGAATTGAATTGAATAAATATCTCAAAAATGCAAAATTTTAATGGAGTTGGTGCCCCGGAATTGTAACTCTGTAGATTTGTATATTAGACCTTCGATAGTAGCTGGACGCGCTATCTACTGCCCACGGCATATTCTGTGGCCAAATACAGAACCCCAAAAATGCGATGACCCTAGGTATGATATAGGTACAGACACCTCAGGAACAATTTTATTAAAAATTGTGGTGGTTCGTCAAGGTTATTAAGCACTTTATGTGTCGTGTGAACTCGTGGGTGTGCTGTGGGAATATTAAAGGCTTTATCACGAGGTTTTATATGCGGTCAAAGATCGAGTAGGTACGCAAGGGGTCGCCATAGTAAATACTATACAGAACGCCTTGAAAGTAGAAGTTCCATTCTTATTCCAGATTCCAATTTTTTTATTAATCACAGACTACTCTTAATCCTACTCCTACTCTCCTGTTCTTTCCTGTCCTTTCCTTTCCTTCTATCGTTATATTAGTATAAATACCAAAGTTTGTAAGGAATGGATGTAGGTATAAATAGATGTTTGGGTAGATGCTGGTTACTCTTTCACGCAAAAACTACTGAACGGATTTTGTTAAATTTTAGTAGCGTTGTAGCTCATAACCCAAAATAATATAATTCATACCGAAATTCAATGTGGTTTCACGAGAACACGACCCGAGTTTTATGCGGACGAAGTTTCTTTACAGTTTGTGACTTTATAGTTGTCGTACCATTTCTAATTTTGTTTTCTACACCTAGGTAAGTACGAATGACAGATTAGAATAAAGCAGTGTCTTACGTCATGCGACATATTGGTCCCTGAACGTAGTAAGGACTCTAGAGTTTAGGTTTAATAATCAATTATTTCAGAATTTAAACAGTTCATTAAATTAACCATAAACAATATTTATAATAACAATCAAATTTAAAACAACTCCTGAGCGAAGCGAGAGAGTATGTAGAGTCCTGAGTACACCGACGGATTCTAGCAGTCCAAGAATAAGATAGGCTCTATCCCAGGTGAATATCTACTCTATTTATTTTCATATATTTGCCCGTCGGTTGCCGAGCGGTTAGGGTATCCGACTCGTAAGCGAGAATTACCGGGTTCGAATCCCACTGCGGCCACGTATCAATGACTCTTTTCTGGGTTATGTACCTACATTAGTTGAATACTACCCGATGCTCTTGCTGTGAGGGAAAACATCGTGATAAAACCAGCACATTCAGGCGACTGAATGTGTAACCATGATCAAATCTGATCAGGTTCCCCTGGTAGCAGGGTCATGAAGGTCAGAAGGCAGTCGCTCCTACCTGATCTGACAAATCCCGGATTATGGTCACTGCTAACTCCAGGCCCTTGTACACGAGAGCACAACCAGGACATTAACGTCCAAGAAGATGTAACACACACATGATGATGACATTATTGCACAGAGTTCCCACTATATAGATACATTTGAAATTAGTGCATTATTTCACTTATCGCTAAATAAAACGTGATTCAAGTACCGAAGAGGAAAGCCGTCCATACGGCCACAAAGGGCAGCCCGTTATTATTATTTCGAAACTGTTATCAATATGGCAATAAATCGAGTCGTAACGCACATAAGTTACTTCACTGTTTTTATAACAGAAAATAACTCTCCGCAACCACCACGTTGCGTTATCTAAGATAAAATTCCAACGCAATTTCGCATATTATTTTTCAGCGCTAAGGAACGCGCGTGCCAAAAGTAAACTCGACACAGTCACTATGGAGTACCTAATTTACTAGGAATCTGTGTTGTGTGTTGATCACATACCTACCTACTTTTTTGTGCTACTCAATGATTAATGAGTAGAGATAGCCCACCTTAGGAAAGCGGTAACTGTCGACCAAAACACCAAGTTGAAAATGGCAGTGTTGAAAACATACAATTGCAAACGCCGCTACCTACGTCCTGGTCTAAGGAGTCAGAGATCGGTTTCTGAGACACCCGTGGCTGGTATATTATACCAGGGGTTACCTGGAAGAAAACAACGAATACGCAGAGTACGGAGTACCTAATAAACAAGTAAGTATTCGGATTTTCTCTAGTATTATCTATAGGTAAATTTTCGACGCCATGGTTTAGGATGAAGCTCCAATGTCGCATGGCTGCTATGCCTGGTCGATGAAGCCCACTTAGCCAAAGAGTCTTTGCAGCGGCCAACCTGCATCCGTAAACGGTTTAGTGACTTCCATGTTGGCTACTGCAGCTTGTGTGCGATGGATTAAAAGAGTTGGGTACACCACAGCTGCTCTCTTGCTTCCTTACATGGTTCGTTAGTGGAGATGGTAGCCTTCGGGAAAGTAACTATAGCAAATTATACTTGCCTATATATTATCTTTGCCTAACTTTACTAGCAGGTATAGACTAGGTATAGTCAGGTATTATATTATCAGCGTACTTAATGAAGACGCGAATAATTAGCTCAACATTTTTAGAACGCCACCATAAACTCTACCATATCTCATATTAATCTGTGCAATGCACAGCCATTAACATTTTATTATGGCAAACTGGGTACCTAACCTACTTAATTACCTACAAATAATGCTATAATTAATATTAAGAACGTCGGTGTATCCGACTCGTAAGCGAGAGGTACCGGGTTCGACTCATGCTGCATGCGACTCTTTTCTGAGTTATGTACATTAGTTGAATTCTAACCGATTCACTTACGGTGAGGGAAAACATTGTGATGAAACCTGCACATTGAGGCGACTGAATGTGTAACCATGATCCAATATGGTCAGATTCCTCTGGAGCTCAGATGACAGTCACTCCATTGCAATTATCTAATCTGCTAAATCCTGGATCATGGTCAAGTCGGACTCAGAGCCCATGTGCGCGAGGGCATAGCCGGGACATTAACGCCATAATTATATTCTGTCCTGATGATAGTGAAAACCGCATCAAAATCCGTTGCGTGACAGACCGACGCTGAAAACGGATACACACGTCCAACTAAATTAAATAAAAGTGTTACATTCACTTGAGCATCCATCGCCGCGTCTGCATAGAAAGCGTAATCGGCAAAAGCAGCGGATCGCCGCAATGTAGCGCTGTTGGGGCCATATTGTGGCCCCACCGGCTACATCGGGGCCTGACAGGAATAATATCGTCCGCGAATAGACAAAGCGCAAGCAAACACGGCTCCAAAGTAGCAATCGGATATTTCCATTGTTTATTTACACGTAACTCCGTTGTTCTGCTCCGAGCAGGCTATGTAATGTCTTTACTAAACTATTACTTTGGCTCGATACACGCGCTGGATGGCGCAGTACATTAGAGATGGGATGGATAGTGGTTTGGTCGAAGAACCCAATACCGGTTATTCGGAATATTCGGCGAAATTATCCGGCCAGCCAAAAAGCACGCACACATGTAATCGCTCATATATGAAATCTGGCTACTGCGCCGCCTGCCGCCGCCGCCGGGTCGATTTTGTTTTGCCTAATTAGTAATTACATTTAATTATTTCGCTAAGCTTTTGTTTCGTCGGTTTAGATAACATACATTGGGTACAAGTACAAGTTAAGAGTTTTGGGTGGAACTTCTTTTTTCCATTTAAAGAATTTGTCATTTTTAATATTATTATTTAAAATAGGTAACCTCCTTAAGTATTCCATACGGGCTTGTTTCAAACTTCTGTCTTTAATTAATTGTTTTATTGTCTCATTATCTGGCGGTTAGCGAATAATCAAACTACTGTCAGATATCTTCGATATCTGGCCGGATAGTAAACTACTGGCCGGACATACAGGCCGAATGAAAATAATCATCTTTGCGATAATATCGTGGTCACCTAGACCATAATCCAGCATTATTTGGCAGATCAGAAAATTACTGTGAAGCGACTGCCATCAGTCACCTAAATGTGCAGGTTGCATCGTATCGTAAGAGCACCCGTTAGCATTCAACTAATGTACATAACTCAGAAAAGTGTCATTGGTACATGACAGCAGTGGGATTCGAACCCGGTACCTCTCCCTTTCGTGTCGTATATTAACCACTCAGTCACCGAGGCCCCTGCCGAATTGCTATTTCGCCCGGTTACCGGATAGTAACCGGACCGTCCCACCTCTAGCGTACATCGTTCCACCATGTTCTCGAATCGTGATTTGAAGCCCTATGGACACCGTAAAGGGCAGTCACAGTTATCAATATTAGGTAGGTCAATCCCCTACACTATTATTGCTAGATACTATAGCTGATAAAGATTGTAGCTTTGTACGTTTGTAGGAGACAAGTAATGGTACGAAACTACCCGCATTTCGTAGTCTCTTTCACTAAGAGGCTACACTGTTCAGATATGGTTTACGGTACTTTTGGTGCCAGAAATTAATATAATAATAATATGGGATATGATCTCGCAACGTTCGAAGAGTTTCTGGTGAAAACGGCGTACGGCTATGGCAAAGGAGTACTAAGTACCTACATACTTAATTAATAATAAATTATAATTTTGCTTGAACAATTCACACAGCGCCATCAAGACCCAAAGTAAGCTAAGCTTGTGTAATGGGTGCTAGAAAACTGATAAACTACCAACACATTTTATAAATACCAAGACCCGTAACAGAAAATAAAATTCATCAGTTCAATTTCTGTCCGGACGGGAATCGAACCCGGGTCCTTAGCGTGGCCAACCAACTGAACTCAGGACGTCAATCTAATCGTAATTATCTTGCGACGTGTCTGTTTAATTTTGATCAAAAACGAAAAAAAATAAAAACTTACGTAAGTAATCAAAATATAACATGCAAAGCTCATACACACAATATTTTTGTTCAAATTAAACCATTTTTTATGATTCTTTATGTCTGCGTCAAGTCTGATTCAGCTTTGCAATACGTACTTAATCAAACTCAGGTAAAAATGAGCTTTATCTTAAACTGACAGCCAAAGAGCTTTCACATTACGCATTTAATTTTTGATCTTGCCAGGTAATTTCATTTGGCGGTTTCATTTCTTCCTCATAATTTAAAAAGTTTGTAAGTAATATGATGGGTACTTAATTAAATATATATGTCGTGATGGAATCAGCACATTCCGGCGACTGAATGTGCTAATTATAAACCATGATCCAATATGGTCAGGTTCCTCTGGTAGCAGCGTCACAGAGATCAGATGGCAGTCGCTCCACTGTAATTACCTGATCTGTCAAATCCTTGATCATTGTCAAGGCGGAGCCCGGAGCACAAACGGTACATTCACGCAAATATATTTTTTAATACCAGTACCGTTACGGGCTCCCAAGACAGTTCAACCAGTCAGGGTCCCGAGCTCCCGCTAGGACCTTGCTTAACTTCGCCCAGGCAACGGTATTAGGAGGCACACCTCATGAGTGGTGAGCTCGTTGCGGTGCTGTAGTTCGACTAGCCTCAAAGTACAAAACGGTCACCCATCAGTTCCCGGACTTTGAGTTGCTTAACCTTGGTTATGTCTCGCAAGCACGCTGCCACTGGTCTAGTGGCAGCGCCGCAACTCCATTGACAAGTTTGTAGTACTTAATAGGTGTATATATGAGTGTTTGGATGCCGACACTTCTACTATACATATACCTGATAAGTAAACATATTATCGCGAAATATTGCCACTTTTCCAAAATCATTTTCCAATCTTGCATGGATGGGTTTCTTCATAATTTTTATTCATTGGTAGGTACTTAGGTAAGTACCTACTTATTTCGCTTCATAATACGCATTAAAGATAGTAGCTAGAATTGATAGGTAAATAAATAATCGTGGACAAATTCACACAGCGCCATCTAGCCCCAAACTAAGCAAAGCTTGTGCTATGGGTCCTAGCTAACTGGTATACTACATATATACTTTTTTTAAATACATACTTATTATACATAGAACACCCAGACCCGTAACAGAAATTAAAATTCATCATTTAAATTCATTTAAAAGCCGGGAATCGAACCCGGGACCTCTTGCGTGGCTGACTGGCATGTTGACCACTGAACCACTCAGGTCGTAGGTATAGGTTCCTTCATTTACTTATACCTAAAAATAATTTAAAATTTTAATTCAATTTAGCAACAACAGAGGTCAACTAATTATGAAAGGTAGGTAGTACACGGACCACATACCCAAAACGAGCGGCCATAAACACACACGACCTCAATACCGAAAACGCAATCATCTCGCAAAACTGAACACCACCGCGGGACGATATCAATAATTGATCCCAACGCGTCGAGATAAAGATATCTGGGTCTTTGTCCGGACATATATCACATCTCACGAGATAACTCGCCGGCGATATCTTCAGAGAAATTTAATACAAATTTTACTCCGACCGTAGGTAATAAGCCGTCATCATTTTTCGAGCCAGCGATAAAATAAACGAAGCCTGATTTCAGTACAGTTTTCACCGCACCGACGGGACAGCAATTCATAAAGATAACGTATTGAAACACGGTCGGTGACGCGACAGCCGTGTTGAATAAAAACCCGCCGGTTTTCAATAACGAAACGTTATTTACAGCTTAATAAATCCCGTTTCCAGAGCCTCGCTGGGATAAATCAGAGAATCAGCCGCGGCACGGTTACATCGGCGGCGATCGTTCGCACCTCGGCGCCTTGTTGCGAAAAGGGTTAGCAATGTATGCGCTAAAATAAATACGTTTGACCTAAATCCGTCAGCTAGCGAAACGAGCTCGGAAACTGATGCCCACGGATAAAGTGTTTACTCGCCGTATTGACCAATTTCGCCGGCAAACGGCCCGTTGAAATTGTCTCTACCAGTCCCCGGGACCTCACAGCAGCATAACTGTATATCTCTTTACTTGGAAGGCAAACAACTGGATTTCTTCCCTACAAGTCTATTAGATAGCTGTATCGTGGCGGCCGTATATTTTTTGTCGTCTAATTCGTAATAAGTGTTGCTAGAACTCTTTGAAGATGATATCGCTTAATATGACTTTTAAATGACTGTGTGGAATTAAGGTACATCCTTCTTATTGAATTAGGTTAGGAGGTTGACTAACAGGGACGGAGGACCTCGTAGGGTCGTAGGGACCCGATGGATGCAAAAGGCATAGGGTCGATCAGCGTCAAAGACGTGACGTGGAGCTCTGTAGTCCAACAGTGGACGTCCTACGTCTGTGATGATGATGATGATGAAATGTTAGCTCTAGGCTTGGGCTGTATCGTGCGTTGTTGATATGAACTGTAACGACCCTGGGAGACAGATAAGACTTTTTGGCGCCTTTTCTGTCATAATTATTATCTACCTACTTTACTAAATCACGTCAATTTACGCCCTTACGGGCCGCAAATCGTTTATTGACAACCGTTAGAAGGATTAGAAAGCGGGCGATCCACGTTACAAGTCCTATAACATAAATAAATTATAATGAAGTTTTACGTTACGATACCCCGTGTCAGCTTTCCTAGGAATTTGACCGTGGCAATTTGTTGTGGATAAACAATGAGTCGTGAGCGGAGCCACCCCCGATAGCGGCCGCAGTGGCGACCGGCCAATTTACGAGCTAACAGTCTTGTTTATACATAATACGCCATAATGCACCGAACGGCCCGAACAACAGTTAGTTTATAGAAAAGATTGGATAAGTTCAGCGTAAATCCGAGCCACTAGGACCCACCTGCGGAGCTTCGGACGGGCCGCACGCGCTCACCTGCTATGATTTACCGCCACAGAGACGCCATTGTGCTGTCATGGCGGCCGGCCCGCGCAAACTTATGAACATAACCTCAAATGTCTCTTTTGAGATAAGCGAGTCGCTAGCGACCGATCCGGACCGACGACGCTGGCGAGCTGCGGCTGACGGCGATGATTTAATTTAAATGGTCATTAAAAAAATATAAACAATACTTTTATTGCTGTTGGTTTGAAATTCAAAGCAGGTAAGATAAGATAAAAATGCATAAATGGAGTGGACACTCATGGCATGACATTCAAGGCGGTAACAACAGTTTAAATTTTGCTAACGGTATTTTGTATTACGGATGATCTTTTGGAAGCAGTGACACCGTTAAATAAATGTACTTACTTATTCTGTTGCCGTTTCAGACTAAAATGATGTGTAATACGGCAATCGCTTTCCAATGTGCGTCAATCCTTTTCAAATAAGGAAAGAAAGCAAAAGTTTTAAAGTAGCGAAGTGATATTCATCAATCAACGAAGGCGTAGAGTGGGCCGAACGCTCTGGTTTCAATAATTCGCGAAAAATATTGACTTACCACAAGGAGAAATGCAAATTATTTTTAATTGCCTTCCGGTAGAAAGTGGGTGAACCTTGAACACGGAACGGGCCGGCCGAATTGGTCCGATTCTTGTCGGGCGGTGCGATGACAGAGCGGCGACGGGCGACGGGCGGACGATCCGTGACAGGGACGGGGCGCGAGACTCGGCTGCCAACAGTGGAGATTACACACCAGATTGTATAGTGAGGGAGCGCCCAAATCTCTGGAATTCGCAGTGGCAGCAACAGCGCGTCGCTTTCCACCGCACGCAACAATTGAAGACAATTGCTGCAACTAAGCATTCGTGCGCGTTCGCGAGATTTGGACGCCAATACACGTCCGCGAACTCCACGACAACGAAATGAAAATACTGCAGAATCACGCGACTTGACCGAGGCGTAACGAGTAGGTACATCTGTGGCAGCCTTGGCGTGAGAGACATCGCGGGTAAGATCTAAGAGTCTCGCCTGCGCCGATTTGGTCACGTGCTGCGTATCACAGGGGTTGATACGTGGGAAATAGGTGCGTCAATATCCGGTATCAGTAAAGAAGTCCAAAGAGAGACCCAAGAAGCGATGGATTGACTTCACCGAATCGAATGTAAGAGTCGGTGGCTTATGACGTGAGGATGCCGAAGATCGGGCAAAGACACTTGTTCAATGACTAATTTGGAGATGTCCAAGGTCCGACAGTGGATTACAATGAGCTACCGATGTTGATAATCTAAATCTTAAATTATAATAAAATAAAACACAGTGACAACGCACTAGCGTGTCTGCATTTTTGTTACCTGCTACCTAAATGCTTGAATTGTAGATGTTATGGGCGACATTGTACTATGGGCAGTCAGACTTCTTCCTCCTTTGTCGTGAAGTTGCGTTTGCCGGCAGATTGGCTTGCCCGTCGCCGGGACAGAGCGCAGCGCCGACCGGCGCACTTGGGGGAGCTAATCCGAATGACTAGCTTGGCTAGACTAGCTGGGAGCGAGTCGGGTGCCTGCGCCCGCCTCGCCCCGCCCCCCCTCTGGCGCCCGCGACGCGTTTAATGGTTAAGAGTTGTCATTTATGTTTTTTAAATATATTTTTTTTATTTTTATTACACACATATTTATAAATAAAATTATTTTAGTATAAGTAGGTATATTATAGGTATATATTTTAGTTTGAGCTTACGGCACAATGATCCGGACCTCACTCCGCGGGACTCGCGGAAGACCAGCGCCGCGGCTCAGGCCGTGGCATACGCTGAGCGAGGTCCTATTGTCGTCAGGGGTACCACTACAGCAGTTCCGATGCTATGTGTATTGTGTATTGTTTACTGTCTGTAATTATATGTGTATTGTGAACTTGTGATGTGGTGTCCTGAGACAATAAATGTATTTCATTTCATTCATTTCATGTATTTCATTTCATTTCATATTTTATTTCATTTCATTTCATTTAATTTCATTCATTCATTTCATTTCATTTCGACAGTTACCACTTACCATCAGGTATCTGCTCGTTTGTAACTGAATAGCACAAAATAAAATAAAAAAATTAAATATCAATATCTCTCCAGTGCCGCTTCATACTTCTTGTAAGCAAACAGTGTACAAGCAATCATGTCACTTTCTACACCCTACACCCTCACAAACTTAATGATTAAGTATTCAAGAGTTTTAAGACGCATTTAAATACGTTAAAAGCGGCGATTACTCGCATTCGAGTTTTGTTAAGTGTTTACGTGAAAACGAACGTTGACATGTATCGTCAACTTATGGTAGTATACCTAGTAAGATCTTCAGTGCTCCATGTGGTGAGGATTTGGGGAACTGTGGCTTTGGCAGTGGATCGAGTTTCTGCAACGTTTTATAGAGATGGGCAACGCATTGGATACCCCTGGTGTTGCTAATCATCATCATCATTACAGCCCATAAAAGTCCACTGCAGGACTTTGGGCCTCTCCCATAAAAGGGGAGGTTATGGCCATAATTTCCAAGCCATGCAAGTGGGTTGGAAATCGCAGCGTTATAGATATAGCAATGGAAAACGCTGCTGCCGATTTTCCAATCTACGGAGACTCTAGTTGTTTTGCCTCGTAAATATTTGTCGACTTGTACGACACTCACGATGCAAAGGATCTGGTGCTATTCTACTCTGCCGGACACCACGGTTGCTAATGTCTATAGGCAACGGTGACCACTTTTCGACAAGCAGCCGTTTTGCCTGTTTAACTACCGTATGACATAAAAAAAATCTATAGAAAGAAGCCGTATGTAACCCACAGAGACATCTAATCTTCCCAAGGTCCCGTAATCGTACAGAACGGGACTTCTAAATTCCCGTCGTTATACCGATAAATAAGGCTGCAATCAATAACTTTGAGCCGCCCGTGGGCGTGGCCTGACGCGCGGCCATTTGTTTTACTTAACCCTTTAATGCGCTTACGCAGCGATACGCGTCCTCCGCGGTCATTGTGTGTGATCCTTCCGGGAGCGCTGGTGTGGTCTCGTAGGCGGCTGATTGATCTCTTTGGGGCTCTTATCTGTCTATCTATGCATAGTACTAGTATAAAACAATGTCGCTTCCCGCCGACTGTCCCTATGTGGCTATGTACGGTTAGAGGTTTTAAACTGAGCCACGGACTGTAATGTGGTTTTCAAGAATAGATACGAGTGATTCAAGAGGAAGGTTTTTGCAAGAAAAAAGGGGAGGTAGGGGTAATTGATAGTTGTAGAGTAGTCGCGCCGCTATATTATAAAACAAAGTCCCACGACACGTTTATACGTCATATACGCAACTACACGTAAATACATGCCGATATCTATAATAATCTATACTTACCTATAAGACGAAAAGTTTGTAAGTTTATATGTTGGAGGTAATCTCCGAAGCTACTAAACCGATTTTGATAATACTTTCACTAATAGAAAGCCACATTATTCCCCAGTATCAGGTAGTTTTGAACCCGTAAAAATAAAAGGATCCCGCGGGAAAGTTTAATGTTTACAGTAATCCGAACTACGCTCGGATGATAACCTCGGGGAGCATGTATGTACAATAATCTACGTCTACACTATTATAATACTGTAAAAAAACCGTATCTGTACATTGAAGATACCTATTTCTGAAAAAATAGTCGTAATAGCTTTAAGTCCGCCAATGTACCTTTAGTGCATAAATATTTAATAAATAAATAAATAGGATCCTGACTATGCCCAAAAAATGACTAATTTCCTGTCATTCGCATATGGGGCCTAAGTAGCACAGTCACATTTTTTCTTTGATTCAAATTTATATTAAAACGTCTCATCAGCTAGCAGAATCAGCGTGGTTCACTTGGTAGGTCTAACTTACTATTAAATCCAAGTATACTATTAACTTGGATTTCATAGGTTTTTCAATTAAAGAAAAAAATATCAGTGACAAACAGAGAAATTATTCTCATGTATCATTTTGGCATACGATTACAGGCAAATATTTCTGAATAGATACTTTTTTTTGCCCACGTAAAATGAAAGGCACTAAGAAAATCGTCACAGCATAATTATCATCGTTATCCTGACGTCAACTCCGGTTGTGCTCCAAACCGCTGCGCGTTCGCACCCAGGAACCGCTTTCCTACTACTACTTGTCCACTTCGTTCGGTCTTCAGCCTTGTGAGGAGAGACATCAAGCCAGCGCTTGTTGGGCCTGGCGGAGGTGGCAGGGCCAGACATTTGCTCTGCCGGTTTGCGCGAGTGGCTAGACAATCGAGAGGTACTTACTCTATATGCATTATCAGGGACGTAAACCACACGTAATATTATAAATGCGAAAGTAACTCTGCCTGTCTGTTACGTTTTCCTAACTCAACCACTTTAATTTAGCAAGGAGATAGATGGCAACCTGAGTGATGGGTAGATTGATGTACTGCCTTGTAACAAAGAATATTACTGGTATTGAAAAACATTTATCTATCATTCCCTGCAAAAATTATCACCACAACCTATAAACATTACCAACAGTTGAGGTCACACCAATGTGTTACTAGCATCATACTCAAACTGGTTACATTTTACTGTATTTATTGGTATAATGTTAACTAAATCATCGCCACTTTGAGCAAGTTGTAAGTAGAAAGGAAATAAATAAAATTAGGTTGAGCATTATATTAAATTTATTGTAGGTTAGATTTTAGTTTTAAGGTACCAATGGTTGTACTTACACAATGTAAAAGATTCATTTATTTATCACAAAGTTCCAGATATCCGGTTTCACAGTCCAAGTTCTGAAAAAGGATTCTTGAAGTCTAGACCAGTCTTTTGAGTACCTTTTGGACATTTTTTTCATCTCATTGTATGGCATATTTTCTACAGGTTGTTCACAAAATAATTCATGTTTTAGTTCACTATTGTCCTTTATAGCATCATGGAATCTCTCAAACAATTTGTATTTACTAATACATAGAGCATTTCTAGGACAGGCAGCTTTCTTCTTAGTCATCCCTGACTTCCTGCCTTGAACGGCTACTTCCAGGCATCTGAAATAAAAGTAATTGTTTAAAAACTTGCCAGCTTATAATAAGCTAGCCAACAATCCTGTATTTTTAATGTGTTTTTAACTAATATTTGGGTCATGTATTTTGTAAGAAAAGTACAGGGCCATTGTCTATTTGAAATGACCGCTACAACAATAAAACAAATTTTTTAAAAGTAAAAAAATAAAAAAGATCAACATGTTGTCTCATATATTTTCTGCATATATCCCATTGTATAAAATTAAAAGGGTGTATAAAATATTCTATACTATAACTAAAACATAAGTAGACTAAAAGGAACTAAAAGTTTGGGACTTTTTCTTCTCAATATTAATTTAAGTGGACAATAAAAAAATATGAATATAGTGCCAAGATACTTACTGCTTTGTTTTAGTCCACACAATACTCCCTGGTGCTGGCCTAACGTTATCATCAGTTCTCCTCTGAACAAATGGTAATTTTGTCTGGTATAAATAAGGCACCACACATCTCTCTGAAGGCATCCCGTTTCTTTCCAAAAGAGCCCTTTTCAATGACTCATGAGAAAAGGGCACTCCAGCTCCAAATATAAAGTGATTAATAAAAATTGGCTCTTCCAGAAACATGTCGATCAATGCACCTTGGAAGCCCACATGGATCCATCGGGCCATCTTGTCACTGCATGAGACTGACAAGGTTCTATCTCCTCGACCAGGCTTAGTACGAACACATCCAGTTAAATGATATTTCACACCATCTTCTTTAGGATCCTGTTCACAATCTGGCAAACATTTCGCACCAGTTCTATAAATATCGGGTTCAGACTTGAATCTCTTATTAGCCGTATCGCAAATGTCTTCTTCCGCCAGGCGTTTGATCTGGATCACCTCACCATAAAGCTCTTCTTCTCCTGCTTTCGGAACTATGGATGCGTCCCCACAAGGCAATTGCGATGAATAAAAAATAAAACTTATGTTCTTTTTCAGCTTAAACTTGTTGCCAACTTTATTGAATATTGGCGAGTTTTCGTATAAATTGTCATACAGGTACAGCAGAAACCCGCGTCGCGCGAACACCTCCGCATGGCTGTCGTTTAATATATCTCCTGACGGAGACATCTTGCTGGCTCCCACGCATTTAGAGCCAGTCCCCAGAGACACTACTTCGTGTTTTTCAATTGTACTATCATATTTTACAACACAAGACAACACTGTCCACTCGCTCTCCACTGGTTTTCCAGTCTTTGGCAATTGATCGTATAAATCAAAACATTTTTGTACTATATCGTTTACAGTTACATCGCTGAGTTTGGACATTTTAAGTTTTAGATTTTATTATAAAGAGATCATTTAGTAATACGTTAAAAATCCAAAATAACGCCACTGTTTACAAACAACCAATTGAGGTTATGAGGTTATGTCATTCATACAAGCGAAACTCGAAAGATGCTACATTGCGTTTTGTATTTCCTGGCGGTCCTTAGTCAGTCGTTATTATTTTGTGGTTCCTTAAATACAAATTTCACTGGACTCGTCATGATTCTACATTTAGACAAACTCAAGAGGATACCCTCGTAAATGATGGCTAGTTTTTAAAGAAATTAATTTTCTCATGGTGTGGTCTATTTTTTTTTAATAGCAATGCCTGTTTATAGCAAAACGTTCCATATGGAGTTCGTATTAGTGCCACTAGATGGCGCTGCCTACCGTTCACATCGCGGTGGCGAATTGTTCCGCATAATTTGTCATATTATTTTATGAAATATGATACCAGTCGAAGTTATCTTCCAAAAAATAAACTTATATAGGTACCTCATAGAGAAACAATTTTACTTGTGATATACTTACCTTATGTCTGTGGATATATCTACCACTTTTAAATAGGTAAGCAGGTAGGTAGGTATGTTACCTTTTTTGGTGGTGACCTTCGATTGCTTTCATTGATAGATAGACCCTATAAAATCTATACCAGTAGTCGTATTCACAATGGCTCGGAAATCGGATTCGGATACGGATTCGACAAAGGTGCCTGCAAAAGTTCTTAAGAAAATGTGGTTTCAGTTATTTTTGATAAAATTTTCATATGTTATAGAGAGTAAAGTTTCCATGGAATCTATCGGGATTCTGAGTAACAGTTTGCGTATCGATCGACACGGATTCGCCTCTCACGAATTTCGTGTCGAATCGTTCGGAAACGGTTTCGAATCATTGTAAATACGGCTACTGGATAGGTTGTCCCTGAAGAATACAACATGGAGTTTTTCAAGAAAGGGGTTTTACGGGGTCGGCAATGCGTGCGTGATGCACATGGTATTGAAAATGTCCATAGGCTGCGGTGACTGCTTACCATCACGCAGGCCGTAAGCTTGTCTGCCACCTTAGTGGTATAACAAAAATGGAAGGGTTTTTATATTCAAACCTACATACCCCACCTTCTCTACCGGTACAACACGGCTTATAAAATTATGCTCGTAATAAATTAACTAGGTATACGGTCGTTATTTCGCCCTTAACATGTGCTATAACGAATTTATTGCCTCTTATCACTGTTTGAGGTTGATTGTCATGGTTATATTATTCAACACATATTGCAGCAGATATGTACTTGATTAGGCTGTAGGTGAAACTAGTTTCCGTTGGAATGATGTACTCACCCGAACTTCATTATCATATTTGCCGTCCTTACTTATCCCACTAGGGATCGGCACAACTTGTCTCGCTCTCGTCCATCTAATCCTATCATCATCTGATGATGTCAGTCGAAAGACGCCCGCACAAAAGCCGGTCCTGTGTCTTCCGCATTCGGCTGGTACCTATTACCATGTCGTCTATACATCTTGTGGGAGGCCTGCTCTGCTCGCGCTCCATCTTCCGGTACCTACGTGGTCGCCACTCGAGAACTTTACTGCCCCATCGACCAAACTGACCATTCACAAGTGTGCGAGGTTTCATAGAAGTTCATTAAAAGAATTCTAAAATTTATTTCGTTCTGTTCGTTCAGATCGGATGAATGTGCGTTCACTTTAAGGTGCTGTCCTTGGTCGTGCGACGATCGGTTTTGAGGTCTCCTGTTGGTCAGGCGACGTCCGTCGTACAACCGTGGTCGCACGACCGTTGCCAATCAAGACAATGCCTACGCCTCCTATGTGAGTCAGAAACTCGTAGGCGATCCGGCGACGCTATCACAGGTTCAGCATTTCATTAAATATAAAATTGTCTTAATTGGTGAAACTTCAATTAATACCGGAGAGTTGGTCAAAAAGTAGCCCACAACAGATTTATGGCTCCTCGTCCCGACTGCGGTTCGATTTAGAGAAAGTCGATGTCCCACACTTGACTGGCGTTCATGTACCTATTACATAGGAGATACCTAGCAAACATTTAAATAAATCCAAAGGAGAGTTATATGAACAGTACCAATAAAAATCATCTTGCTTTATCATGTCTTGGTTGTGTTCTCGCACACGAGGGCCCGGGGTCCGCCTTGACCTTGATGCTGGATTTGGCAGATAAGGTAATTACAGTGGAGCGACGGCCGTCTGACCTCCGTGACGTGACGCGACAGCCGACTATATCATAGTTACACATTCAGACTTATTAAACTAATGTAAGAGCATCGGTTAGCGTTCAACGAATGTACATAACTCAGAAAAGAGTCATTGGTACATGGCCGCAGTGGGATTCGAACCCGGTACCTCTCGCTTAAGAGTCGGATACCTTAATCACTCGGCCCAGTGGCCTCCTGAACTGCTAGATGCTAGCTAAATGATCAGTACCCACTTAGCATATGTCCATAGTCTCTATTCTTATCATAACACATGCACAATACTACGCTATGTAAGTAGGAACTTACTAATTATTGTACTTTCGTACCTACGAAAGTCCTTTACGAAATAGTCCTATAGTAGGTAGTAGGTATTTAGGTAGGTAGGATAATACGTTAATATTTAAATAATAGTTTTATTGACTAATGATTACACTACAGACACCACACTGATCTGACGTGAGGAAGTAAGTACACTAAAACAGCTACCTAATTATCTTCATTCATCATACATCGTCAGTGTCACATTTCCTTTTTAGACGCCTAAAAATAAATCCATTAGTAGGTTCCCATTTCCTTCCGCCTTCTGAGTTCAGAGTTCTGACGGGTTTGGTGACGAGTCCTTATCGGCCATAGGCCTCCTCCCCTATAATATTAAAAGTTTTCGCAAAAATGAAAAATACGGCCGGAGGGGTCCTGTCTGCCTCTCGTTGTTTGCTTTCTACTAACCTACTTGACGCTACATATCTAGTAGGTGCCTAAGTGCTCTTGTAAGTAAAGGGGTCCAACTCGTACCCTAAGGTACCGGGTTCGAACCCCAATGCCGCCTTATCACCATGTACCAATGACTCTTTTCTGAGTTATATAATTACATGAATTGAACACTAACTGCTGCTCTTACGGTGAGAGATAACATCGTGATGAAACCTGCACATTCAAGCGACTGAATCTGTAACCAGCGGGGCTATTGGCTAACTCAGTTGACAACTTTACTGTATTTGACACTAGATAATTCTACACCACGTCATCTACGTTGAAAACTGCCAATAGCGTCTACCAAATTAGAGTAGTGTCAGATTTTTTTATGTCAAAATCCGTTGTCCACTGAGATAGCCGATAGGCCCTCTGATCCATTCTGGTCAAGTTTCTCAAAAGGGTCAATTTTTTAAAAGCTTTTCTCAGCATAGCTAGGTATGCACCAACCCATAGAAAACACCTATATTCTGTTTTCTATGCATCTACCTCTCCCGTACATAGCCAATTAAGAGGGAACACAATAAATAAACAGTAACCGCCGCATTCAGCCATCAATCATATACCGTTCAGCCTGCGTGTAACGGAACGCAACGCGTTAATGCAATGACAACCATACAGCCCAAATTACAACCTTTGAAGGTAATTTCTTAATTTGATTTCTTACTACCTCAATTATTCACTGTGTTGCTGTTTATAAGACTAGTGGACCCAGCGCGAGAAGTACCTCGATGGTTCATTGCATCGATGGGCCTTTACCTGATAAAGCAAACCTAATAAAATATATAGTAGTACCTTTATTATTTATTAATTTTACTTTTCGAGGTAATGACCCATCGGTGAAATTAACCACCGAGATGCTGACCTTTCGAGGGAACGTGTTTCGAGGTTATGTATTAAGCCCTAGGAACACAAACATACAAACACATAATTCTAAACAAATTTTGTTAATAATAACGATCGCTCGTAGGGTGAAGTAGTTGTTGGTAAGAAATTCATTATTTCTGAAACGAACGCAATTCTTATCATATTCTTTAGTACCTAGGTAGCTATTACACCTGTAATTCACCATTGCGCCCGGCACGTGCATTAATTTTGAAGCAGAACCACAGAATATCTATACGCAGAACTCGAACACGTTCTCCACAATCACGTCGTCTCAGTATTTCCCAGTATCCTTTAAATTGACCGCAAGTGGGCGGTGATGAAAGGGTATACTTTGTCATCCACGCCTCATTATAAGGCGAGCAATAACGCGCCTCATCCCCAACAAATTTAAATATCAAAGGCGAGAGGTCGTTTTATCGCTGTCCTATCGAAGGCCGCACAATGTGAGATTAAAAAATTTAAAAACGATCACAACACAGCAACATTATCAGCGGATAAACGATCCAGTATTGATGAGATAGGTCAACCCATTCGTCAATTTCGAGGAGATAACATCGATGTTGTAGCAGCCATACTACTTTGACTTTCAAATGAGCCTTTGGGTCCTAATATCGATGGATCTAGTCTAGCCATGTCTAATGCTCGCCAGCGAAAGTTTATCTGAGTCACAATGTAAGTAAAATAGGTGCCTACTCAAAATAATACAAAAATCGTTACTGCGCCTTTTAACCAGCGATACAAAAAGTGTAGGTATCTGTCTGTGGGGTCGGATAGTTCCCGAACGGATAGACCGATCTCGATATGGTTTTCTTTATTTGTAAACCTAAACTGGTTTACACAGTTTATCGAGAGGGTTTTTAACTTTATTTCATTAACATCGGTTCTGTAGGTTGGATAACATTTGAGTACTTATTGACGTAGATTTTGTCGGGAGTTTTCTGATATTTGTTATCTCAAGGATTGCTTTATCGCCCTATCGACTTTATCTTACCTACCTAAATCATACTTGGGTTATGTTTCATCTTCACCAATAACTAGACGAAGTACACCTACATCGATTTACGTACCTGTTACACTTTTTTTTTCTTTGAATATTTTTACCGTGTTTCTGAGTGGAATATACGTATTTTACTTCTCTTTACTAACTTTACATTAATATTTACTTACAAGCATTTTGACAATTGCTTTAAAGAATAATGTTGTTATTGATTGCCAATGATCTTCTTAATTAAACTTCATCACTTCCAAGATTAACATTCTCATTCTCTGAATGACTTTCAATTAAAATTCACGGACTTGATAACCGCAATTAGTAATACCTAACCGTCGAATTGAATCGTTATGACTTCCTTCTTACGTTGAGATTGTAACCCCCCTGCTGAGAGACGGGTTTTTATTATGTTTGGCGTGTGGATAAGTATAGGTGTTGTGGTATCTCTCTGTGGCATCATGATAAGTCCATGGTGGCATCTGCCTGTCATAGCTTTCAGAGTCTGCGGTCGTAGCTCCCGAACGGATGGACCGATTTCGACGCGGTTTTCTTTAGGTGTTTTGAAAAATTAGTTTAATGGAAATGGCTTTCAGTTTTGTTTCATTAAAATCGGTTCAGTAGATAGTTTGGGAAATATTTGATTAGATGGGTAGGTTATTTGACTTTGTCGGGGCTTTAGCGACATCCGTTAGTTAGTTAGTTCAGTTTATTTCTTTTTTTAATATCACGCTCGAATTGTCGTTCTCAAGACCTCAACCTCAACCTATATCAGTATTTTAAGCTAAAGCCAGATCTTTTCGTCATAAATAGGTGCTTGCCCAACTAAATACAAAGAGCGACGCTTCATAAACTGCCTTGAAACCCCACGCTAGCTACCTATTGCATGCAGATGCAATCTGCAGTAAGCAAGCTATTGAACGCTCAAAATACCCCACTTAACCTGCCATTTCTAAGTAAAATTACACCTTCTTAGGGTCGATTCACGCCACAAAATGAGGTACGAAGTCGGATAAAATTAAAACTTATGCCTTTATTACCCCTCATTACATCCGAACTACAAGCCGTGATTGAACCCGAGAACTTCCTGCCGGCGTGGTGTGGCGAGTCGGGAAAATTGAAATACTAATGGAATTTTAATTTTTGCTTGCGCTGTGGTTAGGGAGGTAATAGCTATTGTTATAGTACCTAATACTTTACATGTTATATCGTGAACCCACCGCAAGCGCATGAAAATATGTTTTCAAGGCTAGAGTGATAACGCTGTTCTTCCAAGGCTATTCCTAGACTGATGCTCCATTTTCGGCCGCATTGTTTTACCTCGAGTCCGCTAACGTACTTAGTGCGATTGAATTGTAGGTAGGTACTTAATTGGATCGCAATAGCAGCTCAACGGTAGTTTTAATTGCAGCAGAATTACAATGCAATCGAGCCTTTAGTAACAGCATCAGAATATCAAAAACGTGTCACTGCCATTGAGAAAATATTGTCAAGTATCCAATTACAAAACAATCGACCCATTGGTAAAATGACGGACTTGAGGTGAGATGGCGTTCAATTGCCTAGCGAGTCTAACAATAAAAGAAGTTTTTATCTATGTTCCGTTTCCCCATAACGTATAATGGGCATCTGTTCACTGGCTTCCTTGTCCTGAGCAGAACAATGGAAAGATGATCGTAGGATCTAAGCGAACTTGTGGCTCGCTAGACAAGAGTCCTATAACATTAGGTGGGCACTTACAATAAAAACCAAATTAATTTTACGATTTGTGGTCAATGCCCAATCCACCAAGAATATCTTCACGGATCAAAATAAATATCCATCTTCCAGTTCCTTATATAATTTCCCGCCATTAATCTAGAAGCAAGAGACAACAGGCGAAGGTGTTAATAACAATACAGCCGCGGGGCGCTCAGCAGTGAAAGGTAAGGAAACAAACTGCCATTTTAGTGATCATTTCCTCAGATCTACACCACGGACCGTTACTGTTTATTTGTTTTATATTCCACTCTACCCCGGACTATCTCTTCCGCGAATGCTAGTTCGCCTTCCTATGCACGCCCTCAAAGTGTCCATTATTGTGATAGGTACTTGCATACGCAATATCCTTGCGGAGTTCTTGCTGGCTGCCAACCTAACATACTTCTTGCTGACTGCACCGGCACCGTTCATTATGTTAGAGAATAACCGATAAACGACTGTGAAGGCTGTGGGAATTTATTTAGTTAGGTATAGGGTTAGTTCCTTTTCCGGAAGTACCTACTCGTATCTTTGCCGTAAAAATAGCTGAACTCTAACTGTTACAATCCTAAAAGCAGACTTAACTGGCGCAGCCCTTAGTGTTATTATATCTTCAACAATAGTTTTTTTTTAAGTATAGGCATGGTGAAACAAGCACCTATGAGGATAAAGGTGGCCTAATCAAAGCTGCGCAACACAAATCGCGCAAGATTTCTCATCCCCACAATTCAACCCAACACGAACCAACACTGCCAAGAAACTTGCAAAGAGATAAAAGTTTCCCAAAAAATTGCACAACCCGACAAATTGCGTTCATTTCCACGCGGGCCCCCTACAGCGCGCGACACTCCGATGTGTTGCACGATTATTATAACGCGAAACAATAATTTAATCGATCGACGATCTTGTGCAACTGTGTTCGGTTGTGTTTGCTTACGTAAAATATTTCTGCTTGGTAAATAGGTATATTCACTTAAAATTTGATTTCTTGACTATATTAAAGGATGCCATCCCAGGTGGCGTTCTCAACGTCAGAAGTGAAAAAAAATACATTCTGTCTGATTAAAGAGCGAAACACTTATCTCTCTCTACATGCCCTTATACAAACACACAAATACCCACAAAAAATATATTTTTCTTCCATCCATATCACTCATCATCTCGTCAACTGCAACGCTTATCTAAATACGTAAGGTAGGTCGATTACGGAAAGAAGGCGGAGATACAAACGAAGATTTACCGTAATTTTCATATAATCAATGAAAGCCAATGAAATTTTATAAACGCGATTTAACTGGAACAAATGACCACAAAATGTTGTAACAGCCGTGTCAGTGAATTCCTTCAAGAACAGATTGGACGAGTGGTTGAAGTCAAACAAACTGTCTCTACTTGATTTAAAATGACTTTCAACACTGTGTGATATAGACACATCAGCAACAATGCTGCTCGTCTATAACCTAAATAAATAAATAAACCAATACACTTGCGTCATAAATATTTCTAATGATATTTGTAAGCTACCTTTAGGTTTTGCATTATCTCGTTAATTTCAGTTCGGTAAAATTCAAAATTTCTTTATTGATTACGACATTAAATATCTCTTTCAATCGTCAAAAAGGAGGGGGGTAGGAAAGTAGGAAGGAAACACACAGTGACACGCTGACCGCCCTATGGCCGTAGATAAACGTATCCCTCGCCAACCACGACCGAACCGTGCTCGACAATGCCAGGCAGAGCCGGAACGCTATATTATATTATATAGGTATGTCTAGTATAATTAAGAAAAAACCACCTAAAACTACAGCAAGAGTAAGCCAGTCCACCAAGGCAGCACCCGTTCACGAGTATAACGCAGGGCCCAGCCATCGCCCACCAAAGAGCGACCTGGCCCCCACGCCGCCACCACGGTAGTTTCCCATGTCAGGTTATGAACCCATGTCACATACTGTTACCGGGAGTCGTTACTTCGCCTGCCTTGCCTACCTCATAACCCTTAGCATGTACCTACCTACCTAGGTTAAGAGTAAGAAAAACCATCCATTCATAAAAACTTCGACCAATTCCGGGTGCTTTTGACGCAGCTCCAGTTTACTTGCGATGTAATAGTGCTGTCAGAATGTTGGCTGAGCAAGGCACCGACATTGCCGCATTTAGAGGGGTACTCCTCATTTGCAACTAAGAATATAACCACCCAAAATGAAGGAGTAGTGGTATATATAAAAGCGGATTTATCCTGCAATGTAACTGAACCAAACTTCGAAAATGCGAATTGCTTGTTATGTAGAATTGGTAACGATGTTGCGGTTGTTGCTCTTTATAGACCTCCGTCCGCTCACAATATAGGTAACTTTCTCAATAGCCTAAACTCATCTCTTTTGACTCTATCCACTTTCAAAAATATTATTTTAATGGGAGACATTAATATTGATATTAAGACCAACAATAACGACCTTCGGTCTGGGGAGTATCTTGACCTCGTGGCATCACACGGACTCCTTCCAGCTCACCTCTTCCCTACTAGACAAAACAATTGCATAGATCATGACATGTTAAAAACAAATACTTCGGCAATAGCACTTGTACTAAAATCGGCCATTACAGATCACAATCCGGTTCTACTGAGTCTGAACTTAGAACGCACAAAAAACAAAAATATTTCCAAAACCTCGCGTATTAACGTTACAGAGGCAGTGGCAGATATAGAACAACACGATTTCTCAACAGTAATGACAAGTAAAGACGCTAACGAGGCTACGGACATATTTATGAGCACCCTTAAAAAAATTATCGACAAACATACCAGTATGGTCAATACTACATCTAAACAAAGAATTGCGAAACCATGGATTACTCCAGGGTTGCTCAGGTGCATCCGAAACAGAGACAGAATGCACAGACAAGTCAAATCACAACCGACTAACATAACAGTTGCGACTACGTACAAGCGTTACCGAAATTTTTGTAACCAACTATTAAAAAGATTAAAGCTGGCATTTGAGGTTGCTGAATTTGACAAAGCTAGGAATAATCCTAAGGCGACGTGGGATGTAATAAAGAAGGTAACAGACACCAACAAGGTCATAACATCCGCTTCCCAGCTGCTCGGGACACTGGAGAATCCAGCACAGTCGATAAATCAGGTGAATAAATATTTTGCAGAAATAGGGCAAAACTTGGCAAGTAAAATTACTGTAGAATCTAGTAATAACTCCCATACCTCTCGCTTCGGAGCGCCTCCAGTTAATTCTATGACTATTCTAGACGTTTCAGACCAAGATGTTAAAAACTTAATCACAGGTCTCCGGGGTGATTGTGCGGTAGGTTACGACGGAATATCATCAAAAATCTTGAAATGTGCTAGCCCAACATTAGCACCTGTCATAACTCATATATGCAACCTGGCGATTCAAACAGGAAGGTTTCCCAGAGCTCTTAAAAAAGCTGTAGTTCACCCAATTTATAAATCAGGAGACAAACACGATGTTGGTAATTATCGACCCATATCTGTTCTTCCTGCTCTTTCTAAAATTATTGAGAAAATTATTAATAATAGTTTAGTAGCTTTTCTTAAACGTAATAATTTAATATCCGAATCGCAATTTGGTTTCAGAAGGGGTAAATCAACGGAGGATGCTATTGCTACTCTTTGCAATTATATTGTACAAGGTGTTGACAAAAAAAAGAAGTGCATTGGTGTCTTCCTTGACCTCTCAAAAGCCTTCGACACGGTCTCTATCCCACTGCTAATTAAGAAACTGGAAATGGTCGGAGTTAGGGGTAAACCACTTGAATTGCTTTCGGATTATTTGACTAATCGCACTCAGTGTGTGACCATCGGTTCGTGTATAAGTCAGGATGCACCTATAACATTTGGTGTCCCGCAGGGGAGTATATTGGGTCCCACTTTGTTTACAATCTACGTCAATGATCTTTGTCAACTGGCTATTCCAAACTGTAAAATAGTCTGCTATGCAGATGACACCGCCCTGATAGTTCAGGGTGATGACTGGCAGAAGACGGCCCTACTCGCAGAAAATGCGCTTACTCAAGCCGCTAAATGGCTTTCTGCAAATCTTTTGACCCTCAATGCAGATAAGACGAAATATATCACATTTGGTCTAAGAAAACATCTTTTGCCAACCGAGCACTCTGTCAATGTAAGGGCTCACAGTTGCTTCGATGATGTGGACTGTTGTTGTCCCGCTCTCAGTCGGGTACCTACTATTAAATATCTAGGAGTGGTGGTTGATGAATGTCTCACGTGGTATCCACACGTAAATCAGTTGACAAATCGTGTCAGAAAACTGATTTTTGTCTTTAAAAAGTTGAGAGATTCAGCAAATAAATTAATTCTAAACATGGTCTACACAGCTCTCTGTGAATCTTTGTTATCCTACTGTATTCCGGTTTGGGGTGGTGCGGCTAAAACCATATTTTTGACTCTTGAGAGGGCACAAAGGGCAGTACTTAAAGTTGCAAACCGTAAACCGTTTAGATACCCTACGCACGCTCTTTATGAAGAAACTGGAGTCCTAACTGTTAGACAAATTTATATAATGCGATGCTTACTACGGCGCCACTCTACTACCCCATTAATACACGATCCTAAACCAGGCAGACGAATGAAACAAGCCTGCCCCAACGAGATTTGTCGAACATCCTATGCCGGAAGGCAGTACAAATACATAAGTGCGAAATTGTATAACAAAATCGACGGAATTCTTAAAATCAACTCACTGAACTCGCATAAACTTAAACAATATTTAAAAGAATGGCTTAAACTACAAGACTATAGCAGTACTGAGGAACTACTGAAATAACTAGTTAGCTTATTGGTGATATGATGATGTGTTGTATTGATGTATATAATCGTGACATACATACACACACACACACACATACATATACACACACACACACACACACATACATACATACACACATACGCACACACAACCAAATACACTCTCTAGATTATTTTGCTTTGCTTTACTTTTTTTTTGTTTTTTTTGTTTTCTCTTTGTTTGTTTTATAATGTACATAACAACAGGCATAATGTCAGTTTGTTACATCCGTACCTACCCTTAGAACCGCTGACCACTGAAACCTACTTGACGACATCGATCACGCCACCGATATGTGCAAGCGAAGTCCAACCGGCACGAGGCACCGACGCAGCGTTTTACCTCATTGCAACACATTTCCGCTCGCCCCGAATCGGTATTTTTGCGAATGTATAAAATTACTTTTAGACCTAACATCGGCTAACTGAGACGTACTTTTAATCTGTAATTTTTAATTATTAATAAATTAAGTTAATTAATTTTCGTCTTTTTTCAATCCTTCGACTGTGACCTTCGTATTTGGCGCAGTCGGTAGGATTCTCGCGATCGGTAAGAGAAGATTTCCGTTTCCGTATATCTTGATCGAGCCGTCGGTGGCTCTCAAGCCACGAGCAGAGAATCCAGAACTTACGCAGCGTCGCAGCTTCCGGAGGAGTATCCAGAAATCGATACACGGAAAAGACGAAAACCAGTATGTTCCTGTGAGTACCTTTGAATCAATCTAGGGTTGCTACATTTTCCTTTTAAGTCATTTTCTTTTCTTTAATTATATGTATTTCATTTCCTGTGTGTAAGTTTATTATATGTGCAGTGCTAAGATTTTCCATCCCAGGCGATCGAGTACTCCTAGGTTAGATAGAGAATTTAGAAATAGAATATTAGATAGTAATAGATTTTTGAGCGATTCTGATTCTCAAACTGATAGTGAAATTGCAATGGCGGACTATGACAGTGTATTTAAAGCCCTCCGCTTGGTTCCCGATTTCGATGGGAATGCAAATGTCTTGCCGCGATTTATTAAATTATGTGACCAACTCGTATCAGAGTTTAGTGAACTCGAACAGCCGTCGCTTTTGGTTGCCTTATTGAACGGCATTTTAAATAGAATAACAGGGCCCGCAGCTCGTTTAATTAATATTAGCGGAGTTCCCGGAGACTGGCAGGGAATACGTAGAGCACTTATTAATAACTTTGCCGACCATCGAGATGAGGTAGCTCTATACAATGACCTTTCAATAATCACTCAAAGCTCAAGTACACCCCAAGAGTTTTATGAACAGTGTCAAAATCTTTTTAGCACAATGATGACCTACGTCTCGCTTCACGAGACTATTGAGAGCACTATTAATTCAAAATGCGACTTGTATAAAAAATTGACCCTTCAGGCATTTTTACGAGGATTAAAAGAACCTTTGGGATCCCGGATTCGATGTATGCGACCGGAAACCATAGAAAAAGCACTAGAGTTTGTTCATGAGGAGTCCAACATCCTATATTTGCAAAAGCGCAGTAATGAAAGTGTTCCCGACAGGAAGCCAAACTCACTAATCAATAATCATCCCTTTAAACCCCAATTTGGTAACTTTGCACCCTCTAGACCGTCAGATTTTTATATGATGCCAGGTCCCTCTCGAGCTAATTTTAATGCGCCCCAGCATTTTCCACAAACGACTAGACCAAATTATAATCATGGGTTCCAGAATAGAGGTCCCACTCGCACTCAGCAAATGTTTGCAGCACCTCTTCCTAACCAGACCTCCCGTGGATTTAATGTACCACAGCGTAGCTTCATGCCTCCTTCTAACAACACCCCTCGTCCCATGAGCGGGGTTAGTCATTTCACCCCGAGGAACCTGCCCTCGACCGGCATGCAAGGTCATAACTGGGCTACGCAAGGCAACCCTCCGGCCAGTAACTACTTCAAAAGCCGTCAAATGAACTACACTGAGTGTTACGACCCCGAGTTTCAATATGAAGCACACGACTACTATTACGACAGTCCCGATCACTTATATTATTATGAGGCCACGCCTGATTATTCCCACGATAGCGACCAACAGCTGTCCTACCCGGCACTGTGCCCGAACTATCCCGGCACTCCCGACTTTCCCAGAGAGCAAGACGACTCAGTTCCGTCCGCATCTCAAAATTTTCAGAAGGCTCCGAACCCAGAAAAGCTAAAATAGAGGTCAACCTTCAGACCCAACGTCAGTTACCATTCATACAGATAGCTGACCCCCCTCTCAAATTTTTATTGGACACTGGAGCCAATCAATCTTTTATTTCTCCCGAGGCAGTGGAAAGATACTTTCCCCATATTCCTTTAAATTACGAACCCTTTGAGGTCACTAATGTTCATGCCACTAGCAGAAATAATTACTCCATAACATTACCGTGTTTTAGAGAATTAAACGAGAATGATAATATTAATTTATTCATTTACAAGTTCCACGAATACTTCGATGGGCTTATCGGACTAGATCTTTTAAACAAATGGGAGTCAAGTATCGACTTGAAACACAAAACCCTTAGGACGCGCCGCGCGAATAATCCTATCATAATGTATGACTCACGTAATTGCAATTTTTATGAAGAGATAATTCCGGCAAATACATCTAAAGTTCTTAAAATACCCATTAACATACATGACTGTGAGGCTTACATCCCTGAGCAAAGAATATCGGGTTGTATAGTTAGGGAATGCCTAACTAACATAACTAAAAGCCGTGGTTTAGTGGAAGTAATAAATGACACCGCGAACGATGTAATCTTTTCGCTCGATAGGCCGCTCGGCGCCGAGGTTTATAATGTTGAGTGCAGTCGCACTAGTGCGCCCGCGACGTCACGCGCCGCGCAAGTTCTGTCTCGCTTGCGCACGGACCATCTCAACCCTGAGGAGCGCACCAATTTAGAATCCTTGTGCGCTCAGTATTCCGACGTGTTTTATATTGAAGGTGAAGCATTAACATTCACGAATAAAATAAAACACTCAATTAAAACTACTGATGAGATACCCATCTATACAAAGAGTTACCGTTACCCTTTCATACATCGCGAAGAGGTTCAAAGTCAAATTAGTAAAATGTTGGAACAAGGTATTATCAGACCCTCAGATTCCGCGTGGAGCTCGCCCATTTGGGTTGTGCCTAAAAAGATGGACGCGTCAGGGAAAGTTAAGTGGCGTCTTGTCGTTGATTTTAGAAAATTAAACGAGAAGACGATCGACGATAAATACCCTATTCCAAACATTGCAGACGTCCTAGATAAACTCGGTAACTGCCAGTATTTCACCACCTTAGATCTGGCAAGTGGGTTTTACCAAGTAGAAATGGACCCCCAAGATATACCCAAAACAGCCTTCAACGTAGAACACGGTCACTACGAATTTTTACGTATGCCCATGGGACTAAAGAACTCCCCATCTACTTTCCAACGGGTTATGGACCATGTCCTCAGAGGTCTACAAAATCAGATCTGCTTGGTATATCTTGACGATATAATTATATTCAGTACCTCCTTACAAGAGCATATGAATAATTTACAGAAAGTGTTCGACAGACTTAGGGAATCTAACTTCAAGATTCAAATGGATAAATCTGAATTTTTGAAGTTAGAAACCGCCTATTTAGGGCACGTTATCACTAAAGATGGCATTAAGCCAAATCCCGATAAGATCGTCGCGATCCAAAAATTCCCTGTGCCTAAAACATCTACGGAGATAAAGCGTTTCTTAGGGCTCTTAGGTTATTATAGGAAGTTTATCCCGAATTTCGCTAAGGTGACGAAACCCATGACTCAATGCCTTAAAAAGGGATCTAAAATAGATATTCATAATCCAGAGTACATTAACTGTTTCGAACATTGCAAGAAACTTCTAACCAATGATCCGATTTTACAGTACCCGGACTTTTTAAAAGAGTTTATACTAACGACCGACGCCTCGAAGTTAGCTATAGGCGCCGTTCTCTCTCAAGGCCCCATAGGCTCGGATAAACCGATAGCTTATGCATCTCGTACTCTTAACACTAGTGAGATAAACTATAGTACCATAGAGAAAGAACTTTTAGCTATAGTTTTCGCTTGCAAGTACTTCCGCCCTTACTTATTTGGACGAAAGTTTGTGGTAGTTACAGACCATAAACCGCTTAAATGGATGATGAGTCTTAAGGAGCCTAACTCGCGCTTAACGCGTTGGAGACTCAAGTTAAGTGAGTACAACTTCACTGTCCTTTATAAAGAGGGCAAGTACAATGTCAACGCGGACGCCCTCTCGCGAATAGAGATAAATAACGAGGAGACTTCATCTTTAGCTGTCAACCACTCAGAAGCGCCTTTAGCGCCTGGTTCGTCTACGGAGACCGTCCACACTAGTGAAGAAAATCCAATTTTAGAAATCCCGATAACAGATGAACCTTTAAACCGATTTAGCCGCCAGATCTGCCTCACAGTTGTCGGTGATATAAAAAAGAAACCAGTTGTTAGTAAGCCTTTTGAATCACACACTCGTACCACCATTCAAATCTCGGAATCTAATCTTGAAAATGACGTAATTAACTCAGTAAAAGAATACGTCAATCCCAAAGTAAAGACAGGAATAATTATTTATCCCCAATTGGCTATGTATCAAATCATTCCGGTAATTCAAAAACACTTCAAAAATTCCGCTATGCATCTCGTCTTAACTAAAGTAGAGATAGAAAACGTGAAGGATTATTTACGCCAGCAGGAGATAATTAAAGCCTACCATGAGGGTAAAACGAACCACAGAGGCATTAACGAGTGTCATCTTGCATTGTCAAAAAAATACTACTTTCCGAAAATGAAAGATCAAATTGCGAAGTATATAAACGAATGCAGTATTTGCGGTCAAGCGAAGTACGACCGCAACCCCATCAGGCAGCGATTTTGCATAGTTCCACCCCCTACGAAACCATTCGAGATAGTTCATCTTGATCTCCTCACCATCGAAAATGAAAAATATCTCACTTTTATCGACGCATTTTCTAAATATGCGCAAGCCTACCACCTCCGCGATGCTACAGCCATAAGCGTTGTACAGTCCCTGTTAAAGCTGTTTTCCCATCACGGTGTCCCTATAACGATTGTCACGGATCAGGGTCCTGAATTTACAAACCAAGTCTTTATGGAATTCGTCCGAGTCCATAAGATTCAACATCATAAAATTCTCGCTCACTCCCCCAACGATAATGGTATGGTGGAGAGATTTCACGCTACCCTTTTGGAACACTTACGTATTCTAAAGTTAGAACGTCGCGGTGAACCTGCAGTTAACCTAGTACCTTACGCTGTTTTAGGTTATAATAATTCGATCCACAGTTTCACAAAATGCCGTCCTATAGAGATAATCGTGGGTCACTTCGATCCGAGAGACCCCCTTGACATCGACCTCTCGGAGCATTTACTCCAACAGTACGTACAGGACCATAGGAAACGCATGACTGAGGTCTATAACATTCTTAATGAGACCTCCCTCCATCAGAGGACTCAGCTAACTGAAAACCGAAATAAGGATCGAGAACCCGAAAGGGAATATGAGCCCGACCAGCAGGTGTTCATTCGTAACCCGAAGGCTAGCCGTCAAAAGCTCGCGCCTAGGTTTACCCAGGATATTGTATTAGCCGACCTGCCGATACATATCTATACTAAGAAAAAGCGGAACCCAGTAGCCAAATCTCGCCTTAAGCGAGGCCCTAAAACCTCAACCTTGTTACAGGACACTACAACTATTGACGCTTCTACTTCACGGGACGTTGGCGCTGGACATATCACTTGACAAACTGGATGATGGACCTGGGTTGATTCCGTTCAAGCTAGGAGACTCCCGCATGATTTCCCACTATCACTCATTTATACAATACATTGACCTTAGAGATATGCAAAGTAAATTAGACTCAGTAGATAAGCAACTTCGTAATTTTAGACCTAGATTAAATAATAAAACACTTTCCCTTTTTGAGCCCCATATGACACATTTAGAATCAAAGCTTCAAAAGATTTCAGAACAATTAAGTACTTTTAAACCACAAATAATAAAGAGAGGATTAATTGATGGTCTCGGTTCAGTTATTAAAAGTATTTCAGGTAATTTGGATTATACAGACGCGATTAGATATGATAACGCGATAAAAGTTCTTGAAGGAAACCAAAATCGATTACAATCTGAAATTAATAACCACATTAGTTTAACTAAAGACTGGATCGCCCGTCATAGTAAGTTATTAGATGATATAGTTTACAATCAAAACAAAATTGAAAGTATTTTGACCAGTTTAATCGCTGAAGATAACACTAGAGAAGCAGATATAATCAGATATGGACATTTATTGCAGTTTCTTAGTATATTAAGCGATAACATAGATAACTTAAGTGAAGAATTATTAACTATAGAAACCACCCTAGCTTTTATAAAAAGCTCTGGTTTCTCTCATACAATGCTTAGTTCTTATTCTCTTAAATTCATGTTAAAGAAATTAAAATTATTATATTCGGACTCGCAATTAATAAATATTGACTTGAGAGACTACTATGAGATAATAAAGTTAGGCTCATATTACATAGATAGCAAGATAGCTATAGTGTATAAAGTGCCGATAGCCTTTCCCGATATCTATAATTTTTATAAGTTATCCATTATCCCTAATAGACAAAACCTTTCTCTGATTCCTGTCCTTCCTTATGTAGCAATTCGAAAGAAGGATTCCATGTACTTTAGGGCTGAATGTCCAAAGATTAATAACTGGTACGTCTGTGAAAAGGGAGTTAGCTACAGCAATCAAGAACAACCGGACTGCGTGGAAAGTCTCATTACGATCCAACAACGAAGTTCACCGTGCTTGCTAACCCGTATTATACTCACCAAGGAATCTATGGAACAATTAGATGACCAACATTATACTATGTCGTTCCCGAAGCCAACAAGGATCCAACTCTCATGTGAAAAGGAAGAATATCGAATCCTGCAGGGAAGCTATCTCGTTACACTACCACAAGGTTGCATAATCAGGACGCCTGAAATCACTGTCACTAACACCTATGACGTTATCAAAGGACATGTAATAAAAATTATGGACCTTCTTCCAGACTTAGACGAGAAGCTGCAGCCAGAAAAACCTGTGTTAACGCTGAAATCGATTCATCTCGAAAATCTCCATGCCAGCAGCGCCCGAGTCCTAGCACAGCAGCCTGCAACGATTAGTCACATCACCGGGACAAGTATCTATCACACTACGATACCACTCTATACTATATTCTTCAGTACATTCGCTATAGCCGCTGTTTTAACTTACATTCGAGTTATAAGAAAACGACGCTCGAAACTACAACATGAAATAAAAGTCTCACATCCCACTTATACGGAAGTTCCGGAGAAACCTAAGAGAAGTTTTAGATCAGATCAGATGAAGGACACGAATGTTAACTTCGTCTCAGCAGCATTTTCGCCGTCGACTTCAAATAGCTGCTGAACTTCGGGGGGAGGTGTTACATCCGTACCTACCCTTAGAACCGCTGACCACTGAAACCTACTTGACGACATCGATCACGCCACCGATATGTGCAAGCGAAGTCCAACCGGCACGAGGCACCGACGCAGCGTTTTACCTCATTGCAACACATTTCCGCTCGCCCCGAATCGGTATTTTTGCGAATGTATAAAATTACTTTTAGACCTAACATCGGCTAACTGAGACGTACTTTTAATCTGTAATTTTTAATTATTAATAAATTAAGTTAATTAATTTTCGTCTTTTTTCAATCCTTCGACTGTGACCTTCGTATTTAGTTTGCAAATTATTGTGGCAGACACAGTGTGGAACTACTGATTCTCATAACACAAGTTTCACTTAGCTTGAGAATCAGGGGACATAAATAATTTGTAAGTATTTAAAATACAGGCCATAATGTACTTAGTAATAAGTTCGATTAATTAATTAATTAGATATAATTATTGTATTGATAATTATTGTATTGAGTTTGAACTGGCTTATCAAAATAAAGACTTATTATTATTATTATCCTTATTTATTTACATTCTTAAGTCTAAATTTTTTACAATATATATGAAAAATAAATATTATAAAAAACCTAAACCTAGAGTACCACCAGCACCGGGGCGAGGCCCAAGCTACCGGCGGTTAGGGCTGCAGAGACAGGAACCTCCTGACAATACGCGCCGTCTCCAAGAGAACCGCTTTCTGGATCTGGCCCTTGACCCAACCATCTAGCGAGAGACTCTTGAGATGCTGGTCGAGGCTCTTCGCTATGAGACCGTTCACTGAAACGACTATCGGAACAATGATCGTCGAATCAACATCCCACATGGCGGTCACCTCGTGAGCCAAGTCAAGGTACTTACACTGTTTGTCCTTCTCGGCCTTCACAAGGTTTCCGTCATGCGGGATGGTGACATCGACGAGCACTGCTCGGCGCTTCGATCGATCTGTGAGCACGATATCAGGTCTATTAGCTACAATAGTCCTGTCCGTGATCACAGATCGATCCCAATAGAGCGTGGCAAGACCATTTTCAAGAACTGGCGCTGGCACGTATTTATAATATGGCACCTCAGACTCCACAAGACCATATTGAAGAGCAAGTTGCTGGTGAATAATCCTGGCTACCTGGTTATGTCTGTGCAAGTACTCACCATTAGCAAGACGACCACAACCGGATGTAATATGCCTGAGTGACTCTCCAGGACAGCGACATGCGCGACAGATGTCAACCGTACCATCCTTCAGGATATACCTCCGGTAGTTGTTCGTCATGATAACCTCGTCAGCAATTGCACAAACAAAACCCTCGGTTTCCCCGAAGAGATCACCGAAGCGTAGCCAGTTCACCGAGGCGAGCAGATCTACATCGGGTCCTGTCAAGGCCCTGTAGAACCGCCCATGTAGCTCCTTGCTCTTCCATACGTCCTTGCGGTCTATGGTGCTTAGGACCTTTGGTTTGCGCCAGTTCTCGTTTGCCAAGGACAGCGGGGTAAGGCCTCTGTCTACCGCCACCACAGCACGATGCATCCCACACTCGTTGTTAAGAAAGTAGTCTCTAAGACTGCACACCTCACGATTGTGGAGGGTCTTGGCGCTTAAGAAGCCACGACCTCCACATTTACGTGGGATGTACAGTCTCATGACAGACGAGCGTGGGTGCAGCATACGGTGTGTAGTGAGCAGAAGACGGACCCTTCTATCCAGGGCGTCCAACTCTGTTTGAGTCCACCTTAGTATGCCAAAGGAGTATGTGACCAGGGGCATCACCCAAGCATTGAAGGAGCGCACCTTGTTGCCACCCGACAAAAGACTATTAAGTACTTTTGTTAGGCGACAGAAGAAACGCTCTTTCACTGCCTGTTTTACACCCTCGTCCACGATACCCAAAGACTGTGACATACCAAGGTATTTGTAAGTTTCGGCTTCAGAGAGAGATCTGAAAGACATTGTCTCAGAAAGTTGCAAATTTGTTGTATTTGCAACTTTCCCCCGCTGCACATGCATGACTGCACACTTATCTGCACCAAACTCCATTCTGATGGCATTACTAAAAATTTCGGTTATTTTCAATAACTCCATCAGATCCTGGCGTTTTGGTGCAAACAACTTGAGGTCATCCATGTACAGCAGATGTGAGATGACCTCACCCTCTCTTCGAAGCCGGCAGCCCAGCTCTGAATGCTTAAGCAAAGTGCTAAGCGGATTCAAAGCTAAGCAAAACCACAATGGACTCAAACTGTCGCCCTGAAAAATTCCTCTCTCTATCCTTATAAAGTCCTGGGGAGGAAAATGGTCAATTCCGCCCACTGGTTGACTAAGGACTGTGATCCACTGCCTCATACATGCATCTAAGAAAGATCTTAAAGTTGCATTGATCTTATACAACTCCAAGACCCGTCTCAGCCATGAGTGAGGCACCGAATCATAGGCCTTCTTATAGTCAATCCAGGCAGCCGAGAGGGACCCCCTGCTCCGCCGGACTTGTTGGCATATGGTCATGTCTATGAGGAGGAGCTCTTTAGTACCACGAGATCCAACCCTACATCCATTTTGTGACATTGCTAAAATATTATTTTCAATAATGTGGTTATTAATTTTCTTTCTCAAAATGGATGTAAGGAGCTTGTATAGCGTAGGCAAGCACGTGATGGGTCTATAGTTTTTCGCTTCTGTGGTACTACCAGACTTATAGAGCAGAAAGGTAATACCGGTTGTAAATAAAGTTGGTAGGGAGCCATGCTCAAGGGCTTCTTGAAATAGTGTTGCCAAGCGTTCATGTGAGCATCGAAACCATTTTATCCAGAAGTTGTGCAATCCATCCGGCCCAGGACATTTCCAATTCTGAGCCGTATCGATCGCACAACTTACATCCTCTGGGCAGATGGAAACCGCTGCCATAGGCTCGATGATCTCACATTCGCGCTTGACAACATTCATCCAGTCGCCCTCCGAGTGTTCGACAGGAACCGACCAAATACTACGCCAAAAATTATTTGAGGCAGAAGCATCGGGCAGGCTCCCATCGGAACCACTTTGATTGGTTCCCTCCCACTTGCGGTATACCTTTCTCTGGTCACTTTGAAAGAGACGATTGAGCCGGAATCGATCCACACGCTCTCTGTAGCGACGAATTCGATTTGCCCACGCACAAACTTTCTGCTTCAAAAAATCGATGCGCTCTGTAGCACAGGCCATATAGTCGCGTGAACTGATTCCAGTCCCAGCGAAGGCCTGGTCAACAAAGCGCATGACTCGAGGACGATTGTTGCCCTCTTTGAAGCAGATAAGCTTCGCAATGAGAGTCCTAAACGTGTTGATACGCCGCTCGATCCGCTTTTGCCATGCAGGTGCGCCCCCGGCGACCCGCGGAGCTCGGTCAGCGTCCGGAAACTTGACGCGAGCAACGCGGCACGCCGTGATAGCACCACAATACATGATCGAGTGCGTATCAACTAAATTATCACTAGCCCGTATGTATGGGTCTAGCAATACGTTTATGGCTCCCATTAACGCAAGGTTGCGTCTATTAGTGGGCAAACGAGGCAATCGTGGCCTAGAGTTGGGTGCGAAGCGATACCGTGCAATCGTCTCCTCCAAAGTCCTCCTCACATACTCATTGGTTTCAGTGCTTACGCTACTCACGTTCGTACAGTCCTCTACGCCGACAGTGGCATCAGTCCGCGGTACCCGCGGTGCCGGGCTAGGTGGTGACACCTGAGGCGGCGACGTAGCTGGCAGACTCATGGTCGAAATGGGAACTGCACGAACTGGTAGCGATTCCAAGCGCAGCCGATCAAGTACAGAGTCATCCAACCGTTTTAGACGTTGGATGGCCCGCACCTGATCTGATAGTCTTTGAGCGGTCACATCGATGGCTGGTTCAAGCACCTGAAACAGAGGCAACATCCGGTCACGGTACGCAGACAGGTTGGTTCCCCCCTCTGTAGCCCCATAATAGGCTCGCATGACATTTTCATTTATGGACTGGGTCCATCGCATGCGACGCACTACACTACCGGTAGCGGGGGCCATTGGCGGGGCAGGTCGCCCCGTAGGCCCCAAGCGTGCCGGCAGTGGTCTTCCACGTCGCGCAGGTGGTGGCGGCGGCGCAGCAGACAACCCGCGCTCGTCGCTCGACTCGCTGGTATCGGACGCGGTGGTAAATTCATCGTTCGATGACGATGGCGAGGAGCTGACGGGAGCGGGCGTAGGTGGTGGTTGTGCGTTCACTGTTTGGTTTTTCCGCTTGCTCCTCGTTATCATTTTTCTAGTTTTGATTTGTTTTGTAGCATTATTGGTTGTAATATACTCGTATGTCAAATGTCAAAATTGCAGGCAAATAATAAAAATGTAAATGTAAGTCGAAACTTTGTTATAAATGTTCTTTTTTCTATTGCGATATGGTACTGAATCACTGAACTTATTATTATTATTATTATTATTCCCCATGAACATGTAAGTATGAATTCGCAAGTACTGACATAAAATGTCTTAAATATTTCTCTTAGTATCTCAGTCAATAAAGTTGAAAAGTTTTTGCGTTTTGCTTTGCAACTTTGTTGTTTATTGAAGTCGGCTAATTATATGTAGTTACGAAGATGGTTTAGTAGCAAAGCTAAATATAGTGACGGCATTAATATGACGTTGAGCGACGTGGCCACGGATAGTCCAACCGTAGCATTGTTATGTAGGTATTTGACGACCTGAGTGGTTCAATGGTCTACCACGCAAGAGGTCCCGGGTTCGATACCCGGCCGGGCAGAAATTGAAATAATGAATTTTAATTTCTGTTATAATAAGAATAAGAAATATTTATTTACACAAACAGAAACACCACAACACAAAAATTTGGAAAACACGACATTTTGTAACACAGAAGAAAAGAAAAAGTACATAAAAATTAACAAAAATCACATAAAAGCAGAAGCAAATAAAAGCTAGCACAGTGTCGATGCGTATAGTAGTAGATAAGTGGTGTGTGTTAGTAGTGTATGTAATGCATGTGCAAAAGGGACCTCACTCAGCATTTTGCCCCGGTGCGAACCGAAGCGCTGGTTTTCAGTGGGACCCGCTGAGTGAGGTACGGACGAAAGTGTGTAATAAATAGAGATATTTTCATCTAATACATAAACTATAATATTGCTGGGTAATGTGTATGCTGTAAGTGTGTAAAGTTCGGTAACATTGTAGGAAGTAATGTTTACGGGTGAGTACTGAGTATACCTAATATAATACATGTGACATTTCGATTATGGTTATGTCACAGTTTTAATAAATGTTATCTACCTACGTAATTGAATTCAATATTAGAAAAAAAAATGTAAAGTAAATGTCAATGTGAATGTTTTGGTGTAATTAAATTAAATGTCAGAAAAAGTGAATGTCAAATATCAATGTGAATGTTTAACACGGGTTTGTTACGGGTCTGGGTGTTCTATGTATGATATGTATGTATTTAAAAAGTATTTAAGTAGTATATCAGTTATCTAGCACCCATAGCACAAGCTTTGCTTAGTTTGGGGCTAGATGGCGCTGTGTGAATTTGTACACGAATATTTATTTATTTTATTTATTTATCTAACTATTGTGTGTGGAAGTCGTAGAATTTGATTTCTATCACCGCGACACAATGCGATCACTATTCATCAAGCGGCAAAACCCTCCATAACTATTGAGGAGGCTCCTTTAGAAGGCTTCTTCAGTGGACGGTTTCGTTAAAATAGTATAAAAAAACGTGCTTCAGGAGCACTTTCCTCAACAGACAAAATCTGTTACAAAGCATAATAATTGTTTGTCGAATTTATTTTCTCTATAAGCGGATATACATTAGCAGCTTTGGGAACTATGGAGCCAAGTTTTATTAAACATTTTAAAAGTATGTTCCGGGTTCCGGGTGCTACCCCGTACCTTTGTTGACGAGTACCTACCCCGATATTTCAACGCAGTTGCTGAAACAATGGTGCGCGGTAGAAAACCCGGAACATGCCTTTCAAATGTGTGATAATAACATTAAAGAAACATTAAGTTTTATCGATTTTCGATTTATAGGCAAGAGCTGGTTCATTATAAATCAGAATCAATTTCGAACCATGAAACGAACAGCCCGTGCCGGTACCACACCGACCGTCGTGACTCGTGCCCGAGCAAGTAGCGAGGCGAGAGAAATCCACAAACACATCAGACTAAACGTTGTAAATCCCCTGATAAGTCTTGAGATAACGCTAATCGTTAGAAATTTCTACTAACTGTGTTTTGTCTACTCGCAGAAAGCAAATTACATTACTTGAAAGCACTTAGCAGTTGGTGGTGGTAGGTACTGCCAAGCATTGCCGTATTGACGGACTCAGTTGATGGGACTGCATATTATCCTACTACTTACACTACTTACTACTCAGCTTAGCTTAGCTTCAATCAATTGCGGGTAACAATTTCATTTCAGTAACCGTATTCACAATGGCTCGGAAATCGGATTCGGATACGGAATCGATAAAGGACCCCGCAAAAGTTCTTAGGCAAATGTGGTTTCAGTTAATTTTGATGTAATTTTCATATGTTATAGAGAGTAGAGTTTCCGTGGAATCTATCGGGATTCTGAATAACAGTTTTCGAATCGTTCGACACGGATTCGCCGCTCAATAATTTCGTGTCGAATCGTTCGGAAACGGTTTCGAATCATTGTGAATACGGCTACAGGTCTTTTTAATTTGGCAGCTCTCTTGCATCCCGCTTCTACAAAGATTTTCAGAATCTAGTAATTTGTAAACCGATTAAAAATTGCACATGGAGTTAGCCAAAATAAAATTCATTCCATGCAAAATGAGTGAAATAATTTTTAATACCCTTTACACCATTGCACGATAATGCAGGTCGGCTCGAAAATCAGAGGTTCAAGGACTTCAAAGGACGAGGTTTGGTCAAAATTACATGATTACTGTAGGTTATATAAATCTTTATTTATTTTCTCCACATTTACAATTGTTGCATTGATTTATGTGTCCCACAAGTGGGGTAGGCAGAGACTATGGACCACCACTTTCATCTGTAATGACACAACACACACATATATCCACAATTCTTTTCATACATCTCCTTTTATTCTTGCTCCTTCGGACCCCAGCTATGTGACATAGGTAAATTATTCCGTTTTTAACCCGCAAGCACCTCATGTCATCGCGTGCCGTGCGCCTAATCTGTTTCCATGTGGTAGAATAGCCAAGTAAAACACGCAGCCCCTGGTCCCGCGCGCGATAGCGGTTCGGGCGGGATCGTGCGCGGGCGCATTAACGCGCGCCACGCCATCTGATACACCGCGACATGGTGCACCGCTTATTCTGTGTATATCTACAGCCTAACAGAATGTAGAAGCGCACTTGTAGGTATCATATTTGTATGTCGGTGGGCGTTGTCGATCTGTATCATCATCATCACAGCCCATTACAGTCCACTACAAGACTTAGGGCCTCTCCCACGAAAAGGGAGGTTATTGCGAAAATCTGCACGCTTGGCAGTCGGGTTGGAGATCGCTGTGTTATAAATATGACATTTTCCAGCCCACGGAGGCTCTATCTTCGGCCTCGAAAATATCAGTCGCCTTGTGCAACACCCACGAATGTAAGGGGTTGGTACTACTCTGCCGGACATCACACAGCCACATTAAATAAAATATAAATAAATAAATATTCGTGGACAAATTCACACAGCGCCATCTAGCCCCAAACTAAGCAAAGCTTGTGCTATGGGTGCTAGATAACTTATATACTACTTAAATACTTTTTTAAATACATACTTATTATACATAGAACACCCAGACCCTTAACAGAAATTAAAATTCATCATTTCAATTTCTGCCCGGCCGGGAATCGAACCCGGGACCTCTTGCGTGGCAGACCGGCATGTTGACCATTGAACCACTCAGGTCGTCACATTGATGGCCAATTATACTCTGTTTAATTCTAACTTATGATACATCGTGGTTTGTTCACTCGATAGTATCTCTCTGGCCTACCCTGGGTTGATTGATCAGCCCTTCGTTTTTAAACGTGGATTCTGCCTGTTAGAACGTGGAAATAAATAAGCCTTGCATGTTTCAAAGACACGTGCATGGTAGAGTTTTATTGTAAGGTTAGTTCAAATGCGTCAAAATATCGATCCAAATCAAATAGAAATTTATTATGAACCATCCTCAGACCTTATAGTGCTGGGAATATAACAATACCTATCTAGAGAAAACCTCGACCGACCTACACTTTGAAATAATACATCACCTGTTCCATAAAATTTCTTCGCCACTTCTAATAAATACTCGCTCTCTTATAATATTTAGCAAACATTTGCTTTAGCCTAATGCACGCCAACATTTGTAAGCTGACTTATAAATAGATTAAGCGCCACATAATATGACAATTTACGGGCGTGCCTAACCGGGCTCGTACGGCTTGCCCGTTCAACACCTCGTGGATTAAGCTTTTAATTCTGGACCTAGGTCAGGATCTAGGAATGTTGCTATAATTTTAATATTGTTCAAAGAAAAACTAGGGAGTCCCACTTACTAACCTTTTATACATACTTAGTATAAAACAAAGTCGCTTCCAGCCGTCTGTCACTATGTACCTATATATGTATGTATTTATGTGCGCTTAGATCTTTTAACACTAGAAATACAACAAAATATAACAAATAAATAATAACAAAAACCTCAGAGGCCATACACTGAAATTGTCAAGATCACAGGGAACCAGTAACCCCAGACACAACTTTGCCAAATAGGGTTGTCAGTGCATGGAATGAACTGCCGGAATCAGTGATTAGTGCTCCATCGGTGAACTATTTTAAAAATAGACTGGATAGACATTACAAGAACTAAATATTGTGATATACACGCATCAGCTTGCAGCTGCTAGTGTATAATAAATAATAATAATATTACCCCACCTACAAAGACGGCGGACGGTCAAATGACGGCTGTATTAATATTTAAGGAATAATTCATTAAGTAAAAGTAACTACAATTAGGCTTACCTATACTGTAATATTTAAGTAAAATCGTATGTCAAATTACGGATTTTAATGCAGTCTTCAACAATAGATAGAGTGATAAAAGAGGAAGGTTTACAAACAGGAAAAAAAGGTTAGGTAGGGGTAAAGACCTGAAAGAAAGGTTTGACGACCTGAGTGGTTCAGTGGTGCCTGTCAGCCACGCAAGAGGTCCCGGGTTCGATTCCCGGCTGGGCAGAAATTTAAAAGATGAATTTTAATTTCTATACGGGTCTGGGTGTATGTATTTAAAATATATATAAGTAGTATATCAGTTAGCTAGCACCCATAATACAAGCTTTGCTTAGTTTGGGGCTTATTTATTTATTTAAAGTAGGAACGAAGTCGCACCGGGTCCACTAGTAGGCTAATAAAAATAGGAATGGATTTTAAATTATCAGATCAATCATCATAATTGTCAACAGCTCATGACAGTCCAGTGCTGAAGAAGCCTAGCACTCAAAGCTCAAGAGGCTCCTCCACATTAGTGGAGGGTATTGCCAGATACTTCACGCTTGGCAGGCGAGTTGGAGTTGAGATCGGTCTGATCAATAAACATATTTATTTATTTATATTGAGTGCGGTTAGATTTCTTGTAGGTACCTACCTAGTATGTGTGATCACTGTTATGAGGGAAAAATAAAACCTCCTATCAGTCAGCCTCATGCCTGTATTTAGTCTGGCTTCCTTGTCCTTTGCGCATTAGGTACCCGTTGAGCCAACAGAGTTTATTCGCTCTTAGCCTAGGCCTAGACTTATTCTACCTTGGGATCGTCAACCCTCGTAATTTCGACCATATTTCGCTTTAAGCTTTGTTGAAACAAAATTGAATCAAAACTTACCAAGCTACGACCTCCACGGACGAAACAAAATTAAGCAGCCCCGTTTGTTTTCTAACTAGTTTTAATATCTACTTGCACCGCCAAATCCTGTTTTTAGTACTTACCTAAAACCCTCCACGAAGGTGGAGATGGCTCAAGCCCAACAGTTATTTACCGATAACTTTACACGACACACACTCTACATCCTTATGGCACAGATAACGAAGTAACGATAGCATTGTCCCTTTTTCATTGTTTCTTGTAAGCTATAATATGCCATGTATTGTGCCCAAATGTACTGTGCCATGAGTGAGATAGGTGTAATAAACGGTTTTTATTTATTTACTTATCTATAACCTAACCCCGTGCCTGTTGTAAGAAAGATGTATTTATGTCAACTTAGTTCAATGGTTTACACTGTGCAATCTAACGGATGCAGAACCGCCGCCGCCGCTTGTGTTATGCAGAACACCTGTCAACAGGGTATTAACGGTTTGTAGGAAATATAAGGGGAATAGTCATTAGGGAGCGTTGGTGGGCTAGTGGCGTAACATGTTTGTAAAATTTCTAATTTAAGTATTTTAGGACGTATTTTCCTATTTTCTTAGATACTAAGTGAATAGTAGATTTCCGTCAACTACATAGGTATCTACTTTAACGAAAAAATTTATAATACTCGTTACGAAAGGACAGCGAAATTGATAAAGGATCACGAGCCGCTAAATCTGACCTAAGAATGAAAATTTAAAACGAAGGTAAATACCTATGTACGATATTTTAAAACTTAAGTAGATTTCTCTTTAAACTCAACTAATCGTTACGCAACTTTGTTCTTAATTGCCAGGTTTATAATAGCACAGAGAAAAAAAATACTCCGATAATAGATTACACACATCCCAAGCGATGTTTTACGGCCACGCTGCGTAACAAAAACTTTATATCTTTATTTCCCATTGTGCTGATATCGTGTACAATTTAATAGCACATATTGGTACTGATATAGCTACATTGTAGAGAGAAATTACTCAGAAAATTCTTACATCTCATTAGGGCTCCAACCGCACTCACTGAAGTGCAAAAGAGCGCCAGGCAATAAAGTCCTTACCGACGATGTTATTATTACTTACTATTCAGGATTTCTACATTATTTTGGCTATGAGGAAATAGCGATCTAGATGTATTTGGTATCGATATGTGAAAGAATAAGGTAGGTATATATACAAAGCCTTTTACTAAAAGCCTTACCTATCTTATTGCCTCGTGAGAATCCAGCTCTTGGAGTCACGCCATGAATGTACATTCAACTCGTTCGTCGCGTTGATTCTCACTACAGATTTGGTGTTCTTCATGAGGGAAGACTGTTAGCCGAAGGATTTAGTATTCCGGAAATTCCGTAGGCGACCTAGGATTTCCGGTGCCGCCAAAACTATTTTGAAAGAAGTTTGCGTGAGTGTTTATAAATATATGGGCATCAGTTGCCTGAAATAAATTAACCAAAAATATTGCGGGTGCCTTGCGGGGTGAATATTTACCATTAGGTGGCTCGCTTGCTCGGTCCTCCTTCCACCATAAAAACACCTACAAACCTACTGAACTACTTCGACAATGCATAAAGTAGGTATAAGCAGAGAGAGAAAAATACTAGGTACGTATAATGAGTGCCTACAGTTGCACAGTGAGTTGGGCTCCTTCAAAAGGCATGTCTACAGACCTCAAAGACCGGCACAGCATCCGCTTCAGTAGCCGTATTCACAATGATTCGAAACCGTTTCTGAACGATTCGACACGAAATTCGTAAGCGGCGAATCCGTGTCGATCGATTCGAAAACTGTTATTCAAAATCCCGATAGATTCCATGGAAACTCTACTCTCTATAACATATGAAAATTTCATCAAAATTTACTGAAACCACATTTTCCTAAGAACTTTTGCGGGGTCCTTTGTCGATTCCGTATCGGAATCCGATTTCCGAGCCATTGTGAATACGGCTACAGGTTGCTGATGTCCATATCAGGTGGGTCAAATGTCCGTGTGCCTCCCTAGTAAGTAAAAGTGCAGTGAGTAATGATGTCGTACCAGCCTATTAATGTCTTAGAGGCAGATGAGCTGAGGCTCTCCGTATTCTCCGTGGACCAGAACATAGTAGCTATCTAGAGTTTCCTGTTAGACTTAGACGTATGTGTCCTCACCAGCGGGCTGCCTATCTGCCTACCAAGCGCAGAGGCTTATGTCTACCACTTATTTGTTAGGCTATTGACGTGCTAAGATTAGGAGTAAGTAGTATGACTGGTCCTCAGTTTCACGACCGCTCATAGAGCTATGCAAGGACTTAGAGTTTTGGGAACCAGCGCAACTGTCGCTTAATGCCACCTCCAAAACACAAAACAATAGGCCTGGCTAGCACGTAGGTACTTCGGCTATAAATTGGCAACTTTTCTCGCAGCGTCCAGCCAAAGCAATAAGAGCGCGGAACGCTCGGATAATGGCTGCTATTACACCGCGTAAATTCCTGTAATAGCGATGCAATTTGCCCGCTCCCGCCGCCCGCCCCCCGCGCCCCTGCGGTGTCTGACCCCCCGGACGCCGCGACGTGATCCAGCCATCTCATCGACATTCGCACTGAGGGTATCTCCTGACCAGCGCGGGAACATAAATTGCCTTCTATTTAATATTTCAACAACAACACCCTACCCAAGGTAATATACATTGTAAATTTGTGATGTCTGTGCTGCCTGTGCATACCTAAATATTACATAAGTAGGTAGAACTTTGATTAACAGTAAGTAGGTACTAGGTGCCCTGTAAATTGAGACGACTGACTGTCTTACCATGATCCAATAGTCAGGTTCCTCTGGAAGCAGGATCACAAGTTCACAACCGGGTCATTATCGCCAAGTTGGATAAAGATACCATAGGTACCTACTCACTGTTATCAAATCAACATTACTAAAACTCTCGTTTCTAATCGGATATACGTTCTTGATTATATTGTTTGTAGCCAAAGACACGACCTACCTAAATAAGTGAACTAAAATAAAACTGAAGCCTCTCGTAGGTGGAAACCGTCTTAGTGGTTTTGCGTTTAAAAGCCTACTAAATGTTACTAATTCTGATTCTTTATTATATTGCACATAGAAATGTAATAATAATACTTTAAAACTGTAAAATAAGCAATACCCAACCGTTTTACCAAAAGCTTTGACCGCGGCCCAAAAACCACGTGACAATCACATGAAACCTGACACTGAAAATTTCAAAGCATGATTTATTATTAACAGGTCTCTTAATCGTAACTAATTCTTATTCTCTGCATATTTGTCAATCGAATTTTAAAATAAAACCCATTGGCTCCATCAAATCGACTGCCATTTTTTTCGAAACCGGCCATCGACAAGAGAGGATACGGATTATCACGGTCTTGCGTCTTATGGCTACCGCCGTGTGCCCACCTGGAGCCACCACCACCCATGGTCCACCACTTTCCACCGCGAATCGAGCTTGCTACCTGCATCGGCTGACAAAGCAAAGCAAGTATATATCTATTTGTTTGGCTTTGTCATTCTCATTAGCGCACATTCCTATTGGGTACAAACTAAGCGCCATTGACATTACTAATGATCCAGAAGACTGGCCTACTCTTGAGTCTGCATATAAGCCTTGCTTTTCAGCGGAGTAACGCTTTAATGGACACCTATCCACATGCTAGGGACATGGGACAATTTTTTTTCTAATACTTTGTTGTTGTATATTTCTTGTATTATAAATAACTTCAGTTTAAATATAAATACATAGAATACACAAAAAAAACAAAGTAAGTTTTATAAAATTACTGTATTAATATTGATTCAAAATAAGAAACTATCTAAAGACTAGGCTGTATGATTATAACACCCTAGCCTATTCAATATGAGCAAAATTGAAAGCTGTCATACTTACGTCACATGGTTTTGACATTTACAAAAATCACAAAAATAGTGCAATTTCGGATAATCTTAGTTCCGCTTTCCCGTGATTACTGTTTAATTTTATTGTAAAAATGGGCAACTGGAAGCTTGAAGTTGGCAAAATGGCAGTATACATGTCATTTCCAGTGATGTTGTTTCATTATTTCAACCAGCCTGCGTACTTCGAGGAATGGGTAACCAACACAAAGCGAGAGATCTTCCCCCCGGAAAATAAACAGGATCGCGAGGACATTCAGAACCTTATCAAGGAAATGAGGAAAAAGCAGTTGCAGTCGATGGCGGCGGACTGATATTACAAAAAGATAGTTTTTTAGATATTGTGTACAGTTACTTAGACTAATGTACCTGTTTGGTATTTAATTATAATAAATAATATGCATTTCAGTTACTACTTGTTTCATGATTATTTATATTTTTCTAACTTAATTGGAGGAGGATAGAAGTTATAGTTAGTTTTACCGCTAAACATTTTACGTGATTTTTCTTTGGCGTACCATTTGCTACACTCCAACCGAAGACATTAAAAGCACATGATTAAATCTGCAAAAAGCTCATTGCACAAATTAGCTAAACTTGTAATGTTTGTGCATGAAGTATAAATAAATAAATAAATAATAAAAGCTTTTTTGACTACCTTTAATATCTTTCTAAACAACTACTATTCTAGGTAATTGGGGTAAATTAAAAATAAGATTTTAATGAAAACAATTTTACTATTTCATTGAAATTTTTTAATAACAAAATTAGAATTACAATGTTTTAACTTTTAAATGGTTGTTGTAGAAACTAATAAATAAACCTGTAAATGATGCAAACACAGATAAAAACGGCACATAAGAAATATCAGTGCTTTGCACAACAATCCCCGTTGTCACCGGAGCAATAACTCCTGTTAATGACCTAACACTGTTCGCAGCACCAATCATTGTACCCCTGTGCTCCCCATGACACCTTTGAAGAACCATCTCCAGGGAAATTAACCTAGCAATTGCATTGCCTATTGCTAATGGAATCAAACAAAGCACATAAGTAACAATATTTGGAGATAAAATAATACCTAACAGTGAACCTGTCACCATATAAAATACATGTAAATTCCTTAAACTAAAATCTGTATCGGACACATAGAAACTATTTATATAACCCATGAAATAACATGATATAGATCCTACAATTCCTTGAAATGATATCACATAGCCCACATACTTTGGTGTTAGATGGAATATTGATTTCAAATACAGTGCATAACTTGAAAAATAAACACTCATAGCGAAGCCAATTAAGGCCTTCAGGAGGAATATGTCCCAATATAGAGACCACTTTATCTTGTACAGCTGTATCACAGATTGCTTGAAGCTGTCCGTTGCTATAAATACTAAACTCTTTGATTGCCGTGTGTCACAACCCTCATCCACTCTGCTATTTTTTCTCTTTGGAGCTACATCTGGTAATAAGGTCACTAGTCCTGGAAATTGAGAGGCTTCATTACATATTATAACTGAAAACGTACTTAATTTGAAATGTAAAAATATAGATATCTTTATTAATCAAGCTACCAAGTCAGGTTGCTGTAACTACTGGCAACACGGCTAAAGCAAAACAGGATCTGATGACCAGAATGTTATCAAAACATACCAGCATTAATAAAGAATAATGTTCCAACAATTGCACCCAGAATTGTCATTCCATTTTCCGGAAAATCTTCTACAATATGACCTCCAATAACAGGTCCTATTGTTATGCCAGTTCCTGAAATGGCAGCCATTTTGCCGTATATAGCGGAATGGATTTCTTTGTTCTTTTCATAATCAGTCACAAGGGCTCTGCATAACATTTGAGTTTGCTTGAATAAACCTGTAACCAACAATAAATCATTATTAGCAAATTGCAATAGCAAATTATATTTTAACAAAAATATACCACAAAAATAAAGACAAAAACAATATAAATATGATTGAATGATTACCCAGTATAGTTCTCATGAACAATATAACAAAAACAGAGCTTGTTAGGCCTATTATTACATAAGTTGCAGCACAAGATAGCAACGTAATTATTAATATTACTTTTCTGCTCTTTAAGTCGCTTAAACTACCCTGCAACAGTAAGTTTAAATTAGTTATGGGTACATTACATACAACAACAGCAACAGTTAAGTAAAAAGAAAAAGTTTACTCACAACGAGTGGTCCGGAAGCTAGTTGGACACCAGCATAAAGAGAACCCAACAGGCCAGCAGAAAAATGGCTGCCTCCCAAATGGATTATGTGACTAGGTAGTAATGGTATCAATAAACTAACTGCCAGAAGATCCTAAAATTTAAGTATGTATGTAGTTTAAATTTTCTATAGTGACAAAGTTTATGCAAGTATAGAGCGTGTTCAAAAATTAGGAAGAAACTTTCTCTAAACTAAAAACACTTACCAAAAACGTAATAAAATAAAGCAAACGTATTGTAAAATTCATTTTGTGCAACTACTGAAAATTTATGTATATTGCCTGTTAAAAGTTTATCACACATTTGTAGAGCATTGTATGTATAATGTACCTAACTGATAAGTTAGTTTGGACATAATTCAGGGAAATAACATTCTTGTGTTTCGATGTATTGCTCCGATTTCCATTTTCCGTAAAAAATATCGTAAGTATTTTTTTTGGCTATGTTTTAGCAACTGATTAAGTGGGCAGTGGCAGTCTGTCAGTGTTGCCAAGGCTTCTAGCAAAAACACGCTACGATATCTTAAAAATGCGCTAGATATCAAGATTTTCTATGATAACCGTTCATAAATAGGCACTAAATGTACAAAGAAGAAGCGCGAAATGTATGAAAACAGTCCAATCACTATCAATATTATAAAATTTATAAAAACTAGATTTAGCGTCCATGGGCGTAGGAAGGGGGAAGGCCGGGTGGGCCGTGGCGTTAATTCACTTATCAGGCGCAAATCGATTGTTGAAGAAATTAATTGAATACAGAAGTAATCATTGTCTTATTGGCTATCAAGCCGTGAAAACCTAATTAAAATTGATAACGTTTGACGCTAGAAATGTAATAGGATTGCCTGCTCATAGGCTCGCGAGTATACATTTCTTTTGGTTATAACGCTAAGCACACCGATTTGTGCTCAGGAATCCCCACGACCTCTGCAATGACAATGAGTGCTCAGCAAAACAGTTAAAGAACTCATTCTTAAAGAATAATGTACTTATTATAAATGCGAAGTTTATGTGGATGTTTACATGTTTGTTACTTCTCGCAAAAACTATTTTTTTTTTTATAACACTTTATTGTACATTAAAGGAGATCGTAAAAATACAGTTTAAAACAATATAGGTACAAGGGCGGCCTTATCGCTGAGAGCGATCTCTTCCAGGCAACCATTTACACATAAACTAATCATAGAATATTAACATTTTAGGCAATGTACAAAATATAATACTAACATAAACAATAGCAACTACTTATATACATATCCAATAACATACACAATACATAACAAATAACTTAATAATACAATAAATAACAATCTATTCCATATCTAGACTCAGACAAAGGACCTCATTTTTGTAAGTCAAGGAGATGTTTCTTCAATCTCCCCCGGAATACACCTGGTGTATCAGAACACCTCACCTCACGGGGCAGAGCATTCCACAGACGCACCGACTGGACAGTAAATGATTTGCCGTAGAACCTCGTAGCATGACTGGGCATCGCCAACATTCGATCACGCGAAGAACGGAGGGATGGACTTAGTACATCTGAGTCATACTGGAAGCGCTCGCTGAGGTATCGTGGCGGAAGCTACCCAAGCTGAGCACGGAACTCCGACACATGATCGAACTTACGAAGGCCGAAAATAAACTTTATTCAAAAAATTTGTAGACGCTCCAACTTATGAAGTTGTTCCTCAGTCAGATACGTAGTCCAGTATCGGTAGTAATAAAGCCTGAACCAGCGCAATCTTGGTTGGTATCGGAAGAAAATTGCGCAACCATCTCATCGCTGATGACGAGGCGAACAGCTTGCGGCTGGTCTCGGCAATGTGTGGCCCCCAGGACAATGTCCTGTCAATTATGATTCCTAGATTTTTAACGGACTCACTAAATGGCACGCGAATACCGTCAAAGCAAACACTGGGCAACGCCCCGTGGTCCACTCTCGCCAACATCCTCGAACTACCGATGATGATTAACTGCGTCTTCAAAGCATTGATTTTAAGTCCATGCGAAGCACTCCAGTCTGCAATGCATTTCAGGTCACTATTTATAGTTTTAATAGCATGAGCCAAATTTTCCGGAGTTGGGTGCGCATAAATTTGTAGGTCGTCAGCATAGAGGTGACAACTGGATCTAATGTTAGCGGTGATGTTGTTTATAAAAAGAGCGAAAAGCAATGGAGAAAGGACACCACCCTGCGTAACACCAGCATCCACTTTACTCCACGTTGAGAGGGAGTCATCCATACGAATCCGCTGACGTCGCCCCACTAAATAACTACCGAACCACTCAACAACATCCTCACAGATGTTAAGCGAGCGCATAATACCCAGGAGACCGTCATGGTCGACAGTGTTGAACGCATTGCTGAAGTCCAAGAGTGCCAGAACCGTAACATGACCACGCTCCATCCCCATCCTGATGTCATCAGTTATTTTCACCAAAGCAGTGACAGTGCTGTGTCCTGGTCGGAAGCCAGACTAGAGAGGATTGAGGAGATTGTATTTAGTGTGATAAGCGGAAAGTTGGTAGTGGATAAGGCGCTCGAGGACTTTGGATAGGAATGATAGAATGGAGATGGGACGGAGATCAGAGAAGGACACAGGAGATGCTTTTTTAGGAATGGGAAACAGTAAGGCCTCCTTCCATAGACTGGGGTAAGACCTAGTACTAACTGATGTATTAAAAATGTGACAAATAACTGGAGCAACAACATAAATAATAGGCACGATCATGCTACGACTTATCTCGTCACTGCCATTAGCGTTAGAAATTATAGCCATGACACTCTTTTCAACGTCCGACGCACCGAACTGTCCAAGAACAAATGGCGGATGATTAGGTGAAGGGAGGGAAGATAAGCCGTGCAATGTGTCAGCCTTGGCAACATTCTGCAAGTTAGAGGAAGAGGAAAAATATCTGTTAAGGTCATTAATATTAATATCTTTAGGCAGGGCATCGCCACGGGGCTTGCCTATGCCCAAAGACCGCAAAAATTTCCACACTTTCGAAGAATCACCATTAGATACAGATGCATGAATATGACGGCGTTGGGCATCTCTGCATAGCTTATTGCACAGATTTCTGCAGCGCTTGTACTTGTCCCTATTCTCATCAGTAGGTCGAAGCTTATACTTAACCTTAGCCGAATCCCTCCTCCGCATAGCCACCCTAACATCATCAGTGAGCCAAGGCGCTGGTTGATGTTTGATCTTAATGACTTTCACAGGGGCGTGCAAATCGTAAAGACCCACCAACAGGGAATTAAAAGATGCTACCTGCTCATCAACAGTGACACCATTCAATACCCCAGACCAATCCAGCAACTGAGCATCCCTCCTCAGAGCATCCAAAACCATTCCCCCAAAACTGCGCTGGTACATGATTCTGGCATTTGCTTTAGGAGGGCGAATTTTGTAGGACAAGTATATAAGGTCATGAAAGGAAAAGGCTTCGGCCGAAAGCTGACCATGTTTAGTAGCATGTGAGGGAGAGGAGACCAACATGACATCTAACAGCGAGGGTACGCAGTTCGGGAAATAATGTGTGGCATTAAGGGGCAAGAACTGCATATTGCAGGCTTTAGCCAGCGACTGAAACGATGAGGACCTGGAATCATTCCTCAACATACAGGTGTTAAAGTCACCCATAATTATAGTAGCTCTCTAGCTTCTGTTACGCTCTATCCATTCTATCTGTCATTACATCTAAATCTATAGCTATAAATGCCTATTACGGTTATGTTTATCCTCATTTAAGTTACGGTATCATTTTCTGGGGCAACTCTGTAAATGTTCAATCAATTTTTGTAGCTCAAAAAAGGTGTTTAAGGAATATATTTAAAATAAGCCAAATGGAAACATTGCGTAACAAATTTAAAGAAAATAATATACTCACTGTAACTGGTATTTATATCCTAGAAATAAGTCTATTTGTGAAGTCAAACCACAACACATTCCTAAAAAATACCAGCAGATTACTCAGACCGAATTATGAACATAATATAGTTATACCCCAAACTAATAATAATTTATTCCTTAAAAGCACATACGTGAGTGGTATTAAAATATTTAATCATTTACCTTATGAAATAAAAAAGTTGGATGGTAACAAATTTAAATTAACACTTAAAGATTGGCTGTTACAGAAGTCGTTCTACAGTCTATCTGAATTCTATAATTATAGAAATACTACCTACATTGTTAATTTCTAAAAATGTTTAGGCTTTGTTTTTAAATTTAGATTATTATTATGTTAAAATTTTTTACCTACTTTTAAAAGTGTTAAAATGACAGCTACTTGTCTGTTTTAGCTTATTTATAATATGTACTATACCTAGAATATTGTACGCCCGAAATGGGCAACACTTAATAAGAAATTATTGTAAGTGTCATACAATTAAAGATTTCTATTCTATTCTATTCTATATGACTATAAGCTGGTGCAAGGTTTTCCAGCAGTGCTTCAAAGGATTTTAAAAAAGGTATATTACGAGAAGGACAATAATAAACCCCAAGAAGCACCTTGCGGTGAGACAGGGTTAACTCAATGAAAATATGCTCACCTGCACTTGTGGGAGGCGGCTGGGCTGAAACACTAATAATAGAATATGGCAGGTGAGCCTTCAAATAAATAGCGACACCACCACCCCCGCCACTAGTGCGATCGTTACGTATAAGAACAAATCCAGGTAAAGAATAAGAGGTATATGGTAAACAAGGCTTAAGCCAGGATTCACTAAATCAGGAAAACTAGTGAAAGAATTTTGATGAAATTTGGCAGCGTATAGCCGATAAATGTGGTTCCCACGAGAACAGCTCTGGGACGTCATATTCGTTAGTAAATTCTAAGTCTTATCTACCTAATTCAGGTGGGTAGAACCCGGCTTCTTCTCTTCTCTGTGCTAGCATTCCTACAATAAGTAGGTGATTTAAAAATGGGGCAAAAGCTACATTTTAATTATTATCATCTAAACCCCTAATTTAAAGGAAATTCTATGTTCTTGTATCACTAGAGGAGAACTGTCACAAATGACAGTAATAATAACGTTCAAAAATAAATTGTGTCCAATTTTATAAATGACAGTAACAATCACGTTTAAAACGTTTTGGTACAAAATGCGCCGCCCGCCAGCGAATTTTTGGGGCCGCCAAAAATTCAAAACCACTTTTTGAGTAAATTCATTTTATTCTTAATCGTTAAGCGTTATTATTTTAATCAGTATGCCATGAATAAGAGTGGGGTTGTGGTGATAATAAGCTAAAAAGTCGATAGCTCGATGTATCTGTAGGTGGCGTGTGGTAACGGTACATCTCTATTTCCATGGTGCGCTCACGATACGATAGGTACGATGAGTCATCCTCCAGTTTCCTGTATTCCAAACACTGGCAAAATGTCGAAAGCTAAGAAAGTAATTGAAGAAGCAAGGGAAATCAACAATCCCGAGATTGATCTCGTGGACAAAGGAATTTCGAACCTCGACCAAGTGCCTGGACTATGTAAGTTTGCTTCCACGAAGTTGCTATGTCCATAAAACTGGTTACAAAAACTTGTTTCGAAACATCTGTTTTATTTTTTTAACTTTCTGTACGTACTGTTGTTATTAAGTGATAAAAGCATATTGTATAATATTACTTTTATTCGTATTCATGTTTATAAGGTGTATGAACAGAAAATGAAAGACTACTTCAATATTATTTCTTTGGTTTGTCTTTAAACCACACCCACATAACCCATGGTATTAATACCTAAACCTACCTAGTTAAAGCTAACAGGAAATATTAACACACAATTAAATGTAATTTTGTTCTAGACATAGACATAGATGTAACTTTATTTGGTCCAATAACACATTCAAATACTTAAAACTAACATAATAGATACATATTAAGAAAGCAGGGCGATGCGTCCTCGGACCAAATTGGACCAGCCTCAGCTTAATGCTATGAATGGCAGCAGCCAAACACAGCGCTGGTTCTGATGTCAATTTGACGATTCATTCTATTTCAGTTACCCTGGCAAATATAACACGTCTGTCTCTGAGCCACAACAAGATCCACAACGTGCCCGCTGCATTAGCAAACTTGTTGAATATAGAGATTCTTAATCTGGCGAACAACCAAATAGAAGAGTTGCCCGTAAGCCTCTCCTCCCTGCCTAAGCTACGGATCTTGAATGTTTCACTGAATAGACTTTATGGCTTGCCGAGAGGATTTGGTGCATTCCCTGTTTTGGAAATTTTGGACTTGACATACAATAATTTAAATGAGAACACCTTGCCTGGCAATTTCTACATGATGGGTTTGTACCTTATATTAAACTTTTATTTAATGAAAGCTATTTAAATTTTTAGTGGGAATAAGTCGAACAACAATACCTTCTCACTTCTACTTCATTAGTGGTTTGTCATACTTCTAACTGTTTCAACAATGTAAAATAATTTTCAGCAGAAAGTCTCCGTGCCTTATATTTGGGCGACAATGACTTTGAGAATTTACCTCCTGAAATTGGAAATTTGAAGAATTTACAAATAGTAAGTAGGAACCTGTGACACCTTTATAAACTTACTTACTTGCGCTGGCTAAGCCCACAGTGAATCCAAAGTGGATCTTGGACTCTGACACCAGAGATCGCCACCTCTTTCTATCCTGCGCCATCTGTCAATCTAGGAATCCTAGTGCATTCCTAGCAGGTTTTCAGAACTTCATCCAGTACACTGTATTTCCTTTATAATCACAATTTTCAATTTATTCCTAAGAACATAATATTTGTTTACAGTTGTCGATGAGAGAAAATGATCTGATAGAAGTCCCTCGCGAGTTGGGACAGCTGACCCGACTACGTGAGTTGCACTTACAAGGGAATCGGCTTGTTGTTCTGCCTCCTGAAATAGGTACGTACATCTAAAGGGCCAGAATTGGCAATCCATTGTAAATATGTAATTTTTGACTCCTAATCCTAACTACTGTTTTGTTCGACATTCTAGGGACCTTGGACTTGGCTAGCAACAAATCGGTGTTGCGGCTAGAAGGCAACTTCTGGGTGCCGCCTATTGAAGACCAGCTTAAGCTGGGACCGTCCCATGTATTGGATTACTTGCGCACGGAGACGTATAGAGTGTAAGTACTTAGTTTTATGCAGAACAACCAGCGTCGCGTAGTGCAAGTGACGAAGAGTGACTGAGTACCAAATATCGATTTTCACTTTGATACGTGAACGCAATTAACGCAGCACGGCCTGGTGCTATGCCATAGTGCATGTTGAAATAGTGTTTAGTCCACAACCACAAATTCCAGTAAATTTCACGTGAACACTTTTAAATCTGATAACTAGCCAGTTTTATCAAAATCCACTCACCACTGAAAGAGTAACAAAATCATTACAAACTTCATAAGCATATAGATATTTCAACTCAGTTGTGCGCGCGGCCCTATGTGTGGGTGAACCTTAATACCTGGTAATAAGGTTGTTGTAGTTGAAATATCTATAGTAGGTTTGACGGGGTCGAGGTGACGTCATTGGTGTTGGCGTATTTTGCTCACCAGTTGGCGCCACTAGCGAATGAAGTCTTGTCATTTGGACAGCCAAAAAACGCAGATTATTGGCGAAAAATTAAACTGTCAACTTAATTTTGACCAACACGTATTTTGACAACAGAACTTCACGTTTCAGGAACGCCACATACTATAATTTTTATACCCCTTAGCAGCGACCAGCAGGTTTCCCATGGATCCCTGGTGCTTACGCAGCACGTGACCGAACCAGCGCAGTCGTGCCTCTCTCCTCCTCGATCACATTAAATCCGCGATGTCTCCGCCGCCAAAGAAGGCTCATGGCTGAATATGTATTCAGTATTCTCGGACCGTCGGTAGCCTAGTGGAAGGCATCCAACACGTATGCGAGAGGTACAGGGTTCGAATCACACTGCCACCATATACCAATGACTCTTTTTTGAGTTTTGTAAATACATCAATTGAATACTAGCCAATGCTCGTACTGTGAGGGAAAACATCGTGATGAAACCTGCACAATTCAGGCGACTGAATATTGTCATGGTAGCAGGGTCAATGAGGTCAGATGGCAGTTGCTCCACTGTAATAATCAGTGCGATCATTGTCAAGGCCGACCCCGAGCCCTCGTGCGTGAGAGCTAAGATGATTTTTTATTCTTTATCGACTGTGTGTTGTCCGCAGGCTGTACAGCCGACACATGTCCGCGAAGCCGCCGCCACCACCGCAGACGCTGGACAAGAGCAAGAAAGCCAGCCGAGCTCGCTCCTAAGCGCACAACACACTAGATGCCAACGAAAGAAACAACCATGTTCAGGGCTTAGGTACACCCACCTGATGCCTGATGGGAAATGGTGATGATGACCTGATGGTCGAAAATGAGCATGCTTGCCTAGAAGACCAAGAGACAATAAATATAATTAGAAAAGCGACGTTATTTATTTACAAATCAATTTATTTTGTGATCGAATCAAATATTATTACTCCGGTCAGATTATCTGTGAACCTCATTGAAGTGAACAATTTGAAACGTGTAGCGCTGTGTGTAGCTGTCAAAGAAATGTAAGAAAGGTCACTTAATTTAGTGCCCGTTGAAACTGTGAAGGCAAAACGATGGTAAAATAATATGGCATGGCTAGGCACACTATTTTATGCATAAGTTACAAAGGCCAGAGAGACTGCCGAAGCCATGGTTGACTTTCAGGGGTCAACTCAGCATTCAACTCAGTACACAGGCTGAAATGACCATGTATTAATTATGTGATGATCTGCATGTTTCGCTTCATTGGGGTAGCATAGTCATTTCTTTCTTTTGGCGGTTTGTGTCTATTGTTTTACAGATTTGTTTATATTAATATATGTGCCATAAAATGACTAACTTAATTGTAGATGTAACTTGTGACGTTCTCGTTCACTGCCGTTCTGGTCTAAGTACCTTGGGACGTTCGTTTGGTAACAATGATTACGTTTTACCTTTTGTAATGGATGTTACCTTGGTAAATGATGATAACAGTATTTTTTTAAGTTCTCTCTAGCAATGTTGAGTGTTTTGATTGTAATTAGTTTAGTATTGTCTAACTTGTGATGTAAGAGAAACAAATTACTTAAATTTTTATCAAATCTATAATTTCTTGTGAAATTTATAGGTACATTGAATCGGAAAAATAACACACGAAAATAAAACCAGTACCATAATCAAATAATCTAAGAGAAATGTTCAAAATAACCCTATTTTCACATGTAAACCAGCAATGAGATAAAATTAAAAAAGCTTTTATACAATAAATGCAAAAATGTGCGAGATATGTATGCCGAACAAAATACATGTAATCCAAGAGTGCTTAAATACATTTGCGGTGCTACGTAATGTACGTGTCTCGTTAAAAATATTTAACATTGTTATATACAAGATGCTATAACTATTTTGAGATAGTAAATTAAATTATTATTATTATTACTAACAAATATTTGTTTAATTTCAACAGTTAACTACTCAGTCCTCGGTACAAAATACACTTAAAAATAATATTGTCATAACATAATGTTATTTATGATTATGACATGGCAGCATCTGTATTTGACGTTCCAGAATATTCCACGTCATACAAAATGTACAACACACAAACGGCCAAAGCGCACTCTATATTTGTATGTGATTATTTTCTATTATTAATAAGGCCTCGTTATCATTAACGCATCATCCACATTAGCGAACAGCGCCATCTACAAAAGACTAGAAAAATATCTATAGTTTTCGAGATCTTTAATTTCAATGAAATCAAACTCAGTGTGATTTAGTTGTCCCATGGGACCCTATTATTATTCCAGGATTAAATGAAGCTTAAGAATAAATGCTGACTGTCCCTGTAAATGCTTGTAACTACTACTTCTGTAACTTACTGTTGGTGTTCTGAATAAAGTAAAATAAAATAATGTCGCGGGCCTCGAGAACGTTCGCGCGCGCCGGGAATTAAAGCGTCGTAATAAGTGTGCGGCAAGCAAGAATGAAGCTTATGTTCTGGGACACAAGGTCTACTGTTACTTAACACACTGCCGTCTAGAATACACCCGGATGTGTTGCCGCGGCTTCGTCGTTTCCAAAAACGATCGGACTAGTTCACTTGAATATTCCAGCCGGCATGGCGCGAGACAGTTCACTTTTGACTACCGCGGAGGTAACTTCGTAACTAATACCGAGTGATAACCTGCGACATTCTACGACTTCGGCGATACCTACGGACTACGAGAGACCTACAATTGTGGAAGATCAGCGCGACGTGGTAACCTTGGAGGAGACTAAACCTTCGGAAGCTGTCATCAGTGTTTCACCCCAAATAACGAACACAACAATAAGTGCTAGGAAATATTTCCTACGATATGGAATTAGTACGCTTCTTCGACTAAACGGTTTGTAGTGAAAAATTACAATATTCAAATGCTTACATGCGTAATGGCCGACGACACTTGACGTCGGCCATTACAATTGTTACGTTCCAACATAGATTTCTAAGTCCGGCTTCAGGACAGGCACTTACAAAACATGGCGTCATTATCAGCCAGTCAATACAAAAACTTCTATATTGACTTTGTCCACAAAACACTACACAGATCACAACACCAACAGGTACCACACTCGAAGGACAGTCTCATAGGTCTTCCTCATCTGAGGAGTCATCTTCGGAGATTTCAAGGTCGTTGGTGGTGGAGTTGGCGACGGGCGTGGGCTTTCTCTTGCGCTCCATAGAGAACGCGTAAGCTTCGTAGTCTATTACTTCATCGTCGCTCAGATGGGAGTTGCCTTCGACGAAACTGGCGAACCTGCAGGAGAATCAATGTGTCAAATTATTACCGACACCGACAGGAAAATATCGGAACACCTCTGACACGAGTACTTTTACTAATATTTCGTAAACTACTGAACTGACTTTAATGAAACAAAGCTACAGTGCCACAAACTTATCAGACCCGGTATTCTTGGTTCCAGTGGCCACAACTGGACCTGGAAAAATGGCAACACTTCATTTTGAAATGTATTTGTACTGATATGTCAATACCAAAAACGTCGAAATGTTCGCAATAATATCCCACTATCCCACATCATTGACCCACCTCTTAGAGTCGTTGACCTTCAGCATAACGCTCCACTGCTTGCAGTCCGGGCTGGCGCAGTACTTGCGGAGGCTGTCGAGGGCTTCCTTGGTCTCGCGCGCGCCCTGCTCGTAGTACTCCTCGTTGGTGAGCAGGCGCGGCTTCGGGGGGAAGCGGCGCAGCCTGGGGGGGGGGGGGGGGGCGATGGAGACAAGGCGCAGAAATCAAAGTAAGTCACTTTAAAGGCGTGTTCCGGGTGTCCTCCCGCGTAGCTTTGTTGACGAGTTGAACCGATATTGTCAATCAATGTTAATATTGTTCATCCGTATTTTAAAAGACAGTAAGAGAGGATGAGGCTTAGGGATGTGCTGCTTTATTACCATTCATACACTTACATCAAATAGGGGCGTTCCTTTGACTGCTTGTAGATTAATATTGGAAACTCGGGCACGGGTAGTGTCCGTTGATTAGTAGACAGCAGTTGCATGCATTATGGTCACGGAACGACATGCGACTGTCGAAATATCGGGCTACTCGTCAATTAAGGTACGCGGTAGGGAACCCGGAACATAGCTTTAAAGTGTGTGATAATAACCGCGATAGTTTAAAACAGTATGTCAAATCAAAATAAGATAATAGAAATGCCATGTGGGGCGTCCAATATCGAGAACCCTCCACCACGCGTGGCCACCTGGGCCGCTACTACGCATGACTGTACTACTACGCAATAACTCTCAGAAAAATCGAGACGCACGCATGGGACTTCTATTGCTTATACTTGCTATACTTTCCCTTTTTCATCTTATTTTGATTTCTGTGGGAAAAGTCTTCGCCTTGCAACTGGTTACGTACAAGGAAAAAATTTACAAACAAGTTGGCAACAGCGTGCTTGCGAGGCCTATAATCAAGGCCTATCGCAGAGTCTGGGAACTGGATGGGTGGTGTTCCGTACTTTGAGGCTAGTCGAACTACAGCACCGCGACGAGCTCGCCACTCATTAGGTATGCGAAGAGGGATTGGCCTAGGTTTACCGAAGAGCCTGATACTGGTTGAAAGGGAGCCGACGGTATATTTTTTATATTAGGAACAGACCCTGAACGCGGTGTTCGATGCAGACCCTTAAGGCCCGATAGTATTGAACTTGTACACGCCTTAAGATATTCCTAAGCATTTAGGCGTGACAAAATCGATGTCATACAGTTAAGAGTGACTTAGCGCGTTTAGTTGTCACGTAAGGTTGCTATTCGTGCATTGATTTTTCCTATTCTACGAATATCTGAAATGAACTCAGAATAGGCGTCGCGTCGTCTAAAAATCTATGCAATCAGGCATTAGACTTCCTTAGTTCCAAGCAGATTCGATCCTTCAATATCAAATTTAACATGCGGAAAAAAGCCTCGGTAAGAATAACAGTCTCAGATCACGTTGGTCATCACTACGAGAAACTGGGTTTTTGTATTTAATTCATTCCGTTAATTAAGCCCGTTACCACTCTCGCAAAAGCAGTGCAGTGCAACAAGTCATACAATAAACCTTTCTTAAAGTATATCTTTAGGCCATCTTATCCGATGGTGCGGTAAGTGAGGAAGCAGATGCTACACCACCGTGGCATGCTTACCTAAACTATGTCTCACACTAATTTTCCATCGATGTAAGCAAATCACTAGTCGCATAGAAAAACGTACTCGTCAAAAAGAACAGGTATGAATTCACACAATGGGACACTAATTTTGCTTCAGCATTGTAAGCAAAATAACTACCTATAACCCAACCGATAGAAAAGTCGGATAACACCCGACCAAGTATACTCAAATATTTTCTAAAATACTGAACCGATTTTAATAAAACAAAGTTAAGAACCATCGCGATTAAACTGCCTCGAAATCGGTCCATCCGTTCAGGAGCTACGATGCCACAGACAGACACCCAGATACACAAAGCCACAGACACACACGTCAAACTTATAATTTTCCTCTTTTTTTCGTCGGGAATCGAAAACGATCAACAAATCACAATTTTTATTTTTATGTCATACAGTAGGCAAACAGGCAAGTGGGCCACCTGCTGGAAAGTGGTCACCACTGCCTATAGGCATTAGCAACACCAAGAGTATCGCCAATGCGTTGCCCACCTCTATAACACGTTGCTCTGGCAGCGAAAGACAAATGCCCCTCCACTGCCAAAGCCACGGGTCCCCAAACCCCCACCCCATGGAGCACTGGAGACCTTATTAACCGGCAGAAACACAACACTATTTAAAAGAGTATTGTTTAGCTGCGGTATTCAGTCGGGCGGCTCCAATTCGAACGGGATACCCCGCAATGCCCTACCTCTCTTAAATTATTTTATTTATTATTTTAATTTTTCTAATAAATTTAATTACATCGACAGAAAATTGGTTCGAGAAGGACATTTTTAGATTCTATTAATTCCAAAGCTCCACCCGCAACAGACTAAACTCACCAGTACCCCTTAATCCGGAGCGCCCAGGCCGCGGGGAAGTACTTGGCGGCGAGCGCGGCCGCGCAGCACGCCGCCGACGCTTCCTGGTACTCGCTGCTGAAGAACACCATCAGGACGCCTGATGCCTGGCGGTAGGATAAGGGTGATTCGTCATCATCATCATCTCAGCCGCGGGATGTCCACTGCTGAATATGGGAGGCATGAGGGGAAGCCTCATGTCTCCCACTAGGACCTCCTCTAGGAGGGCGATTCTCGCCCTTTCGACATTCGAATTCGATATTTTCTTTAGACAAAAACTGTATTAAAACGTCACTGATATTGACCTTGGACAATATACGCCTGTCGAAGATAGTTGACAAGATATGTTTTGGCTGTATTAGACATTTCAATTGCATTATTAATGGAGATATGTGTTTAAAAAATGTGGAATTCGAGATGTCACAGTGCAAGAATAAGGCCCCTGGCCTCCTGTATCCAACGGCTCCCGACGTCCATCACGAGGTCGTCCGCACATCTCGTGGGATTGCCAGTTACGTGGGAGATTTAGTCACATTTGTTGTGGGACAGAAGAAAGTATTACCAGTGTAATAGAAGGACACAGACACCCGCAATAGACGAGAAGTCGTAGGCTACAATTGCATAAACACTGTACTGAGCGCTACATATTTATTTATACTACACATGTCTCTCTACTGTAATTATCGATCTGACAAATCCAAGATGCCAAGCCAAGATGATTATTAGTGACAGTATACAATTGTTTTTTTACTAGCTTTTATTTAACTTGCAATGTCTGTTGTATGTTCGGGGCCAATATTGCAAGCCTAATTTGGCCCACTTTTCGACGTTCATTTGAGAATTGTGATTTGGTGTGGCTTAACAATTCATTAATGTGGTACCATAAAGCTGGTTTGATGATGGAGTTATAAGAACTAATGACCGCAACAAGATAAATAAATCATGTTTGGGCTCTTTAGAATGGTATTGATGAGTATTACACTCTTCTGATATTCAATCAAAATCTGCGCGATAAAAGCTTGCTATGAACCTTTTTTTTAATTTAAGAACTTATTATGTCATACATTCGACAGGCAAACAGACAAGACAAAAAAAGGCACATCATACCTGCAGTATCCACATGACAATATTCTTGCTCCGCTCGTTCCTCGGCGGGCCTATCCTGTAGCAGACCAGGAAGCTGGCGAAACTGGCCACCAGCGTGTACCAGAACGCGTACGTCTGGTACGACGCGATGATGCCGCGGACGTTCTCCCAGACCTGCTGGAATATGTACACGCCGACCGTCCACCCGCCTATCAGGAGGCCGTAGGTTAGGGTTTTCTGAAAAATAATATGCTGAATTGGCTATTTGATTGGAAATTCTTTGTCGTTTGTTCTTTAATCTTTCCTTTGGAGTAGGTGGTCAAAAGGTAGACGGTTAGTTGGTAAACAGTGAGCAAAAACAATTTTATTAGCTTTAAAAATAAGCATGATTTTGAAACTGGTAATTAGAGAGACGGTTATACATATAACAACGTTACGTTACGTCTCTGTATAGCCATTTATTCACGTAAATTTTGCTTTGCGAGAAAGAGAAGATCATAAATTATTGTTTTAAAACAAATTTTTATATCATTTTCAATACCATACCCGACTCACATTCTAAGTTAGTATTGTACGTACCCTGGGCAGCAGTTTGCTGACATAATACACCAGCACCATGAACGAGGCGGTGACCCCGACAAGCATCCCGCAGAGGTAGAAGAACACCGGGTTCCCGCTGAGGGCGCGCGACATGAAGATTGTGACCAGCCCCACAACGGTTAGCAGCACACGCCATATGTCCACTCCTGGGAAGAAGGATTGTGTGCAATTACATCTGTACTTCCTTAAAAATTATTTATCCTTGCCAAATACCACCAAAACCATCCTATCGAACTAGGTTGTGGAATCGGTGCGTCGAAGGAGCGTCGGCAGCCTAACGATAAGGGCTCCGAGTCGTAAGCGAGATGTACCGAGTTTGATACCCAGTGCCGCAGACATTCGTTGTAAATTAACTGATGCTCTTATGGTGAGGGAAAACATCATGATAGAACCTGTATATTCAGTGGACTGAATATGTATCCATGAGCCAATCTGGTCAAGTACCCCTGTTAACAGAGGTCAGATGGCTCTCGCTCCACTGTAATTACCTGATCTGCCAAATCTTGGATCACACAACCGAGACATTAACGCCAGGACCCCAGCAATATGTGTCCAGGGACAGCTAGAGGTGCTATTTGGCCACTGGTGGTCAGTTGGGAAAATGGAGAGCCAACTCAGTACTAGTGGTCATTTGGATATTCTTTCCTAAGGGGATAATTAAAATTGTTTAACTTCCATTCAAATTCATAGGTCAGTGGGCTAAGCCAAATGTTGTTTTTGTAGTATTTCAAATTGAAAGCCTTAACATAAAACAAATAAGACACAATGTGGTATTCTGGCATGCATTTATGCATTAATAGTTGAAGTTAAGTTATACCTTTGCTGCTGCACAAAATATATGTACACACCAAAATCCTCACACTAGGAAAATGGTAAGAAAATTACTCATGGATCATAAAACATCACCACAGCCCATAACAGTGCACTGCAGTACTTAGGGCCTCTCCCACGAAAGGGGAGGTTATTGCCACGCTTGGCAGGCGGGTTGGAGATCGCAGTATTATAAGTATAACAATGGAAAACACTGCTGCCCATTTTCCAGCCTATGGAGACGGAGATCTTTGTCTCATAAACATTAGTGGCCTTGTACGACACCCACGAGTGTAAGGCGTTGGTGCTATTCTACTCTGCCTCATGAATCATACTTACTTATAATTTGTAACTCAACACTATGTTTCTGTTTAGTGCTAAGTATCATGCATGTTGGTGAAAACAGACTGACAGACAATGATCTTTGTGGTTTCCTCTGGAATGGATTGACCACACTCCATCCATAGCTATCCTCAGTGTACTCTTTGAATACTGCTTCTGGACAATCACTAGTGTACATATTGTACTCATCATTTTTAATTTTTATGTGGAACTGAAATAAAAAGGAACATAAAATTAAAAAGTTGCCTATTCTCACAGTAACACTATTATCTAAATATCTACACATAATGCTAACAATATTAATCTACAAAACAGTTGGACATGGAGACCACAATTTTATGTAAGTCTTGGGAGCCCACTTGCATCCTGTGACAGTACCAATATTATTTGAGGACCCGGCGAACACAACAAAATAAATTTTACCGGAGAAGTAAATAAGTAAAGTGGTTTCATTAAAAAATTGCATAATTTCGTAGGAATTACAATGGAAACCACAAACAATTTTAGGCCGTTTTGATTGGAAATGAAGTGAGGTTCGTATTCAGCAGGCTTCAACCTCTGGATTTCAAAAAAGGTATTTTGACCAGAAGCGTAAGTATACCATTCACCAGCTCTTCATTTATTTAACCTTCATGGAAATTACAATGATATAGCCAAATGTGGAATGACATATAACATATATCATCAAAATTTAATCATCATCATCATCACAGCCCGTAACAGTCCACTGCAGGACTTAGGGCCTCTCCCACGAAAGGGGAGGTTATTGCCATAATCTCCACGCTTGGCAGGCGACTTGGAGATCACAGTGTTTAAATATAACAATGGAAAATGCTGCTGCCCATTTTCCAGACTATGGAGACTCTTGATCTTTTGCCTCGAAAACATTAGTCACCTTGTACAACACCCATGAGTGTAAGGGGTTGGTGCTATTTTACTCTGCCGGACACCACACGGCTCAAAATTTAATGTTAATATTTAAATGATAGGGGTCACATCCACAATTCCTTTCATTCATCTTTTACTCTTGCCAATTTCGACACCAGCTTCCTTTACAAAGTACAAACAACAAACAAAGGCTTGAATATATTAAGTAAGTCACTAATCTTAAATGAATTTATCTATTCAATGCCCAGAGCGGTGTAACTTGTTCGCAAAATGCAAAAATAACGGTACAGTGCCATAAACTTATCTGACCCGGTAGCCAAAACTGGAATATTGAAAAAATGGCAGCGCTTCATTTTGAAATGTATTTGAGCTGACATGTCAATGCCAAAAACAGCACTACCCATCACCAGGTTGGATAAGTTTATGGCTATGTACTGAGAACTATAAGAATAAGATATTAAAAACATTTTCTTCATAGCTAACTAGATCAACTTACCTTTACCGACTGCCACAAAGAAAGTATACTTTTAGATGTACCAGGATAGCAGTAAATATCAACAGATTTCTTTGCTAAACTTGATGTGATATCTCTTTCAATAACTGTAGGACCACTCAGCCAATGCACTAAAAGAATACAACCATACTCTTATTTTAGTATGGACTAATGATAATAATTTAGACATTAATATTGACAAATCAAATTTCATAAATTTTAATAAATGCAATGAATTGAATAATGTTGACATCAATGGTACAATTTTAAGAAAAACTCAAGTTGTGACGTTTTTGGGAATAGCAGTTGACGAATTACTAAATTGGAAGCATCACGTAAACAGTGTTTGTAATAGATTAAATAGTTTTTCTTATGCGCTGCACAAGTTAGTATTATCAGCATCAAAAAATGCAGCCGTTACAGCTTATTATGGTTATGTGGAATCTGTGCTCCGGTATGGATTGTTGATTTGGGGAAACAGCACAGATATAAATAAGGCATTTATTGTCCAAAAAAAATGTATACGAGCTATCTGTAGAGTGCCTCCGTATGAACCATGTCGTCCTCTATTTAGATCTCTAAACGTACTAACACTTCCATGCTTGTATATATTTGAGGTCGCAAAGTTTGTTAGAGGTCACCGCAGCTTATTTAAAGTTGCAAAAGATATATTTTTGAGAAATTCGCGAAACCCATTTCGCCTTGTACACGAAGTTACACCAAATTCTACTTTATATTTGAAGCAATGTTATTCGATGGCTATATCAATATTTAATAAAATTCCACTGGCAATTAAAGAACAGCCTATAAACAAATTTAAAAAGTACTTGTATAAATGGCTATTGGAGCACTCCTTTTATTCTGTCAAGGATTTTTTAGAGTTAAAGGTAGCCTAAGGTGCATGTTCATTTATGCTGAACAAGTTTGCATGCCTGTTAATACTGGCTGAACATGTGAGAGCCACTGTGTGATGATTATCTTAAGACCTATCATTGTAACCATGTTTTAAGCAAATAAATAATATTCTATTCTAATATTCTATTCTAAGAAAGTAGATGACATGCATGGTCATTACGTTAAAAATCTATTATATCGAAATATTCTTAAAAGTTAACTTACACAATAACATTAAAATTGCGAATGTATATTGTATTACTTACCGTCGTAAGCCGAACTCGCTTCAGATATTATTGCAAATATAAACAATAACAAAAATGTTTGAGTGTATCCCATTTTAAATCACGACTAGGTTACAGTTTGAAAGCTATCGAGATTTCCTAGGATTTATTTACTTGCTCATTACGTTACGTTCTAATGTAACAAAATAAAGTGAGGAATAAATGATGATAAAAGAAACCAAACAATGCAAACATAACCTATTCAACTTAGTACGAACGAGCCAAAGCAGTTGACACAACTAGTGCTACACTGCTGACTGACGAACTATATCGATACCGTATCGATAATAATTGAAACAGTCGCCTTAAGCACAGATAAAATAATATTGTTACTACTAATGAGGAGTTTTCCAATAGATATCTAAAGCATTCCTAACCACTCACTAGATGGCGCCCCGACAATTTTGGTAATTGATAATCGCTTGAAATAGGTTCTTAGCAAACAGGATATAAACACTGGGTACGTTGTATTGGATAATATTGTATTTGTCAATAGTTTTCAACCATTTTAGAGGTTGTAATAATAATGGAACATAGTGCTAACTTCTATAAATATTTCTTTTTACACTTCGTTCAACCTTTAACAGTTATGTTTATATTATTAAACATTTTAATTTTAAGTTTAGTATTAGTTGGCTGCATGAAATCACTGCCACCATCATACAGATTATAAAAAGATTACCAAAATTGTAGGAGCGCCATCTATTGATGCTTTTTGAAACCAACTATCTATACCTACTGGAAAACTCCTCATTACCTTTTGCTCGCGACTTTGTCCGCGTGGAAATAGCTGTTTTATGAGTTGTGCTTTTGCCTGCCATACAATTTTAAATGACTTCTATATTGTATGAATAGTAGTACTACGGGAAGGTCAAGCCGTATCTCTGGTTCTACCTAAACGAATTAGATGATACATGACTTAGATTGTACCCTGGACTTCAAGCAACCAAATTATCAAAACCGAATCAAATTCCGTTCAGTAGTTTTAGCGTGATGCGTGAACATGCAGACAGACAAAATTGCAAAAAAAATATTATTTTGTCATATAATGTCCCGATCCTATCTCGACAATTTTTTCTAAAATCTTTTTCTTTAATGAACAGACACGGCTTTTTGTAGTTTTATAATTGTATCTATAATAAGACCACGCTAAGTCTGAATCGCATATTATAAATCTCTGTATGGCAACTTATGCCAAGTTTTTTATTGGTCATAGAACGTCATTAATAAAAGTCATAACAAACAAATTGATTTCTGTAGGACTATTTATTTTCATAGATTGAGAAAAATATTATTAAATAATGGGCAAAACTATTATTAAAGAAGTGCGGAAGATAATTTTCACCATAATTAATAATTTAGACAAAAGTTCAAGCTAATCGTGACCAAATAATGTTGTGAATGTTTACAAGAAGGACTGACAAGGACAGATTATTCCCAGATAATTGCCATATCCGCACTTTATAATTTATACTACTGTCAGTTGATTCGGACTTATAGTAGTCCTATTATAAACTTAAAGATACAGGTGCCCAATCCCCTAAACAAAATGTTACCATCGAAGTCACGCCACCGAGCACGCGAGTTTTGTGACATGACTGCGGGGCCCGAGAGGTACCGACTGAGTATATTTTGTTCAACAGTTTCCATAATAGCGGAATGTTAGTTTATTTTTACGCAACCTTCTTTACCTTTTTTGTCGCTCGGTAAATATAGTTACAATCATTTTAACAGGGAGAGCATTGCAAGTCTAGCTGAAGCCACTGATTGCCACTACATGGCGCAAAACTTTGGAGGCAGATAAAACTCAAAGTTACCGCAAGGAGCATAAAATGTGTCATAAAAGATTTCTCTCTTTGCATACAATCCGGAAAAGACATGTCGGGCCACATACATAGTAGGGTTCCGTAGTAGCCTGTTATAATATGTGTGCTTTTTGATGCTGCTAACACTTTACAAAATTATAATGTACCTAGTTTTTTTGCTTGTGTTTCATGTTTCTAACAAAAAAAGCACTTAAAAAACAAAGCTTTAGTTTAGCTATAGTTTTGAAGTTTTCGTAAAATGAATCTCTTAAATAACTGCTCGACGAACACGCTTGTGAAGGTGCTACGTAACGAATAAGTACAATTCATAACTTCCACTTCTAAATTGTAGGTACACTAAAATAGTAATAGTGTTAGAAATAAAAAACATAGAATTCTATCATACAAACCAAATATGAAAAGAAGCTTTAAAGTAATTTTAAAAAATATGCACCCATCAACTGATCCAGAAAGAAGAAAGAAAAGAAACCTTAGCTTAAATTGGTAGCTTAAATGTCTGACACCATAAGTTTAGCCTCCTGACCGTATCAGTTGGAAAACTCACCTCCAAAACACAAGTTTAAAGAGGATGACTATTCTGCCTTCTATTAAAGTCTGGGGCAAAGGTTCATAGCAGGCGGAAACTATAATGCGAAGCACACATTCGGGGCCTGTTGTCAAATTTAACTCGATACTATCGTTAGATTATTTCATTGTCAATACTCGATAGAAGAAAGAATTCGCTTCGCCCAAAACACCTTTCGATAGTTCGCTTCACTAATTAATGCACACCCCAACTTTTTTTGGAAAGAGCGGCACAGTTTAATACACCTAGCCATATCTCAACATAATCACTGACCTCAAACAATACAACTTGTATTATTTGAGGTTAGCGAACATAATACAGTATGACTTCATGAATTTTGCCAGGAGTTTGTTCCCTACGTAATTTGCCGGTCTACGCAAGACGTGGGAAGGCCGGCCCAAGAAGCGACATCTTACTTACTTTGAAATATTTATATAGAGGGGATGTAGGTAAATAGAGATAAACCCCGAGAGTTTGTTTCAATAAACGAATCCAGTGGGATCCTTCGACCTACTTATTTCTACAGTAACTGTAGAAATAAAACTCACAAATCTAATCTTATTTTTATTTGGTAAAGCGAAATCCATTATTACAATACTCATTGTACACAGTATAATAGCAATAAGACACTTATCTGGCCCTCTGTTGTACTTTACTATAAAAATCTTATATTAGCAATAAATAATAAAATAAAAATATAGCTGCTATTTTACAACAAAAAGAAATACAACAGGAATGTTTCACTTCGAAATACTGTTGATTACATAACAATACCACAAATTACAATATACTGCAGGGAATCAATACAAATACATATTTTTTTCCTTTTCCAAAGAAAAATTGGAAACAGTCTTTGTAAATAAGGGAATGTAAAAATTCGTAATTTTTGTATAAAATACAGCCTTACCCGTGAAATTTTAAAAATCCTATGTTGATAAATAAACAATATTAATTCATGATTTTTCGATTCTAAAATTGTTAATTCATTTGTCTAAAATATTGTACCTAATCGTATATTAAAATTGTTTTGTTTAAATTATTGTATAAGTATAATTAATATTGTAAATTCATCACCGATTAAACTGGAATGCAAAGACACATGCAAAATCAAGAAACACTTATAAAACAATCACAGTTGAATTATTTTCCACAAAAAAATAAGTAAGCACTTTAAACCAAAAAAAATTCATAAAAATTATATAAATTAATCACTTAAAACATAGCTACTTACAAGTTGTCCTTAATAATTTATTATGTAGGTAAAATTTGATTTTCCACAAAAAAATAAGTAAGTACTTAAACCAAAAAAAAAACATAAAAATTATATAAATTAATCACTTAAAACATAGCTACTTATAAGTTGTCCTTAATAATTTATTATGTAGGTAAAATTTGATTTTCTAAATCTATAATGTGTACTTTCACATTTGAAGTCATCAAATGCATCTTTCATCAAAACCTGGCCGAAAAGATTGATATGACACTTGAGACCTTTTTAACATCCGTTAAGTTAAGCTATAAGTCGGGAAGAAAGGATGCTGAGACCTGCAATTACATAATAGAAGTAGAGCTCGTCTAGTCTAAGATGACGCGCCCCACTACTTAGTTAGTTGATTTCGATGTGTGAGTGCAAATATTAATAAAGACACTTCATCTGTGTGGGAGCCAATGAACGGCGCGTACTCCGACGTTTGAATCTTACCGGCAACTGAATGACCAATTACAACGGCATTTGTATATGTATTGCGTCCATATTTTAAACTTGCTTGTGTTCGTTAATGCGATAGTGGGGAGCGTCATTTTAAATTAGACGAGCTCTACCTGCTCTTATACGTAAGGCGCTTATAACTCAAGATAGAGTATTCGTGAACTGGTCTTCCTGCCCTGTCAGAGACTTCACTCTTGTCACCAGGTGCTATAAGTGTCAGCAGTATGGGCACGCAGCTAAGACTTGTCGTCAGACGGACATCACGTGCGGCCATTGCGGTGATCTAGGTCACTCACAAAACGAGTGCACAAAGAAGGCGGAGCCTCCAAAATGCGCAACGTGCTCGCGCTTCAAAAAGCCGAGCAACCATAATACGGGTGCCACTGAGTGCCCCGCTAAGCTAATGGCCGAGAAGAGATATATAAATACAATAGATTATGAGGGCGCCAAAAAATGATAAACATTGATAGATATTAGTTTGAACGTTAATTTGTTATTTTTAATTTACATTATGTTATAGGTAGATCGTTCCTATATTTGTTACTAACCCCGCAATAACCGCGCGCTGTCCCACTAACCTTAAATCATAAGATACCTAAAGTGCAAACATGCACATGAATCTTTTAGCTGACGCGAATAACTTTTATAATAAAAAAAATATTACCTACTTTTAGTTTCGAAGTTAATTTATGATATAATATATGTGTACTTCGTCATATTTTGCTAGTGATTATTTTAATATGTATAGAAATCCATTCTTTGTTAATTTAAGATCTGTAATTTCTCGCCTGAAACACAGGGAAAATCATATTATCCTAGCTCAGGCAAAAAATATGTTTTATTTTTACTTTTTACGTGTTTTTTACATCTAAAGATTGAAATGTATTTCACAAGATATAATAAACTTTTTATTTATTTATTTATTTACTTTAAAATTAATATAATTTATATAGGTATGTAACCAGAAACTCCTCACTCTTGCTTAACTTCCGTAGAAGAGTAAAAGCTGTGGAAAGTTCTGGTGACTACGGTTTGTAGTTATCTATTGATATTGCACTAATTACACCTAGGAACCTTCAAAGGCACAATGTAAAGCACTAGGTGACATGTATCATTATAAATTTTATGAAGTATCTTCCATCTTGAATTTTCTAAATTTCTATAGGACTGTGGGTGTCCAGTCCACCTGAAATCATAAATATACAAGTTAGAGGTGAGGTTAGAAATAAATTAAGAGTATAATAGTTGAAAGAATTCATTTTGTTTAGTGTGCAACAAATTCCTAACCTAAACGACAGATAGCCAACAACCCGAGGCAAAGTCTACTAAAATCATCTTGGCGTCAATAGGATCTCTATTGTGTTCTCGCGCGATTTTGCAGTCAGAGTAAGTAATTACAGTAGAGCGCAATCGTGACACTGATAACAAGGGAACTGTTTTGGTTACACATTCAGTCGCATGAATGTGCATGCTCCTCACGATGTTTTTCCTTGCCGTAATATGCGATTTACATTGCTCAAGTGTTTAGCGAAGTTGACAAGTATAGTGAGTAAGTACCCCCGATAAGTACTACACGCTACGTTGTATTTCAGCAGCGTGTGTTAACTTGTGTCATCGTGTGTCAGGTTATAATAGTGTGTGTCAGAGTGTGTCACCGCGTGTTAGCTTGTGTTATTGTGCGTCATCGTACATCAGCATTACCAGCGCGTGTCAGGGTGTGTTATGGTGCTTATACTCCCCACTCTGTAATATCCAGTGGTCTAGTTGGCGCCCTTCAACTGGTAGGGCGAGCCGCCGTGTCTCGCCCACTCACGCTTGAACTTGCTTACGAGTCAGACCCTACACGCTACGTTGTATTTCAGTCTCAACAGCGTGCGTTGACTTGTGTCCACAAGTGTCAGGTTATATTAGTATGTGTCAGCGTGTGTCACCGCATGTTAGTTTTGTGTCACCGTGTGTCAGGTTATATTAGTGTGTGGCCCCATGATAGCTTTGTGTCACTGTGTGTCATATTATATTAGTGTATCAGCATGTGTCACCGTGTGTCAGGTTATACTAGTGTATGTCACCGTGTGTCATGTTGTATTAGTGTGTCACCGTGTATTAGCTTGTGGTTTTGTACCTAATACCACTCACCTGTGGCCTATTTGCCGTCCTTCCACTGGTAGGGCGCGCCGCCGTGCTTAGCCCACTCGCGCTCGAACTCGTGCTCGAGGATCTCGGCGCCGCGCTTGCGAATCAGACCGGTCTCCTCGAGGCTCAGCTCGCACATCTGTATGTCGTCCACGCCTGGGGAGATGGAATAGCGAATTTTTCTAAACTCAGAGATGAAATTCAAGATCATAAGTGTAAATGAATTTCCACTATAAAATTGAATTTTTAGACAAAGTCTATAGACTAATGACGAAAGGAAGTTCTATGGTTCAATTTAATAGCCTCATTTCAGTTAAGCTATAGCGGCTTTATATAAAAAAACTAGTGGACCCGGCGCAACTTCGTTCGCGTAGCGTTCTAACCCTACACCACCCTACCCCTTGTTCTACCCTATCCTACACCTACCCTTCACCTACCCTACAACTACCTACCCTACACCTACCCTACACCTACCCTACACCTACCCTACACCTACCCTACACCTAACTTACACCTACCCTACACCTACCCTACACCTATCTTACACCTATCCTACAACTAATTACCCTACACCTACCTTACACCTATCCAACACCTAGGAAAAGAAGAAAAAAAAATAGGATAAAAAGCCGTTCTTGAGTTATAAAAAGTCTGTAACGAAGCGTTACAAGCCCGGACCGCCGCCGCCGCCGAGTCATCGAGCAGCGGTCACCGCACGGCTACACCGCCCCTCCCACGCCCAGCAACGAGGCCGCGTCACCGGTGCGCGATCCTGCATCGCGCTTACGGGACGGACCGACGAAACAACAGCACCCCCCGGGACGACCAACTCTGCATCGCGCTAACGACCCGCACCCGACGTCCGCGTTAGCCTCGCGTTAGCCCTCAATCCGCGTCCGTTAAATTTCCGAACAGTAAACACGTCCGGGAAGATTACTCTTATGGTCCGCGACTTATAATACGGGAGAAACTTTCCACTCTGTCGTGATCTTCCTAGTGGGGAATAGACTTCGGGTTTGTCGGGAACCGCCGAGGTCCGTATTAGCTAGGGAGATATATGTAACGGCGAACCAGGGTAACACCCGCGTTGAACCGCTGAGCTAGTAGTCTAAGAGCCCATGAGGGCCAGACCTTCCTATTGTCCGTAAGTATGAAAGTTTTTCCATGTGTGTCCCCAACACAGGTAAGAATGATCCCCACCCATGAAACCTGGATCGTGGTTCCTTTGGCAGGTAACAGGTAACAAAGGTGTATAAAATCTTATCTCCAATTTCTTAAGTTAGCAAGCTCAATTTTTTTGTATTTTATTCGTAACAGCATTAATACTCACGATGCTCATTGCCAGACACATAGTATGGTTACAACCCTCCGCCGGACACCCCTAAACTATAATTCTCTGTAATTATACTTACCTTATATTAGGAAAGCTGAATTTTATAAATGTTATTCAGAGAATTATTAAACTGAGTTTTCTCAGTAGCCAGACAGTTTTTTGGGTTCTATAATCCTGCCAGACGCATAAAAAGTGTCTCATATGCAACAACTGGTGCGAGTGAGACAGAGCGCTCAGTTCATTGCAATGTTATGCTAAACATATACTATCGTTTATTCCAAATTGTTTAGTGATTTTTTTTATAATTCATCAAGAAATTTAATAAAATAAAATTATTACAGTCAGAATAATAAATTTTTTAATCTATAATCAGTAAAAATTTTCTAATATTCACATTTAATCAGTAAATTTTTTCTAATATTCACATTTTTAAACTCGTGATATCTCTCGAATGGAATGTCTGAATTGCATAATTCAAAAAGTTATATAAAGGTATTGAAGCAGTCGTGAATATGAAGTAATTGATTTTGATAAGGATTAATAGCAAAGTACCAATAAATAGCGTTTTTTAGCGGCGGCATTTCAATTAAATTTTGAAAATAAAAGAACACATGCATACATGTGACATAACTATAATAGTTAGACATATACTGTCGTGACACTTTTTATAGATAATGATGTGTTCTGCAAAGTCGTAGTACATTATTTTGTTCTATCATCAATAGTTTTCGCAGCACACGCGATGTAAGGAATTTTTGGGTATTTTTTTACACCTTGGGTTACATTATTGGAGTTTTATTAATAAACCGTAATTTTTTAGAAAATTACACTCCCGCTCCGGCCATGTACTAATGACTGTTTTTTGAGTTATGTACATTAGTTGAATACTAACCGATGCTCTTACGGTGAGGGAAAACATCGTGATGAAACCTGCACATTCAGGCGACTGGATGTGTAACCATGATCCAATCTGGTCAGTTTCCCTTGTTAGCAGGGTCATGGAGGTCAGACGGCAGTCGCTCCACTGTAATTACCTGACCTGCCAAATCCTGGAACATGGTCAAGGCGGACCCCGGGCCCTCGTGCGCGAGAGCACAACCGAGACATTAACGCCAAGATGGTCACCCGGGGATAGTGTAGCTTCCCAACGGTAAAAGAATTTTTGAAATAGGACCAGTAGTTTCGAAGCCTATTCAATAAAAACAAACAAACAAACAAACAAACAAAAAATCAAACATTTCCTTTTTATAATATTAGTATAGACGACAGCTGATGCGCAGTAAAAGATCGCACCGAACCGAGCGCTCTGTCTCACTCGCACCAGTTGTTGTATATGAGCCCCACTTTCGCAACTATTACACTTTTAATGCGTCTGGCAGGATTATAGAACCCAAAAAACTGTCTGGCTACTGAGAAAACTCAGTTTAATAATTCTCTGAATAACATTTATAAAATTCAGCTTTCCTAATATAAGGTAAGTATAATTACAGAGAATTATAGTTTAGGGGTGTCCGGCGGAGGGTTGTAACCATACTATGTGTCTGGCAATGAGCATCGTGAGTATTAATGCTGTTACGAATAAAATACAAAAAAATTAAGCTTGCTAACTTAAGAAATTGGAGATAAGATTTTATACACCTTTGTTACCTGTTACCTGCCAAAGGAACCACGATCCAGGTTTCATGGGTGGGGATCATTCTTACCTGTGTTGGGGACACACATGGAAAAACTTTCATACTTACGGACAATAGGAAGGTCTGGCCCTCATGGGCTCTTGCTCTATAGGGCGTATAGACTAAGCATTAGTTAACTAAGAAATCCAATGTAACAGTAGTTAGTTGAACTAGTTTAGGTTGTCTACTATATGTAAGGGAAATAATAAACTTAAGGTGTGAATCAAGACCATCGCTTGTTTCACTAAGTAAGACCCTTCATCCCAAAGATAGCAACCCGTCTGGGGTTTAAACAGACCCGTGGCGACAGTGGTCAGCTCCCTCTGAGCCGCCACCCCGTCACAAGTCTAACACAATTTGTGTAACTAACACGACTTTCTTTTATATATATATATATATAAATCATATTCTTGGCGATAATGTCCCGGGCCCGGGGTTCGCCTTGGCCATAATCCAGGATTTGGCAGATCAGATAATTACAATATTAATAGTGCCAATGATTGTACTATAAGTGCCAATATAGAAATATTCTGTATAATTTTAATAAAGCGTTTCTTTTTATTGATAAATTAAGAGTTAATTGATCTGAGAGTGAAAATCGTTGTACATATTACCCTAAGGCTGCGATTACACCTTTGCTTTATCTAGCAACCTAAGTCATCAGAGAGCAGATCAAAATGGGATGTATTTATTACTCATAGAGTCACGTTGCGCGAACCAACGTCACCGATATAGCTCTAAGGATCGCCAGACTAAAGGCCATAGCTCGTAGAATAGATGGCTGATGGAGCAGTAAAGTTCTCGAATGGCGACCACGTACCGGAAGACGCAGCGTGGGGAGGCCTCCCACAAGGTGGACCGACGACCTGGTAAACATCGCAGCTACCAGCTGGATGCGGGAGGCACAGGGCCGGCCGCCGTGGAAATCTCTGGGGGAGGCCTATGCCCAGCAGTGGGCGTCTTTCGGCTGATATGATGATGATGATGATGTGACTTACATCTTAAGGTCTATATCTGCAACACTCACCAGCCTGCAAAAGCACGGACGTCTTATCAGGATGTAGCTCCATCTGTCTAGCGACGTACTCTCCGTCGAAGTGCGCGAACCACCAGCCGCGGCGGTCGGTGAACGGCCGAACGAACGGGATATGGAAGTAGCGGTGGCGAGCGCCCAGGATCTCGCCTCGGGCTAGGAGGCGGGGGGTCTTGGCTGTAGGGGGGGATCAATACGATACTTTATTGGGACGGTGGTACATGCCAATTGATGATAGGAAGTATTTATTAAGAATAAATATATAAATTATCATTCTTTTCAATGTAACTAAATTTATCATAATAAAATAATTATAATTCATTACAATAGAAAACACAGTAGAGCTATGGCCACACTACACATCTAGCGGGTAGCGGGTAGCGAAGCCATCAAGTATGCGGCCGGCTGCGAACATTCTCTAATATTCGTTTTACTTCAATACATCCTAAACGATTAGCTAGGCTCTAGGCGGTCGAGACGTTACAATATAAGCTTACAAGCTTACTAGCAACTCGCCCCGACTTCACACCCGGATTTTATATAGCATATGATCGTTGAGCTATTGATCCGCTACTGTTTTTGTTGTCTAGGAACAAGAACTGTTTTTATTGTCTAGGAACGCGCGGTCTCAGATGGTCCGCCTGATGGAAAGTGGCCACCGTCGTCCAAGACATTAGCTAACCAAAATATCAAAGAATAGTGCCACAAACTTATCTGACCCAATACCGATGTCGCTGTTGTTGACATTTCAAAATGGTGCCACGTAACCTTTCGGTAAGGTCGGTGCCAGGTTCAGTTGATAAAGAAAACGAAAGATTCAGGGTAATGGGTATGGGTATGGGATTATTTCAGTCCAGAAAGCTAGCTACTACAAATTAATTTATAAAAATACTCAAGTAATGCACAAAAGTTCTAAAAAGAGTCCTCTCCACATAACCTTAGTCCAGGCAGGATTACTGAATTCACTTGGATAACGTTAAAGCATGCCGAAAAGTACTGATTGCAAACTGACGAAGCGACTATGTCATCTTGAGAATTTTAAAGAGGAATGATTGATGCAACTATGTGCATATTTTAGTTTGAGACTTCAGAGATAAAATATGATGCAACCCTTGTGCATTTATTAATTTGAGATCGATCACTTTTATTAATTTTGGCGAAATGAGTAACATCTGGGTTACAATATAGATCCACCTTCTAGTTTGAAGGCTGGGAAAACTCTGGCAAATCCCTCCGCTGCATTCTCCATTGAAGGCTCAGGTCTTCACTTAAACACGGTCGAGAACGATTTGGCACAAAAGAAGATAAAGTCTTGATAACCAGTAGTCATAGTCAACCAGCTAGTTCCCGAAATGGACGATATTAGTTTTCGGACGGTCTCGTGTTTAACGGCCCAGGATATAATTCATGCAGACATGATGAGGAATTGTGTCCAGCAGTTATCTTGAATAAGAGGAGCACAAAAAATATTAAAATATCCTTTGATTATAAAAAGTTTTCCCATGACAACATATGACGTGACCGGAATAAAAAAAACAAGTGTTACGTTGATTCCTAAAATGCGTGTTTTTATGTAAAAATAACTATAGAAATCAAGAAATACAATCCCCTTTTGAACGGAAAAAAGTTCAACGTGGCATTGGGGCCCGTCTGGATCCATATTAAAAAGAAAACAAGAAGTTACGAAGGTAAGAATCCAGACACACACTGTTTTTATACAGAAACCATAATTACTTTTACCAATTGGATATATAGAAAACGAGAAATCATTACCCGAAATTCTATTTGAATCAAAACATTATTAGAACGTAGTTATAGACTAGACTACGTTAGTCTGATTTTACAGAATTAACTTATTTTCCAGGGAAGAATGATGAGCAATCAGAGCCTGAAGGTTCAAATCCAAAGATACCCATAAAAATGATAAAAAACGTATAAAAATTGAAAATAAAAGAGTCAACATGCTGAACAAACGTTTAAACAGGAGTCCTCATAACCGTAAGTAGTAACATAAGTCAAAGAAAAACCCTACAATGGCAACACTTGTTTCAGTTTTAGCCGCCTAGCAGCGGGTCAGATTTTTTATACTACCCAGTGACAAACAAGATCAACATTTATAATAAATAGGTCACAGGCACCAAAAAGGTAGAACCGCAGGTGCGTTATCACTGAGTGAATTAAAACGAAATGCCTCATGCCTGTAATTGCGCTGGCTACCATATCCTTCAAACTGGAACACAACAATGCAAGCATAGTTGCTCGGCGGCAGAAATATATAAGGCGGTGGCACTCACCCAGGCGGACTCCTCAGGCTTGACAGAGTCCTACCACCTAATACTGATAAGTAAGAATAGTATAAACTTTATTGCGTATAAACTGTGTAGTTACATTTATTTATTTTATTTATTAAAAACTTTATTGCACGAATTACAGCAATTGGCGGACTTAAAGCCATTCAGGCTTTGTCTAACAGTCAACGAGCAGACCATGCAGAGAGTGATTAAGTAGATGCTACTTAACAGGAAAACATTGACATAAGTGAAAGAAATAAATATGAGATTAAATAAAATTGATACTATAAATACAATTACTATTCAAAAAGTACAATAAATATATACCTATTATATATACATTCACTAGATACAAAATGTGAAAATGACTACGCCAAGCTCATCACTCATTACCTACGACCTCTTACTCGGAATAAAAATTGTCATCAATCGATTCTGCACCTTTCGTACGTCATCAGGTATGTCATTCCAATAACGAGTTGCCTGTATGTTGAATGAGTGGTTGAAGAAGTTGGTCCGATGAGGGAGAATGTCAAGGCATAACGTATCGGAGGAGCGTATGGTACTTTATTGCAGATGGTTTCGCAATTAGGAAGAGCAACTGTTTACCCAGAGCGGTATACAATTACAATGCAAGGTAATATTAGTTAGTATAGCGGAGGTTGGTACCGGCGTCCATGACGCTCTGCGGTGCGCGCTCGGCGTCGGCCATGGTGGTCTTGCGCGCGTTCTTCGCCTTCCACGCGTGGTACACCTTCAGGCGCCGGTGGAACTCGTGCCGGCACGCCTGCAGACAAACACCATGATATTAACAAGTCATCTTGACGAGCTAAGTCTTCTCCCGACTTTGGGATGCCGCGGCGCATATTAATGTAAAATGCTAAATACCTACCAATTTTTTTTTACCACCAATGTGGCAAACAAGCTTACGGCCTGCCTGATGGTAAGCAGTAACTGCAGCCTATGAACGTTTACAATACCAGGGGCATCACCCACGCGTTGACGACCCCGTTAAAACCTTTTAACCCCCTTCTTGAAGAACTCCATCTTGTACTCTCCAGGGAAAACCACTACAGGTAGTTTATACCACAACCTTAATGTGCGTGGGAGATAGTTCCTTTGGAAACGCACAGTTCGCGACCAATTGTGCTCTAAGGTGTGAGGATGAACTCCCTGTCGGTGGCGAGCGGTGCGATGATAGAATGTAGCTGTAGGCATCATGTCAAATAGTTCTTCAGAACAAACACCGTTGTACAAGCGATAGAACACAAAGGGAGGCGAAATCCCTCCGCTGGCTCAGCAGCTCAATACCACTTGTGAGCATGGTATCATCGACAGTTCTCACCACGCTATAGATCGAGTCACAAGGACCAAGCTGATATGCCGGTGCTCCTTTTCTTGCAAATGACTGCGAATCAGGATGTCTGAAGATGTCGACACCTAGGATATGTATGCTCTTAGAGATGGCAAGCGGTGCATCCTGGAACTGAGGATCTACAACGAATGGAGTTTTCTTGGCGGTGAACGCGCATACTACCTACCCGTAATATGAAGGTATAACCTACAAAATACTTTCATTTCCAGGGTGCTTAAATGATATTCAATATCTGAAAAACGGGTCTCCAAGCATTCCATATCAAGTTAATAGATTCGACTAGTAAATAAACCTTCTTCTTGAAGTCAGACTTAAAGCCGATGAATTCGCTTCTAAAGATACGTATCTCCTTCAATACCTCTGTGATCGAGTCTGCGTGAGTGGGGGCCGCGGCGCTCCCGTCCTCGCCGGCGCCTGCGCCCCAACGGCAGGAGCACTCGGAGAAACGGCCCCACACGAAAGGCAGTCCGCCACCAATTCATTACATTTATTGCAAACAGTGCATTTATCGCAAGGCATATTTAGAAATTAATTGATTCGCATAACTCAATACACTATTGCTTACGAACGCAAACTTATATTATATCACAATTAATATCAAATCACACCTGGTAACATATCTTAAGAAGATTAAGAGAGATATACAGGGTGTTTCATAATACATGTATAAAGCCGTGAACTGGATAGAGTGCTAAACGTATTAAGACGATAGGTACAATTATTTTTTTCGTGCGTGGAATAGTAAGCGAGAAAATGACTATCGAACTTTTTCTTTTTCAATGTCGATAATCGACATTTTGAAAACGGAAGACCGCATCTCTAGAAATCAGTTGTAAAAGGTCACTCAAGTTCATAGTACTAGGCGCAATGGGATATTAAGGAGATCTAAATAAGCCGTTTTGTATTTTTTGGTTTGAGGGTTCTGTACAAAAAAATATTGTAATCAATTATGATTTTAATTTAAAAGGTTCCTTCATAGTTTTTTCATAGGCTCCTGGTACTAGGCTTAAGGAGGTTGCTCTACTTTCATAGGGGTCGCACGCGGTTATTGAACTTCTCCTTCTAGGATCATCAACTTGAAATAGAGCTGCGCTTCAACGTAGTCGATATGGTTATTTTTCTTTAAAAACGAAGATTTTTTTATGAAAATTAAAATTCAATGTCTGGATAATATGAAGTCGCCAGTGTACTCTTTGCAAGCTATACTTTAACACCCTTTCGGCTTTATACATGTATTAAGTAACACCCTGTATATAAGAGGGATATCCCACTCAAATCGGAGCCGCTCGACTGGAAAAGTACCTGCTGCAGACAAACAATACTATTTTAATCTATATTGTGTTGCTGCCGGTGAGGAAGGTTTCCAATGCTCTTCTTCTTTCTTCCAACTTCCTTTGGTAGCGGAGGGAATGTGGAGTAGTTTGTAGTAGTTTGAGGGTGGAGTTAGCTTTTATATTCGCTGTTACGGGCTGTGTGGGGGCGGTGTGTTGGCGCGGCGCACAGTGGGCTGAAAATCGAGCTTCATAGACATAGGCAACTCAACTTTTAATGTGTCGTTTTTTTGGCGGGAATTGCTTCCATGAGCTATAACTATACATAAAAATGTTATCCGAGTTAACTCTGCGCAAAAACAAATGAATTATATTTTTTTTACGAAAAAAATGTATGGAGCCAATATGAAAAATCCAATTATCTCTGAAACCGCTAGGAAAACCGTAATATCCTTACAGATGGTTATAAAACTAATTATTCATGATTTTTTGACATACTCCATATAACGGTTACTGCTGCAGAATTTATTTTAAAAACCGTCGAAATATTTTATTTATTTATTTATACACGGTTCCTTTCGGTGAGAATTTAGCAACACGTTAAATCATATAGTATTTGGCTTGGTTCCTAGAAATAGTAGGTAGATGTAGGTAGGGTAAATTCTCACCGAAAGGAACCGTTTATAAATAAATAAATAAAATATTTCGAAGATTTAAAAAAAAAAATCTGCAGCAGTAACCGTTATATGGAGTATGTCAAAAATCATGAATAATTAGTTTTATAACCATCTGTAAGAATATTACGAAAAAAATGTATGGAGCCAATATGAAAAATCAAATTATCTCTGAAACAGCAAGGAAAACCGTATACCCGTAACCTAAGCGAGACATAACTGCACCAAACAATACTTTATAGTCAAATGAAGTACTTTCACTTTTTAGAAGAACAAACAAGTCTAAATTAGTTATTAAACTTTCCATTCTAACACTTTTCAGTCGCAGGACAAATGTAATGTTAACGGTTACAAAGTTTTGTAAATACTAAATTATAACACAAGTTTTAGTCCTTTTATTGTAGTGGTCGCTCATTAGTTAATTACTACCCTCATTAAGGGTAGTTACCTAATGATCATTAGTTAACTACCCTTAATGATGATCATTAGTTAACTACCCTTAATGAGGGTAGTTAAGTAATGATCATCATTTAACTACCCTTAATGAGGGTAGTAATTAACTAATGAGTTAACATTACATTTGTCCTGCGACTGAAAAGTGTTAGAATGGAAAGTTTAATAACTAATTTAGACTTGTTTGTTCTTCTTAAAAGTGAAAGTACTTCATTTGACTATAAAGTATTGTTTGGTGCAGTTATGTCTCGCTTAGGCGATTGCATTGGTGCCGAAGATTGTGTGACTTTAAAAGAATTTTGTCGGAAATTCACACGAGCTGCATCACAGAGATGGCAGAGATCTCACCGAATTAAAGATACATTCAGAAAACAGTACGATAATTGGCTACAAGCAAATATCGATTGGCCAAGTTGCGTACAAACAATGTTAAACACTCAAGAAGCAACTGTTGATGAACGACCAGTCTCACTAGAGCCATCGACATCATCCTCTGTTGGAACAATGACCAAGATACTTCGAAAACATTTTGAAAATCTAGGAAGCAAACAGAAAAAGAGAAGATCTGATGATCATAAAGACGAAGACCCAAGTGAATTGGCATATACAGCTGCACTACGTTTAAAAGAGAAAGGCCACGAGGATATCGCATCTGTCATCGAATATATATTAAAAAATCCTGAAGCAGCTGGTCAAATTAAGGAATCAATAAAAAAAACTGTGAAAACTGATATATTTACCCCAGAAAAAGCGCTTGGATTATTGCTCTCTTTAAAACTATCGAAGTGGCAATATATCACATTGCGAGAGACGGCCATTAGAGAAGGTGCTAAGGACATTTATCTATCGTACTATAAAGTGCAACAAGCGAAGCTTGAATGCTATCCGCCAAAGCAAGCAGTGTCGGTGACGGATTCATCAGCCAGGATTACACTTCAAAGTTTACTTGACATCACAGTGAAGAGAATCCTCCACACTCTTTCTAACAATGTGCAAAATAAACATTTGAAACTGATATCAAAGTGGGGATTTGATGGTGCTTCAAACCAAAGCCGATACAAGCAGAAAATAGAGGGTGAGCAAGATGATTCCAGCATTTTTATGACGTCCTTAGTGCCACTTAAACTGACTGATGGAGACAACACTTTATGGACGAACCCGAAACCGTGCTCAGCGGTGTATTGTCGCCCAGTTCAGTTTACTTTTGTGAAGGAGAGCGAAGCAGTCGTCATTGATAATAAAAGACACATGGATGATGAAATCAAGGCTCTTATTCCCACAGAGTGCAATAATGGAAATAAGGTGAACCATCAACTGATGATGACAATGATCGATGCTAAAGTCTGCACGTACCTATCTGATGCCAGATCAAATTCATCATGCTATCTGTGTTTAGCAAAACCAACTGAAATGAACCGTTTGGATGCTGTGACGTCAAAGACCGTGTCCGCTGCCGTTTACGAATTTGGGTTGTCATCTCTACACGCCCGTATTAATTGTATGGAATGTTTGTTACATATTTCGTACAGACTTGATTTCAAAGAGTGGGCAGCGAGAGGAAATGAGCACAAAGAAATGTTAAAAAGAAGAAAAAAGATTATCCAGGATAAGTTCAAAAATGAACTCAATCTTTTGATTGACATCGTAAAACAAGGCTCGGGAACTACCAATGACGGAAATACAGCAAGAAGGTTCTTTGAATTCCCAAATAAAACTGCAGCCATTACCGGGTTGGATGAAGAACTTGTAAGAGATTTGCTGTAATTTTGCAAACAATCACTTCGGGTGAGAACATCGATGTCAGTAAGTTCAAAGATTATGCTCGCCAAACCGCAGAAAAGTACGTGGAGTTATATGACTGGTATTATATGTCTTCAACCGTCCATAAAATACTTATACACGGGGCAGATCCAAAATAATGATATTGTACCGATTGGAAGTCTCTCAGAAGAAGCATCAGAAGCTCGAAATAAAGATTTTAGAAGGTTTCGAGAACATCATTCGCGGAAAAAGAACAGGCAAGATAGTAATCAAGATATCCTTAATATGCTTATTATTTCTTCAGATCCTATAATAAGTGCACAAAGGCCCAAGTTAGATACCAAGAAAAGGCAGCAGTATTTTTCTGAAACTCTCGAGATAATTCAGTTTCGAGAAACTGACTTTGAGTTTCTAGATGTTTCCAATGTGCATTATGACTCAGAAATGGATACCCAAGACGACGAGAGTGATAAGGAAAATGAATAAACTGAATAATGTGTTTTAGATTAAGTCATATTTAATTATTTTTTGTAATTTTTTTTATTTCAATAATATTATTGCATGCTATTGTTATTCCTTATTTCTTATTACTTGTACATAATAATAAAAAGTGAAGAAGTTAAGTTTCTTCTTATCAATAGTTTGTAAGATATTATAAATTACTATCTTTTTATTATCAATACATATTATATTAATAAAAACCACATTTTTGTAACCCACCATTTTATATAAATGTAAATTATCAATATAAACAGTTATCAATTTGATTAAACGGTTTTTATATACATATACCTATTATATATATACCTACTAAACATTTGAGCAAATATATTTGCCTACCATTTAAAATTTGAAAATACTTTTTTTCAATAATTAAAAAAAAAATCTGCAGCTGTAACCGTTATATGGAGTATGTCAAAAAATCATGAATAATTAGTTTTATAACCAAGCAAAATATTTTAAACAGCAAGGAAAACCGTAATACGGTTTTCCTTGCTGTTTCAGAGATAATTTGATTTTTCATATTGGCTCCATACATTTTTTTCGTAATATTCTTACAGATGGTTATAAAACTAATTATTCATGATTTTTTGACATACTCCATATAACGGTTACTGCTGCAGATTTTTTTTTTTAAATCTTCGAAATATTTTATTTATTTATTTATAAACGGTTCCTTTCGGTGAGAATTTACCCTACCTACATCTACCTACTATTTCTAGGAACCAAGCCTAATACTATATGATTTAACGTGTTGCTAAATTCTCACCGAAAGGAACCGTGTATAAATAAATAAATAAAATATTTCGACGATTTTTTTTAAAAAATCTGCAGCAGTAACCGTTATATGGAGTATGTCAAAAAATCATGAATAATTAGTTTTATAACCATCTGTAAGGATATTACGGTTTTCCTAGCGGTTTCAGAGATAATTGGATTTTTCATATTGGCTCCATACATTTTTTTCGTAAAAAAAATATAATTCATTTGTTTTTGCGCAGAGTTAACTCGGATAACATTTTTATGTATAGTTATAGCTCATGGAAGCAATTCCCGCCAAAAAAACGACACATTAAAAGTTGAGTTGCCTATGTCTATGAAGCTCGATTTTCAGCCCACTGTGCGGCGGGGCGGCGGTGGTCAGGGAGACCTAGTGAAACGGCTGTCCGCTGGTCGCCCGCAGGCTGAACGGGCTCCCGAACCCAGGGAATACATAATCTCCGCCCTGGGAGGCTAAGCTGCCAGCATCGCGATACAAAGAGATTGGAATGTTAGCGACCTTCATGGTTATAGCAAGAAGGTCGCTTACGTTCCAATCTCTTTGATCGCGATAGGACTCCGATGTTACGTTACGGGGGGCTAGGGGCCCTTCCGCCCGCCCGCATATGTGGCATTGATGACAGCCCATTTGGCTATTGCCGGCCAGAGCAACGTACCCCTTTCAACTTTTAATTTAGCATTAACGGCGAAACCACCAATGAGCTCTGGTGCATAAGTAGTCCATTCTCAAACTCGGTCAAACAGTATAGATATATAGAATTAACAGGGACAGGAGATGGTGGAATAATAAGGTGCAAGAGGCAGTGCACTTGAGAGCAAATCACTGAGCCAAAATGATGGTGGTAAAGGTACGATCTGCTCAGCTGGCTCCACACTACGAAGTGCAACTGGGGGGCACCACTCTCACCTCCAAGATGCTATTCAGGTATACGTCGCGTATCACCCGTTGTCATCCCTTGACTGTGAGCCTCGCCATTTTACGCATTGGAGGAATGCCACGAGCGTCCGATGTTGAGCGTAGCGAAGCAGACATTCCTCAATTAAGTTTGGGCTCATTTGTTTTGACTTGACGAGAATTCTATTGCTAGCTGATACTTAGGGTCTGATGATGGAGCCGGAACATGCATGGCTTGATTTCGTTTAAAACGACTTAACTATTGGCTAGTTCCCTGGACAAGAGTCTAGAAACGAGAACATCATGGCCGAGATGATTGACTGTTTATTTCTATATACTGTGTGTACCAGAGAGGATGAGTTTTTAATTATGACAAGTACAGATAATAGTCTAAAAATTCCAGAGTATGGTTTCAGTTGACATCCTATAGCCATTTTACATTAGTGAACACCTTTATTATTTATGTATTTTCGTATTCGTTGTATTGTTCGTATTTACAATTACGAAATTGATATTTTTGGTAACTCTGCCCTAACCTAATATAATTTTGTTTTATGTTATACGGTAGGCTAACAGGCCAGCGGGCCACCTGCTGGAAAATGGTCACCACTACCTATAGACATTAGCAACACCAGGGATACCCTTGGTGGCCAATGCGTTTTCCACTTCTATAACTCTATAATGATTTATTTATTTATTTTTTATTGTCAATAGGTAACAACTTTTTTTTTTGTAATCTTATCTGCAATCAGTCCATCGAACTATAATCAGATTTTATGTAGGAGTAGTTATTTGACGTTCAGAGTTGCTTCCCCAGTGGGACCAACTCCCTAGTTAGACCTGCTCTAGTTAACAAGGTCCATAACTGATAGCCTCTTCAGGCGCCTCTGGTGACCCTGCAGTACCAAGTGTGCAGCCAGTGGATTCGGGTAGTGTTCCAGCCTTTATAGCGCTTGGCAATGTTTTGTATTTCTTGCTTCACTGTGTTGACCCTCATTGCTTCGTGGATTTCTATGTTTTTAATGAACCATGGTGCACTAGAAATTGTTTTAAAGATAGAGTTCTGCACTCTCTGTATGATGTTTACATTTGAGGCACTTGCAGAGCCCTACAGCTGGATCCCGTATGTCCAAATAGGCTTTAGTATAGTATTGTAGACTACTAACTTGTTATCCATAGTGAGAACAGAATTTGTACCAATCAACCATTGCAGACCTCTACATTTTAAGGTAATTTGTTCTCTCTTGGCCTTAATATGTGCATTCCAAAGAAGTTTACGGTCCAGGTGCATACCCAGATACTTTACAATATCTTTGTGGAAGTTCTTGTTCTTCAAGTTTAACTGGTGGGCAGTTTCCCTGCCGTAAGGTGAAAGTGATATGAACTGATTTAGTGGCACTAGTCTCTATTCTCCACTGTTTCAGCCAATCCTGTATTTTGTTTAAATTGGTCTGCAGGAGTTCAGTTGCAATTTCAGGGTCTTCGTCACTGGCTAATACTGCAGTATCATCAGCGTATGTTGCCATGGTTACATTTGCCAGCTGTGGTAAATCCGATGCGTAGATTGTGTACAATACAGGTCCAAGTATTTAGATTTATTATTACTTTCGGGAGTACATTTCCAACATGCATTCTGCACCATGTTTGTGAATTCACTCACGGCTTTTTCAACATCATCAGCATTTTTCAGCAGTATTTTTAAGTTCAGGTTGTCATCGACGTAGGCACGAAAACAGTCCCAATCTGTGACTATTGTGAAGTTGGTGGTTGGCTTCACGATGCAATATGGTTGTGCTTACTGTCAGAATTAAGGGAACGTGGCTAGATGAACCGTCCAAGCAAGTTTCAGCGAGAAAGTGAAGTCTGCCAAGCCCCCCGAATGAAAAAATCAATCAAGTCAGGCATTCTATTCGGATCAGTTGGCCAGTGGGTCGGTCCTGGGTTGACAATCTCCGAAGGTTATTCTTGTCTATACTACATTTTAGTGCTCTACCTCTAGTAGTTGTGAGCCTGGATCTCTAGTATAGATAGGGTATGTTTGGAGTTCCAGTCACCACCCGCTATGAAACACCTTCCTTAATTTTATGTTTTGGTGGGCAGTAAACGGATGAAATGTTAAAACTGTCACATTTATCTTCAATGCATAAAGTTGTTGCCTGCACATGCTCTTTGGCAAAAGGTGGTTGCTGGTGATGTTTTACTGAAGATTTTACTAATATAGCAGTGCCTCCATGAGCTGTACCATCTGGATGATTGGTAATGTAGGTATTATACTGGGGGATTGTGTTCTTACATGTAAAGTGTGTTTCTGATATCAACAAACATCAAGTTTGTGCAACTGTAGCAACATCTACGCTTCATTTTTATTTGGAGCTAACCCATTAAATGTAAATTCATGTGATATGGTCCAATAAGTGTATACAAGTACCTGTCACTGCCTGCCAGCAAGAAGATCACAAAATACAAAGCAACATTTTTTTTCTCAAGCACTCACTTTGTGTTGTCTGCAAGTATGGACCTAACTGATATTCACAACAACCAGAAAGCACTGGAAACACTGCTTGTTGAGAAGTTGGCGGATTTCCAGGCGCGATTGAAGGAAGCCACAACACCACCATCAGTTGCAAAGCTCAATGAAAACTTCATCAAATTCCAGAACACAGCTTGGGGTATGTTTTCTCTGCTAGGAAAACGAATCACTGAGTGTACAAGGGTGACTGACTCCATTGAAACCTACAACAGAAGGAAGGTCCTGTTGTTCTATGGAGTTGAAGAAACTGAAAATGAAGACACAAAGAATATAATTTTGGATATTATCGGCGTGAAGATGTCAGTTTCACAGGTAAATGAGGGCTCAATAAAGACCTGTCATCGACTTGGCTCATCGGTGTCTGATCGTCCTAAACCAGTGCTTGTTCGGTTTAAAGATGTGGATGTCAAATCACTGGTCTGGAATAGCAAATCTAAACTTAAGGGGACACATTACACTGTGGCAGAGTTTTTGACACGAACAAGGCATTCTGTTTTTGTGAAAGCCAGAAGTTTTTGCCATTTTGGTGTACGATCTGTGTGGAGTATGGATGGTATTATCTCTATCAAACTACCGGATGAGTCTCGCAAACGAGTAAATGCCATGAGCGACTTGGATGAAGTTATTCAACGTTTTCCAAAGGCTATCTCGCCGGGTGTAGCATCTAAAAAGCCTTCGACACCCACTAAGGAGCTACAGCAGACGGAAAATCAAGCCAAGGTCTCATCTGTTCCCAAGAGTACCACGAATGATGACCGTACGAAAACGATTCCTGCCCGTTCTAAACGTGTAGTACCAAAAAAATAACTTCTTTTTAATGTCACCTTTCTTAAAGTTAAGTATTTGTTTCAGTTTTTTACGTTGCATAGTTGCTTGTATACACTACCTGCTAATTTTAGCAATTTTGTTTTTGCTTGCTTTTATTTTGATTTGCGATTTGCCTGCTTTTTTGCTTCATGTTTTGTTTACAAAATAATGTTAGTGTAACCTCATTCTCTCACAATAGTTTGACAATGACATTAGTTTTTTTTTTCTTTTTCTGGCAGTGGCAGTTGAAGTGCGTTTTTGGGGACCGCTTTATTTTGTTCAATGGATTTTATAATGTAGAAGATAGACTGTTCCCTTCCTACAGCTTGTTAAATTTTTGTAAAATATCTTCAATAATGCTGCTGTTATAATGTTTCTTTGGAGATTTTGTTCATAAAACATTGGCTGGCAGGCGGTGCAGATAGGTCAACTGGTGGTTTGCTGTTCAATTTGTTATTTAATATTAATTATTGATATTAACTGTATTATTTATTTAAGTATTTACTTATATTATTATTTTTATATGGATTTACATATTAATGACTCATTTTATTCGGCTAATTCAAGTGATGGATTTTTATCTTGTGATGACTCCGCAAGTGAAGATGGTAATCGAACACTGGGCGATCTTCTACATAATACATTTCAGCCGTTTTCATTCAACTTTAACGTCTGTCATATTAATGCCCAGAGCATTGCTGCTCATCACTCTGATTTGCTGGACACCTTTTCCTCAAATACCATTCATGCTGTGCTTATTTCGGAAAGCCTCTTGAAGCCGACTATGTCTTCCTCTTCCTACGGTTTGCCAGGTTTTACGCTGGTGCGCAATGATCGCCTGGACAAGGGTTGGGGCGGAGTAGCGATATATTTACGTAACCACCTAGTACATAAAGTGTTGTTGAAGTCTCCTGCGAGCTACTCTGCTTCAGCTGAATTTATATTTGTGGAAATAATTTGTAGGGGGGTGAAAGTCGTACTTGGTGTAGTATATTGTCCGCCCGCTACAGACTACTTTTTGGACTTCGAAAGTGCCCTTGAATCTTTATCATCCGAATACTCTCACCACATTATTATGGGCGATTTTAATACTGACCTTCTCCCGTCTGCTAAGCATCCGGCTCGTGCCCGTAGACTCCAGACCGTCGTGGCATCGTCATCCCTAAATTTTCTCCCACTTAACCCAACTCATCACAATATCGATACTGATGACACACTGATTGATCTAATCATAACTTCATCACCAGACCTTGTCGCCGCACACGGGCAGTTTTCTGCACCTGGTTTCTCACATCATGACCTCATATATGCCTCGTACAAAATTAAAACCCCTCGACAGAAGCCTGTAACTCTGGCGGTGCGTAGCTATGCCCATTTAGACACGGATGCTCTTCAAAGGGACGCTTCGCATATTGACTTTGAGTTGATGTATGGGGCATCATCAGTGGACGATAAAGTAAATTTTCTCAACACAGCAGTCATTGCACTTTTTGATGCCCATGCCCCAATTCGAAACGTTAGGGTGAAGCGTCCACCAGCTCCGTGGATGACGAAAGATATACGTAGGGCAATGGCGCGTCGTGATGCATTTTTCGGAAATTTAAGAAGAACCGTTCGGGGGACAACTGGACTCTTTTTAAGGCAGCCAGGAATCGATGTAATCAAATGGTGCGGGCTGCTAAGCGCCATTATTTTCACAGCAATATTTCCACCTTATCGTCTGCTAATCTCTGGAAATTTTTAAAATCTGTAGGTATAGGTAGGCCTGATGATGAGCAATTGATTCCCTCGGTGCCTCTTACTGACATCAATCGTCATTTCTCATCGGTTGAACCCTTTGATCCAGCCCTGAAACTCGCGACCCTTAGCAGCATTTCTGCCTTACCTGATCCTAACATTGACCCCTTCTTATTTGAGCCTGTTAGTGAAGATGAGATCAGAAAGACCATCCTCTCCATCAAGTCTAATGCAGTGGGATGTGATGATGTGAGTCGAAGGATGATTATAATGGTACTTGAAAGTATTCTTCCGGCTGTCACTCACATCGTCAATTACTCGTTACTTAGTGGCCAGTTCCCTAGCTTGTGGCGTAGAGCTTATATTCGTCCGCTTCCCAAAATTCCACTCCCTTTCCTTCCTAGCCATTTCCGTCCTATCTCCGTCCTCCCTTTCTTTTCTAAGGTGCTGGAGGCAAGTGCGCATAAACAGCTTTCTGGGTTCGTTCACCACAACAATCTTTTAAGTCCGTATCAGTCTGGCTTTCGGCCTGCGCATAGTACCACCACTGCTTTGCTGAAGGTCACCGACGATATTAGAAGGGGTATGGAGGATACAAAGGTAACTATCCTTGTTTTGATTGATTTTACAAATGCATTCAACACGGTGGACCACGATATCCTTCTTGCAATCTTATCCCACTTCCAAATGTCGTCGGTGTCTCTAGATTGGTTCGTGACATATCTTAGAGGTCGTCAACAGGTGGTCCGTTTGGGGCAGGCATCTTCGGACTGGTGTAATCTTGAGGCTGGGGTTCCCCAGGGAGGTATCCTGTCTCCTTTATTGTTCTCAATTTTTATTAACATGATAACCATATGTCTTTCGTGCTTGTACCATCTGTACGCTGATGACCTGCAACTTTACGTGCAGTGTGGGGTGAATGAGCTAACGGATGCTATAGATGGTCTTAATAGGGATTTGGACAGAATTTACCAGTGGTCTAAGAGTTTTGGTATTGCCGTGAACCCGAACAAATGTCAGGCTATTATTATTGGTAGTTCGCGACTCTTGGTAAGGATCGATCTGGCTGCTCTGGATCCGGTGTTGTATAATGGTATAGTTATCCCGTTTGCCCCACATGTAAAGAACTTGGGACTATATCTAGACCAATCTTTGAGTTGGAACGTCCAGATTGCTGAGGTAAGTAGAAGGGTCACATATACACTGCGCAGTTTGCATCGCTTCAAGTTCTTTTTGCCGATGAAAACTAAAATATTATTGATGCAGACTCTGGTTTTGCCTATTCTAGATTACGCTGACGTATGTTACATTGATGTGAACGAAGTCTATCTCAGCAAGCTGGAACGTTTGTTGAATAATTGTATTCGTTTTATTTTCGGGCTTCGGAAATATGATCGCATCTCTGAGTACCGAGTGAGGTTGTCTTGGTTGACTGTTCGGGAGAGAAGGAGATCGCGTGTCCTTTCTACACTTTTCTCAATTCTGGACAATCCTCTTTCGCCGGGTTATCTCAGGTACAATTTCCGTCTATTGTGTTCGACGCATGATCGTGATCTCCGCTCCTCCGATACGCTATGTCTTGACATTCTCCCTCATCGGACCAACTTCTTCAGCCACTCATTCACAATACAGGCAGCTCGTTATTGGAATGACATACCTGAGGACGTACGAAAGGCGCAAAATCGGTTCATGTTTAAAAAACTACTGAAAGATTTTATTCTGAGTAAGAGGTCGTAGGCAATGAGTGATGAGCTTGGCGTAGTCATTATCACATTTTGTATCTAGTGAATGTATATATAATAGGTATATGTTTATTGTATTTTTTTTAAATAGTAATTGTATTTATAGTATTCAATTTAATTTAATCTTATATTTTTTTTTTCACTTAAGTCAATGTTGTCCTGTTAGCACCTACTTAATCACTCTCTGCATGGTCTGCTGGTTGACTGTTAGACAAAGCCTCAATGGCTTTAAGTCCGCCAATTGCTGTAATTTGTGCAATAAAGTTTTTAAATTAAATTAAATTAAATTAAATTAATGTTCCATGTGCCTATTCTGAGATCAATAATTTTATAAGTTTGTCGATCAATTTTGTCATAAGCCCCATGAGGGTACTTATTTGTTAGAGTAATAAATCTAACTTTTCAGACTGCTTAAAAAGTAGATCTTGAACTACTTGGGTTGGCTCAGCACTATGTTTCTGTGTATTGGTCTTTAGAACATTGGCATAGGTTCTAGTCTTGTTTATATTGGAATTATTTTCATCCTTTTTTGATGTGTTGAAGGTGTTCTCATTATTAATGTTTTTGTTAGTAGTTTCATTTTTAAGAGGGAGGTTTCCACGTGTTTTATTGTTATATTTTCTTTTTAGAATGTCTTGGTAAACTTCACAACGTTTATAATTGGCCGGGTGATCACCAAAACATAGGGCACATTTCGCTGGCGCGTTGCAATCTTTTTTCGGACAGTCTAAAGTACTGTGTAATATTACCAGTTTTTTCAATTTCCTCTTTGATCACTTCGCGAGGAGTTGTGTGGTGTAAGTTTTTAATTACAATTCTAAAGCATTTTTCTTCTTTTTGGGTAAATGTGTGTATTAGGCCTTTTTCCCTGACCAGGGCCATGATCTCTTTGTAAACATCTGTTGCAAAGCACATTACTCTCAGTTGATTTTTACTAATAATTTTGAAGGTGTAATCATTTTTATCAAGCACTGTATTAATAACTGCTCAAAATCAATGCCATACAGCATAAGCGGTGGTGGTTTATTTACTGTTTTTGTTTCAATGTTACTTGATTCAATTTCTTCTACATTTAGACCATCAAAGCTGTTTTGTGTTGGCACTTGGAGAGGAGGGGATTCAGATATTCGTGGCCTTTTATTTGTCCTTAAAGTACTCTTTGCCATTCTGGCGGGTGGACTGCATTATCAGCATTGTTCATTGTGGTTTTCATTTCACCATGTTCAACATTAGATAAACTTTCTGAGCTGGATCTTGGACGAACATGGAACATGCCCTTGTGGAATGTTTGTTGAACCATAGGCTTTTTAGGTCCAGCCGTACTTGGTATGCTGACAGACTTATCTACCTCGGAGACACTTAAATAACAGAATCACTAGTGCACACAGGTCTTATAAACATTTTAGTGATAGATTTTTACAAGATTATGCAGTTTGGGCACTTAATTTCAATTTCAAAGCAGAGCACAATGTTTCTCTGTTAAGACTTTGACAGCAAAAAAGCAACAAATAATGATGGATTATTGTAAATCGTCATCATCATCATCATATCAGCCAGAAGACGCCCACTGCTGGGCATATACCTCCCCCAGAGATCTCCACAAAGGCCGGTCCTGTTCTTTCCGCATCCAGGTGGTACCTGCGATCCTTACCAGGTCATCGGTCCACCTTGGAGGAGGCTTACCCACGCTGCGTCTTCCGGTACGTGGTCGCCACTCGAGAACTTTACTGCCCCATCGGCCATCTGTTCTTCGAGCTATGTGCCCTGCCCACTGCCACTTCAGTCTGGTAATTCTTAGTGTTATGTCGGTGGTCTTGGTTCGCTTGCGGATCTCCTCATTTCTGATTCGATCGTGCAAAGGAACTCCGAGCATAGCTCTTTCCAATGCCCTTTGGGTAATAGTGAGCTTTCTTATAAGGCCTACAGTGAGCGACCACGTTTCAGTTCCGTAAGTCACCACTGGCAACACACATTGGTCGAAGACCTTCGTCTTGAGACACTGCGGTAATTTAAATTTGACAATGCGGTTATTGTAAATAGGTAACAACAAATAATGGCTAAAATTATGTTTATGTCTATGACTAACCTCCAAGAGTTCGATATCGCAGGACGTGTTGATGGTGTCCCGTAACTCGGAGTTCTTCCACTTGGAGAGGTCATGCTTCTGCTTGGCCTGCATCGCTTGCTGCATGCGCACGCATTCCGACCTGCGCGTTGTGGTACAATCACACATGTCATACATACAAACACACGATTACATCGCAAATGGGTAAGAAGAGATTATTACAAACAGCAATAAAATGTTTTTTGTTCCAATTAATGTTGGAAAAAACAGACTTGATAATGGGGGCTTATCATAAGCTCCTATAGCAGGACCTATACAACAGAACTGCCCTCATTAGAACAAGACAAGCTTATGTGACGCAATAAGCCCCCTGGTTGAATTTCGAATTATTGTTTTAGATATTTAAAACCTTTCTAAACGAGCAATATTGTCACATCTTCAGTCACGGACAACATCACATCGTGTAGCTAGACAATGCCAAAACAACAGAGTGCGTTGAAGCAACATTAAGAACAATGGCTAGCAATGGTTGCGCAGCCACGTAATAAATAATAATCATCTTGACGTTATGTCCCGGTTGTGCTCTCGAGCATGAGGACCCGGTCCGCTTTTAACCATGATCCTGGATTTGGCAGATCAGGTTATTACAGAGGAGCGAGTGCCATCTGACCTCCGTGACCCTGCTACCAGGCGAACCTGTAGCCGTATTCACAATGGCTCGGAAATCGGATTCGGATACGGAATCGACAAAGGACCCCGCAAAAGTTCTTAGGCAAATATGGTTTCAGTTAATTTTGATGTCATATGTTATAGAGAGTAGAGTTTCCGTGGAATCCATCGGGATTCTGAATAACAGTTTTCGAATCGATCGACACGGATTCGCCGCTCACGAATTTCGTGTCGAATCGTTCGGAAACGGTTTCGAATCATTGTGAATACGGCTACTGACCAGATTGGATCATGGTAACCTTCACATTCAGTCGCCTGAATGTGAAGGTTTCATCACGATATTTTCCCTCCCCGTAAGAGCATCAAGCATCGTTAGCGTCAAATGTCGCGGCATCGCAGCCACATATTGCAGTGAAAATATTACCCGTTCAGAAACATTATAGGGACAAAGATACAAATGTTATTGATTACGTTATTAACATGCACTTTCAATTATCTTTAGATTATTATAAAAATACTACCACTATTATTATTCGAGAACACAATGTTAACACAAAAAAAATAACATTTAAATTAGTAATGTATTCGTGCATAACAGGAGAAGAGAAGCGATAGCTGGCCAGTTAGCGGTAGTTAGTGTGTCAGTAGGAAACTTAATAAAGAACAGATCTCTTTCAATAACTTACAGCTATAAAGAAGCTCAACTCAAAAAGGGCTTTACTGCTGGCTGAATTATATTGGTATAGGATACCAAATCTATAACATCGCATAACTAACAAGAACATAGGTACCTACACACTATCACTAATTATAAAGCATCAAAAGTACTAGATACTTTAAACCTACGTACTTAAAAAATTACATAGAGCCTGTTTCCGTATGGACACACTTCACGACAAATGTCAATTAGAACTGTATCACGTTTAGATAAAACATAATTTTCTTCGTATGGTTAGATCTATATAATGTAAAGGTACAGTGCGTGGACCTTGTATAATCATGATAAAAACAAGCATTTACAAATGATACACATTATTATGTTCTCTTAGTAACCATGTTTTTAGCAAGTAATGATATCACAATCAGTCTCATGTTTTAGAGGACTCCTAAAACACTTTACGTGACAGACGTTTATGAACAATCTGTCATCTGTCACCTAAAAGTGTTATGTCCCATAAAACTTATGGAGGTTGAGGATAAACTATATATCTTCTGTCACGGAAAAGTGTTATAAGTTCCATAAAACTTCTATCTTCTAAAGTTTATATAAGCCATAGCCGTGAAGCGTTTGAAAGAGGACCAGCCAAAGAACAGAAGGCGTAGTGCAAAGAAATCAGTCCATTCGTGGGGTACCTGTTTAATTTATTCTCGCCATTGACCGGACCGAGTCCATTGTGGGAAAACTGTGCAAAAATACGACAACATTACTTCTTCGCTCAGGAGGCGGCACCGTGGACAAGCTATTTACAGGAAGGATCCGTGGTACGCGTAGCGAATCGGTTTCACCATCATTGTTTAAAACCATTTTAAAACTAAGAAGGTTCTTATAATAATTAGTGTTTCGCGATTCTAAAATCGACCATCACGGCTAGCACCAGTGTGATCTTGCGCGGGATAAGCGAGAAATTCGAATCATATATACTGCTATCTCTTTCATCTTGGTATTCAGAGAAGGAAATATTATTTATGGAAGATTTTATTATTTACTAAATGAAAAATGAAACAATTATATTTAAAGATTTGTACGCCTCAGCATGCGGGCAAAGGATGGAGAAACTATTGAAGATAATGAAAACATCTGTAATACCTATCTCTTACAAATAAATATTTTGAATCTTTGAATCGTTAATTGGTTCTGGAACTCGCCGTTTACGACAACTATAGAGTCAAATTTGTGACAAATACATTAATAATTACTGATCTAGATTTATAATCGGCCACTTCTGGATCATGAATCATACTCTCTAACCATTAGACTTAGGAAAGGAAATATAATACGGTGGAGGAACTTCTAAATAATTTGATAAAGGATGATTTGGTACTTTAAATTTACATCTAACAAATTTTGGTCAGTTGTCCATTTGATGAAACATTTATTTGGATTATAAACTTTCCTAAATAAAAATTTTGTCCCTTCAAAATTTGCTAAATTAAGTTTTGATTATGTAACCGCCGAATCCTCCATCTGAATTTTATGAGCCAAAATACCAAAAATCAAAAACTCGCTGAGCTGGCTCATTCATTAGTTCTTTTATTATGTTCATTCCAGCCGATTTATATAAAATACTAAAAATTTCAGCTCGCTGCGTTCGCTCATTTCTTTACACATTCATACTGCCCGCATTTTCAATCTGGTTTTTAAGAGCAAATATACCACAATATCCGAGCTCGCTATGCTCGCTCCTTCATTAGTTCATTACTTGTATTAAATTCGCCCAGGTCTTTTGAGAATAAAATTCAAAACGTTTTGATTTCGCAATATTTTTTAAATCGTACGCCCCTCCCCAAACATTGTGAGCTTGTTCTTTCAATGTGTTCACACCAGTTCTTTTGTGCAATGATTCAAAAAATTTTGAACTTTCTACATGCGCTCATTTTTAAAACATTTACATCGCCCATACTGCCCATCAATTCAGATTATAAGAACCAATATATCAAAAATTCAAAAAGAATTACAGAGCTCGCCTATGTAAAACTAACGCCTGTGGCTTTTCTTGTATAGTGGTTTTAATCGTGCTCGTGGCTTCATCAGCCACCTCAGGGGCCAGGCCCCCCCTGGAAAATAGCCCTAGATACGCCAATGCCAAAGGAAACACTGTGGCTGGGAGCTCACTCCACATTCGAATCTTATGGTTTTGTGTTTTGTTTTATATCACACAGATGGCAAACAAGCTTACGGCCTGCCTGATGGTAAGCAGTATAATCGTAGTAGTGGTGGTGTGTATAATGTCGTGTGTGGTGGTAAGGTATCCTACCTTCTGAGCTGTGGCGGGGATCCCTCGACGTGTCCGTTGGTCTCGCGCGCGAGTCGCACGGCCATCTCGTGGTCGCGGCGCTCCTGCTCTAACCTGTATGGGGAATAATAATAATAATCATCATCATTATCATTCGAGCGGGCGACTCCGGCTTCTGTTAGGGTTCGCTTTCCTACTTTTTCTTGTACACTATTTTTATGGGAAATATTTGTATAGATTGTTGCTGAATTTGCTGATGTGTGCTGAACAGTAATACGAAGTTGAATGAAATGCTTCCTACCTGTAACAGGGATATGCCATATTCAAGAATAAAAAATAAAAATAGCTTTAAAACTATAATCTAAATTCATAAAGAACTCTGCTAATATAATATATTGAACAGCTTTGTTATCATGGACTTCGAGCAGTCTGCCAACAAGCACGATTCCCCGCGCGGTTGGTGATATACGAGTAGTAAAACTTTATTACCACGAGTACACGCAAACCCCTTGGCATAACGAACTACATGAAAGTCCCCCCGCTCACCTCTCCCTGTTGTCCTGATCGGCCTTGGCGGCCTGTTCCATCTCCTGTTGTAGCATGGCGGCCGCCAGCTTTCCAGCTTCTTCTGCAGCCAAGTGCTGGGCTTCCTCCGCTTTGCGACGGGCTTCCATCTCCGCTTTGCTGGGAAGATAGTATTAAGTTGTTTGGTTAGCTCGATTGGTGAACTGTGGAATCAATCTATCTATAAAATAAAGTCCCACACCGCGTCTGTCCGTTTGCGATAAACTCAAAAAAACTTAACGGATTTTAAAATGGACGTTTAAAGAAAATCGCGGGCAAAGCCTAAACTATCATAAAAAGTAATTCTACGTGAACGAAGTCGCGAAAACTAGTAAAACGCAGGTCACTGTGAGGACTAATATGAAATGCCTGCAATTGCGACTATAGGACCTGTCGTTCTTATAAAAAACATTCATTATAGCAAGAAAACGGTGTGACGGTCTCAAATCAAATAAGAAGTAAAGATGACACGCTGTCAACAGTGATATGATATTTTATTTTTATTTATTAAGTAAAAAGATACAACAGTAGTTACATTAAAGTCGGTCGTCAAATTGCTGCGCAGTTTTAGGACAGACTACTCTCTAAGTAAACCATGAGGCCGGTTTCGTAAACATGTGTGCCATGGTGTAGGTTCTCAATAGCAACCAATAGTTTGGTCGTCTATAAATAAATAAATAATAAATAAAAATCATTTATTTCAGGCTCATGGTAGCCCATAAAATAAGTACACTAATACGCTCACTTACAAAATTTGCCATTGTAAATTAAATACAAAATAAAATAACAATTACAATGTCAAGATATCAATGTCAAATTCAATAGATACAAATTACAATGTTAAGATATTAATGTCAAATTCAATACAAATTACCATGTCAATATCAATGTCAATTACAACACAAATTACAACGTCAATACAATTTTAACAGTAAAAAAAAAAAAAAATTGAATCATTATAATCAAAATCTTAATACTATTCTGCTATTGAATGAACGCGGATGAACTAGCATGCAACTGCATCCATCTTCGCATCATAGGCGAGTCCCAGCGGCCGGACAGCGCGGCCAGGATTCCGTTGGTACTAGCTAGGTTGGTGGTGGTCAATGTGTGCGTATAGAGCACGGCGTAGTTTTGCGTGCATCAGTATTTTGTTCGTAAGATTCTTCAAGAGAAGAGATATTTATTTATTATTTTGTGTGAGTACGTATGTATGTTTGACCATGATCCAATCTAGTCAGGTTCTCCTGGTAGCTGGGGGCAGGGTTACGGTCAGATGGCAGTCCCTGCCCTGCAATTACCTGATCTGCCAAATCCTGGATCATGGTCAAGGCGGATTCCGTCGTGTGCGAGAGCACAACCGGGACATTAACGCCAAGATGATAATTTACATACATACATAAAATGCCTGTGTCCCTTAGGTGGGGTGGGCAAAGACTCACAGTCGTCGGTTCTCTTCTTCCTGTAGTATCCTGGCGGCTTCCTGTCGCTTGGTTTCTTCTGCCTGTCGCAACTCTGTTTCCAGTCTGCGCAAGCGCTCCTGCTCCTCACTGATAAATAATAAAATTTAATCATGTTTATTTAGGATAATAATCCATATTTATGTAGTATAAAAGAAGTAAAGCTTGACCGTGACAGAGATGACCTGTTAATTGTAGCGCTAGTTCTGCGTTTTATGTAGCAACACTGTAATATTCTGTGACAGAATTCGAATTCGCCAACAATGGAATATTTATTATTATTATTTATTTTATTTTATTTATTAGGAAGACCAACAGCTTTATAATACAAGAAGGCACTGCGTAATATAATATGGATAAGAAGGCACGTGACGGAAAAAGAAACTAACATGTCCCGATTGTGAAATTAGAATAATGACGTTTCGGGAAAAGACCTAGCGCCCTCCTTCATGGAATTATGATTCTTGTCAAATATGTCAACATTTGACGTAGTGGACTTATATACTTCATCTCGCTCTCTCACGGAAAAAGTAAGACGGTGGCTCCCCTAATGGGGCATGGTCACCGCTGCCTCTGGACATTACCAACACCATGGGGGTCCCGACACGTAGCACTGTCAAAGCTGCGGTTCCGCATGAGGTTATGTCCTGGAGGAACGCTGAAGACCTTATTTCCAGATTTCAGGCTCTACTTTTACCCATATCGTCATATATCACCATGTTTACTAATTTACGAATAGCTCAATGGGGGTACCGTGCGATTAAAATTACACTAGATGGCGCCACTGGCCGGTGTGGTCTGTTGTCAAATAACGCCGTTGTATTGGCTAAAATCCAACTGTTAACTTGGAGCGGTTGATTCTGAGCAATTAAATAGCGCACGTATTTTGACAACGAATGTTACTCGCCAGTGGCGCCATCTATCGACATTGAATGTGACTAGGAAGTTTAACACGTTTTTTGTATTCTGTTACTAATTAAAGGCCAATGGTTTTCCATTATACTGCCGTTGGACTATTTACTAGTCTGATTTTAACAAGTTTTTACAGACTACCTAATTACTCTATCAAGTTTTTACAGACTATCCAATTCTCACAGCGTTTTGCATTCACTTTTCTTATGCGCACTGCAAAGGACTGGAACTCTCTGCTGGAGTCACTGTTCCCCGACAAGTATTACCTTGGGGTCTTCAAGTCAAGAGTTAATACGTATCTTCTAGTCAGGCATGCTACATCTTCGACCTCATCGTCGCTTTCCATCAGGTGAGGTGAGGTCAAATGCAAGCCTACTGATAACAAAAAAAAACAAGGTTTGGGCCTATGATGTAATAACAGTTAATTATTGCCTAACATACACTAAGAAAGCAGTAAAGTAAAAAGCCCAATCACCTGTTCTTCTGGTCTCCCATGGCCTTCTGCAAGGCGGCCATCTGCGTCTCGATGTCGCGCGTCAGCTTACCGCACAGACTGTCGATTTCATTGCGAGATATCTTTGGGTTGCCCTAGAATTCGAGACATCTCCTTTATCATCACAGCCCATAACAGTCCACTGCAGGACTTAGAACCTCTCCCACGAATAAGGGAGGTTATTGCCGTAATCTCCACGCTTAGCCGGCGGGTTGGAGATTAATACATAGGCCTCCCCCAGAGATCTTCACAAAGGCCGGTCCTGTGCTTTCCGCATCCAGCTGGTACCTGCGATCGTTACCAGTTCGTCGGTCCACCTTGTAGGAGGCCTACCCACGCTGCGTCTTCCGGTACGTGGTTGCCACTCGAGAACTTTACTGCCCTATCGGCCATCTGTTCTTCGAGCTATGTGCCCTGCCCACTGCCACTTCAGTCTGGCAATCCTTAGAGCTATGTCGGTGACCTTGGTTCGCTTGCGGATCTCCTCATTTCTGATTCGATCGCGCAAACAAACTCCGAGCATAGCTCTTTCCATTGCCCTTTGGGTAACAGTGAGGATTTCACGTTTCAGTTCCGTAAGTCATCACTGGCAACACACATTGGTCAAAGACCTTCGTCTTGAGACACTGCGGTAATTGAGACGAAAATATATGGCGTAGCTCCTCGAACGCTGCCCAACCGATACTAATTACTAACACTAATTTGACATCAACAAATTTGTTGGCAATATTATTTGTACAAATGATACTTTGTATCTCAAGGAAAAGGACAAAAAGTATATTGCTACATTGTTAGCTAATAATATTTTTTTTTATTTTTAAAAGAAAGATTTACATGACGGAAATAAATTAAATAATGCTAATACTAAATTATAAAATAATATTTACAAATAAAAAACTAAAAACAATATGAGCGTAAGTAGGATTGACCAGGGCTCCTGCTCGTTATCATCTAAGGACAAAGAATGCTCTTTAAACTAGACTTTAAGACAAAAGAAAAGCCCAAAAATTGTTTACGATAAATTCACCAAAATATACAAGGTTTTTCTGGCAAAGAACATGAATTAGAATTATATTTAAAGAAAACTCCTGTAGAAGCTTTATGTTTAACTGAGCACTGGTTGAGAGAATCTGAGATGTCATTTAATTTATCTAACTAAAATATGATTAGTTGCTTTAATCGGAAATATATTTCCCGTGGTGGTTCATTAATTGCAGCACGGCAAAATATTAAATCGAAAGACCGGAAAGATGTTGCTGGCCTCTCAGTGGAACATAAGATTGAGTTATCCTGCTTAGAGTTAGAACAGTGCATCATACTTTGGGTATTGCCACCATACAATGAAAACTTTGAGGTTTTTGAAAAAACTGTGGAACAAGTTTTAGAAAGACTTTGTACGTGTAAAAAAGAGGTAATCGATTGTGGAGACTTTAATGTTAATTTACTAGAAAAAACAACTTTTAGTAAGAGAATACTAAGCTTATTCCGTAGTTTGAATCTTAATTATGTATTTTTAGAGCCGATACGATTCACAGAATAATCAGCGACTTGCATCGACAATGTGTTCTGCTATTGCGAGGTCAACGAAAAGGCTATTATAAATTTTACAAGATCTGACCATAGTGGACAATTCGTTGTTTTTGATTTTACGGAACAATGTAATATCAATGAAATAATTACGAGACCAATTACTCAAAGGAGAATTGAACACTTCAAACAAGCCTTATCGGAGACCATTGCCGGCCTTTGTCTTGATTCTCATGACCCAAACATTCTATTTTCTGATATGTTCAATTCTATCAATAATGTTTATCAAAGTGTTTTACGCAAAAAAGAGTAAAAAGTAACTGTAAATTTAAATTTAGTGATTGGGCTACTTTAGGTATCCGCAAAAATAGAGATAGAATGTTTGAATTATACGGTCAGCGAGCTTATTGCCATGATAAAGATTTTGTAGAATATGTCAAAAAATATTCAAAAACGTTTAACAAAGTTTATCTAATGGCAAAATCACAGACCGGAATTCGTACCGCAAATAATGGCAGAGTTGTTCCAAAAAATTTTTACTGAAATACCGATTAAAACTACCTTACTGCTAAACTCACGTCCAATTAGTGCAGAAACCTTGTTAAAAGAAAATATAGGTGCCTGTGCAAATGACTTTTGTTTTTTCGAAGTAGATGCTAAAACTATAATTAAAGCTTTTAAAAGCATTAAGTTGAAAAATACGGAAGATATTTGGGGAATGTCAGTCAGGGTTATAGGTACTGTTGTTGATATTTTAGCACCGTAGTTAGCTTACATTTTAATGCTTGCGTCAAAGTAGGAGTATTCCCCGACCTCATGAAAATCAGTAAAGTGGTGCTATTATTCAAATCAGGTTGTAAAAATAGTTTGAATAATTTTAGACCGGTGTCCATCCTGCCCGTTTTCAGTAAAATTATTGAAAAAATAATGTTAAGTCAAATGATTGTACACTTTAACAGTAATATATTATTTCATCAACAACAATATGGCTTCACGAAAGGCCGCAATACTACCGAAGCTGGTATTAGCATTATTCAACAATCGTTTGGCGCATGGGAATAACATCATAATGCAGTAGGTGTTTTTTGCGATTTGTCTAGAACATTTGATTGTGTAAATCATTCAACACTATTACTAAAATTATAACATTACGGTTTTACGCATGATAGTCTTGAAATGATGAAATCATACGTAGAAGGTAGAGTTCAAAAATTAAATGTAAATGGCGAGTTATCTGCGGGAGGGGAGATGAGCATTGGAGTGCCACAAGGATCTATTCTGGGACCGTTTCTCATTTTTGTATATATAAATGATCTTCCATACATGGTGCAGAACACTGCTGGTATAGTTATGTTTGCTGACGACACCACTGATATTTAAAATTAATAGGAAAGATAATAATATAGACGAAGTAAACTGTATTCTTCAGAATGTACTTCATTGGTTTACGATTAATAACTTAGTCTTAAACTTTAAAAAAACAAAATGTGTTCATTTTTGCCTCCCTAATGTACAAAGTAATCAATGTAATATTATATTAGATAAAACACAACTTGAGTTGGTAAAGGAAACCACTTTATTAGGCGTTAATATAAATTCATAAATTCAATGGGGCTCACATATTCAATCATTGGCTAGTAGGTTATGTTCGGCTGCATTTGCCGTGTGGCGAGTAAGGAGGCTTACGGATGTGAATATTGCTAGATTAGTTTACTATAGTTATTTTCATAGTATTATGTCGTACGGCGTCATACTATGGGGCAAGTGTGCTGATAGGAAACATAGGAACTTTTAAGCTACGCATGCGGAAGAAACCCATCGACTTTGGGCTCGTTTGATTTATATAAGATAAGTGGGCTAAGTGTAAGTTTTGCTTCAATTTTACTTTACTATCGCGTTTGCGTTTACGTCAAAATTTGTTTGAAGAAAAAACTTCATTTATGTAGCACTAGGTGGCGCTGTGCTTTGTTTCCATACTAATTTTCAAGTAAACGTAAGCGCGATAGGAAAGTGAAACCAAAGCAAAACTTACACTCAGCCTTATGTACTATGATTGTTCGTAGAAGTTATGATACAAGAATGTAGCAGTAGTACAAGAAAACAAACAACAAACCTTGACAGTCCCACAAGCAGCTTTAATAGAACTCATCAAATTCTCGATGTTCCTCATCATGCCATCCTTTTCCTTCTTTAGCTGTCCAGCAGTGGTCTCCATCTGTGTCAAGCCTGGCAGCAAGGCCCGGACCTTGGCTATTCCCTGGTACCTCGGGCGATGCCGCTTGCGGGCCAAATACCCTCGGACGGTCTTCTGAATGGTTATGAGGCACTGGCGGCGGTAGTTTATCTTGTTCTTCACTGGAATTTTGAAGGTAGGTTGTTATATTAGTTTAAATTCAGGTTAGTTGCGGTCAAACGTTTGCCTAGTAAGTAGAATTATAATCGATATGTTTTTGCATGTGCTTGCTAATTTCACGAGACGGTGTTACCGCGACACGAGGTCTGCTGCCAAAATAAAGCTATATAGGCTGGAATATACTTGTAATTTTACAGGAGTCGTTTCTGTCGTATCGTAATTTTACTACAGTAGGTATATTTATCCCAGACTTTACGCCTCTCTAACGCCATCTGAAATCGTGGAAGCCCTCATTACATAATGATGATAATACGATGACAGGTGGCTTTAAATCTAAACCTTCCAACTATATTCGCAACAGTCCGAATAAGTTTTTAGGGAGAACAATTTATAGCCTTATTTCAAAGGAATTTTCATAAACGCGAAAAAAGATTTAAGCTTTTTTTATTCAATAAAACTTTACGAAATCAGCAAAACCCAGCCTTAATAAAAAAAAACTTACGCTTCATAATAGACAGCACAGCAAAGATAGCCCGTCGCCATCTACTCTTGACCAGCCAGGCCCGTACTGGATCCACTATAGTCTTCAAGCTCTTCGGGTCTGACCTCATCATAGTGTCGAACTCGGAATACTTCCCCGGCCGGAAGAACACCCGCGTTACTCCGAACTTGTAGTCCTTGTCCGAGAGACCGAAGCTGTGGATCATCGCCTGGGTGGGGGGTGGGTGGTTAGAATAGAGGTATAAATACGCTTTTGTGTATGTGAAGTGAATAAAGTGAGCATGGTTGCTAACTAACTTTAAATCTATTTCTATCTAAAATTCTAAACGGTCCTTATAAATGAAAAATAGTAAAAGCCTAAAGATGATTTCACAATACCTAGTAACGACATCCCACTGGGGCTACATGACATAATTTTTCGACTGTAATAAATAAATAAATTTTATTTTTATTTTTGTTCAAAATGGCGGCTAGTAGTCTTCATATTAAATTTTGATCAATATCATGTCTGCGGTGACACTCGCAAGATTAAGACAAATCGATAGACGTAAGAACCATCAAAATGCGCGTGTAGCCGGGCGTCGCACGCAGTGCTTGCTGACCTTGTCTTGCCTATGCTCTTGACTGGTCGGCGACGGCGCCGCGTCCGTGCCTGTCTTTTCTGTATGTTTTAAGTCGCGTCCGCGTCCCGTCTGAGCCCCGTCCACGACGTGTCTGCGTCTTTTCTGTGTGGCCGCTCGCTAAGCTACCTCCCTACAAATTTTCAGCCAAATCGGTTTAGCCGTTCTTGAGTTATAAAAAGTGTAACTAACACGACTTTATCTACACTAATATTATAAAGAGGAAAGATTTGTACCTATTTTTGTATGTTTGTAATGAATAGGCTCAAAAAGTACTGGGCCGATTTAAAAAATTCTTTCACCAATAGAATGCTACATTCTTCCAATTTGACATAGGCTACATTTCATTTTGAAAAAAATTAGGGATCCTTGGTAAAATTTGAACAATGTAACCGAAGGTGTAGAAAAACAAGTCTTAAAATTCCTTACATCGCGTGCTCTGCGAAAACTATTGATGATAGAACAAAATAATGTACTACGACTTTGCAGAACACATAATTATCTACAAAAAGTGTCGCGACAGTATATGTCTAACTTTTATAGTTATGTCACAATAAGTGTTCTTTTATTTTAAAAATTTAATTAAAATGCCGCCGCTAAAAACGCTCTTTATTTGTACCTTGGTATTAATCCTTATCAAAATCAATTACTTCATATTCACGACTGCTTCAATACCTTCATATAACTGTTTGAATTATTCAATTCAGACATTCCATTCGAAAGATATCACGAGTTTAAAAATGTAAATATTAGAAAAAAGTCGCGTGTTCACCGCTCAGTCCGCTCGGCTATCTAGGCAGCACGGGGTACGAGAGGGGAGTCAATGTTAAGTAATAAATTGCCGCGCGGCACACTCACGCGGTCGGCTCCCTACGCAGCGGTCGTGTGTAACCCGTGTACTCGTAGTGGTACCCGTGCGAAGCCGGGGCGGGCCGCTAGTTTTATATATATATATATATAGACTTATAATTTTTCAATTGGTTTTCTACTGGCTTCACTTGTAATGTCTGTAACCATGATTGATAATTATGTTAAACTTCAGGAGGACATAATTAATAAAATTGTAAGAGGTCCTATTAATTTTAAAAAGTTACATTGATACAAGGTTAATACAAGGATAAAAGCTTTAGAAAAGTTATGGACCGTGTTTACTAGCAATCATCAAAAATTTGTATATGAATGTAAAAATTAAATATTGGAATCTAATGATAGTGTGGTAAACGTCATGTACCTACTATAAATGTGAATATGCTTATATAGATTAGTAGCCGAGCCGACCGCGCGAGTGAGCCGCGCGGGACTTTATTTCTTGACATTGACTCCCCTCCCGTACCCCGTGCTGCCTAGATAGCCGAACGGACTGAGCGGCGAACACGCGATTTTTTTTTAATATCACATTTTTAAACTCGTGATATCTTTCGAATGGAATGTCTGAATTAAATAGTTCAAAAAATTATATAAAAGTATTGAAGCAGTCGTGAATATAAAGTAATTGATTTTGATAAGGATTAATACCAAGGTACAAATAAAGAGCGTTTTTAGCCGCGGCATTTCAATTAAATTTTGAAAATAAAAGAACACTTATTGTGACATAACTATTATAGTTAGACATATACTGTCGCAACATTTTTTGTAGATAATGATGTGTTCTGCAAAGTCGTAGTACATTATTTTGTTCTATCATCAATAGTTTTCGCAGCACACGCGATGTAAGGAATTTTTTGGGTATTTTTTTTACACCTGGGGTTACATTATTGGAGTTTTATTTATGATCCGTAATTTTTTAGAAAATATAATATAGCCTATGTCACCCGAGGATAGTGTAGCTTCCCAACGGTGAAAGAATTTTTGAAATCGGTCCAGTTGTTTCGAAGCCTATTCAATACAAACTTTCTAATAAGCCAAAAGTTAGACTCAGAATCACGTAAGCAGTGGGAACAGAAAGTTAGTGAGTCATCTCAGAGTTTGCCTAATTTAAAAAATATTCAAGGTTTTTAGAGACTCGTTGCAGGTCAATTGTGTTTTTAGATACAAAGGCACAAAGATATGACAAACCTAATTACACCCATGTTTCCACTACTCAACAGCTTACATGTTTATATTGCTCTGATAGTCACAAGTTGGCAAACTGTAAAAAGTTCGCAAAAGATGTTGATTCGAGGCGTAATTTTGTACAGACTCACAGATTAGGTTTTAATTGTTTAGCTCCTAACCATTCCGTTTATCAATGCAACCAGTCCACAAGATGTCATATTTGCAAGAAAAAGCATCATACTTTGCTTCATACCAGACTTCCCAATTGTTCAGCAAATAGTTCAACCCGAGCTGATCAAACGACAGACGGCAAAGTGGTTGCCACCGTTGTTGGTGAAAAGCCAGCTCAGCAGTCGTTGCAGGATCAAGGTAAGGGTTTAAATGGTCCAATTGTTTCTTGTTCATCAAGTAATTGTAGCCAAGTTTTATTAGCTATGACTTTAGTAAAAGTTAATTCAAACAAGAACAACACTCCTGTAATTTTAAAGGCCTTGTTGGATCAAAGTAAGAACTCAAGAGAGCCTCATTTGTAACTGAAGAAGCCGGAAGTACCGGAAACAAGTCTCTTTTCAGGTTTTGGCGGTGATCAGAGTTCGAATTAAACATCGAAATCCTCTGTAGATTTAAAAATTCAATCTCGTCTAGATCCAAGCTTTATTGTGACGGTTAATGCTCATGTTTTAAAAAACTTACCACATTTTTACCGAGTAAAAAGTACAAATAATTCTTTATTTAATCCATGAGACTTAAATGACAAGAAATAGCATAAAATATTAACAGTTATAATAAAAATATACACTAATCCTCTTCTTAGTCGTGCACTCTTGACAGAGTCGTCGTGGTCACGTATCGGTCCAGTTCTGCGCCACCGCCGCCCTCGCGATGCAACGCCATGTGTCCCTGTGTCTGGCGGAGCGAGAGTTTTCGATCATGGTAGAGTGTGTAGCAGACTTGATGAGGTCCGTCCACCGTGTTGGAGAGCGCCCACGAGATCTTTTACCCTCGACTTTCCCCTGCGCCAACAAACGTTCCATGGAGTCTTCATTACGAGTGATGTGACCGAAGAACTTGAAAATTCCTATTTGCACAGACGACGATAATCTCTCTTTGATGTTGAGTTCTTGTAGGATTGAAGCATTGGTTCGGTGCGTGGTCCACGGAATTCTGAGCATACGTCTCCAACTCCACATTTCTAGTGCGTCGATCTTGTGAAGGTCTTTCGTCCTCAGCGTCCACGTCTCAGCTCCGTATAGAAATATTGGAAAGACCAGGCACCGCATCAGTCGAACCTTTGTGTTTCTGGTTATTCTTTGGTCCTTCCAAATCTTAGCAAGTTTTCCACTGACGATCTAGTCACAGCGCAACGCCTCCGAATTTCATCATCGCAGCCTCCAGCATTAGTGATCGTGGAGCCCAGATACACATAGCTACTAACCACTTCGCATCCCGCTATATCGCGGACGTCTGGTTGGTTTTTGTTGACACGGTCGACAATCATCATTTTTGTCTTGTTACGATTGCAAGTCCAAAATCCATCGCGGTGGTCTCCAGACGACGAAGAAAGACATCAATTTCATCCCTGGTTGATGCTAGGAGAGTAGTGTCATCTGCATATCTTAAATTTGATATTTTTCGGCCGCCTACAGATATTCCCTTATCCCAATCTTCGAGAACTATACGCATTATGTACTCCGTGTATATGTTGAACAGTAAGGGAGACAATATACAGCCCTGTCTAACGCCGGCTTGCGTTTTGAAATCATCGGAGTCAATACCGTCAACACGGACCGAGGCCGTGCCATCCTCGTACAGGTGCCTGATGAGGCATACAAGATGTCGTGGTACCCCCATTTCTGTCAAAACCCGCCATAATTTCGCCCACTTGACGGTATTGAAAGCTTTCGCGAAATCAACGAAGCACACATAGAGGGCGATGTTGAACTCTCTGGCCTTTCCCACAATTTGTCGCATTATGAGTAGCTGTTCTCTAGTGCCTCGACCCTTTACAAAACCAGCCTGCTCAGAGGCTATCTCTCGGGACAGGTAAGCTTGGAATCTTGTGTTGACAATATGCAGCATGATTATACTAGCGTGGGATATGAGAGAAATCAGTCTATAGTTATTGCATTTTTTAGTTGATCCTTTTTTATGGAGTGGGATGAATATAGAGTGTGACCAATCGCTCGGCCAGACTCCAGTGACCCATATTCGACAACAGATAATGTGCAGTATGTCTACCCCGACCTCCCCAATAGCCTTTATTGTTTCAATCGGAATCTCATCGGAACCTACAGCCTTATTCCGCTTAAGGTGATTAATGGCTGCGCGCACTTCGTCCTTAAGTGGCATTGGCTCCCGATCCGATGCTTCATTATAGGTTGTTGCGACGTCTGCTGTCACATCGGCAAAAAGAGTCTCGCAGTAGTCCTGCCAGACGCCAACAATCTTCCTTATCTCTGTGATGGTGTTTCCTGACTCATTCACGATAGCCCATGTCTTCGGTTTGAACTGACGTGTTATATGCCACATTAATCACTATACACTAATACCTACATCTAAAATACTAAAAATATATACACTGATACATATAAAATAGACTAAACTAAAACCTTATAAGTTATAAATATTTAATTATCTAACTTAACTAAATTAAAAAATATGTAAGAAACCAGGGCCCGCGGTAAGGTGCCCATCATGGCGGCATCATTCCCGCGCTGGATGGCGATACTTATCCGCTGCGCGAGAAAGCTGCGATAGTGATAACACTGTAGCATAAAATTATAAATCTCCGGAACATGCAGTTTAATTTGATTCATTTCACGTACCGAATAAGATCTCGTTGGAAGGATTACTCAAGGGTATATGGGGAGCTATTATTACACAGCATACTAGATTTGGACACTCACAATTGGATCAATATATCTGCCCCACCATGCAGTCGTACGCCAAGACAAGACTACAACCAAAGTCCGTGTAGTCTTCGATACCTCAGCCAAGGGCACAAACGACAGTACTCTAACATTTAAGGTGCTGACGACTGTGCTGTCACAAATCGAGGCATGCCTCAATTCGAGACCATTGTCCCAGTTATCCAATAATGCTGAAGATCCCAACCCATTAACTCCTGGACATTTTTTGGTAGGTAAACCCTTAGTTTTGATTCCTGACCTTAATTATGAACAATCTAATTTAAGTAATTTAAAGCGATGGCGTTTATCGCAAAGAATAGTTTAAGAATTTTGGCGTAGGTGGTCACATGAATACTTGACACAACTGCAACAGAGGTTTAAGTGGACTGAACAGATTTCTGAACCCGAGATTGGAAGTGTTGTTCTGGTTAAGGAGGACGATTTACCGCCTGCTATATGGCTCTTTGGACTGGTTGTTGATAAACATCAGGGATTGGACAAACTCACACGTGTTGTCAGTCTCAAATATAAAGGTCACATTATTAAGAGACCTTTGTCAAAGCTTATATTATTACCTGTTAAGGATTAGTAAAGCTTTTCTTTTGTTTCATCTTAGGATTTAATCCTCTGATTTGTGAAAGTAAGTTATAGATAAGTTGTTAATGTAGCAAATTAACATACTCGGTTTATATATCAAATTAACTTATTATAATTTAGTTTATACCTATTATCAAATATTCCCATCCCATTGTGGGATAAGCCCGCCTTTGCAATGTATATTTATTTTCTTTTGTTATTGTTCTTTATGTAGTTATACGCAATAAAGAGTTTACATACATACATACATAAATATTATGTAAAGTAAGTTTGAATTTTGTGACACCTTGTGTTGTCGAAATAAAATTGTTTATTTTTCTATTTCTTTAAATGGACTAGGTCCATGGCGACCGAAATGTTCAGACGACTAAAAAGTATAGATGAAGGTAACATAGTATGTAGTACCAACTATTGCCACTACATGGCGCTGTTACAAATTTGTGTACTTTCTACATCGCGGTAGCAAGTTGTCGCATACAAACTGATGAATTTAGTTTTTATAGTAAATGATCCATTTTGAACCTAATTTCATTTGTTTTATTTTTGGGAATTTTTGGGGTTTGTTCAACCGCGTCGCAGATTAATTGCTGAAACTACTGAGGGATGTCTCTGCATTTCCGCACAATTTCATCACCTCTTTATCTAACCAATAAAACCAACAGCTCTCAAAACTCTTCCTTCCACTTACCTCACAGAACAACTTAGGCGTCAACGCCTGCAACTTCGCCGGCAGGTAGTGTATGTACATGGCGTGTAAATCCGCGAACGGCGCCCGGCAGGGGTAGCCATGCTCCATCAGTTCGAGCACGGCGGTTGTACCACTGCATTGAAGTTGAGTGAGTACCAGCCCGGCGTCCACGGTGCGGCCCACCATCAGGGAGTTGGGCTTTATGGAGCGGATGAAGTTCGTGCCCTGGTCGGACATTATTCATATTCATTTCTACGTAGTAATAATCATACATCGTCATTTAAAATAGTGTCATGAATAAAATTACTAATAGTTAATGTCAGTATTAAAATACAATTAATTAAAAAAATCATAAATCTAAAATAATAATCAATTATCATGGTTCTAAATTGTCAAATGTGAAATTCAATAATTATAAGTAAATTAAATTACACAATTACAAATAGCTACCTACTTCAAAAAGATCAAATATAAAATTTAGTTACCATACTATTAGCGTCACTTATTATTTAAAAGCAATTGTGGTAAATTGTAAGGGCAACGCTCCTTTTCCTCGATTGGCGTAATCCGGACCAATGAGAAAAAGGCGCGAGTAACCACCACTGGGTGTGGTGGTTACTCGGGGGTGGCATTCTACTTCAGCGGGACTTCCAGTCGAGACGTACCAAGTACCTATCCAGTGTTTGCTGCACAACTAAACTTAGGGTAATATTTTTTTTTAATTCTTTATTGTACACAAAAATAATAAATACAATTTAACAGAAGGTAACTTAAGTACAAAGATGTACTAAATTATTTACTTTATATTTTCTATGCATTGTTAATTCTTTCAATTTCCCGTTAACTGTGTTTCTAAATAAATGAAAGTATTTTTGATAGAAATTGAGTTTTCCTATTATATTGTCCATCGTCTTTCAATACGAGTCATTCAAACAAGAAAACAACGCCATATATACCAGGTCACGAAATGCAATTAGAGCGCCATCCAATACCAATACTGCAACACTTATCGAACAAACTGTCTCTATTTGATTTAAAATGACTTTCAGCATATCTGCAACAATGCTGCTCATTTATAACCTAAATAAATATCCAAACTAAGCAAAAGTAGATGGACGCTAGAAATCCTACTTAGAAGGATGCTCGTTACTCCTAAACGCAACGACTACTGAATGGATTTTGATGAAGTTTGGCAGCTAGCCCAGAATAACCACCAGAAAACTACTGGACTTATAAAGATTAATAAATTATAATTATGTTAAAATCCATCGACCCGTTAGGCCTTAAGCCCGTGCCAAAAAAATAAACACACCAAAAAAACTAAAACACAAAAAAAAACTTACATTCTCCTTAAGCTTATCCATCAGCAATGCCAACTGTGTCTGGAACTTGGCGCCCACCGATATGAAGCTGAGCTTCCCCTTCGCGTTCGCGTTTGCGTTGTCGCTGGTCTGGAACAGCGCCTGGACGAGGCTGCTGCGGGACTCCTGGACTAGGAACTCTAGGGACGCGTGCAGGGCGTCGTTGTTCTTCTCTATGAATTGCTCCTGCGGTGGGATGGAGATATGGTACAATATAATAACATTAATATAATATTGTTAAGTTTAAGTGGTGGTAGATTTAGAACAGAAATTAAAATTAATCATTTCGACTTCTGCTCGGCCGGGAATCGAACCCGGGATCTCTTGCGTGGCAGACCGGTGTTTTACCACTAAACCACTCAAGTCGTTAGTATACAGTAACGCTGTAGCTTAGAGACAAAGTGGCAGACCTGAAAGCGCTGTCCAAGGGTTAACGCTATAAATTCATACATACACACTGTCATGCACTGAGACCAGTGTTTTCAACTTGCTACGGTCCTGACAGCTTCCCTCTCGCATCTTCCAAATTCATCATCCTTTCCATACATACTCGACGATCTAGGGAACTCTTGATCTGACTTTACTTTACCTATAGAACCTACACAAGAGGTTATGTAAGTACTATTGCTACAAAAAGTTTAGGTCACAAAAAGAAAATTGTGCCAGGTTGTGCTGGGGCAGACCAACGTTTTGTACTCCTAAAAGTGTATTTTTTCTTGTACGTACTTGACGTTGAGCGTCATAGGATAACCTCAACCGCCTTCACAGTCTATCGGCTGTATGATCCGGTACTCACGGTGTGGTAGCACACGGCGCCGGCGAAGTGCCTCAGCAGGAACCCCTCGTCGTCGCGCGTGCTGCGGTGCGCCTTCAGACGGGACGCGCGCGGCAGCTGGAGCCTGGAATGGGGGATGGGCTATAGATAGATGGTAGCTTTTATACCTACATCAGGATCAATATTAAAATCAATTCAGAGAAGTACCGCGTTCGAATCCCACTGTGGCCATGTACCAATGGACTCTTTTCTGAGTTATGTACAGTAGTTGAATGCTAACCGATGCTCCGACGGTGAGGGAAAACATCGTGATGAAACCTGCACATTCAGGTGACTGAATGTGTAACCATGATCCAATCTGGTCGGGTTCCCCTAGTAACAGGGTTACGGAGGTCAGATGACATTAGCTCCACTGTAATTATCTGATCTGCCGAATCCTGGATCATGGTCAAGGCGGACCCCTGGCCTTCGTGCGCGAGAGCACATCCGGGAGATTAACACCAAGATGAGATGATTTTATCGGAATCAATATTAAATTAAAATAAATTAAAATGTATTTTTGTTTAAATTTTGGGTTACAGTGTTTTAGGTTTTATAGTAAGTACTATTTTTGTCTCTCTAAAATTGTCCATTAGGGACACACAAATGTAATTGTCTCGGTATATAAATTACTACAAAAGACAATGGAACATAACATTATACAGGGTGTTACATAATATGTGTATGAAACCGTGTACTGGATGGAGTGCTACGTACGACAGAAATAATTGTACCTATCGTTTTCATACGTTTAGCACTCCATCCAGTTCACGACTTCATACATATATTATGTAACACTCTGTATAATGAGGATGTTGGCGATTCAAAAATCCAGATGGTGCGTTACCGTAACGTAAGGCCCGCTGTCAAAATAAAGCCCTGTCATTGGCCGGAATAGATTCGCCATTTTACAACAGTTGTTTCTGTCCAATAACACGTCAGTATTTTGACAACAGACTTTACGCTTCACTAGCGCCATCTGAAATCATGTAAACCATAATGAAAGTAGAAGTTAAAATAGTACGAATTAGTTAGAAAGATTTTTCGCCAATTGGAGTTATCCTACACAGCATACTTCATATGTCATTGGCGTTTAGCGACACCGACCTCCCCGTAAATCGATGAACAACTGACTAGTGATTAGAAAAATAGTTATTTTCAAATTCAAAAATGCTCCATGGTAGTTTATATTATATTACGATTATTTTCACATTAATACAATTGCGACTTGCGAGCAAAACTATCGGTCCACCCCATGTTTTTCCATATACGCTCATACATTTCTGGCGTTACGACTCAATCTTTAACTTCATAAATACTTAATCAATGGTAATTAGGTTTTAGGGGTTTGATATCCAATAACACAGATTGCCTCTGTATTTAATTAACTTCTTCAATACACCAGTTTTTCCAATGAAAAACGGGTCAGGTCGAAATCATATCGATTTGATCATAATTAAACATTCAGCCGTTTGAATGTGCACGTTTCATCACGATGTTTTCCCTTATTGATACCTACATGGCAGCACTGGGGTACCTCTCACTCACGAGTCGGTCCCCTTAACCACTAAATCATCAACTCTCTTTACTACCCACCCTTACCTGTTATTATTGGTCCCAAGTTGCTTATGCACCGCATGCGTGAAATGCGCGGCCTCCGGTTTGGGCAGCTTCGACTCTTCGTCCAGGAGATGGAATATGCCGTGGTTCTTGCTCTCGAACAGGTCTGCGGAGGGAATATTTGATATAGTCAAGTATATGTTTAATGCTGGAAGGTCTGTGCCCCAAATACCTTTCTTGTTAATCTATACTAGTATTATCATGGGAAAAGATTTGATTGTTTCTTTGTAAAGGATAAATTCAAAAACTACTGCACCGATTTAAAAATTCTTTCATCTATAGAACTAGCTACATTATCAGCGAGTATCGAGAATAGTCCAACGTTCGATGGAATCAGCTGCAAGGAGTATTGGTAGTGGTATTGGGTAAGTTAATAAATACGCAAATATTTCCCTACTCAACCGATTTTATTGATACAAAGCTAAGAATCATTTCGATGAATCTTTCACATCACAGACCAACCGCATTCAAATCGCTCCACCCGTTTGGGACACACATATCGACAGACCTAAAGATCGACCTTATAACACTCCCCTTTCTTCGCCGGGAGTTAAAAACTGTTCCATGCACTCACCGATGCAAGCCTGGTTATCCGTGAACCGAATCTCGGGCACGTTGAGACCTTCCCGCTGATAGAGTTCCTGCTCGTGCTTTAAAATGCGTTCGTTGAAGAACTGTTGCAGCTTCTCGTTGCAGTAGTTTATGCAGAACTGCTCGAAGCTGTTCGTTTGGAAGTATTCTGGGGGGGGATTAATAAGCAGGGTTTGTTTACGCATTGACGATTCTAGGCTGTAATAATGGTAGTCCGGAATTATGGTAGGGTTCTAATTTTTCAACCGCTCGTTTCTATTTGTTTTTTAATTTTTAATTTTGATTGTCGGCATGCAAATTACGATATAATGCGCCTATTTTCCCTATTTTTGAACAGTTCACTTTCCATGTTGCGAATGATATTTTAAAAAATATTGAATTTTTCATACCGAAAATCAAAATTTAAAACCGTTCCTGCCACTAGAAGCGAGCAGTTCAAAAATTGAGTCCAAGAACCCAACTGAAGTAATATAATAAGATGAGTTTTTCGATGTTATCTGTGAGGGAGATTATAATCTTTGCTTGTCGACTATTGTACTAAATGTGCCAAGTTGTGCATAGACAGACCAACGTTTTGGGGGGGTACTAATAAAATCCTCAGCTTAAGTCAATAAATGGACTCGCCTAGCGCGCTCTACATTTGTGTGACAATAGACTCTAAAAGTCGGGTCCACGAGGCTAGGCTAGGGCTCGGATTTTTTGATATATTGGTCCTTGGTTTGGCTTTATTAAAACCTTGTGCGATTATGGCTTATGTCATTGAATGAGCAAGCGTAGCGAGCTCGAAATTTTTAAAATTAATACATGTTTGTAATGTTTTATTCATTGAGCGATTTCATTGAAAAATATCGTAAAATCAGCAATATGGAAATCGGGCTATCTCGAAATTTTTTAGAAGATTGTATTATAATCAAGTTCGCGAACAATTAATGAGCGGGCTCTAAATTTCTGAAATTTTGGCTATCAAAACCTTCCATTATTAACTTGAAAACAGTCAAATTCAAACGTTGAGGGCGTGTGAGCCAAGACGATTATGCGTGTGAGCGTGTGGGCCAAGATTATTATGAGCCAGGTCCTATTTTGAAAAGAACGGAGTAAGAAGTTTCTGCCTTTGGTGCTACCGATAATGCTGAAAATATTAAATTATCAATATAAGATCAAAACTGTTGTCATTTTTGTCATCTGATGGGTACACATTCTATACAATTTCAATGAAGTAATGAGTGAGTGCGCGTGGAGGGCACTAAGTTGTCTTGTTTTTTCAATAAAAGTGTTAATTATTTCTTAAACGAAAGATGAATGAAAACGGATTGTATCACTTGATTTCAATTCCTATTTTGGCAGAGGGGGCCCCCGACCCTGGCCTGAAATTAAATAGCCCGGGGGCCCAGTATCATAAGATTTAAGAGATTATTTTAAGAGAGGTAGGGCATAGCGGGGTATCTCGTTCGAATTGGAGCCGCCCGACTGGGGAAGTACCTCCACCTTACAGAATATCGCAGCTAAATAATACTCTTTTAAATAGTATTGTGTTTCTGCCGGTGAGTAAGGTTTCCAGTGCTCCATGGGGTGGGGATTTGGGGAACCGTGGCTTTGGCAGTGGAGTGGCATTTGCTTTTTGCTGCCAGAGCAACGTGTTATAGAGGTGGGCAACGCATTAGCGATACTCTTGGTGTTGCTAATGTCTATAGGCAGTGGTGACCACTTTCCATCAGGTGGCCCGCTTGCCTGTTTGCCTACCGTATGACATAAAAAAAAATCATTGATACGGCTGATACGGCGGTAGCTACGCCCATGACTGTAAGAGAGAGGGGAAGGACACTCACCGAACCCCGCGATATCCAGCACCCCAATATAGTACGCGGAGGCCTGGAACGGAATGCTAGTATTGATCCGGTGCGCGATGTAGTCGAAGACGCGGCTGTACACGGCCTTGGCCAGCGCGTCGCGCGCCGACGACGCCTCGTACGTCTTCAGGGGGACCCTATGGTGAAGGGTTAAGGGGGGGTTTAGAATTACAATAATAATGGGTTTATAGAGGTGGGAGTATAATAAGACCACAGTAAGTCCGAATCGCTTATTATTAAAAATAAAAAAATCTCTGTATGGCAAGTTTTTGAACGTCATAGAACTCATAACAAACAATTTAATTTCTGTAGGATTGTTTACTTTCGTGAGTTATGAAAAATATGATTAAACAATCAAAAGGGAAGTGCCGGGGATTATTTACAGAATGATTAATAATTTAGACAAACTAAAAGTACAAGTTCAAGCTAATAGTGACCAAATAACTAAATGTTTACAAGAAGGCTCTGATTATCCTTACTACTGTCAGTCAATACGGTATTATCGTGGTCCTATTATAGTATGCAACACAAAATGTAAAGGGGTACCACGACTTCAGATTACTTCGACAAATTGCGGAAAAATGAGCATACTAAATTTATTTCACTGACAATAATAAACTATATACAGGAAATATAACTTGACGCTATTGAGTAGTCTATAACCTTGATAAATCGCCTTCGTTAATGTACACCATTTAAAATAAGTCGGTTTATACTATTTAAGACCATACTACCAGGGGAACCTGACCAGATTAGATGATGGTTACACATTCAGTCATACACAAAAGAAACTATGAAAGCCGCAAAAAGTGGGCAGTCCTAAAACCCGATGCGTGTTCTGTGTAACTTGGTGGATACTTTTTTTATTACCATCACTCGTCACACGCTTCGACGATCCACCTGATGGTGCGCGACCACCGTCATTTAGGACATTAGCAATGATAGACGACGGGAAGCGACTTAATTTTATACTATATATAAATGCTGTGGCAATGTGCGCTTTTATATTTAGTAACATGACGATATTATCGTGGACGTCCATGATATAGGGGAAAGGTGGCATGAAAGGGACACGTATTGAAAGGGACAAGTCAAATAATCAATAACATAAGAAACGTCTCGAGACGACAATATTCTGTTCTGTAACAGCGCCGAAGCTCAACCGTTCGCCCCAAAACGCCATACTCCTGTCTTATTAAATATGGATGACCCTTCATACCACCTCTCCCCTATATCGTGGACGCACTCGACAATATCGTCACGCAATAATTATAAAAGCGCCCAATACTAAACGTTTCACTCACATGATGTAAATGGCTGTTTGTCGTAGTGTACAAATATTGTTATTGTTTATTTTTAACCCTATTGTTTAAATTGTTATAAAAGCAGCATTGTATGTCTGGACACCAGCGCCACCCTCAACTCTCCGCCGTCCACTCCCAGCAAGGAAGCACCGACAGCAAGTGTCGGCTCGCTGTCGGCGGATACCTGACAGCCGCCCTTGGGGCCACCGTCGTCTGGGTAACTCACATGATAGCAGTCCCTTTAGCGCCTCCTCTCGAGCTCTGCATGAGTCTGGACACCAGCGCCATCCTCAACTCGCCGCCGTCCACTCCCAGCAAGGAGGCCGCCACAGCCAGCGTCGGCTCGCTGTCGGCGGACACCCTACACCCACCGTTGGGGCCGCCGTCGTCTGGAAATACATGGAATTTTAAACGACGACGAAAAAAGAGGGTAGTTATGAGTTTGACGTGTGTATCGGTGAATAAATGTAAATTGGGTGGGGGGTTTTTAGTTACTTTTTCGGTCGGTCAGGTTATTTATGTAGACAAACAGGTAAGCAAAAGATCTAATGGTGCATGGTCACCGCCACCTAGGCACATCAGTGACACTGGCGGAGTCGCGCACCACTGGAGGATTCGTAGTCGACTTGCCTAGTTTGCATCGAATACTATTATTATTTTAGTTAAATATCGCACAGTAAATGAAATTCATAATTTTGTTGTTGAATTTCACTTCACACAGCAATAAAGGAGGCAATCCATCTATACGTGCCACAGCTGAGACTGAGTCAAAACCATGGATATCCAAAGAAACACAGGGTCTATTTAAACTAAAAATTACACTCTGGAAGTAATTTAAAATTACTGGACTGGACGAGGCATACAGAGAGTATACGAGGATAAATAATAAGCTAACCAATCACAGACACACTGCTAGCACGAAATACGAAAAGGAGTTGCTAGAAGCTGGAACCAAGAAATTCTACTCTTACATAAAACAGCAAATAACATCCAAAACCAGCATTCCTTTAACCCTACGTAATCATCAAGGAAATGTGATAACCCAACCAGAAGATATAGCAGAGGCATTTGCCGACCAAGTTTTGAGCGTGTACCAAAAGGAACCACAGGGCCAGCTGGCAGCCCTCGACACACGGCTTAGAATTGAATTGATAAGGTATAACAGGCCATTAAAGAATTAAATGCAGACTCAGCTCCAGGAACAGATGAAATTCAAGCATCCATACTTAATAACTGTGACCTAGCAAATGCACTAGCCGCCATAATGCGGAATTCATATGATACTGGAACACTCCCAAAACTCTGGAAAACTGCTACAGTGTCTCTGATATTTAAAAAGGGAAGCAAACTGCAACCAGAAAATTATAGGCCAATAAGTCTAACTTGTATACCGTGCAAGATAAAGGAAAAAATTATAGTGAAACACATAAGAGAGTTCCTTTCCAAACATGCAATCATTGGGATTCAGCAGCATGGCTTTTGCCCTCGTCGCTCAACAGTGTCCAACTTGCTGTCCTGTTTATCATCCTGGACCAACAATTTCAATGACAGGGAGCCTGTGGATGCAATATACCTCAGGTTCCTCAGGTTCAGGTGTACCTTAGGGTTCATTTTTGGGCCCTGTGCTATACATTATCTATACATTCGACTTACCTCCATATGCAATGTAATGTGAGAGTATTTGCTGATGACACCAAGATATTTGCGAACCCACTGGTGGATTACACGAAGCTCCAATCTGATATGGACGTCATTGCAAACTATTCAAAGGATTGGCTTATTAGGGACTCCAAACCTGGAAGGCATACTCCAATAATGGTATGATATATGTTTTATAGATTTTTATCATGATTTCAGGTGTTATTGTTCCAAATGCTTTTCTAATAAGGCATATGAGACTCCTTGCCCTGTTGGTTATCATACTTATATGTTCTTCGCACTTTAGATTTTCCGTAATAATGACACCCAGATCCGTCTGAGACTTCACTTGTTTACAGACTTTATATAAAATAATATCTTGCTGTATTTCCTAACTTATTTACAAACACCAAGAAAATCACAATATTTTGGCCGAACAACAGAAATGATGTAGGAAGCTAAGTCAGCTGTAAAGAACAGTTAATTATTGATTCAGTAATACTAAAAGTAATTCAATTATATTATGTATTTGGGTGCACGTCGTATCTGCCTCTCTATTCTAGCCCTCTCTCTTCGGTAGGTCTGCTGTAAGACATTTCTTTTTAGAAATAAGCTGTACCTTTTGTGATTGTTATCTTTATGTTCATATTATTGTAAATTTCTTTGTGCACAACAAATGGTTAAATAAATAAATAAATAAAATTATTTATATGTGGCGGATTGTAAATGGCTCATGGATAAGCTATTTTAATGCATTATGTATTACAGCTGTAAACCACCCGAATAAAATAAAATAAAATAAAATAAAACAAGTAATTAAAACAAAGTCTGACCTACATACAATGTATATCGATTACCGATATATATAAAAAGCGTACGATTCGGTACCTCATTCATGGTTAATTAGGGTCCTAGAACTGTATAAAATACACCCAAAGATTGTGCTTTTTCTCCAAACAACAACGGACGACACAACTTAAACTCAGAACACCCACCGATACAATAGAAACAAACCAAATAAAAATACAACGCAGCGTCTTACAAGGAGATGCACTCAGCCCGTTGTGGTTTTGTTTAGCTCTCAACCCCCTTTCTAACTTGCTTAATAATACAGACATAGGATACAGACTGAAATACATACCACCCACTCATAATGACAGACAGACACATGCAGAAGAAACAAAGCTTAACCATTTGCTCTACATGGACGATATTAAACTTTATGCGCCTAACGAAACAGATCTTAATAAATTAGCCAATCTAACAGAAGTCCATGAGCTGGCCATTCCCCAGGACTTTATAAGGATAGAGAGAGGAATTTTTCAGGGCGACAGTTTGAGTCCACTGTGGTTTTGCTTAGCTCTGAATCCGCTTAGCACATTGCTTAAGCATTCAGAGCTGGGCTGTCGGCTTCGAAGAGAGGGCGAGGTCATTTCACATCTGCTGTACATGGATTATCTCAAGTTGTTTGCACTTTTTGGTGATCTGGATCCAGTATCTGATGGAGTTGTTGAAAATGAGCGAAATTTTTAGTAATGCCATCAGAATGGAGTTTGGTGTAGATAAATGTGCGGTCATGCATGTGCAGCGGGGGAAAGTTGCAAATATAACAAATTTGCAACTTTCTGAGACGATGTCTTTCAGATCTCTCTCTGAAGCCGAAACTTACAAATACCTTGGCTTGTCACGGTCTTTGGGTATCGTGGACGAGGGTGTAAAACAGGCAGTGAAGGAGCGTTTCTTCTGTCGCCTACCAAAAGTACTTAATAGTCTTTTGTCAGATGGCAACAGGGTGCGGTCCTTCAATGCTTGGGTGATGCCCCTGCTCACATACTCCTTTGGCGTACTAAGGTGGACTCAAACAGAGTTGAACGCCCTGGATAGAAAGGTCCGTTTTTTGCTCACTACACACCGTATGCTGCACCCACGCTCGTCTGTCATGAGATTGTACATCCCACGTAAATGTGGACGTCGTGGCTTCTTAAGCGCCAAGACCCTCCACAATCGTGAGGTGTGCAGTCTTAGAGACTACTTTCTTAACAACGAGTGAGGGATGCATCGTGCTGTGGTGGCGATAGACAGAGGCCTTACCCCTCTGTCCTTGGCAAACGAGAACTGGCACACCAAAGGTGCTAAGCACCATAGACCGCAAGGATGGAAGAATTGTTTTGATAGTTGTATCAGTGAACGGTCTCATAGCGAAGAGCCTCGACCAACATCTTAAGAGTCTCTCGCTAGATGGTTGGGTCAAGGGCCAGATTCAGAAAGCGGTTCTCTTGGAGACGGCGCGTATTGTCAGGAGGTTCCTGTCTCTGCAGCTCTAACCGCCGGTAGCTTGGGCCTTGCCCCGATGCTGGTGGTACTCTAGGTTTAGGTTTTTTATAATATTTATTTTTCATATACCTACTTATATGTATTGTAAAAAATTTAATCTATGAATGAAAATAAATATGAAGAATAATAATAATAAGTTGTGTTTATTGAATAAAAACACCACATTCACTTTTTCAACAGTTGCTTCACAGAATTTATAGGTCGACAACTTATCTGGTATATCGCCTGCGGTAGGTGAAGTAGGTAGGAGGGTGATTTTTAGTGAATGAACGCGGATAGTGAATGGGTGCGGGGCGCGGGGCAGTGAGCATTTTCTTCCGCGAAACGTCAGTTGATGACGTTCCTCGGAAAAAGAATGCACACGAGATTATGCCCGAACTTGTCCCAAGATTAAGTATAATATCCTGAGACGAGAAACCTAATCTTTGCCAATGGCTTTTAAAACTAAATCTAGATTTTTAATTCGGTGTAAAAAAGTAAGTTTTTCTTTATATTTATTTTATGGCTCACTGTGGGTCTTATAAGAAAACTCACTGCCGCCCAAAGGGAGATGGAAAGGGCTATATTTGGAGTGTCATTGCGTGATCGAATCAGGAATGAGTGGATCCGCAAGCGAACTATTGCGAAATATTGCCAAGCGGGCAGGGCATATAGCTCGCAGAACAGATGGCCTATGGGGCAGGAAAGTTCTCTAGTGGCGATCATGTACCGAAAGACGTAGCGTGAGTAGGCCTTCCACTAGGTGTGCCGAAGATCTGGTAAAGATCGCAGGTGTAGCTGAATGCGGAAGGCGCAATACCCTTTGTGGAGAACTCTGGGGGATGCAAGCAGTGGACATCTTACGGCTGATATGATGATGATGATTTAATATGTACAAATGAACATCTAAGTTTAGTTTCGAGACGAGAAGATGGGAGCGCCTCACAGTGCCCCTCCTTCCTCTCCATGGTGCACACTTTGGAAACCCCTGTGCTTCTATAAAATTTTATAGCAAACATTTTCAAGCTTTCACCACGGGATTTATCATCGGTACATTAACCTCGTGTGCGTTATTTCAAGAGTCTGTAGCAAAAAAACCAATCGCGCTGTGCAGAGTCCGCGGGCGCACTGAGAAACGTCCATTGTGCTCCCTGCCCCACGCCTCCGCGCTCAGCCCCAAAACGTCACATGACGTCACCCATTCTGCCCCCCTCATACCGCAGGCGATACACCAGTTAAGTTGTCGACCTATAATAGGTACACTAAGAAACGGTAGGAGAATGGTAAATGTAGGTGTAGAATAGAATAGCGTGGGTGCAGCGTAGATGTGTCGTAAGTGTAAAGAAGGTATTGGGTAGGTGTTAGGTAGGTGTCGAGTAGGTGTTAGATATGTGTAGGATAGTTGTAGGACAACACGCAAACGAAGTCGCGGCGGTCCAGCTTGTTATAGTATACAAAAACTTACCCTCAAACTGTATATTTCCAAGATGCAATACGGCCGCCACCACCGAGTACACGGACTGCTTCTCTTGCTCCGTCAGACCCACGCGGGACAGCGCCTGGGAATTAAGTGTCTATTGTAGAGCACGTAGGGGCGAAGATCGCTTGAGCGTTAGCGTTAGCATATCAGGTGGTAGGACTCGCAAAGCCTAAAGAGTCCGCCTGGCTGAGTATCACCGCCTTATCTATTTCTGCCGCCAAGCTTCGTCGCTGTGTTCCGGTTTGAAGGATAAGGTAGCCAGCGCACTTACAGGCATGAGGCATTTCATCGTAGTTCTCACAGATCTGTATTATTGTTACCTGCAACCTAAATGTAGGAATTGTAGATATGCGCGTCAGTTACCACTTACCATCAGGTACGAGGTTGGTACGTAGGTTGGTTGCTCGTTTGCCATTGAGTAGCATAAAAAAATCAAATTATGATAATCAATATGCTCAAATCTGGTCACGTTTCCCTGGTAGCAGGGTCAAAAATGTCATATGGCAGTCGCTCCACTGTAATTATCTGATCTGCAAAATACTGGATCATGGTCATGGCAGACCCCGGGTCCCGAGCACAACCGGTACATTAAAGCCAAGACGATTATTTGGGACTGTGTGGGTCACCGCACCCCCGAAACACCGAAATACCCTAGACAATAGAATCACCGACCTGATGCAGTCTCCCGAAGTCCTCCACATCGTCCAGTATAGAGTTTTGCAGCCCGCCTTTAGCCTGCTGCTGCTTGCTCTTCTGTGCTGCGCTGATCTTCTTCTTGGATTGCGGGGTCGTGAAGTACTGCGTGCATCCGTTCTTCAAGTACTGGGGAGACAGGGTTAGGACGTTAGGTTAGGTTAGGCTATCGGCTGTACAATGGGAGTGTTCTGAGGAGCGATTCCTCCATCGCACCACCCGCCGTGGGCTGGGTACTCATCGCCATTACGAAGACCCTCTGTTGGTCATCATTGGTTCGAAAGAACGTTTCTCGCTCAGATGTGAAATGAGCTCCTACTCACAGTGTTTCTTTTGGATTACGATATGGAATCGTTCAAGAGGTATATTAGAGGCGACGGTGACCACTTTCCATCAGATGGCCCGCTTGCCTGTTTGTCTACAGTAAAAAAAATAAAAAATAAAAAAAAAATCATCACTGCCCATAACAGTCCACTGCAGGACTTAGAGCCTCTTCCACGAGAAGTTATTGCCATAATCTCCACTCGGGCGGACCTCAGACAGGCGGGTCGGAGATCACAGTGTAATAAATGTAATTGTAAAACGCTGCTACCCATTTTCCAGCTTACGGAGACTAGAAGTTTTCCCTTGAAAATATTAGTCGCCTTGTACGATAGCCACGAGTGTAAGGGGTTAGGGCTTTACTTGTCTGCCGGACACCACATGGCCGATTAGGTATATTACTTAGTACTAATTGTTACACAAAATTCTCATAGCAGAAAATACACGCGGCTTATAGGTCGTATACACATCGAGATGACATCGTTCAAATCGGACGTGTCTAGTAATTAATTATATTATTAATTATTTGTGGAGTCGCGACCTAGTTTTTGGCAGTAAGCAATATCCGTGTCAACTGTGTCGATTTCTGTGTAAATCATATTAGTATAATGACTAAGTGCTAGTTATGACTAAAGTGGAAAAATGGAAAGTTTAATAAGGAGCAGCCCGCCGGCTACGCCTACGCAGGTGACCTGTACCCCAAACCCGAAACGAAGCTTCAGAAATGGTGTCGACGCCCGAAATTCAACGTTGGATGACGTCAATCGAACAGTGCCTCAACGAGATTTGTACAATATCAGCCGTAGGTAAGATGAATTCAGACCAGAAGCTCAAAATTACCAACTTGTGTCGGAAAATTGGTAGTGAGACCTCGCAGATGGCTGTGCTGTACCAAGCCCTAAAAAAAGAAGGCGCTCAAACTAATAATATGCTTCAAGCCCTAAAAGACAAGCACGACTAAACAAGACCTAAAATAAAGCATTGAAAAGTACTCAAAACCTACGACAGGTACCATTTCCTACGCCGATATGGTTAAGAAAAAAGATAATGATTTCATAAAGTCACTCGTCTAAAAACTCATCCGCCCGGAAGAAATGCAGCTGCTCGTGAGAGGCCTCCGTAAGACGAAGAATGGCGGAGTTATAATAAGCACTGCGAACAAAAGCGACGTAAAGAAGCTAAAGCAATCTGCCCAGCTGACATCCTCTGGCCTCACTGTAGATGAGCCCCATAAACGCAGACCTAGAATTATAATTATCGGAGTTCCCGCGTCGATGCACAGTCCGAGGTCTTCAAGTGCGTTTTTAATCAAAACCTGGCAGAAAAGCTAGATGATATGACACTTGAGATCTTTTTGACGTCCATAAAGTTGAGTCATAAGTCGGGGAAGAAAAATACCGAGACCTGTAATTACATTTTAGAAGTACCTACTCTCATACGTAAGGCGCTCATAACGCAAGATAGAGTCTTCGTAAACTGGTCATCATGTTTCACTCTTGTCACTCGCTGCTTTAAGTGTCAGCAGTATGGACATGCAGCAAAATCTTGTCGTCAGGCTGATATCACGTGCGGCCATTGTGGCAATCTAGGTCACTCACTAAACGACTGCACAAAAAAGACTGAGCCAACAAATGCGCGACGTGCTCGCGCTTCAAAAAGCCGAGCAACCATAAAACAAGTGCTCCTGAATGTCCCGCCAAGCTAATGGCCGAAAAAAGGTACATAAACAGATTATGAGGGCGCCTGAGAGCGCTAAATATAGTTATTAGTTTTAGAACTTTCTTTGTGTGAATGACGGATTATCTCTTTAAGGTTTTAGATAATTTCTCTGTATCCGAGTCAAGGTCTTGTGATGTAGATAACTGCATACAATATGTTTCCGCTTACGGTAATCCATTAACCATACTAACACAAAACATACAAAATAAATTACAATCAGAATGACGGGGTAGTGGTTTACATTAAAGATACTTTGGGTGTGACCGTCGAAGAACTCAATATGAGAGATTGTAATCGAATTCTTATCAAAATTGGCACGGAGATTGCTATACTGGCCTTATACAGGCCACCTTCTTTAAGGCAAACAGATATTATCACAAACAGTCATTATCTTTCAAAAATGTAGCTCTAGTGGGAGACATAAACTTGAATATACGTCCAGAGTGTTCAGATGCAGCTGGTCACGAATATCTTAATCTGTGTTATTTTCATGGCTTACTTTCAGCGCACACATTCCCTACCCATCAGAGCGGCTCTTGTTTGGACCATATCATGCTTAAATCGAATCTTCAATCAATTGTAATAGTGACTAACTACACAGTAACCGATCATAATGCTGTACTACTAACCTTAAATCTTAAGACACCTGAAGTATGTCAAACAAAAACATTCGCCAAGTTAAATAAAAATAAACTTGAAAATGATTTATATAATATTTACTTTAGCCCAGTTTACATTTCTGCTGACGCGAATAGTAATAGTAATATGTCTTACTTAATGAAAACCGTACAGCAAGCTATTCAGAATAGTACAAGCTATGTAAAATCGAGCAACAAAAATTACAATATAAAACCTTGGATCACGCCAGGTCTCATCCGCTGTATGAAACACAGAGATAAATTGCATAGTAAGGCAAAATAAATACCACATAACTTAACTTTACAACTGTCTTACAAAAGGTATCGGAATTTTTGTAATAATATTTTGAAAAAAGTTAAAAATAGTTACGATAAAAGTGAATTAGACAAAGCCGGAACAAATAGTAAAATGTATTGGAAGTACATTAAAGAAGTTACATACACGTCAAAACAACATGAGTCGTCTTCAGGTTTACTGCAGGCGCAGTCGTCCCACATGGCATCTACAAACACTGTTAATAGTTATTTTGTGAACGTAGGAAAATCCTTAGCAAAACAAATGCAGATGAGGACATTTCATACCCCGATTAATACCCCGCCTACTTGTAACACCTCTTCATACTCATTTGGGCTGCTGGATACTGACACCATGGAGGTAGAAAGTATCATCATGAGCATGAAAGATGACTGTGCGGTAGGGTGGGATGGCATATCTAAGAAAATACTAAAGAAATACAAATACATACTTATTCCACCTCTAACCCATATTATTCAACAATGTTTGGCTGAAGGCATATTAACTAAATGTCTGAAAAAAGCTCTAGTTGTTCCTGTACACAAAGCTGGAAGGAAAGATGAAGTTTCAAAGTATAGGCCAATTTCTCTATTGCCCGCGATTTAAAAAATATTAGAGAAAATGATAAATAGCAGGCTAGTGCAGTACCTAGAAAACAAATCAATCTTATCGAAAAGGCAATTTCCAAATTGTCAACTGCCGATGCCACCGATGATGGCCGATGATGACCATTTAACAGACTACTTAGCCTTTGAACTTGATAAAGGTTATCATCATGTGGGAGTATTTATTGACCTTGCCAAAGCATTTGACACAGTCTACGTCCCTATTCTTTTGCATAAGCTTGAATCTTTGGGAATTAGAGGTACTCAGCTTAAACTTTTTGCTAGCTACCCAGATGAGCGCATGCATTGTGTTAAAATAGACAATGTAGTCAGTGCTGATCAGAAAAATACTAGTTACGGAGTTCCCCAAGGAAGTATCTTAGATCCTATTTTATTGTAATTTATATAAACGACCTCTGCAACCTTCATTTAGACAAGGGCACAATCATATCTTACGCCGATGATACCGCTCTCCTTTTCTCGGCAAGTTCGAAAGAGGAAGCCTACGAATATGCACAGAGGGGTTTTAATGTTGTAAATAACTGGCTACAGCAACATCTACTAACATCAAATGTAGAAAAGACCAAATATATTAAGTTTTCCATGCGTAAATCCAATCCTGATCAAACAATTCCAAACCTGTATGCCCATTACTGTGACCTTATGACCAACGAGTGTAAATGTACTTAAACTATCAATAACAATTAAAATTTAATATTTGGTTGAAATAATTGATGAAAATCTGACTGCACTCTGCGGCAGAATCCGTAAATTAATATATGTTTTAAAAAAACTGCGATCTACTTCTAACTTTAAGCTAATAAAACAGGTTTATTTCTCACTTTGCCAATCAATATTAACCTACTGCAGTACGTCGTGGGGTGGGGTAAGTAAAACGTTATTAATAAATATTGAAAGAGCCCAGAGAGCCGTTCTTAAGGTTTCTACTTTTCGTCCCTTCCTCTATCCAACGGTGTTGCTGTATAAAGCTTGTAATGTATTAACTGTAAGACAATTGTTTATATTACACACGGTACTAAGACAACACTCAGCCCTTCCAAATAGCACGGAATTTACTAAAAAAAAACCCAATGATATTGTTTGCCCTCAAAATGCAACAAAACGTATGTCCTCATCAAGGTTTTACATGTTCCTTGGACCGCTTCTGTCCAACAGATTAAATAGAAAATTACGTCTGTATTGTTACTGTTACAGTAGTTGTAAGAAAAATTTTCAAGAAGCTCTCCAAAAGATGTCATATGAAGATACAGAGAATATATAGTATAAAATATTTCCAGCCAATCCAGCTGGGTTATGATTCGAAAGGAGTTCGAATCATAAAATAAAATGTAGACGTTAAAATTTAATGTAAATGTATCCCATAAGATTTAATGAATAAAATTTTTATTATTATTTTTTCACAAAGTTTACAAGAATAGTCAGGGACTATAGACAAAACTAAACACCAATAAAATATGACTTTTCTTGTCGCGAATTTTTGTGTTTATAAATATTACTGGTAAATATCACAAGTACCAGCTGGATGCGGAAGGCATAAGACCGGCATTTGTGGAGATCTCTAGGGAAAGCCGCCTATGACCAGCAGTGGGCGACTTCCGGCAGATATGATTAAGAAATATTACACAATCTCTCTCTGTCTCAACTCAGTTAGTGGTCCGTCCCAACAAATAGAACTCATCATAGTTACGTTCTTCAGCGCTCTACAGGCGAACCTCTCCAAGCCCCCCCCCCCCCCCCGCGCAAAATTTGGCAACATTTTGTCACCAGCATGTGTTAATAGCTTCGGTTGGAGCGTCGGTGGCCTAATGGTAAACGTATCCGACTCGTAAACGAGAGGTACCGATCTCAAATCCCACTGCCACCATGTACGAATGACTCTTTTCTGAGTTATGTAGGTACATTAGTTAAACATTAACCGATGCTCTTACGTTGACGGAAAACATCGAGATGAAACCGATTGAATGTGTAACCATGATCTAATCTGGTTAGATGGCAGTCGCTCTACTGTAAACACCTGACCTCTTTGTCGTCTTGACAACTTCGGTGGAGACCCGGCTTAACACACCCCGACAATGCCGGGTGGAGCGGACCTTACCAGACCGTGTCCAATCTCCTACCATCCAGTCCCCTACACATTTCTGATTTACTAACCATCATCACCACACTCGACAACCACCATCCACACCATCCTACCTGATAATCATCCGGCTTGGTGATCTTCAGCGCCTGTCTCAGCTCCGCCGGTGCGCCGGCGCAGAGCAAATAGAACACATGGTAGTTCCGCTCCTCGCCGCTCTGCGTGCAGATGCGGGACTTCTCCAGCAGGTAGTGAGAGATGTGGCCGCCCACCACCTATTTGGAGGGGAATGGATAATAAATGAAGGTGGTTCGACACCCAAACTAAATTTATCTCATCATTCTTTCTTCTTAGCGTGTCGACTAGTGGGGAGTCAAATTTGCGAATACTAGTACTCGGCCACTGATACAGCGTTGTTCGTAGCCGCGCACAAATCCTCGCGCGTGCAGGTGATAGGGCAACATTCTCTGATTGTGCACAATAAATGTTAAATAAATAAATAAATATGCTTAGTAATTGTTTTAGACTTAGATATTACGGGTCTTGGCAGAATATCAGTGTGTTGCTCTCCCAAGCAACACTGTGCTGAGCCATGACCTTTTTGCGTTACTGCAGCATACACATGCGGCTTAAGTTAGTAATTAGTTAGTAGTCCGTCGTCAGAAATAAATTTCTTCTTTTGTGTTACTTATAAGTGTAAGGCCAGGTAAAGTTATTTATTTAGAACATATATATTAAAAAGGACAACACAAACAAATTATAAACTAAATAAATTAACTTAATTATCTAACTAAAATTAAAATAAACCTATAACCCTAATCTAAAAATCTATATGTACAAATATCCCCTAAATCACTGCCACTGCTGGGTATGGTGCCCATAAGGCTGGCTGCATTCCCCCGTTGGATGGCTATCCCTATACGTTGGCCGAGGAATGAGCCAGCCCTGCGCTCGCCAGTGGAACGAATTAAACATGTTTTTAATTTGGCGAATAACTTTTTAGCTTCAGGGCCCCACGGCCCCAAAGTTTCCACGGCAAACGCCGAAAATACGCAATTATCAGCGATATTTGCGTATTTACGGCGTTTCAAGGTCTCAGCAGATGCGGCCGCCGCGCCTGGCCTCACAGATGTCGAGCCAACATGGGACGCCGCTAGAGTATCAACGCATGTGGCGTCCCATACTAAAGGCCGACCCAGCTCCCAAGGCACGAGAGACATCCCGTCAGGTCTCTTGCCGTCGTCCCTTACAAGCCCCAAGGGCTCGAGAGAGGAGGGCACATTAATGCTGGCAAGAGCCCGACGTATTATGTCATTCAAGCAGGCGTGGCGGGATAGACGGCCGTAACTTTTGCAGCATGATAGCCCGTGGTGCCCTGAGCTATCCACTGCAGCGCCGCAGTGGCAGCGATGGGGTTCAACTAAGTTGCAGCCCAGACGTAGCCCAACCGCCAACCTAAAACTATTATTGTCTAAAAGGTTTCCATAGTTTATAGATGGGTATGCCTGCAGCCAATATCCAGACTCCCTTTCCGATACTGCAAGTAACCTAGCCCTCTCGATCGGTGACGGGCAGGTCTCGGAAAGGTGTTCGAATACCCGACGGCAAATTGGATCGTCCCAAAGCCTTTGGCACCCCTTGTCGGAAGGAGGAGCTTGGCTAGGGCAAGCCATCTTCCAGGCTTCTTCGGCTTCGGTCAAGTACGTTACCTCGAAATCATTAAATGATGGGTTTAGAATTTTACCAACGAGGGATAACGTACTGTGAACAGAAGCCAAAAAAGCCGGGAGAGCCACGCTCGAGACTTGGCGGATGCCGAGTCCACCATGTCTGACCGGAAGGGTAGCCAAAAGGAAACTCCTGCTGTCGAGTTTAACGTTAATAATTTTTTGGATTTGCGCGAATAGTAATTTATCAATTACCTTAGGGATGCGCCGATCCGATCCGATCTTTTAGAAAATCGGATCGAAAGCCATACGATCCGTCGATTTTTGGATCGGATCGAGACAACACGATTTTTTGGCGGATCGATACAAAACTTTAAAGATCGGATCGCATGGATCGTATAAACTGATCGACCGGTTAGGACCGAACTTGATCATTTGTTTACTGAACCAATTTTAATGAAATTTGGTACAGAGATAGTATGCTCCATGGGGACGGACATAGGCTTCTGGGCATGGATCATCCCTCCCGCGATATAAAATATAGTCCACGCGAGTGAGACTGCGGGACGAAAGCTAGTTAATAAAAAAAGGGATTTTTTGTTCATCATTATCCACTTTATTAGTTTCCCTCTATAAACGATTCTTTTTTCGCGATTTGTACTTATTGTGTCATGTGACACTCACATTACGTTAAAAAGACGTCCACAAGACTTGTTCGTATTTATAAGTGCATGCAATGTTTTTTTTAAATAATAACTAACTAATAATAATTGGCTTGCTTTTTTGCATCCGATCCGGATCGATTTCCTTGATATCGGATCGACGGCATGCGATCCAATCTACGAGCGGATCGACGCATTACGATCCGGTCCGATCCTTTAAAATCGGATCGATGATCTGGATCGCGCATCCCTAAATTACCTCACAAAAATTTGGAAATTTCCAGAACGGGCTACAGCGCATAGCGTAAGTGAATTTTGGTACGAAAAGGCAGTATCTTATAATGAACATGGCCATGTGGGAATGAATTTGGAGGAGACGATCAGCTGTGTCGTTAAATTTTGAAATATTTTGTTCAATGAAGCCAGGGATTGAATCGCAGAAAATTGGAGCGCCTAGGAGGAAAAGCGAATCTTTGGTGTTAATTTTCATTCCGGGACACAATGTTTCAAATTCCTGAATTAAATCGTTTTTATTTTGGAAACTGTCGTCTAAATAAAGCTTACACTTCTTAAAATTTAGCTGAAGACCAATTTCATTAAATTTGGTCTTAACAAAAGCCAAATCTTGTAAGATAGTACTAGCTTCTCCTCCTAGGGTCCCATCGTCAAGGTACCAAACATTAAATTTTGACTTTAGTTCGGATACGATTGGGTGGATGGCGAGGCTGAAGATGGCAGGCCCTAGTGGATCACCTTGCTGGCAACCGACTGAGGAAGAAATTTTGTGGTTACGAAAAAGTAAGTCGGATGGTGAACTGTAGCATTGCCAGATGTAGGGGTAAATGTTTGGGACTACAGTTTTAATTTCGCTTAACATAGCAGAACGGCAAACAGAGTTAAATGCATTCTTTACGTCCAATTTAAACAAAATATTATTCTTGGAGTTATGAAGGTAGGTCCGGCAGGCATGCACAATTGCTTCACAGCCGCTTTTGCTGCCGAAACCAAGCTGTGTAGGTTGAAATTTTGATTCCAAAATTGGTAGAATCTCTTTACAGCAAATTTTGGATGCAAGACGTCTGAAGGTAGAACCAATGGCTATGGGGCGCACGCTCCCATCCTTTTTTGCAAGGGCGCAAAGGTTAGCACCATACAAAGTCGCTGTGACTTGTTCAGTTACCTCACCTCCAAGCATCAGGTTCACGAGCTTGGTCAGGCTTGTGAGCAGACCAGCGTGTAGACCGGTATGTGCACTTTGTAGTAGGTCTTTCAGATGTTGTGGGGATATGCCATCCAGGCCGCCGGCGGACCCATTATTGAAAGACATAACTGCGGCTAGGACGGCATCTTCCGATGCTTGGAGATGTGGTGGAGAGGTGCTTGGAGGGTCAGGTAGGACAGTCAAAGTGGCAGGCGGGTGTTTGCTCTGCAGGGCCGACAGGGTATCCAGTGAGTCTGGGTATGGGTATCCAGTTGTATGTGTATGTATGGAATGCCAAATAATTTTTTTCTATTCTATTCTATTCTATTATTTATTTTGACATCACAGTACTCGTAACACCTATTCAATAATAAGTTACCACCACTTATTCCATAATAAGTTACAAATCTAAATCTAAATTCTACTTAAATCTATACTTATCTATTTGGTGGTTTATACTCTTACTAAATGTTAAATGGGTTTCTATAGGTTAATAATTTAGATTAAGGCAGAAATAACCACAAGTCGCCGCTAGATGGCGTTGTTTCGTGATTTTTTATTTTTTTTCATTGTCAATTATACATCATTATGCATTTAGAAATCCATTTCGCGCTCAATGGGATACATTTTTAGCTATATTTCTTATTTGATCTGAGGTTTTGTCTTATTGCATCGAAACGTAGGTACGACAGCTCACCTGGTACTTGTTGCTGAAGTGCACCTCGATGAACTTCCCGAAGCGGGAGCTGTTGTTGTTGCGCGTCGTCTTTGCGTTCCCGAACGCTTCCAGGATCGGGTTCGCTAACAGATATCACAAAATAGAAAACTAACAAAAGGTCCACTCTCGTCGTCTTTGAAAATTATTACCTAGACTCACTAGGGTTGCTACTGTATTTATTCTGAATTTTGAAAAGAGTATTTATAATATCGAATAGAATTTTAAAGATCGTTTACAATAACATGCGGGGATTGCAGTATGATAAATGTAAAAGAGGATATTAAAAATTATATAAAATGTTAATTAAGAGTCCCACAATACTTGTTAATAAATGTCAATTTAAATAAATGTTAAATGTTGATGAATGCACCCGGTCGCGGCGGTTCCGCAAAATTGCACTACTTAGGTAATGTGCCGCTCAGGGCAAATTAGCTAAGTCACGCGTTTGATGCAACGCACCGAACATCATCAATAGATGGCGCCCCCCATGTGGTACTTTTCTTTTAAATCTGTATGGTTGTGGCAGTGATATCATAAAACTAATAATAACTTAAAAATAAAAAGTTTTTTAATATAAACATAGCATTTAAAGGTTGAAGGAAAAGTAAAAAAACATATTTATCTAAGTAGGCACTGTTTAAATACAAACCTTTTATATTCGAATTACGTTCATTATTGAACCTAGCGTCCATGAAACGAACTGGCTCAGTCAAATAGATGATTATTTTTTTAAATAATTTATTAAAACCTTTAAATATATTTTTGAAAGCTATTGATATATGCAATATTGTCCAGTACAACGTGTCCAGTGTTGATATCCTTTTTGCTAAGTACCTATTTCAAGCGATCTTCAATTACCAAAATTGTTGGGGCGCCATCTAGCGAGTGATTAGGAATGCTTTAGATACCTATTGAAAAACTGCTCATTTGCCAGAATAGGGCCTCCAGTTTAAATATTTATCGGTGACTCGTATTTTTTCTCAGTAATAAACAAGCAGGCAACCCACCTGATGATTACCGGTAACTATCGCCCATCTTTTATAGCACCAAGCTGGCAAGCAAGCTTACGGCCTGCCTGATGATAAGCAGTCATCCGACTACGCAGCCGATACGACTATCAATGATTTATGCATTTAGATTGTGTGTATTTTGTGTTCTGATGTGGTGGCTTAAGACAATAATAAATGTCATTTAATTTCATTATACACTGAAAGAACTGCGCTGGCTACCTTATCCTTCAAACTAGAACATAACAATGCAAACAATGTTGCTTGGCGCAGGCGCGGATACAGGGGAGGGCAATGGGTACAATTGCCCCCCTCAGCCCCGACTCTGACTCTCAATCGCCTACGGTTTTATGAGCCAAAAGGCACAAAATTCTAAGCTTGCTGCGTACGCCAAATTTTTTTATTGATTTTATCAATCAATCCAACTTTTTAGAACAGAAATGTCAATAATTTCGAGATCGCGTCTCTCGCCCATTCATTGCCTTCAGTTTTGTCATACTATTCACCAATATTTCGCTTATTCATTAATTTCCCTAAGTTACTTTTGTAAAGATAACCCATTGCTGTTAAAACCCTAAATATCTAAAATTTCGACTCAAAACGTCATAAATTTCAAGGTCGCTTCGCTCGCTCTTTCATAGGTTTCAGATACTTTTCATTTCCTTACTTATCATTCACCTAGCTCGTTGTGGTAACTCATTTATTGATTTTCTTAAATTACTATTGTGAGGATCACTCATTGCTGTTAAGACCAAAAATATCTAAAATAGCGAGCTCGCTTCGCTTACTCATTAGGTAATTTTATGATCACCTCAAGCTTTTATAACCCCAAATATCATATATTATAAGCTCACTCCGCTCGCTCATTTATTCAATTCACTCCAGCATTTAACATCTCAAACTTAAAAAATATCGAGCTCGCTCCGGTCGCTCATTGATCACCGCAGCTTTAAAGACCCAAAATGTCAAAAATCTCCAGCTCGCTCTGCTCGCTCACTCATTTATAGTTCGCCCCACTAAAAAGGGCACTTTTTTTTTCAGGGCGCTCGCTACTTGATTACATAACACCTATAATTATAAGATACCTATAATTTTGTCTTTTGCATTATTTTAATTTGTTATTTTCCACCATTTACGAGGTCCCAAAACATGATGAGGGTGTGTGATGGAACTGAAATATTTACACCGGCAGAACAGAAGCTCACCAAATCTAACACTTTTTAACGTATAAATCGCGTTTTTTATTATTCATTTTATCCCGAAGTTCCACTTTGCAGTTCTCACGACCTAGGAAAACCAGTATAAAGGGAGCTAACATTCCTATGCGCGTCTATAGAGACCCTAGCTCACGTTATACCTACTGGTTTTAGGTAGGTCCATATGCCGATGGCTGTGTCCTACTACTACTAGGTCTACACGAAACTACGAGATAAGTGATTGAAAGGGACAAAATGAAAAATAAGAAACCGCATTTAGATAATCCGTTAAAAAGTGTTTCATTTGATGATGTCTAAGCGTTGCGTTATCAGAAGAGAATAGTATAGAAGTCAACAGCAAATCGACCTACAAAAATCCAGTATAACATTACTATGCGCGTTGCGTACCCCATCCCCATGGGGTGTCGCTTTCGATGAAACCTGAAAAGCCTTCCCGGCTACATGTGCTCCCAGGGGGTTTTTAGCACGGAGGCGCTTAGGCTTTTTTCAGCAAGCCGTCATCCAATCAACCAATCCGGCCGGCCGGCTGGTACTCTATGAGAGTTCACCTTCTCCCTCCCAACCGTTACCGGATGATGCCCGTTTCCTTTGCGTTAGGCGCAAAAAATAAGGACTATGCGTGTCTATAGAGACGCTAACTCATCTTACATTTAATTCGGTAAGTCTATACTATGTTGACAGCACTACAGAAAAGTTTATAGTTTATTCAGCCGACCGTCCAAGATCTTCTGCTCGACGGGCCCCGCGCCCTTGGCCCAGAGGTCGCAGAGGTACTTCAGTATGTACTTGGTGGACTCGGTCTTGCCGGCGCCGGACTCGCCCGACACGATTATCGACTGCGACTGCCGGAGGCTCTTCATGTCGCGGAACGCCTTGTCGGCTGGAATGGGGGGAGGGGGGTTTAGGGCCTGTTACATAACCTACTGATGGGATTTAGATATTTAAATTTGACAGATGGAGAAGAGTGTCGGTAGCCAGATGGATAAGGAGTCCGACTGGTACCACGAGGTACCATGTCCGAAACCCAGTGCCAGTGCCAAACAAACAGGCAAGCTGGCCGCCTGATGGAAAGTGGTCACCGCCGCATATGGACATCAGCAACACCAGGGGCGCCTCTACATAAACTCTAATAATATATCTCTTGAATCGTACGAGCTTGTGACTCTTTTCTGAGTAGTGCATTAGTTAAACTATCGATGCCCTTACGGCAAAGGAAAATATCGTGATGAAACCGGCACATTCTGATGACTGTATGTGTAAACATGACTCACTCTGGTCAGGTTCCCCTGTTAACAGCGTCACGGGAGGTCAGATGGCAGCCACTCCACTGTAATTACCTGATCAGCCAAATCCTGGATCATGGTAAAGGCGGACCCCGGCCCTCTTTCGTGAGTACAACCGAGACATTATCGCCAAGATGACCACCATTATTAGCCCCGTAGTAGGATTCTGTTGCATGTTTTTGTACCGAATTTCTTAATGCAAATAAACGCAGCGCTCGTGATGTCGTCTTCCTGTTGTTAGTACAAAACGAAACTGGTGAAACAGGCTCTTAGTAAAACGGATTATTCTAACTACGGATACTCTCGCATGACACAAGAAAGGAATATGCGAGTTTTCACCAATTTTTTCAACCGACTTCAAACATGTAGGAGCTTCTCAATTCGTCGGTGATTTTATTTTATCTAATCTCTAATTTTTATAAATCTTTAATATAAAATATAGAACCTGGAGAAATCGAGGGCAACCCTCGAGAATTGTAGGCAAGCATAGGGTGTTTGTTACGTTATCTTACTCAGCTGTTCGCTTCAAAGCGCCATCTACTGACAATGCTCTGTTGCTCATACATATATGTACACTTGGTCTGGGGCTACCCGAAGTTTTCTAACTGTTATATATTGTAACGCAATGATGCACAGACAGCTAATGCTTTACCTATGGCGAAGACGTGCGGCGGTAGTTCTCCAAGCGATTTCCCCTGGTAGTTCTTTATGGTGGTCGCGGAGTACATGTCTTTAATGTCTTCGTACGGGTTCACTGCCAGCAGGATATTCGCTACGTACGTCTGGAAACAGAATTTGGCAAGTTATTTGTTAAGTAACGACTTTTAACCAATATGAGAATTTGACTCCGCAAGCCAAACAGTACGAAAGTGATAGTTTTAAGTTAGGTATTGTTATACTTATTGGCGGACCCGGCGCGATTTTGTTCGCGTGGCGTCCTACCCCTACCCTACCGAACACATACCCCACATCTGCTCTACGCGGGAAGCGACTTTGTTTTATCTATACATAGTATAAAACAAAATCGCTTCCCGCCGTCTACTACATCTACGGTGGCGTTTTTCTTAATTTTACTAGACATGCCTATATAATATATTGAACGCGGTCCGGCTCGGCCTGGCATTGTCGAGCACGGTCCGGTTGTGGTTGGCGTGGGGTGGGTTTGCTGCGGCCACGGCGGTCAGCGTGTCACTGTGTGTTTTCTTCCTACTTTCCTACCCCACTCCTTTTTGACGATTGAAAGAGATATTTAATGTCCTAATCAATAAAGAAATTTTGGATTATGAATTTTTGAATTTTGAATTCTATCCCTATACAGGGTGTTTCATAATACATGTATAAAGCCGAAAGGGTGTTAAAGTAGAGCTTTCAAAGAGTGCACTGGCGACTTCATTTTATCCGGACATTGAATTTTAATTTTAATAAAAAAAAAAAATTTTTAAAGATAAATAACCATATCGACTACGTTGAAGCGCAGCTCTATTTCAAGTTGATGATCATATAAAAAACAGGTTAATAACCTCGTGCGACCCCTATCGAAACAAAGCAACCTCCTCAAGCCTACTACCAGGAGCCTAATGCTGCGTACACACCGGGCGATGTGTGACGCGCACCCGTTTCGGCTAACGATTGTCCGTTGGCGTGTGCCGGCCGGCAATCCGCAGTGCAGCGTGGCGGTAACATCAAACGGATAGAAGTAATCATTCAATCGCAGTTTGGGCGGATACCGAAGGCCAACAAACAAACGTGCAAATACGAGCCCGAATCGGTTCCCAAAACTCCCAAAGATCGTTTGCTTGACCACGAAATGCAAGTATTAGACCTTAGAAGTCCAAATAATTCGGCCGACAGCCCTTTGTTGGCGTACGTTGAGTGTGTACACACCATAAGGACGAGTAATAACCTCGTGCCATTCATATCAAAACAAACCAACCTCCTTCATCTTACTACCAGGCGTCGTACTAAATGTTACCTACTTATCTACATGAATAGGCATAGGAATCTACCAAATTAACTAGGAACTTGCCTACACTAATTATTTTCGATAGGTAGGTATGCTTAAATAGTCGGAGCGTCGGTGGCCTAAGGTTGCGGTATCCGACTCGTACGCGTGAGGTACCGGGTTCGAATCCCACTGCCGCCATGTACCACTATGTACCACTACCACTCTTTTCTAAGTTATGCACAGTAGCTGAATACTAACCGATGCTTTTACGGTGAGGGAAATCATCGTGATGAAACTTACACATTCAGTTCAGACGACTGAATGTGTAAGTAACCATGATCCAATCTGGTCAGGTTCCCTTGGTAGCAGGGTTAGGAGCCAGGAATGTCAGATGGCAGTCGCTCCACTGCAATTAATTACCTAATCTGCCAAATCCTAGATCATGGACCATAGTCAAGGCGGACCACGGGCACGGAAAATAATTTTGTGGAGAGAAAAGAATTTGTTACAGTGGAGCGACTACCATCTGACCTCCATGACCCTGCTACCAGGGGGACCTGACTCGATTGGATCATGGTTACAATTTCAGTTGCCAGAATTTGCAGATTTCATCATGATGTTTCCCTCACCATAGGAGCATCGGTTAATTTCAACTAATGTACATAACTCAGAAAAGAGTCATTGGTAAATTGCCACAGCGGGATTCGAACCCGGCACCTCTCTCGCTTACGAGTCGGATACTCAACCGCCCAGCCACCAACGTTCTTGAAAAACATACTTAAGATAGCTACATAACTAAAACAGAATTCGTTCAATTGATAAATCGTTCTACACAAATAAGTAGGTACTATGTCCTACTAAAATGGTTCACTCATCTAGAGACTAGTTTTGTTGAAACAGATTACAGACAGGTTTTACTAAATACCTACATGTTTTCATGAACAGATAAAAGCGTTGTCTTTTCTGCCTATTTCCCGTCGGAAAAGAACCTCCTAACGTTACGATTAGGTACTAGCTAGGTAGCATATCTTAAAGTCTAGCTAGAACCTAGACCTTTAAAGCATGTAGGTACGTACCTTTTTAAAGTTATTTTATGAAAACAAACAGCGTCAGGTGCCATACTTTCTTGCTTTTTTGTGGCTCGGATGATTGATAGGTAATAACTATCAAGTAAGCTTGCACTCGTATCGTAGCGTAGCTAGGTAGGTACACTCCATACACACAGATACACAACACTACGCAGGCTCTGGTTGCTATGCAATACGTAAATAGGTAGGTACCATGGTGTTTGGCCTACTGCTAGCTTGCATTCATACACAGAATAATTATTATCACAATACTTAAACGTTGAACGCTGAACACAGACAAGACTACGTTGATACTGGTACCTGAAGCTATAAATCATTCGTTCACATCGTTAACACTCTTATCACAGTTATCTTCACAATAGGTACTTAGGTATCCTACAACTACAACGCAACAATCATTTCGGTCACGCGAAAAGCTAAAAACTGAATGAACGAATACGACGCGAAAGTAGGCAAATTTCGTCAATGGAAGTCGCGCCGTGGGTCAAACCACAAAATAAAGAACGGCCCGCCAAAGTATTCTATTTTTAGATTTTGTAGTTTTCAGTTTCTATTTTGATGTCAAAAGCGCCGCCACAGCTCCGGCGCCGGCCTTGACCTTGACGGCACGTGCAAAAGGATTCGTACTTAGGGATCCGTGTTTTAGGGGTCTAACTTATTTCGCCTTTTATGTTCTCTCGTTTTATGTTCTCCTGGTAGTTGCACCATAATGTTGTTTTTTTTATTATTTGTTAAAGTGAGTCTCAAGCGAATCCAACTGTGGGCTTAATAATAATCCTTATGGCGATGGCCTACATTTGCTTATCACGATTTTATCGGGTAGTTTGGTACAATGACAGTAACCTAGACAGTAATTTCTAAAATTGTGTTTGGGTCCGTGCTCCACCTAGGTGACCTAGGTTCTCCAATTGGGTGAAGTATGGGATATTTACAGGTAAAGCTCCATCAACTAAGAATCATTTAGTTAATTTTAGTTGATGAGAAATGTTCGTGAAAACGATAGGTACGATTACCTACGCGACACTGAAACATGACTGACAGACATGACATGAGAAAGCAAACTCGTAAAAAGACAAAGATGTTACATTATTTAGAGTTTGCTACATTAATATGCTACAGTAATTTGAATAAGACTACTTTGCTATTAGTTAGGTGGTGGTGCACTTTCGTAAAAACTATGAATGAACCTTTTGAATTAAAATCATAATTGATTACAATATTTTTTTGTACAGAACCCTCGAAACCAAAAAATACAAAACGGATAATTTAGACCTCCTTAATATTGCGCCTAGTACGTGGGTTGTCCATAAAATAAGCCAGTGCAAATACAGGCATGACGCATTTCATCTTAGTCCTCACAGTGACAACGCATCTGCTGTTCTGCATGTTTGTTGCCTGCAACCTAAATGCTTAAATCCTAGTACGTAATTAGTGTTGCTAGGTATTTTTTCAGCTATTCAAATTTAATATTCACCTTCTTGAATTCAAACATGAGTAGAATTTAATAATTACTATTAAATAGGTACTAAAATGACAACTTTCCTTATTTCGGAGCTGGCGGAAAAGTTCAACGAGAAATGCATAAACTTGTGCCAAGACTCACCACATGCATTCAACAGGATGTAGACTGAGTGAAAAAATAGACAATAAAGTATAACAACAATATCGTGTAGTTTTGCTGCACTTTCCAAAAATATTAAAATCTAGTGAATGTACTTTATGGACACCCTGTGATATCAGTATCCCGTACATAGTCCACCTGCTTCAGTCATGACTGCCTAGTACAATAGAAGATATGGCGCAGACGCGAAATCAAGCTGTAACTTTTTTGCCTATTAATGTTTATTGTGTTTTCGCAATTCGTTTGAAGACTATGTACCTAGGTGCAACATTGTGTTGAAGGCAACAAAAAAAACAAATAAATTAAAGTAGAAACAAACATCGAAATGTCTTGTTTTTGTGCCGGACTGCTCACGAGCTGCTTGTAATAATAATTTTATTAACCAGCCACTTGAGGTATTGATCGTAGTGATCTTTAGATTGAATTTTAAAACTCATATGAAACGGTAGGTAGAAAAGACTTAAAGGCACAAAACCTATATCCTATCTGTAACTGGTAAAATTGTATTATTCAGTTGATTGACCTGATTATGAACTTGAGTGATCTATTACAACTGATTTCTAGAGATGCGGTCTTTCGTTTTCAAAATGTGATTATCGACATTGAAAAAGAAAAAGTTCGGTAGTCATTTTCTCGGTAACTATTCCACGCACGAAAAAAATAATTGTACCTATCGTTTTAATACGTTTAGCACTCCATCCAGTTCACGGCTTTATACATGTATTATGAAACACCCTGTATATTTATGTACCTATGTACGCTTAGATCATTTGAAATACGCAACCGATTTTAATGCGGTTTTCAACAATATATAGAGTGTCTCAAGGGGAACAATTATAAACAAAAAAAAGGGTAGGTTGAGTTAAAGTACATCTACGGCAATGAAGCCGGGTCCACTAGTAATAAATTAAATAAATAAATAGATAAACCTATGAAGACGATGATTATAGATCACAATTTGATTTGAGACATAATTTGAACTTATAAATTCTTATTTTACGACAATAAACACCAACAATAATATAGACATACAAATTTTGCATAAACAACTGCGCCTGCAACCAGTTTTGCACAAGTAACATCAACATTACATTTCCTAATTCCTTCCAAGTCATAACAGCTAATAACGCATGTGTAATAGTAATTTTTTCAAAAATAACCTTTGTGTGAACTAGGGAATTTACAATGGAAGAGAACTCCTCGAGAGTGCAAGTGCTTGATTGTATTCGTATTGAATCGTTTTCATTGGGAATCGTAGTGGCTTTTTCTACTTTTGTACGTTTTAATTTTTTTTATATACTACTCAGTGACAAGCAGACAGCCCGCCTGGAGGTAAGCGATAACTGTCGCCCGTAAATACCTCAATTTCATGATTCATGCCTTTAAATTTCATACAACGAAAATGCAGACACGCAGGTGCGTTCCAAGCAGAAGGTCCACTGGAAACTATGCGCCATTTCCGTCACGCACACATTGACGTTCGTTTACAGGCATTCTCAAGCAGTTTCAAGCAGTGCTCGGTCGCGATTCTTAACGCGATAATTTGTTGTAGTGTCGACTTAAATTAAATTTTATTTAATTAAACGATGTCATTATTGATAAAATAAAAGTACTTGTACGTAACTAAGTCTATCAACTATAAACACACGATATAAAAATAAATTGTACGGTGACGAGCTCATGGTACATAGTGATCGTTACACTAGGCAATGAAAAAAGCACTTAATACTAAGCGCAAAAGCGGCTGCATTCGCATTGCAACGGTGGCAGTGTATCGATTATCCGCACGTACAAACATCGGCACGTCTGTATCTACAGGTGGGATGCACTTACGTAAATCTTCTTCTTCTTGTATCGGGCGACTATGTTGTTGAGTAGCGTGGCCTCGTTCAGGAACATCAGCTCGCCTGCGGATGGGAGATGAGGCCCATTAGGTTATGTAGAAATAAATTATGGGTTTCCTTTTATAGCACAGCTGAAAATATTTATTTACGTTCTTACAATTTTCTTAAAACAACATTGATTGGAGTCTTCTTTTAAGCTTAATAGCCTGTGTTAGAAGTCTCCGCTCATCCATGTTATCTAATGTTTTGTACCAGTATCAATTTGGACAGAACTATGTAAAATAAAATAAATATTCGTGGGCAATTCACACAGCGCCATCTAGTCCCAATGTAAGAAAAGCTTGTGTTATGGATGCCAGAAAACTGATAAACTACTATAACTTAATACATAACTTAACCTCCTACCTTTCTTTTTTTGTGTATGTTTATTTCTATCTATGTGTGTTTGATCATATTATATATAGAAAGCAGTATCAAGCGCCTATGACATTTACGATTCAACCGCTCAAGTTACAGATCATCATCATCATTGCATCTTGGCGTCAATACCACGGTTGTGCTTTCTAAAATTTGGAGCGACTGCCATCTGTCCTCCGTGACCCTGTTAACATTCACAGACATTGTAAAGAGCAGGTTTTATCACGATGTTTTCCTTTACCATAAGAGCATCGGTTAGTGTTCAACTAAAAGTCCCTTCCCTTTAATGAAAAAAAATTTACTTCCGGAAACCAGCACCATCTTTTAGTGTGTTGTTAAGTATGTTATTCTGAATAAAAAACACCCGGGAGACAATATCTAAAGTGCTTGGTTCTTTAGCTGTGAAGTCATCAACATGGCCGCTGCCGCGTTTTGTAATTTGCATATAAATTAAATTAAATTAAATGTCATTTATTTCAGGTACATAGGTCCCATAAATACATAATTGATAATGTCACATATAACCTAATAATAATAATGTCATACACGAAACACGAATGTAAAACCGAGTGTATTGCACTTGGAATGATGTGTGGGGTATCAAACTACGCAGAATAAAGAGTACTACAATATTATTCACACACACAACCGTGTAAAGATGATGGTTTCAGGGAAATTCAAGATTATACTTAAAATTTTCAAAAAGATATTTTTTCTTTTTAACAACATAACCGATAATTTTAAAGCAAAATAATGTACTAAGAAAATAAAGACACATTATTAAGCTATACAAAACTATTTTTATAATCTCAGTTGGTTAATAAAAAAGCGAAATATTGTAATTTTTCCTAGCATCGGGCACTATTTGAAGCGTAAAACGCGTGAATTAATTACTTTAAATAAAAAAGCAATGACTTTAGGTAATGTGTATATAAAATAAATGTATTATAAAATCATCTTGGTGTTGATGTTCCGGTTGTGCTCTCGAGAACGAGGGCCCGGGGTCCGCCTTAACCATGATCCAGGATTTGGCAATCAGGTAATTACAGTGGAGTAACTACCATCTGACCTCCGTGACCCCTACTACCAGATTGGTTTGAAGTTGATTGGAGTTACAAATTCAGTTGCCTGAATTTGCAGGTTTCATCACAATGTTTTCCCCACCGTAAGAGCATCGGTTAGAATTCAATTAATGTACATAACTCAGAAAAGAGTCATTGGTACATGGCCGCTGCGGGATTCGAACCCGGTATCTCTCGCTTACGAGTTAGATACTCAACCGCCCGGCTACTGACGCTCATAAAAAAAAACGTATTATTATGTTATATATGACGGATGCGGTCAATAGTACGGACTCATGTGGTCAATAGTACGGACTCATGACGAAGAAAACGGAAGTGGGAGTGCGCCCTCTGGTGGGGCGTGCTGACAGAGTCTCGACGGCACGACTCGGGCCGAGTGGCGGCCATTCTTGGCGCGACCGCCGCCGAGGAGTGACGCGTCTTGAAACTGTCTCCACATTTCGTTTATAGAAAGTGTTATTTACGTTTGAAAATAAAGTAATTTTAAAATCACTTTTGAAATAAGAAAGTTAATCACCTCAACTGCCTACATTGTGATACTGCTCTGATTTCAAGTGAAATTATAAGTGATGTGCAAAAATGAATTGGAATAAATACAGTGGAGTAAATGTGAACCTTTTCTTTAATTTATCTGGACGATCTAATACTGATATCACCACCCTGATGACAATGATCCTGATACACCCTTTCCTTCACGCGACGACATCAGAAGCGGTGATGACAAACGCAACGCACAAGAGATGGTATGATGAGAAGCGACAAAGAAAATGCAGATAACGCTTTGTGGAAGCGTAATAATAAAAGGAAAGTGATTACTCGATCCAGTTTAATTGCCTACATTAAAATATAAAATGATTAAACTCGTTCAAAGCGCAGCCAAGAGTCCAAACACCCCGAGATATAAGACAAAGACTTCATCAGACAGATTGGGGGATTTATAAAGTAAACAACAAATCATCTGTACCAATTGGTTATGGTCAAGGCAGACCTCGGGCCTTCGAGAGCACCATTGGGATATTGACACCATTATTAAAAATCGAGTGAAACTTACTATGGACGGCACTTTGCCTCAACGTGATTGTTTCAACATGGGACGATGGTAGACAATCTGCGAGTGTTGCGTACATGACTGAGAAATGATGTGATATTGACAGTTCCTCTTTATCTGGTGAGTCCTATACATAATTATTATTTGGTAAAAACCTGTGCTGAAAAGAGGCTCCCTAGCAGATTTTAAGAGTTATTTACTTTGATAATTCAGAAAAGTATTCTGACAGAAACACTATTGATGCCCTTAGTAGAGAGAAGGGCAGGTTAATTTGTATCTATAGTGAAACTACAAATAGAAAGAATGTAAACAAAACAAAAAGAACGTCATTTATGGTCAGTGTTACAAATTGTTCGTAAAGATGTCAAAAACTACTGCCAAGTTTAATAAATATTAGCTTTTGCGGGTACCTATGTCAAATAAAGAATTATGTTAAATCCCCTAAATACACACTACACTGTACACTGTACACTGTGTTAAAATTAAAAAAGTGACATTTAACCTAAGATTATTTTACCATCTTGAAACACGCTATGATTTAACGTATTACCACGTCAGTTATCGGAAAACAAGAATAAGAAATACTTGAAAGCATAGTCCTATTATTTTTATAAATTGAGTACGTAAGCATCGTTATGGTGGTACTGCTGCTGATTGACTTCGTCTTGATCGTTACCTCACTGCTGAGGATCGTGACATCTTCGGAGTTTGTCTCCATCGGTCGCCTGATGTAATGCGACGTTGACGGATGTATCGTTCAGATATTTGGTCCGCCCATCTCTTCGGACTTCGGCCTCTGGGTCTCTTGCCTTCGACTTTTCCCGTCACCATAAATCGTTCCAGATTGCTGATTAAGTAAATATTTGATAATAACAGTGTGGCAGGGATGCCGTAGCAGTGAATTTGTGGAACAATTAGCTGGTGTACTTTAGGATGTTGTATCTTAGAGATAGGATAGGCTTCGAATGTGCAAAATTTCAATAATGACCCAGTAAAGATCTCCGCGATTTCTATGCGAGCGGGAGGGTGCCAACATGTATCGAAAAAAAAAAGAAAAATTGTTAGCGTGTTTGTTTACATTTAACAGGAGACATTCGAACGAACTTTTCCATATTTCAGTATGTTTGTTATTGTGGTCGTAGTTTCCCAATGTTATAGAAGATATCCGCGGTAACAATGGGATCACTCATATACGTTTCTTTTAATACTACAAAACGGAAAAAAGGGGTAGTTTGGTTAGTTATTTAATTTTATGTTGGTATCAAGTTATTAATCGAAAGAAAAAGTAAATACGAGTAAGTGAACTGATTGACAGTAGATAATTTCGATTTATGTTTTGAGTAACTAAAGATAAACCTGTGACTTAGTTCGACCGAAAACCATTTGTTCTATGTTAATATGACTTAGTTTGACCTGGTTAAAGACTTTGTTAGACGGATCTATCCAAGAAGCTAACTCAATATGTGACGTCAATCGAGCCGAGGTTTTTATAAGATTTATGTGATAGTTTTGTTTTCTTAAAATTTCGTAATTCGCATCATCGGATGGAGGTGATCGTGTTTTATCACTGATGGTGGGCTGATGGAGCCTATGGGAGAGTTTTATGGTTGCTTACCGGCCTGATAGAGGCTATGGGAGCATGGCTAATAAAAGGTAGTTGTTTCAATCTTTGTGAGAAAATGTTGAACGATAATGATGTTAAGAAAGTCCAGATATTTTGGTGATTGTTCAATAGTCGGTTTATTAAATTAACTTTAGCTCCGAGTACTGAAATTTCCATGATTACCGATATAAAGTAACTTTTTCGAGTTCTGTTGTTGTACCAGTAAGATGAGGCAGTGTAAGCAATGATGAGATTTTATATCCTTCTGCCAGTACAAGTTTAGTAGTACCGGAACTGTTGTTGAGGTCAAATATCCTAATTTATTTGGCTGACTTGGAGTGGCCTGGAAATCATGTGTGGGATAGCCCCGAAAGTCTCGATGTTGTGGCTGTAGATGGCAAATTTAATGTTGTAATTTTTTTTCTAAAGTCGTCTATATATGGGACACCTTCATTATTACAATCATTGTTAAATCGTTTCAAAATGGGAGGCTAAAACATAACGTAAACTCTAAATAGAGTATACTTGTTCGAACAGTTAAAATTGATGACGATGATTATTACTTGTTTAGTTTTGGTGTGGTAACATATAACCTGGATGGTAACAACTTACCTATGACTGGCGTAACAGATAAACGTGGGAGCTTCATATTATTAAACTCCTGATTTAGTTTTGATATTGAGCAGTAGAGATAATGTTGTTTTTGTAGAGATATCACCGTGAACATTTGTTCGGGTCTGTGACGATTACTTGTTATGTAACTCGTAGACCGTTATTACGTGTTATGATAGCAGATATGACTGTGTTACCTATCACTGACTTAGTGCAGATTTGGTCGAAGAATTGACCACGAGCTGAGAGTCTATAGACAGCTATTAGTGAAGTAAAGTGTGTTTAAGTTACTACTTCATGATTTCAGCAATTTCATATTAAAAAGTATACTGTATAGTCTAGCAGTGGCTATATAAGTACGGCTACTACAGTGGTGCCCCTATATTATAGAAAAGGTATTACTAGAGTCTATAAGTACCTACTGGTTTAAAAAATGTGACGAATGAACAACACTGAGCTTATATGTTGGCAATGTTTATTAACGCCTGGGTAGCTTCCGCCTGTGTGGCTCCCGCCTGTGTGGCTCCCGCCTGTGTGGCTCCCGCCTGTGTGGCTCCCGCCTGTGTGGCTCCCGCCTGTGTGGCTCCCGCCTGTGTGGCTCCCGCCTGTGTAGATCCCGCCTGTGTAGATCCTGCCTGTGTGGCTCCCGCCTGGGTGGCTTCCGCCTGGGTGGCTCCCGCCTGTGTGGCTTCCGCCTCTGTGGCACCCACCTGTGTGGCATTCCGCCTGTGTGGCATCCCGCCTGTGTGGCATCTCGCCTGTGTGGCATCTTGCCTGTGTGGCATCCCGCCTGTTTGGCATTTTGCCTGTGTGGCATTTAGCCTGTGAGGCATTCCGCCTGTATGGCACTTCGCCTCTGTGCCATTTACCCTTGTGTGACATCTTACCTGTATCGTGCTATGGCAGACGTGATACAGGATATAGAATATACTCGTAGTTTGACGATTAGAGTGGTACTGACCAGAGTGACACCCAGTCTGTGTGGCACCTAGTCTGTGTGGTATTTCGCTATTGTGCAGGTCCAGTTGTGTGCCGGCCCGGTTGCGTGCCGGCCCGGTTGCGAGGCGGCCCGATTGCGTGGCTGCCCGTCTGATAGCGTTCGCCAGTGTGGTGGTTCGCCTGTGTGTCATTCTTCTGTATGGTAATATTACTCTTATTTTTAAAATTAGGATGGCGCTGACGGATGACCAAAATCATATGGCATTTAATGAAGGAAGGAGTGTTTCGATCACACTCGAAGTAACATTGGGTCTTTTGCCGAGTACTGAAAATTTTATGTAGGTAGGTATGTCACATATTTGTAGTAAATCTAAGTACCTACAGTAATGGAGGTCGGGGACAGTACACGAGCTTTGTGATTGGATTTGTGATATTTCCCACTCAACAAGATCATCAAGGGGAAAACACTGGTGATGATGATGAAACCTTCATTTGTGGTAATTGTGATACGGATCATAGTCTGGTGTCCTGTCACGCCTCTCTCATAAACTGAAGCCGTAGCTGAATTTATGTCGGCAACTTAGAAAGAATAACTTGTGTACGAGATGATGTTGTTCTCTCAAGTCTCTCTCAATCTACGGAAGTTTAGTATGATAAATGATAATGTACGTATGTTTTATGTGTACACAAATAGCAGTTACTTAAGTATTGGTGGGTTGAAGCAGTCGTGATAGATCCAATCACATGATTCATAAGACTTACTTGGGTGATGTGTTGTGGTCAGAAGTGACCGAGCGAATATGGTACTGTGCTATGGTTTTCATGTTTCAGATAACACACGAGGACGTGTGTATAGCAGGACGGCCGTGACGGATGCGGTCAATAGTACGGACTCATGTGGTCAATAGTACGGACTCATGACGAAGAAAACGGAAGTGGGAGTGCGCCCTCTGGTGGGGCGTGCTGACAGAGTCTCGACGGCACGACTCGGGCCGAGTGGCGGCCATTCTTGGCGCGACCGCCGCCGAGGAGTGACGCGTCTTGAAACTGTCTCCACATTTCGTTTATAGAAAGTGTTATTTACGTTTGAAAATAAAGTAATTTTAAAATCACTTTTGAAATAAGAAAGTTAATCACCTCAACTGCCTACATTGTGATACTGCTCTGATTTCAAGTGAAATTATAAGTGATGTGCAAAAATGAATTGGAATAAATACAGTGGAGTAAATGTGAACCTTTTCTTTAATTTATCTGGACGATCTAATACTGATATCACCACCCTGATGACAATGATCCTGATACACCCTTTCCTTCACGCGACGACATATATAATAAATCAACGTATTACATTACATTAAAGTAAAGTTCGGATTTATCTTATCTTCTTATAATATATCTTTTATATGTGTTGAGTTTAGTTCGTATATCACGCACCGACATTTTGTACACCACTTTTTGCACTTACAAGATAGTTCTTTGGAATTAACGCTAGCATCAGGTAGTGTCTTCCATAACCGTTGTTATTATTTTGCCATCCCCAAGTGCATGGATCCAGTACTTCGGTCTTAATTCAGACAGTGGGTCCAAATTTTGGATCAGGTTTGCCGTTCTTTTTACATGTTAGAGTACGTCTTGCGTTGGAGAAATATTAATCCATTGTGTCACTTGTAAACCACAAATCCAATATAAACGCGGTTACGTGACTAATTTAACATGGTTTCATCCCACAAGAGTATGCTTTGATACATACAAGCAAAACTAAAAGCAAACTGCAAGATGACGATTGGTACAGGAGCCTCTATGTCAGGACAATAGTCAAGCGGGACTTAATGAACACTGTAACAGGACGCATCAGGAACATTGCCTGCCAGCTTCTTTCTGCCTCTAGCCAGCCAATACCCGTTCTAGAGCAGATGTCAGTCACGATGTATGTTGGCGTGGCGAGTACATTTAAAAGGTCATCGTGGCTGAAATTATGGACAACTGCATCTTGGGACTAGATTTCATGAAGAAACATAACTGAAAATCGATGTCACTGATGGTATTTTTTGTGTAGAAATGAGGAGATACTTCACACTTGGAGGAACCACTGGGAAAGAAACTTGCCTGAACAAAATTATAGTACGTACATGAGCATAGGCTCAATCAAGATCAACATGCAATTGTCTAGTAAGAACGAATCGAATATATGTGTACTGGTGAAGTATACGCCGCGCGCTCACAAATAACGGCTCGAAAATTACTAACAGCAAGAACCCTTGTCAGTGGAAGCAAAATTGCAGTGGTGAGGGTTGTAAATCTTCACGACCACGACGTTTGCTTGGATGAAGGCGATGTTGTTGGGAAAAGCGAGGAAGTTGTCTGGATGAAAAAGTGTCAATCAACACCTACCTCAGATGGGACGAACTTCCTGATGGATGCAAAGGAAACCTAAGTTATTCGCAGAGCATGATCGCCAAGAGATCTGCTACGCTTCGTGGATGTCTGGTCTTCCAAAGATGGAAGTCTTGGAAGAACTTCGCTAGTTCAAAACAGGATCGACATTGAAAGCGAAAGACCTATCAGTCAGCGAGTCATGCAAGTCCACGGTGTTCACCAGTCGTCTTAGTCAAGAAAAAAGATGGCAGCACACGTTTTTGTGTGGACTACCGACGATCGAAAGAAAGACAGCTATCCATTGTCTCGTATCGACGACACATTGGATGCCCTGAGTGGCATGCACTGGTTCTCAACCTTAGATCTTAAATCTCATCCAAAGAATAAGGATGAGACAACGTTTTCAACAGGAAAAGGACTATGGCAGTTCAATATTATGCTTTTCGGGCTATGCAAAGCACCTGCCACTTTCGAAAGACTCATAGAATATGTACGGAAAGGATTAGTGTAAGATGCCTGCCTGGTCTATTTGGATGATATCATTACCATGGGTTGCGATTTTCAGGATAATTTGCGCAACTTGGAACAAGTCTTAAGGAAAAGGATGCCGACCTGACGTTAAACCCGAGAAATGCCAACTATTTAGGAGCAAACTAAACTGAGTAACTACCTCGGTCATATCGTGTGTCATACCAGTGAGGTTATCCAACAGACCCAGAAAAAGTTAAAGCGCTACAGAAATAGCCTAATCCAAAGGACTAAACGGAAATTCGCATTCCTAGGGTTGTGCTCATATAACTGACGGTTTGTTCAAGGATTCTCTTGAAAAGTTACTACATCGTCTGACTGAAGACAACCAACCATTCCGCTGGGTTGAGCTTTGCAAGGATTTCTTTCAAAGACTAATTAAATGCCTTTGCGAATCTCCTATATTAAGATATACCTACAACCCAGCGGTCAGTTTATTGTGAACACAGACGCAAGCAACACGGCAATCGGACGAGTGTTGTCAAAAACAGGGTAACGCAGAAGTCATGATTGCTTACTGAAGTAAGTCATTGTCGAGACCAAAGAAGATCCACTGTGTAACCCGAAGAGAACTCTTGGCTGTAGTAAAGACACAACAACATTTCAACAAGTATCTTGTTGGCAGACAGTTTGTACTCCGTAATGATCACACTGTCTTGAAGTGACTGTTATAATTTAAAAACTCCGAAGAACAGGTTGCCCGATGGATCGAGCAACTGCAGGAGTTTGACTATGTCACAGAACACAGCAGCGGGAAGACTGATGCTCTATCAAGTGTTAAACAGAAATTGAAGGAATTTCCAGTAAGGCTTACAAGGGCAAGCCCTTCACGACCCTGGGAGAATGAAGCTATGAGGGAATTTCAAGAAGATGATGAAGATATCTGGCTAAACACCGGAAGGAACGTGGTGCGGAGAAACCAAGATGGCCTGAAGTAGCACCTACAAATGCTATCACTAAAGTGTATAGGGCTCAATGGGACAGTTGTATCCTGCAGAACGGTATACTTTACCGAAAATGGGAAAAACCTAACGGCAGAGAGTACCACCTTTAGGTAGTTGTTCCACCGGTTAAGGTGCAAGACTCACAGATAATAGTGCAAGACACACAGATAATTGATAATCAAACGAACTTACGAAGTGAAGTTCGATTTCAATTATGTGAGTAATTTTGTTTGACGCGACTTATATTTTATTTTATTTTTTATTTTATTTTATTTTATTCGGGTGGTTTACAGCTGTAATACATAATGCATTAAAAAATAGCTTATCTATGAGCCATTTACAAACCGCCACATATAAATTTAGCAAGATACTTCTTAAGTAATCAATATTTTTCTTATGAACTATAACATACTACTTAACGAATACAATCACACATGTACTAAACCTGTCACATCAACAACGTAAGTTCAAAAATCAGTTTACAAGTAGTACTAAAACGAAACATATGTATACAATACAATTAACTTAGGTTGCGAACATATCTTTAGTTAGTGCCGCCTTTACTCCAACTATATTACTCACAAATAAGTCGAAACGGTCTTCGCGTGGCAAACTATTGAATGCTCTTGGAGCGCGAATCATAAAAGAGTTTTTGTAATAATTGGTGCGAGCGAACGGGGGACAAAGTACATCTCTACACCTACCGTGACGGAAAGGAACATTTAATGAAACCCTTGCAAGAAGCTCGGGGCAGTCGAGTTTAGACTGAGCGATTTTCATAAGAAGTGCGATGTCAGCAATATTCCTTCGTATCTTTAGAGGCAATAAATGAAGTTGAGTACACCTACTCTCATAATCTATTTTAGGAATACGAAATTTATACGTAAGAAATTTAGTAAACTTCCTCTGCACACGCTCAATCCTGTCAGAATGAACAGCATAGCAAGGGTTCCATACTTGACATGCATACTCCAGGTGACTGCGAACATACGTACAGTATAAAATCTTTAAGGTTTTCATCTTTTTGAATGAATTAGCACAGCGCATGATAAAACCAAGTGCACGTGAAGCCCTGCCCACCACAAGGTCGATATGGTGATTAAATAATAATTTACTGTCAATTACGACACCTAAATCTCTCGCGATCGCGGTTCGCGCGAGCACTTTATTGTCAAAATTATAATCAAATTTTACCATTTGTTTTTTACGCGTGAAAGTAAGCACGGAACATTTTGAAATATTCAAATTCAATTTATTCTTATAACAATAGGACTCAAGCCTTTTCAGGTCCTCCTGTAGTAAAATGGCATCATCGATACTGTTAACTGGACGATAGATCTTCATATCATCTGCGAAAAGTAAATAGTCCGAATGCAGGAAGTTTTGCCCTATGTCATTGATGAATGCCACAAAGAGCAGAGGCCCCAACAAGGAGCCTTGAGGTACTCCAGATGGTATTGACCTCCAGGATGACATGAAGCCATTCAGAACAACTGCTTGAGTCCTATTTGAAATATAAGACGAAAACCATCGATAGAGATCCCCACGAATACCAAGACTCATTAACTTAGCCAATAATACGTTGTGGTCAATACGGTCGAAAGCTTTGGTATAATCAGTGTATATCGCATCAACTTGATTGCCCATTTCCATGTTAGAGGATATGTAATCGGTAAAAACAATGAGGTTCGATACCGTTGACCTACCTTTTAAAAAGCCATGCTGTTGGGTATTAAAACTAGACTTGAGGGATGCATACAGTTGGTTATACACAACCCTTTCAAATATCTTTGCAATCAAGCAAAGTTTTGATATAGGCCTGTAGTTTTCAACCATCTCCTTGGATCCCTTTTTATGTATCGGTGTAATGAATGCTGACTTCCAGATGCATGGGACGATGCCTTCCTTTATCGAGCGTTTGAATAGTAATCCAACAGGGACAGCAAGTTCATCTGCACACCTCACGATAAACAGAGCTGGAAGATGATCTGGTCCAGCAGACTTGCTAAGATCTAGTGACCTCATAAGTGAAGCAATTTGTTCTATATTTATTTCTATAGATCCCAAATCACACTGACTCGAATCGTCAATGGGAGAAACATTAGCGGTGTGGGAATCCAAAAATGTGGACTGAAAATAATCTGAGAACAAATCACATATACCCGAGCCCGTGTCACATGTATCTACCCCATAAGACATTGTAGATGGAAAACTATCACTCGTGCGCTTATTCTTCAGATATTTCCAAAACAACTTGGGATCGTGTTCAATAGAATCTTCAATTTTACTCATATAATTTCTATAACAAACCTGTTCAGCATCTTTGGCTCTCACTCGTAATAAGTTAAAAGTTAATAAATCAGATTTATTACCATAAATTCGATATTTGCTCAGAAATTTAGATTTTTCCTTTAATATTTTAATAAGTGCAGAGCTATACCAGGGTGGGTATTTACCATTTTGCAAGATACGATTAGGTATGTAAAGGTCTCTAATTTTATACACCGTCAAATAAAATTCACTAATTGCCTGCTCGATAGTGCCCCGCGACAGAATATTTTCCCAATCTATTTTAGATAGTTGAGAGCGAATCGCATCGTAATCACCCCTCTCGTAGTGAAACCCAACACGTCTCGTTGTTTTCAATGACTGGACTTTGAAAAAGTTAGCTTGAATCAATAAAGCTTTATGGTGGGGATCTTCAGACACTAATGGACTCGCACAAGATGATACAGATAAGTTATTATTTGATAAAACGAGGTCGAGAATTTTCCCGTAGGTATTAAGCACAGAGTTGGATTGTCGCAGGTCACATAAATCAAGACAATCAACGAAATCGGTGCAGAATTCGAATTGAGTCACTACAGGCCTAAGACCCTCTCCAGATACAGTCCACGTTATCGAGCTCATATTAAAATCTCCTAATATAATAAATTTGTCACAAGGATGGGAATTTACTAAATGTGTCATATTGTTTAGAAAGTTTGTAAGTTGAGATACAAAGTTATTACCCGCATGTTGTCCACAAAGATATAGGGTGCATATATGCAGTCTGGAACCAGATCTCGTTCCTTTCCCTGGCATATTAATGGATATCCATATATCCTCTGCACTCGATTGCCAGTTAGGATTATAAGTAGTTGGTAGATCGTGACGTACTGCTATAAGAACACCACCACCTCTTGACTGCCCCAACGAGGTATAGTCACGGTCACGCCGCCACACTAAATACCTACTATCAAACAACTCACTGTTTGATATACCATCCAACAACCATGTCTCCGTAAGTGCAATCACATCGTGGTCATTTAACCCTAAATTTCTTAAAAATGTTTCAGTCTTAGTTCGCAGTCCCCGCACGTTTTGGTGATATATATTTAGGCTAGCCATTTCTAAATTTAGAGTAAAAACAAATTCTAATATATAAATACAGTAGGAGTGCAAAAATGCACCCATACCTCCGTCCGCAATACAAGCTCCAACCTGTAGCAAGGTAATATGATCTAACATATCGCAATATAAGACAGGAAAGCGTAATATTGCCAATATTCAGTTCGCATCCTGAATCAATACATTTAGTAATGTTAAGAAAGTAATCAGTTGAAAACATACAGCATGATGCGACATAAAATACAAGGCGATCAGTTTTAGAACTAAGATATAACCATAACAAATAACTAAGAGAAGAGTTTAAACGATTTTTTCCAGATCCATGTCCGACTTGATTAAAAATATTTTTGAAGTGCCATCCCGCCTGACGAATATCTTCGAATGTTTGACCCAAACGAACTGAAAATTGTGATCCTTGGCAGCAGATTTAGTTTTGGACAACAGAGTCTTCATTTTCACAGTCAGATGGTCATTCACAAAAATCTTTCCAGCACCGGATAGCCCGATATCCTCCAGGGTTAGATATTCTTTTAGACTCCTGGCTGCCGCAATGAAGTTCTCTTTTACATACCTATTTATGAAGGATACAATTATATTCTTCACACCACTTACGTTTGTAGGAACTCTATGAATAAAATTGATGTAGTTCTTAGTTATTGGATACGAGACTTTGCTTCCGATCTTAGACACAACATCGAAAAGGTTTTCTTTATCCTTTGTAGGAACACCCTTTATTTCGACGTTATTTGTGCGCAGCCACTGGTCTCTATCGTCCGCGTCACCCTCCAACTTAGCTATCAATATCCTCAAATTCGCCACGTCGTCTTGTACACACTCGACTTTCTCCACTCTTGCCGTCAAACAGTTAATTTTAGCAGAAAATGCTGTATTGATACACTTTAGATCACTTAGTTCTTTTTTAACCTCTTCAATATCTGCCGCAAGTTTCGAAAGAGGAGCCAACTTTAAATTAATACTGGCCAATTCCTTCATGACATTGTCCAGAGTAATAGTAGGCGATATCACCGGAGAGGTCGGTGCCGATGCAGCCTGTACGTTGAGAGAATTGGGACCACTAGAAGTTTTGCACGTAGGGCATCTCCATGTTGCTTGACGGTCACCCAGCTTTCTGTAGCCCACTTCAGTGATGCCTGAGCATGGATAGTCATAATGCTTCTTTCACACAGTGCACTGAATAGCATCCCCAACCTCATCACCGCACCGACCGCAAACAACCATGTTGCAAAGAGAATAGGTATTTAATTTTAAAATATGTGGAGAAAAAAAAATTACAGCTGATACCAAAATCCTCCAAGAGTCAGGTAACGAGTAGGTACTGGCCGCGATCAGTCTGCGCTAAGTAATCTTTGCCGAGCAGCGTTCCGTCAACGGCGACAACAATAGGCAGATCCGCGCACACCGAATTCACCGGTATTCTCGGTTGCGTAGTGCGCGTTACCGCGAGATTCGCTTGCACCGCTTCGCTAGAACTTTATGGCTTACCCGCCTCCGATCAATTGTTGACACTGATAATGATTTCACCAACACTGATAACTGTACACTACTCTTCAATTTACACTTTTATGCGGGATAATTTTGTAGTAAACTATGTTAAATTGACACTTAGAATTGAAGAACTAGTTCAATACCAAAAATAGTTAATAATAACAAGAAAATATAATATATCTCTGGGGATCGATCGCAAAGCGGTAACACTCAGTAGTATGTCAAAGACTAACTTATATTTACTTATGTACCCGTGTCTGCACTCACCAGCCTTTCACACAGAATTTTTAGAGATAAGTAAAACATTTTTAGTAGTTTTTATTCGTTTTGTACTGGTATACAAAATAGATTAAAAAACTGGCAACATTATCCCTACTATCGACTACCCTCACCACGCTGAGTGAGGTGCGACGCGGTGCCCGTTGCTTCATTATGTTTAAAGTGAAATATACTTACCTCCATTATTTTACATTTTATAGGGTAGGGTAACGTTTTAGTATTTACGTAAGTAAATAATTTATTTTTTCTAGGGTGGGTATGGATAATAAGTCGCGTCAAACAAAATTACTCACATAATGAGGAGTTTTCCAATAGGTATTTAAGGCATTCCTAACCACTCACTAGATGGCGCCCCGACAATTTTGGTAATTGATAATCGCTTGAAATATGTTCTTAGCAAACAGGATATAAACCCTGGGTACGTTGTATTGGATAATATTATATTTGTCAATAGTTTTCAACCATTTTAGAGGTTGTAATAATAATGGAACATAGTGCCAACTTCTATAAATATTTATTTTTACACTTCGTTCAACCTTTAACAGTTATGTTTCTATTAATAAACACTTTATTTTCAAGTTTAGTATTACTTGGCTGCATGAAATCACTGCCACCATCATACAGATTTAAAGAAGATTACCAAAATTGTAGGAGCGCCATCTATTGATGCTTTTTGAAACAAACTATCAATACCTACTGGAAAACTCCTCATTGAAATCGAACTTCACTTCATAAGTTCGTTTGATTATCAATTATGCTTCATAATTTTGTTTGACGCGACTTATATTTACTTATGTACGATGTTTAGAGTGATGTGAAATAATAAACACCACTAGGTTCATAAACAAAACATTTGTTTAATCAGGTAAGTATAAGGTATTAAGTACTTAAGTGTATACTTATTTACAATTTAATTTTGTTGCAGGTTACAATCAGCAGATAGTATGGACGTGGCAAACTGATTAGGATTAACAACAATTTCTTTATTATAGAAACGAGCGAAGACAGAAGAAGATTCTGACCAGCCTGCAGCTTTCCTAATCACGTCAATGCTGACTCCGAGTCTGTTGGCCAAGGATGTGGATGCATGTCGTGTGCTGTGAGCGCTAAATATAGAAGTGTCTATACCACTACTGTGAAGAGTGTTTTTGATCCAGTGGCTAAGAGTTTGTGATGATATTTTAGCACGTGGGCGTTTAAAACTGATAAATAAATAATCGTCTTTACGAAGTGTTTGTGTTTAATTAATATAGGTTTGTAAGCATGTTGCCGGACATATTTGAGGCCGCGCGTTAAAATAAGGTAATCTCAAAATAGGTTGAGTAGAATTAGGTCTAGAAGTTTTTATCAAATCAGGGATGGTAATAATAATATCGACAGGCGAGTTAACAGTAATGTTGCTTAATTTGATTAGAGTTAGTGTTTGAACTCTATGTGCGGTCACCAAAGCCAACAGAGTCGCTAATTTCTTGGAAAGAGCTTCCAGGTTGAGGTTACTATGTGGCCACTTTTCTGCTAGATGATTTAATACAATAGTTGGATCCCATGTTATGTTATACTTGGGATTAGTTGGCCTCAACCTGAAAACTCCTTTCATGAATCTTTTGACTCTCTCGTCGTCCATTAGACTCCCAAGTAACAAAGACAGTGCTGATTTATAGGTATTGATAGTACCATATTTAGCACCCTTGTCAAATATTGTTGTGAGGAAATGAATGACTATGGGAACAGAAACTGCAGAATAGTCATAACCATGTGTATTACAATAAATCAACCAAGATTTAATACAGCCATCATATTGCTTGTAAGTTAAATCAGATAAGGAAGATAACATAATTTCTATTGATCTTGATGATAAACATTTCTTTTGTAATATTTGCCTGAAAGCTTCGCGGCAACTAAGGTCAGGGTGCGGTGTAAATTGTGGCATATCCTGAAAGGAGAAATTAACAGATTTTCACTAGGTTCGAAATATATCATCTTCGAGCAAACTAGTCTATTAAAAACAGGGAACCAGGGTTGCGTAGGCCAATATGGTACTACCACTATACCTTCCGCACCTTCATTTATTATTTTTTGCATAAGTTTTGTTATTAAAGAAAATGGAGGAAATGCGTAGAATAATTGATTTTTCCATGATATTGTAAAGGCATCTATTGTCCAGGCGTCTGGGTCATTTTTCCACGAGACATACTTAGAGCACTTAGAATTTTGTCTGCTTGCAAATAGATCTATTGTAGGTTGACCAAGGTAATTTACAATTTTATTAAACGACTTGTTATTGAGTTCCCATTCAGTATCTTGAAATTTCTTTCGAGATAAACTGTCAGCTTCGATATTTATTTTAGTATTTATATATGAAGCAAACATAATTATTCCACGCATTTCGCACCATCTCCAAATTTCTCTGGAGATTATATTCAAATGATCAAATTGTACGCTACCCATCCTATTTATGCAGGATATTGCAGTTACATTATCAATGCGTAGCAACAGTCTTACATTGGTTAAGTTATATGCGAAACATTTGAGAACGAGAAAAGCTGCTTTGAGTTCTAACTCGTTTATATGTAAAGATCTCTCGGTGTCTTTCCAATAGCCAGAACATGTATCAGCGTTACAATAACCACCCCAGCCGCTTTTAGATGAATCAGTAAATATTTCCAAGTCATATTCGTTACATCGTAACGAATATGAACCATTATCTATATGACTTAACCACCAAAGTAAGTCAGGTTTTAAATGACAGGGTAATCTTACGACTTGATCGTAATTAGGATTATCAAGTAAACATCGATATTTAAATTGTTCAAAATATTTGGTATATAACCAAGAATACTGCATGGCAGGGCATGCCGAGATCAAAAGACCTAAAAACCGAGCAAAATCTCTTAGTTTACATTTTTGTAGGCATACAATTTTTAAAATATTGTCTTTAATTTTTAATCTTTTGGTATTAGGTAGTTTTAAAAGCATATTCTTAGAGTCAAATTCAAAACCCAGGAATTTACATAGGGTTTGTGGCTCCAAGCAACTTTTTTCGAAGTTTATTAAGAAACCCAAGTTTCTGAACACATTTATCGTGAAATCGATATTTTGTTTACATTCGAGGACAGTTTGTCCGATGCAAAAATAATCATCAAGATATATGACGGATATAATACCATTACTTCGAAGCAATTCCATTACAGGTTTTAATAGTTTAGTATAAACGTATGGTGCTGTGCACAAACCAAATGGGAGACAGTTAAATTCATAAAGAACCTCATTGTAGTTGAAACGAAGGTATTTTCTATGAGATTTATGTACGGGTAGTAAGAAATAGGCATCTTTTAAATCAATTGATGCCATATAACAATTTTGTGTTATCAGTTTTGACGCCGTACGATAATCCTCCATCTTAAAGTGCCTCGATTCAACAAACTTATTTAAATATTTAAGATTTAATATAAATCGTTTGTCCCCATTTGGTTTGGGCACCATAAACACCGTAGACAAAAATTCGCCATTCTCATGAGCGCAGCGGGATATGGCGTTGATATCTAGTAAATGATCTATGCATTTATCAAAATCATGATCTTCTTCCGAAGATTTAGGATACACCTTAGGACTATCAGGCCGATGTGGAGTACATCTGAATGGTATCAAGTATCCTTGAACCCACGATAGAACAGTCTGATCAGTAGTTATTTCAGTCCACTTGTCGTAAAACTGACGAAGGCGACCTGCATAGCGTACCTGATTTATCTCCGCGGTTGAGCTAGGGCCCGGTGTGGCGGGGTCCGCGGTGGCGAGGACCGGCGTTGACGCGACGGCGGGCCGGTGTTCGCTGTCATGCGCTGAGTTGCCCACGACGGTTTTCTCGTGGCGCTTTGCAATTTGTTGTCCACCTTGCGGTGCAAGTTTAAATTACCCTTCTTTCTATTGGCGTTAAAGTTAGGACGTACAGGCGGTTTTTGCTTTTGTTGAGTTTTCAATGCGTCACCAGACTGCTGAATTGTCTTCGCAGCTTTAACTTTTTCTGTCACATTGTCGCCAAATAGCATAGCGTTTCGATCTGTTTCGAGGAGGGTATCCTTCAATTTAGCATTTATGGCCGAAATAACGAAACTTCTACGAGTCTTCGTTTCAAACGAATGACTATCACATAAAATACGGCAGGCGTCACTAATTGGTTTCAGAATCTTTTGTTTTGTTGTTTCATTAGATACAATTAAATCCATGGCAGTAGCAAGTGCCGATAATGCAACTCCTAGTTGCTTCTGTTTATAAAACATAGACGAATCTCGCTTTATTAGTGGTTCCGGTAATGCAGCCTTAAGCTCCGGGTTTAGAGTTGGTGCAACAAGCAAATCGCAGTTGCTTGGAATATTATAGGCTTTTAGGAGGCTATCCTTGACGTCTTTCGGCAAGCCTTTGGCTAGAATATCTTGCCATCTGGTTGCGACATCCTTATGGATTGGGGGACCCAGTGGGGTCAAAGTTTTTGGTGCATCGCCGAGCAACTCTAAGACCTCACTCTCAAGCTCCAGTTCCGTTGTTTGCGGCTCTGCTGTTGCAGAAGTACCAGCGACTGGAGACAGCGGCGCCGGCGGCGGTGAAGCTTCTGGAACCGGACGCGGTGGTGATAGCACCAACGACGGTGGCTGCGAATTTGGTCTAAGAGATGCCATCGCCAGCGGTTGTGGCGAATCCATATACAGGTCCAAGTCGTCGTTGTCGACTACCAACTCTAACTCGTCGTCTTGTAAAGGCGACGTAAGGAAGTCGGGTCGTGGCGGTTGCGGCAAATCTGCGACAAACGATTCATTTTAGAATGCGTTTTTACACGTGACAGTAACAGCCCATTGCAATTAGCATTAGCAGTACGCATCACGTTTACGTGACAGAAAGTACCCACGTATGGTAAATTCGCATCACTTAAATATTAAAATTTAATCGTGACAGTAGTAGCCCTGTTTTGGCAGTACGCATCACATTGACGTGACAGAAAATACCCAAGTATGGTAAATTCGCATCACATGGTTTGTGTAAAATAAACTTACCGTTAGAATCATCTTGTGATTGTTCCACAGCCGCACCGCGATTCAGACGTCCCTGTAGCTTTCTTATTTTTCGCCTTATTTCTTCTTCAGTCCTTTCTTTGCTTCTTTTCCCCATCTTCGAAGGTCGAACAGCAATTTTCTACACGTGCGAAGGCTAGCTCGAGAAGACACAGAATGAAGCAACGGGCACCGCGTCGCACCTCACTCAGCGTGGTGAGGGTAGTCGATAGTAGGGATAATGTTGCCAGTTTTTTAATCTATTTTGTATACCAGTACAAAACGAATAAAAACTACTAAAAATGTTTTACTTATCTCTAAAAATTCTGTGTGAAAGGCTGGTGAGTGCAGACACGGGTACATAAGTAAATATAAGTCGCGTCAAACAAAATTATGAAGCATAATAGTGTAGCAGGTGGACATCTAGAGGTAAAAATAACACAGACCAAAGTACGAGAAAGGTTTACTGGCTTCATTATCGGGAAGATGTTCAGAATTGGGGTTTGCGCCGCTGCACACAACGGTAGGTACCTAAGCGGGTACCGCTGCGGATGGGGCTGACTGCGCCCAGCTATCCACCAGCATACCAGCATAAAGCTCCCTTGTAAATTGCTTTCTATAAGTAAAGCCTGATAGGTATCACCTACATATTTATCGTTGCTAGAAAGTTATCTACTTATAATTATAGTAAAAAGAAGTAGGTAGCTATCGAATACAATATCTAATGTAACCATTTCCTAAATCAACATGACTTACACGTTAAGACGCGACTATTCTAGGAAAGTATTTATTATGAATTCAAATCAGTGACGAAGACAAATTGAAATATCTCACATGTTTATTATCTGATTGCTATGACAAAATATGTTTTGTATAGCTTAATAATGTGTCTTTATTATCTTATTAGATTGTTTTGTTCTAAAGGTACCCGTAAAGTTGTTAAACATTACAAACACATTTATTTTTTGCAAAATTTTTATGTTAGCAAGAATATATCTCAAACTATAAATTTCACATAGTTGAATGTATGCACAATATTTTAGCACATTTTATTTTGCTTCTTTTAATACCCCACACATACTTCTAAATGCAATACAGTCTGTTTTAAAGGCAAATTTCAAAACGCGGCGGCGCAATTCTTGATGACGTCACAGGAGAACCAAGCACTTTAGATATTGTCTCCCGGCTGTTAATACGTTTTTTAAATACACATTATCTAAACTCATTGCTTTTTATTTAAAGTCAAATTCACACATTTTACGCAAATTAAAACAATCGTATGGCGCTTCAAATAGTGCCCGATGTTAGGGAAAAATTACAATATTTCGCTTTTTTATTAACCGATTGAGATTATAAAAATAGTTTTGTATAGCTTAATAATGTGCCTTTACTTTCTTAGTACATTATTTTGCTCTTAAATTTTCGGTTAAGTTGTTAAAAAATAAAAACGGTATTTTTTGTAAAATTTTATTATAATCTTGAATATCTCTGAAATCATCATCTTTACATGGTTCTGTGTGTGAATAATATTGTAGTACTCTTTATTCTGCGTAGTTTCATACCCCACACATCATTCCAAGTGCAATACACTCGGTTTATAATGCAAATTTTAAAACGCGGCGGCGGGCGGCCATGACTGACATTGATGACGTCACAGCTGAGAACCAAGCACTTTAGCGATTGTCTCCCAGCTGTTTTTTATTCAGAATAACATACTTAACAACATACTAAAAGATGGAATCCAGTTTAATTTGCAGACCTATTCTGAGAAAGGTCAGTTCTAACCCTAAACCACTAAGCATGCATGATAAATGTGGAAGAAGTAAGAGAGGTTTGTCAGGACCGTAGCAAGTGGAACAATGTGGTCTCTGTCTATCCGTAAGGCAAAAAGGTGTGATGTTATGTATCAGAGTGACAAACGAGAGGATCAGAAGCCCTACTTACAGTTATCGTCGACATCCTTGGTCGGGTCCCCCGCCGGGAAGATGTCCTCGAAGCTGCAGGTGCGGCGAGGATGCTTGTTGTCCAGCGGCACCACGTCAGCCTCCTCGCCCATCAGCTCCTGCAGCCGGGCCAGCACGAACCCCTCGCTTGGGTCGCGCACCCACACTACCTGCTTGTCGATCGTCATCGTGGCTCTGGGGGCAAGAGAAGGTGGAGGTTAGTAACACATCGTCGGCATCCACTTATCTTATCGGTGGTAACGTAACTTTGAGGCTGTGGCAACTGAGGGGCGAAAGCGTCTTGTAAACTGGCGACCCTAGTTCGCATCCCTTTATTCGATTATCTATAATCATAATCATCTTGACGTAAATATCTCGGTTGTGCTCGAGCGCAATGACTATGATCCAGGCTTTGACAGATCAGGTAATAACAGAGCAACTGTCATCTAACATACTTTGACTACTAACTAAATTGAATCATGGTTAGACATTCAGTCGCCTGAATGTGCAGGTTTGATCACGATGTTTTCCTCAACGTCAGAGCATCGGTTACTAATTTACATAACTCAGAAAATAATCGCAACGCTATAACTTATCCTAAACAGGAGTTGCAGCGGTGTGAACTAGTGGTGGGCCCCTAGTCCAACCTTCATCATCATCGTGTGAGACGGTACCTCACACACATACAGGCTTCAGTTACAAAAAAATTTGACAGTATAAAACTCTCAGTTACAATACAAAACAGTACACGACCCGGTACGCAGCAATCCGTGACCCTTCTCTCGACATAACGACGGCATGTCACTCGGTGAATCTGTAATCATGAGCCACGGGCACGCAATGCGCGCGCGCCGCCTTAAGGCGTGTCCAAACATAGCGCGGCACGAGCGCGGCAGCAACACGCGGCATGTCCAGGAAACAATTCTGCCGCGCTCTAGTTAGGACTATTGACGAATGTTTGCGCGCGGCTGTTGTCCAAACAAAGCGCGGCACGCCGCGCGCGGCTGCCGCGCACACATGCCGCTCTATGTTTGGACACACCTTTATACGGCACATAAACAAACGCTCATGCCTTAGTCTGGTTCACATGTACCTTTTTTTATAAAATTTTTCAGTAGTCTCAGAAAATTACGACCAAGGTGTCATTCGATTCGTATTGTCACCTAGAAAATTTAAGGAAAGGTCCGAAAAGGCGCTGAAAAAAATTACAAAAGTTATAAACAATTAAGTGAAAAAAAAAATGAGGGTTTGGTTTTTTTTAATATCTCGAAAAATTTTTGAAATTCGAAAAAAGATCTGAAAAGTTCACGAAATTTGCTAAAAAAAAGTCTCGACTCCCGGAACTGTATCTTTATTATTTATAATTTTTACAGAGCCCTGAAAATAGAGCCAAAAACGGGTAGTCCGGCTGCCGCGTGCGTTGCGTAACTCTGAAATAATAACAATAAAAATTATTTAAACATATAAAATATGAATATTAAGGAACAAAAAAATTCATGTAGTGTTGGGATACATCAATAAAGATTGTTTCAAGAAACTAGATTTAAAAAAAAAAAAAATTCTGTGTATTATTTATTTTTTAAATTTCAATTGTTAATAAAAAAGTGGAAAATAACGATTTTTTAATTTTTGCAACTATAATCTATTTGTTAGCCTATTAAGAATAACTTCACTAAGGGAAAAAAATTCTAGGGTTTTAGTTTAATAATTATAGGGGTTTTTAAGTTAACTTTTAATTCAAGAAAATTTATTAATTAACTAATCGATAATTAATGTAAAAATTGGGATAAAAACTTTTTGACCGCGGATTATTGTTTATTGATGTATCCCAACACTACATGAATTTTTTTGTTCCTTAATATTCATATTTTATATGTTTAAATAATTTTTATTGTTATTATTTCAGAGTTACGCAACGCACGCGGCAGCCGGACTACCCGTTTTTGGCTCTATTTTCAGGGCTCTGTAAAAATTATAAATAATAAAGATACAGTTCCGGGAGTCGAGACTTTTTTTAGCAAATTTCGTGAACTTTTCAGATCTTTTTTCGAATATCAAAAATTTTGAAAATTTTTCGTGATATTAAAAAAAAACCAAACCCTCATTTTTTTTTCACTTAATTGTTTATAACTTTTGTAATTTTTTTCAGCGCCTTTTCGGACCTTTCCTTAAACTTTCTAGGTGACAATACGAATCGAATGACACCTTGGTCGTAATTTTCTGAGACTACTGAAAAATTTTATAAAAAAAGGTACATGTGAACCAGACTACCTCCCGAGCAGGAAACGACTCGTAGACGAAAACGAGTGCAACAAACTCATTGAGCACACCGCGTCTGTTGCGTAACACATCAATACACGTAGCTATAATAATTATAACCGTAACGCCGTATGTAGGTACCTACGTGGAATACCATTAACTCACTTTCGGTACGAATGGGCATATACAATTTCAGATGAGTGATGTAACGGCGTACGGAGCACGGGCCGAATTATCTTCCGAGGCAAGTGTTCCGGTGATTGCGCAGACAGATCAAAGATGCACAGAGTCGTCCAGACATGAATTTTACTTTCAAAGAAACAGTGTATTGTGATGATTGTAAAGCGAAATGAGATTCGTGGCATTGGTTCCCTTAGCAAATTTGGAAATCTCTAAGGGCTCTATTTGGGGGTCTAAGTGATATTTCCTCTAGTAGCTGCGGGCTATCAACCACCGGATGTAATCTTGTAAAGAAAAACTAGATCTGCAATCTCACGCCTTTTGAATAGAGGCTAAAGTTGGTGCTTTTTACACAACGTAAAATATTCAGCAGAACGAAACCTATCACCGGTACGGAAACATAAAATGCGCAGTAACCTTTTCTGAATGTTTTCGATACGGTTTTGATACTTCATATAACATGGGTTCCACACTTGAGACTCCTCATATAGGTGCAGTATAAGACCTTAAAAGTTTTAGCACAACTGAAATCACCTGAGGCACGCATGATAAAACCTATGGCTTTTGAGGCCTTAGCAACGACATGACTGTCGAACATGAGCTTTGCGTCATGAATAACCCCAAGATCTCGCACCGTGGTAGCTCTTCCAATCAACTCGTTTTTAAGTGTATAGTCGTACTGTAAAGGATCTCTTTTTCGACTGTAGGTAACAACACTGCACTTAGTGGGATTCAGTTCAAGATTGTTGACACCACAGTAGTGTTCGAGCCGGTAAAGGTCTGCCTGTAGGGCCTCAGCATCAAGTAAGGAGTTAACACTGGCAAATATCTTCATATCGCCCGCAAAATATAGTAAACGTGAGTGGCGGAGGCACAGGCACAAAAATTTCAAACAATAACGGCCCCAGCAAGGACCCCTGGGGGACAGCGCTGGGGACAGATACCCATCCAGATATGTAGTTATTACTAAGAAGAATGAGGGCTTGTATTTATGTTATGGGCCAACATTTTGAAAACATATTGTAAAAAAATATTTTTGAAATAAACCTTTATTAAAGTCTGTATTTATTACTTTTTTTTACCAATTAAGTATGTGGTAGCTTCATTCACTAAGTGTGTTAAATAGTAGGTATGTTAGTTTTGCAACTCGTAGTAGGTACCCATTCTTTCTAAAAGAAGTGTTTGCCTCGTTTACACTTAACAGAATAACTTTCTATGCGTCTGAATGAAACTAGTGGCTTAGAGAAAGATTCATTGCATGTGAGGGCATTTTGTCGTAAATTAAAAATTATGGAGTTGACAGTATTATTGATTTTTAAAAACATTGTCCGTTTATTTATGAATAAGTATCATACCATTTTGAAATCACGAAGAAATGCGCCATTTTTTAAAACTACTTGCCAATTTATTAGACTTGCGTCAAAGTTGCGTGACGTAAAAAAAATTTTTCATCGCTCTTATTTATTTTGATTTTTACTAATTAATGAAGATGTAAGGGCATTAATTTTAGACACTAATTAATAAAGTCACTAGTACTAGACACTATTCAGGAACACAAAATAAAATAAAACAAAATTAAATCTGTTAATAATTGTGGTCACAGTGATCAAAAGTACTACAAAGGATGTTAATTTAAAAAAAATATTTAAATACCTACAACTTTGAAAGTACTTAGGTTTGATTTTTTATTTTATTTTTTTGATTACTGTCATTACTTGGCCTATTAATGGTTATCGTTTGGACGTCGCTTTCTGGGACAGCCTGTATATATAAAATGCTTGTGTGGGTACGTGTGTGACCGGTTTTCTTTATCACCACCAATTCCAATCAACACCCCATTGGGGTGGTAGATACCCCTTAGGTCCTAGAAGGAAGTAAGGGAGTTTGGGCGCGGTGGGTGGAAGTGGGTGGTTGTGGGAGGCAAAAATGTAATATAAGATATATATCTGTCCTTTTCTAACTTATTAGATCTTCGGAAAAGTTCTGAAAATTTCTAGAATGATCTAGAAAGTACTGAAAATAATAATCTGTCCTTTTCTAACTCATTAGAACTTCGGGAGAGTTCTGAAAAAATCTAGAATGATCTAGAAAGTACTGAAATTAATAATATCGGTTATTATCATTCTGGAACGTTCCAGAAAGTTCGGTGTATATTTTAACCCGTGCAACGCCGGGTTTCGCAGCTAGTAAGTTATAAAATCAATTAAAGATCGCAATGTTAATGCGTGATCCGGAGTAAGGTGCGAAAAAGATAATGCTATATAGAGCTACAAACACAACTGACCCGGTGATCGCGTCACTGTTGTTGTGATATGGCGACACCTAGTTCCAGCTTTCGCTACCGGTTCAGATAAGTTTGTGGCACTGTACGAACATTATAACGCTGTCTCTTTTTCACAATATGTACAAGAGACAATTCATTCGCTCATACCTCTCTCTAAACAATATTATAAGAATGTTGTTTTTAAGAGATCATGGTAGAGCTCGTCTAATCTAAAATGACGCGCCCCACTATCGCATTAACGCACACAAGCCAGTTTAAAATATGGATGCAATACATAAACAAATGCCGTTGTAATTGGTCATTCAGTTGCTGGTGAGACACCAACGTAGGAGCTCGCGTCGTTCGATTGGAGCAGTTGACGCTCCCACACAGATGAAGTGTCGTTATTAATATTTGCACTCACTCATCGAAATCAACTAACTAAGTAGTGGGGCGCGTCATTTTAGACTAGACGAGCTCTACCAATAAATTCTAATAATACTTTGAGCTTGCTAAAACATGATAGTTTTCCCATAAACCTATAAAGTCATCACCCATAGAACAAATCAAAGAGCCGGTATATCAGCGTGCCACAACAAATAATATACATACAGGAGGAAAATGCATGGCTAACGCATAGACGCGTCGGCAAATATTCTACACCAACTACGCTATAACCCTTTGATATTCGGTTAAAAACCGACACCACACGGATCTACACATGTGGACAGTTCCGCGGGAACACGAGAATGTAGAGGGAGTATATGTAGTCCCGTGCATGTTTGGCATGTCTCGCCTATTTCATAGACTAAGTAAAGATAGTTTGTTGTCGTCTCAATTCGATCGATTTTATATTTATATTTCTAGCGCTTTTTCCCGTAACAGGTTCGGGGTACACTTGACCATGATCCAGGATATTAGTAGATCAAGTAATTACAGTAGAGCAACTGCCATAGCCTCTGTGACCCTGTTTACAGTAGATTACCGATATTACACCGATGAATCGATAAAATGTCGCGCATTTTGACACCACCACATCCCTAATAGGCGAGAATGTAGAGGTTCGACCACAGTCCCGGCAAAAGTTTCGCCTTAAGTTTCGGCGAACATGTGGAGCGCACTTAAAGCGCGCTCCACATGTGGACAGTTCCGCGGGAACACGAGAATGTAGAGGGAGTATTCGTGTAGTCCCGTGCATGTTTGGCATGTCTCGCCTATTTCATAGACTAAGTAGAGATAGTTTGTTGTCGTCTCGATTCGATCGATTTTATATTTATATTCCTAGCGCTTTTTCCCGTAATTAGTTGGAGATACACTTGACCATGATCCAGGATATTAGTAGATCAAGTTATTACAGTACAGCAGCTGCCATCACCTCTGTGACCCTGTTTACAGCAGATTAGCGATATTACACCGATGAATTGATACGTATAATGTCGATGCGTTTTGACACCCACCACATCCCTAATAGGCGAGAATGTAGAGGCCGACCAAAGTCCCCGCAAAAGTTTCGCCGGAAGTTTCGGCGAACATGTGGAGCGCACTTAACGTAAATATTTGGGCCATCACTCCAATAATACCTATCAAGAAAAGCATAAACCCCACTCTAATGATGATATTGGCAAGCATGTAGATGTAGACATAAGATGGTGGTAGGCTTCCCTTTAAGTAAACTAAAATGTTACCTCTGTTAAGCAATTATTAAGTTATTTTATTTGGGAAATTAAATATCGATTTGTAATATATAATACCGACATAATATTCTGAAAAATTAAACATGTATAGCTTGCGTGACACAGAACGATTTTTTTCTTGTCAAACGAAGGTTGCGATAAAACGACAGTGTTTAAGATTTGTGGTCAAGTGCGATTCGAAATTGCACACAAAAGGTTCCACACCATTATCATAGATAATTCTCAGGTCCTCAATAATAATTTGATGCCAAAGCAATATGTTCTATTAATTTCGAAATATTAATTCGCTTATTCGACGCAGACTTAACCGGTTATTATTATATATTTGTTGTTGTTTTTTTATGCTACGCAGTGGCTAATCAACAGACAGCCCACCAAATAGTAAGCAGTAACTGTCGCCCATAACATCTATGATTCATGCATTGCAGAGAAGCGCAGGTGCCTTTGCACTGAGAGGAATAAGATGAAATGCCTCAGGTCTGTAATTACGATGGTTGGTACCAGAACACGACAATGCAAGCATAATTGTTTGGCGGCAGATAAGGCGATCTGTGGCAGTTAGGACTCCACAGGCTCGATAGAGTCCTAACACATGATAAAACCTGTTGTTTATATTGGTATTAGCACTATATTCATACAAAGTTGGATGCTTTGCTTGGAGCATCGGTGGTAGTGGTTAAGTATCCAACTCGTAAGCGAGAGGTACCGGGTTGAATTCCACTGCCGCCATGTACCAATGCCTCTTTTCTGAGTTATGTACATAGTTGAATACTAACCTATGCTCTTACGGTGAGGGAAAACATCGTAATGAAACCTGCACCTCCAGGCGACTGAGGTCCAATCTGGTCAGGTTACCCAGTTAACAGGGTCACAGAGGACAGATGGCAGTCGCACAGACGTAATTACTCGATCTACAAAATTTTGGAACATGGTCAAGGCGAACCCCGGGCCCTCCTGCGCGAGAGCATAACTGGTACATTAATGCCAAGTTGATGAATATATTGGGCTATTTACGACCGCTCTAATTCGGGGCTTGCTTAGCGCGTAAATTCTTGTTTATAATTGCTGACATTACCTCGTAATGATGTAAAACGAAACCATTTCACACTTACGGAACTCTAAAAATATTCAAGAATTGTTGTAATATCAGGCAATAAAAACCATTAAAAGCTCGAGAATCTTTATTTAAATATCTTTATGTAAATACTTCAGGCAACTGACGCCAGAGGTATACGTGTATGCATACCTAAATACACAAATACAACATTATAAATACATTCGTTTAAAATAGGAACTTACATAAAAATATAATTTAAAATCTACACATTCGGACACACATTATCACTTTCTGACACTCCTTTATTTTTATATCGGCTTCACCAATAATTCTAGGTCGCCCACGGAACCTCCGGTAAAGCATACCCTTGGCCTTCCTTGGGTTGGGACAATAATATTCCCTTATGAAGAACTCTAAATCTTTAACGATAGGTTGATACCTTTTCAACGCACAAATTGAACCTACGCAACGCACAAATTGAACGTTCGTTCAAAGCGTGTTTCCATGAGCTGTACTCCTTGGCTAACTGGACGGTTCTCCACGTTCTTCGTTGAACAGACAAAGCTGTCGAATTTTACGTGTGAGCTCCTGTGTTTGTATCTGTTGACGAACTCCGCATCATCTATGTTCGCCGATGGGGTCACATTTCTCATACAATGGCTTTTCCTGGTTGAGTTTAAAGCTAAAGCTTATCAGCTCTACAACCAGATCTATGACAATTACAATTGTTGTAGTATTGGAGACGAAGATATTAAATTGATTACTTAAGTATAAAGATTTCGAATTAAATCACTTTTTGTGCACTAGTTCCACTTTATTATACAATTTTATTAAATTGCAACCGGTTTCGAATTACTCATCTTCAGGCAATTATTTTATATTTTGTTTACAAGCTATATGTAGGTACCGACAAATAATAATTAAAAATTGATGTGGGTACCGATAAAAAAAAGTAAAGATAAAGTGGGTAAAGATTTCACAGAATAACGTTTTAATATTATCTTCTCCATATAATAAATGATCTGAAAAAAAATCTATAAAAGAAAATCACTGATAGTACTATAAATAACACAATTACATACGGATAGACATGAAGTATATTCGCACGTATCAGCTCGAACAATACAAATCGGTAAGTTATAATATGATTTCCGACGTTTGATTGCTATTCACTACAGATTACGTACCGTTATAACAATATTCTCACGGCCCAGTGACAAATTCACATCGTTTGCAACGATCGCCGAAGATTACACAGCGAAAACTCACAGATGTATCACACGTTGGCCGTTCGGAAACAATACTGAATGGCGTTTTACAATTGCCCCGATTTCAAGAAAACGGTAATCTATCCAATCGAAAACCGAGTTATCAACCGATAAGCATGGCTGTAGATGAATTCCATGATTTTAAACGATTGTATTTATGTATAATCGACTTATTTATTTGATCGAATTTTGATAGTCCGGACTCCGGTCCATAGTCTATGCCTATCCCACCTGTGGGATAGAGATAAGATTCATGTATGTATCGGCGCCCTAGAGTCTAGATAGCCGACATCATTATAATTGGATCTATCATCACAATTTTAACATCAGGGCCGACTTTTCCAGCGCGGCGCATGAGGGCCCGCGGTCCACCACGACACAAACTTACAACGACGTTAGTTTAAAGGCTATGGTATTGGTATTCTATATAGCAATTCCTCGTGGTTGCTTGATATCTGGTGTTAATCAAAACAAGAACATCACAGCGCACATTAATGCGTGCGCGCGCTGCCATTGTTAACTAACCACAGACAAACAAACAAACAAACAAGAACCAGCTAAAGAGTATCTAACCGATAGACATCTTATCACGACCAATAACTCGATGCGCCGTTACGGCCATTCTGATAATACGACCGTCCTCGGGCGTTAAGTTGTTCTAAAAGCTTCACCGCTAGTGATCTGCTTGATCATCCTGACAATCAAGATTTGTTACTATGATTGCCACCTATTTCTCAAACGAACTCAAGAGGACAACATTCCACCATTGATTCGAGCCCGACATATAGAACTGCAAACTAAACCTAATTTGTAGTTACCTATCAACAACGTCTAAGTAACGCACACGGACCGATCATGTGCGTCCAATGAAACAGCCCCATTGTGTTGATGTGCACCCATCAACCAAATTTATCTGTAGGTACAATGTACATCCATGTTTATCTACTTCGCCGTCGTGAACATCGTGACCATGTAACAAGCAACTCTAGATCAACCTTAAACGTACCAAAGTCATCGTCCGCGCCTGATCTTTGGTTCTTTTAAACCAACCCGCACATACCCGGCATGGCTCACATAAACAACTAGTTCTAGCCATTGAATCCTTCAAACCAAACCCCGCAACATGGCAGGGTCCGGATATCAGCGGCTAAGAACCAGGGTACACATAGACATCAGCTAGTTCTATTCGTTGAATCCTTCAAACCAAACCCCGCAACAGGGCAGGATCCTGATATCAGCGGCTAAGAACCAGGGCACACATTAACATCAGCTAGTTCTATCCGTTGAATCCTTCAAACCAAACCCCGCAACAGGGCAGGATCCGGATATCAGCGGCTAAGAACCAGGGTATACATAAACATCAGCTAGTTCTATCCGTTGAATCCTTCAAACCAAACCCCGCAACAGGGCAGGATCTGGATATCAACGGCACAGACCAGGATACACAAACATATATCTACCATATGTTTCTGACTACTGACTCCTCTCCCAACTCCCGCACAGAGTATGGTCCGGATGACAGCATCAGGTGTCCAGAATAAACATAAACACACATACACTATCTGGTTCTAATTACTGACTCCTATACCAACTCAAGCACAGAGTATGGTTCGGATGACAGCTTCAGGTGTCCAGGATAGGGTACCAACATACCAACTAATACAACGCCTGTGTATTGTCATACAGGACCATTATTCTGTCCAACTTAACTACATCGTATTATGAAACTTCATACACAATATCCATTTCTACACAGAGGACCTCTTTATCACTGTTACGATCGTTAAAGACCTCCAATCCTAGGTGCAACTATCTGTACGTTATGAACGCTCGGAATAAATTACCAAAACATTTTATTTTTGTTTTAGCCATCTCTGCCCCACTGCAGGGCAAAGGCCTCCCGGTCGAATGCTTTCCTCGGCCAATCCTTAGAAAAGGCGTCCAACTCGTCCCGCCATCTCCGATACTCATCATAGATATTTTTGCCCAGTCCCACTTCAGGTTGGCAGCTTTTTAACCCCTATCGGCGAATTGATATTCGGAGCGCAATACACTGTTTCTTATACGGTCCGACAATTTGACTCTCAAGATACTGCGCTTCATGGCTCGCTGGCCTCGAGTGCGGACTTCTGATGATCCGTCAAAAACCATAACATCAGTAGACTAAATTAATTAAAGTAATTGGTGAACTCTTTCAATGACAAAATTGCCGTCAAGTATCAAATACAGTGACATGAGTGATAATTAGCTCACGCTTTTGCTATAATCAAGATATTTATAGCACAACAAAATACCTATGCAGGTACAACTCTCAAGGCTGCGGTAAGTAGGTAACGAACCTATCTAATCAACATTAACAACAATCTGGTCCATAAATTTTATTTATTTGTATTGATATGTAGTAGTATTTAAGTGTATAAGTATGTATGTATTTATTGATATAGTATATAAAAATTAGTCATATTCATATGTATTTTATAATTATTCATTAATTGTGCGCGTCGTATCTGCATTTCTTAGCTAAACATTTCCTTTCTGTAGGCCTGCTGGAAGAAATTTCTTTTAGAAATAAGTTGTGCCTGTTGTGTCAGTTATATCTATGTTATATCTCTGTATTTCTTTATTGTGTTCAATGAATTGTTAAATAAATAAAATAAAAATAAACAAATACTTACTCGTAAGTAAGTAACTTACGATCACTTTTTCCTGACTATCTTGAAAAACGAGGATGATCTATCACATCCTAACCTACCATACAAAATACTGTCAGTGTGGACTCCCTCTCCAAAGCCTAGTTCCCTTTCTCTCGAGAGAGGATTCTAACTAGAAAGCGCTTATCCAAATGGATACGTTGTTAATTGATGGAAAGCTTTGCACGTAAATTCGAACATGTTTGTTGTGACCTAAACCAAAATCTGAGAAGTACTCAAAAAGACATGTCAAGCTCCTAGAGTAAGATAAGTAATAATTATTATTATTGACATTTCTTGCTAAACCGAGTAGTGAATGTCTGTAACTACATATGTTGCATTGCTGAGGCTCAACCGCGCTTGCTCAGTGTTGACTTAATTGGTTGCTATCTATATCTTCTGGGTCTATGAGTTACGAACAAAATACAGATCAAGACTTCCCAGCCTACTTTTATCACGCGACAATTGATTTCTTTGTATCATTATAATAGCATAACATTAACTATCCAATGAGACACACTAAAAGAGTCGACAACTATGTCGTGCAGGTATCCGAAGAGTTGGAAACTCCAGTCAGCGCTACACTGTACCAAGCGACGGAACGCAGCCAATGGAAGCAGTTAGTTGTTAAAGGTAGAAGTTACGACACTCTGCATCAAATGACCGACCAAGAGGAAAGCCTATGCCGCAACTGTAACTAAGTCTAAACTGACTTTCAACAAGTACGTGCTCCTCTCATCCTACTCATTCTACTCATCAAGGGCATGTGATTTACCACACGCTTTGACCAAAGATAATCTACACTAATCTACACTAATATTATAAAGAGGAAAGATTTGTACCTATTTTTGTATGTTTGTATGTTTGTAATGAATAGGCTCAAAAAGTACTAAGTCGATTTAAAAAATTCTTTCACCAATAGAATGCTACATTCTTCCAATTTGACATAGGCTACATTTCATTTTGAAAAAAGTTAGGGATCCTTGGTAAAATTTGAACAATGTAACCGAAGGTGTAGAAAAATACCCAAAAAATTCCTTACATCACGTGCGCTGCGAAAACTATTGATGATAGAACAAAATAATGTACTACGACTTTGCAGAACACATCATTATCTACAAAAAGTGTCGCGACAGTATATGTCTAACTATTATAGTTATGTCACAATAAGTGTTATTTTATTTTGAAAATTTAATTGAAATGCCGCCGCTAAAAAGCGCTCTTTATTTGTACCTTGGTATTTATCCTTATCAAAATCAATTACTTCATATTCACGACTACTTCAATACCTTTATATAACTTTTTGAATTATTCAATTCAGACATTCCATTCGAAAGATATCACGAGTTTAAAAATGTGAATATTAGAAAAAAGTCGCGTGTTCGCCGCTCAGTCCGCTCGGCTATCTAGGCAGCACGGGATACGTACGGGAGGGGAGTCAATGTCAAGAAATACGGCCGTCAGGAGCCGGGTCGCACCCTTCCCTCTAAAATGGTTGAAGAGACGGTTGGAACTTTTGTGATCGTAATATGGTGTCCTGTTTGTAACGGGACACTACTCAGTACATACTTAAGTATAATATAATTACTTCATATTATAAACAGGAAGTCCCACGGCGTGTCTTACTGTCAGTCTGTACGCGATAAACTCAAGAACTACTAAACGGATTTTCATGCGGTATTCACACACAGACTACATAGTGCGGTTTTAGACAACGTGATTCATGACGAAGGTTCAGGTGTATAATTTGTTAAGGTTTACTACCCGTGCGAAGCCGGGGCGGGCCGCTAGTATGATATAAAATCAGTATCTTCAACCAAACTATGTCATACTATCAATTAAGATTTTCTCATGAGGCTTAAAACAACTCGCCGAAACACCACCGAAGCCCCCATACGATCACTAGGCACTTAGCTAATAAAACTTACCCGTCTGGTACTTGAGCCATTTGTTAACTTTAAGAAAATAAACCATAACACACATATTGATTGATATAACCTTCCTCGACAGTCACCTTGTTCGCACTTTGTAGCATCAATTTCGTCCTGTCGAGTTACCACGTCCATCAATCTAGTTCCCCTAAGCATGTAAAATTAAGACTTTCTTTTATAGCATTTCATTTATAAGATTGGGTAATATTTATTACCTATTATGAAATTAAGTCACACAAAGTAAGTATACAGGGTGTTTCATAATACATGTATAAAGCCGTGAACTGGATGGAGTGCTAAACGTATTAAAACGATAGGTACAATTATTTTTTTCGTGCGTGGAATAGTTACCGAGAAAATGACTATCGAACTTTTTCTTTTTCAATGTCGATAATCACATTTTGAAAACGAAAGACCGCATCTCTAGAAATCAGTTGTAATAGATCACTCAAGTTCATAATCAGGTCAATCAACTGAATAATACAATTTTACCAGTTACAGATAGGATATAGGTTTTGTGCCTTTAAGTCTTTTCTACCTACCGTTTCATATGACTTTTAAAATTCAATCTAAAGATCACTACGATCAATACCTCAAGTGGCTGGTTAATAAAATTATTATTACAAGCAGCTCGTGAGCAGTCCGGCACAAAAACAAGACATTTCGATGTTTGTTTCTACTTTAATTTATTTGTTTTTTGTTGCCTTCAATACAATGTTGCACCTAGGTACATAGTCTTCAAACTAATTGCGAAAACACAATAAACATTAATAGGCAAAAAAGTTACAGCTTGATTTCGCGTCTGCGCCATATCTTCTATTGTACTAGGCAGTCATGACTGAAGCAGGTGGACTATGTACGGGATACTGATATCACAGGGTGTCCATAAAGTACATTCACTAGATTTTAATATTTTTGGAAAGTGCAGCAAAACTACACGATATTGTTGTTATACTTTTTTATCTATTTTTTCACTCAGTTTACATCCTGTTGAATGCATGTGGTGAGTCTTGGCACAAGTTTATGCATTTCTCGTTTAACTTTTCCGCCAGCTCCGAAATAAGGAAAGATGTCATTTTAGTACCTATCTAATAGTAATTATTAAATTCTACTCATGTTTGAATTCAAGAAGGTTTGAATTTGAATAGCTGAAAAAATACCTAGCAACACTATTTACGTACTAGGATTTAAGCATTTAGGTTGCAGGCAACAAACATGCAGAACAGCAGATGCGTTGTCACTGTGAGGACTAAGATGAAATGCGTCATGCCTGTATTTGCACTGGCTTATTTTATGGACACCCCACGTACTAGGCGCAATATTAAGGAGGTCTAAATTATCCGTTTTGTATTTTTTGGTTTTGAGGGTTCTGTACAAAAAAATATTGTAATCAATTATGATTTTAATTCATTCATAGTTTTTACGAAAGTGCACCACCACCTAACTAATAGCAAAGTAGTCTTATTCAAATTACTGTAGCATATTAATGTAGCAAACTCTAATTAATGTAACATCTTTGTCTTTTTACGAGTTTGCTTTCTCATGTCATGTCTGTCAGTCATGTTTCAGTGTCGCGTAGGTAATCGTACCTATCGTTTTCACGAACATTTCTTATCAACTAAAATTAACTTAATGATTCTTAGTTGATGGAGCTTTACCTGTAAATATCCCATGCTTCACCTAATTGGAGAACCTAGGTCACCTAGGTGGAGCACGGACCCAAACACAATTTTAGAAATTACTGTCTAGGTTACTGTCATTGTACCAAACTACCCGATAAAATCGTGATAAGCAAATGTAGGCCATCGCCATAAGGATTATTATTAAGCCCACAGTTGGATTCGCTTGAGACTCACTATAACAAATAAAAAAAAAATCAACATTATGGTGCAACTACCAGGAGAACATAAAACGAGAGAACATAAAAGGCGAAATAAGTTAGACCCCTAAAACACGGACCCCAAGTACGAATCCTTTTGCACGTGCCGTCAAGGTCAAGGCCGGCGCCGGAGCTGTGGCGGCGCTTTTGACATCAAAATAGAAACTGAAAACTACAAAATCTAAAAATAGAATACTTTGGCGGGCCGTTCTTTATTTTGTGGTTTGACCCACGGCGCGACTTCCATTGACGAAATTTGCCTACTTTCGCGTCGTATTCGTTCATTCAGTTTTTAGCTTTTCGCGTGAAATGATTGTTGCGTTGTAGTTGTAGGATACCTAAGTACCTATTGTGAAGATAACTGTGATAAGAGTGTTAACGATGTGAACGAATGATTTATAGCTTCAGGTACCAGTATTAACGTAGTCTTGTCTGTGTTCAGCGTTCAACGTTTAAGTATTGTGATAATCATTATTCTGTGTATGAATGCAAGCTAGCAGTAGGCCAAACACCATGGTACCTACCTATTTACGTATTGCATAGCAACCAGAGCCTGCGTAGTGTTGTGTATCTGTGTGTATGGAGTGTACCTACCTAGCTACGCTACGATACGAGTGCAAGCTTACTTGATAGTTAATACCTATCAGTCATCCGAGCCACAAGAAAGCAAGAAAGTATGGCACCTGACGCTGTTTGTTTTCATAAAATAACTTTAAAAAGGTACGTACCTACATGCTTTAAACGTCTAGGTTCTAGCTAGACTTTAAGATATGCTACCTAGCTAGTACCTAATCGTAACGTTAGGAGGTTCTTTTCCGACGGGAAATAGGCAGAAAAGACAACGCTTTTATCTGTTCATGAAAACATGTAGGTATTTAGTAAAACCTGTCTGTAATCTGTTTCAACAAAACTAGTCTCATAAGTGGTTCCCTACGCTACGTAGGTCCCTAGATGAGTGAACCATTTTAGTACGACATAGTACCTACTTATTTGTGTAGAACGATTTATCAATTGAACGAATTCTGTTTTAGTTATGTAGCTATCTTAAGTATGTTTTTCAAGAACGTTGGTGGCTGGGCGGTTGAGTATCCGACGTAAGCGAGAGAGGTGCCGGGTTCGAATCCCGCTGTGGCAATGTACCAATGACTCTTTTCTGAGTTATGTACATTAGTTGAAATTAACCGATGCTCCTATGGTGAGGGAAACATCATAATGAAATCTGCAAATTCTGGCAACTGAAATTGTAACCATGATCCAATCGAGTCAGGTTCCCCTGGTAGCAGGGTCATGGAGGTCAGATGGTAGTCGCTCCACTGTAACAAATTCTTTTCTCCACAAAATTATTAGACTATGGTCCATGATCTAGGATTTGGCAGATTAGGTAATTAATTGCAGTGGAGCGACTGCCATCTGACATTCCTGGCTCCTAACCCTGCTACCAAGGGAACCTGACCAGATTGGATCATGGTTACTTACACATTCATTCGTCTGAACTGAATGTGTAAGTTTCATCACGATGATTTCCCTCACCGTAAAAGCATCGGTTAGTATTCAGCTACTGTGCATAACTTAGAAAAGAGTTAGTGGTACATGGCGGCAGTGGGATTCGAACCCGGTACCTCACGCGTACGAGTCGGATACCGCAACCTTAGGCCACCGACGCTCCGACTATTTAAGCATACCTACCTATCGAAAATAATTAGTGTAGGCAAGTTCCTAGTTAATTTGGTAGAGCCTATTCATGTAGATAAGTAGGTAACATTTAGTACGACGCCTGGTAGTAAGATGAAGGAGGTTGGTTTGTTTTGATATGAATGGCACGAGGTTATTACTCGTCCTTATGGTGTGTACACACTCAACGTACGCCAACGAAGGGCTGTCGGCCGAATTATTTGGACTTCTAAGGTCTAATACTTGCATTTCGTGGTTAAGCAAACGATCTTTGGGAGTTTTGGGAACCGATTCGGGCTCGTATTTGCACGTTTGTTTGTTGGCCTTCGGTATCCGCCCAAACTGCGATTGGATGATTACTTCTATCCGTTTGATGTTACCGCCACGCTGCACTGCGGATTGCCGGATGGCACACGCCAACGGACAATCGTTAGCCGAAACGGGTGCGCGTCACACATCGCCCGGTGTGTACGCAGCATTAGGCTCCTGGTAGTAGGCTTGAGGAGGTTGCTTTGTTTCGATAGGGGTCGCACGAGGTTATTAACCTGTTTTTTATATGATCATCAACTTGAAATAGAGCTGCGCTTCAACGTAGTCGATATGGTTATTTATCTTTAAAAATTAATTTTTTTATTAAAATTAAAATTCAATGTCCGGATAAAATGAAGTCGCCAGTGCACTCTTTGAAAGCTCTACTTTAACACCCTTTCGGCTTTATACATGTATTATGAAACACCCTGTATAGGTACTACCATAGAACAAATAAGTAGTTAGAAAAGCTAAGTAGGCGGTGCAGGCGCGCCACAACTATGCGCAAATGAGCTAGTTTCATCCAAAAGGCGCGAACGCGCCGTCAGTCTCTTGCACAATTCCGCGGAGTGCGCATAAAAAAAAAGCTGTGCCTAAATTGTAAAAAATATGCCATTTTGCGCAATAATTAACTGCAAAACCAGAAGCGATCAGGCTTCTAGAACAAAAGGAGGAATCTCTTTTCACCGGTAAGTCTAAAAACTTTGTATTTATCAATATTTTAGAAAAAATATTCACCCGCGCTCAAGGACACCTTGCGCCTAATCTAGTGCTGTGCACAGTAACCGACCATATCGATATTTTTTTTTGTATATCGATATACTATATTTGTTGTATAGTAGAATTGACATCAAAAGAGGAGGAAATTTTTATTTCGATTGAATGTACTTTTATTGTAGGTACTTGTGTTCCTTGAAATTTCCGTCAATGAGGAGTTTTCCAGTAGGTATCTAAAGCATTCTTAACCACTCACTAGATGGCGCCCCGACAATTTTGGTAATTGATAATCGCTTGAAATAGGTTCTTAGAAAAGAGGATATAAACACTGGGTACGTTATATTGGATAATATTGTATTTATCAATAGTTTTCAACCATTTTAGAGGTTGTAATAAAATGGAGCATAGTGCCTATTCATAAAAATACGTCTTTTTACAGTTCTTTCAACCTTTAACAGTTATGTTTATATTAATAAACATTTTATTTTTAAGTTTAGTATTAGTTAGTTGCATGAAATCACTGCCACCATCATACAGATTATAAAAAGATTACCAAAATTGTAGGAGCGCCATCTATTGATGATTTTTGAAACCAACTATCAATACCTACTGGAAAACTCCTCATTGCGGACTGATTTTGATGTTAGTTTTTAGTAGGGGTAAGGTAGGGGTACAGCAGCTTATTGTAAGGGCACAGGTGGGGTAGAGGTGGGATACCTATAAACCAAGGAAATCGCGATAGTTAATTGCTTTACAATTAATGTGCGTCGATTACGACGGCGCACAGTGCCCTACTCCCATAAAAGAGATTGCCCGTAATTAAAAAACCCGAAGGTAAGTAAAGTCGATCCTTTTACTTTTATTTAAAAGACAACTTACTAAAGAGCAATAAAATATTTTTTTTTTCCTTAAAACTCATTAGAACGGTAAAATATTTTAAGTTGAAGTATCTCTATTCATTGTCGTATTGATACTTGAAAAATCGGGGTTTTTCTTATTTGCGATTGCGATTTAATAAAATTGATGTACTAAAGTATATGGTAGTGAAAGTTATGCAACTTGCTAAAGAAGGTTTGGACTTTTAAAATATATTATTTTATTGTGATAATACCGACTGTTTTAAATTAAGATGATCGTAAAGTTGTCATTGTTTTCGTTGACTTTTAATTTTCTACATCAACTTTCGAAAACCAGGCAGAAAAGTGGTAGTTGGAAACTCAAACATATTTTTTATTAATGTGTTACACTTCTATAATGCTAACATTGCATACATATGGCAATTTGTGCCCCGGAACATAACTTTTTTCAGGTGCAACTTGTACCGTGTTTTGTATGGTTTCCACCAAAAAATGGACAGTCTGGTAAAAATATGGACCCTTTCTACAAGTAGGTACAATTTGGAATGGCAGAAAATTCGAATAAATAATAATGAAAATAATGTTTAATTTATTTTTTATTTTCTCAAGTGGAAACCACTGAACAACTATCCTGTGTGTCCTGTTCCACATACCTTTAAAACAGTGGCGTGCCTAGGGGTTCAGAGTAAGGCAAGCCGAGAGATGAAGTTTGTGTAGTTTTTACGGATATTAAAAATAAATCCATCCCCTTGCCACATTACTGATCAATCCTCACTTATCACTCTTCAGTTTTATACCAGCGATATAACTTGTGAGAGAGACAACCAACAATTCAATGAGTTTGGTACACCGATCTATGAAATTGTCTTATAAGCGATTTACTAATCTGAGAAATAGGTATAATAGGAATACATATAAGGAAATAATTTGTTATTTTCTGAGAAATGATTAAAAACTGTACCTTTTCCATGCAAATCAAAACTTGTGCACATTTTAAACCATCACAAGGGACTTTACTTCGTCTATTGTTGATCAATCTAATTAAATCACTTTTACTACAAAACACAACACAAACACAACAAAAAACTAATTACTTATCCGCCCAAACGGCTCAAACAAAACAATAGTGAAGTTGGTACGTATTACAGCATTCAACAAACGTACTACCTGCTGCGCATGCGCGAAGTTGCCATTTTCAAAGATCCGTGTACAACTTCATACGTATGCAGGGCTTAAAGTCTCGTAAAATTTACTATATAAACAAACGTATAGTTAAATCTCATTATAGGACAGTTTTCATATGTAAGAAAGAGACATACCGGCCGGAATCAAAGCCCGCTTACTCGGCCACGGCAAAAGCCAGTCGCCAGGAACAGTTCCTCCCTAGTGCAGGTAGCAGGACAAAGTGGACAAGAGAGTAAATGCTCCATGGTTTGGGATGGGTGCTAGATAACTGATATAGTACTTATACACTTTTTTTAAATACATACTTATTGTACATAGAACACCCAGACCCGTAACAGAAATTAAAATTCATAATTTCAATTTCTACCCGGCAGGAAATTGAACCCGGGACCTCTTGTATGACAGACTAGCATGTTAACCACTGAACCACTCAGGACGCACACATTATCGTACTCCTGACATAACTCTGCCGTACTAATGCCATACCCCTATGGTAAATCTACAGTACCCCTACTCTATCTCCGCTTTATGCGTCCTTCAGCCCCCCCCCCCCCCCCCCTCAATATAATAACATTTCAATTCATTATTATTAAATAATAAATACTATAATAATATCAAAATATTAATATCGACAAGAATTCGATTTTGTCAATCCCTAGCGTAAATGTAAATTCAGAGAGGATTTACAGCACACACGCAACGCAATGTGTGTATGTGGTAGTGACCGATTGACTAATCACCGCGCTCCGTTTGACTTTGCGTGTGCGTGCGTAAGCCTGTGCATATTAAGTTGCATGAGTAGTAGTAAAAATAGTGGGGTCGGGAACGGGGGCATCGGTTTCGGTACTAATGGCGAAGATGACACTTCTATCGTGTTCTGTGGGTACTACAGCCTTAGCATGATCAATTAAAACATAATTATTTTTCACAAGTTCCACTATCATCAAAATATACTCTACACATTGCGACCGGTTTCTAATAAATCATTATCAGCATCCTCGTCATCATCAATAATATATTATCATGTGTCACAAACGGGCCAAAGCAAGTGTCACAAACTGGCTCCAGAACCTCTCCTATGAAACTGTTGAGTGCCCAATTCGTTCTCCAAATTAGTTACCTGCTATCCTACGTTTTACCAAATACATAACACAATGCAATACACAATACACATACATTAGTATAAAATAATGCTATAGAATGCTATTAGCTTGTAAGTCCAATGTTCTCTTCAAAAGTACTGTTTGGCAAAATGAACATTAGCTCGCTACCGACTGGAAAGCAAGAAGCGCGGTAGAAACCAAGTACGATCACGCTTACTACACGATCTGGCAACGTTGCGTTATGGTGATACTAATGGTGGCTAACTGTGTACTACTGGTTCACTGTTCGACATCTCACCCTACCGCAAACTAGCAATAATTTATTCTATAAAAGTACCTAGGTAAGAAACTGGTATAAACAATTTTAACAAATTACCTAGTGAAATTATAAAATTAGGAGCTCAATTTAAATCAAATTTTAAAAACTGGTTTTAGTAAACACATTTTATAACCTATCAGAATATTATAATTATAAAAATAAGACCAACATTGTAAATTTTTAAAGTTTCGTACGTATTTTACTTGTAGAATTATTTCCTACCTGTTTTTTGTTATTTTATTTTAATTAGGTATTGTACGTCCGAAATGGATAGCGCTGCTTAAGCAATTATTGTCAGTGTTTTTTACAATAAAGATTATTCTATTCTATTCTATTTGTTGTAAAAGAGGAAAAAAGACGTGTTTTATGATATATAAGTTTTCGAAAGATATTTTATTGTGATATTTGTTGTGTTTAGATTTGAGTTTCATTAAGAACTACTTTAATGAGACATGGCCTTTTAAAAAAATACATTTTTAATTTAATACACTGACTTTTATTTCCTTAAATGTTTGGTACAATTAACCCCTACATAATTGTTGTTATCATTAGTTTTGCCAAACTATCAAAAAGTAACTAGCTATATCACGTGTAAGGTAAAATGATACAATTGTACCAGTAGCCGTATTCACAATGATTCGAAACCGTTTCCGAACGATTCGACACGAAATTCGTGAGCGGCGAATCCGTGTTGTTCGATTCGAAAGCTGTTATTCAGAATCCCGATAGATTCCACGGAACTACTCTCTACAACATATGAAAATTTCATCAAAATTAACTGAAACCACATTTTTCTAAGAACTTTTGCGGGGTCCTTTGTCTATTCCGTAACCGAATCCGATTTCCGATCAATTGTGAATACGGCTACAGTAGCCGTATTCACAATGATTCGAAACCGTTTCCTAACGATTCGACACGAATATCGTGAGTCGCGAATCCGTGTCGATCGATTCGAAAACTGTTATTCAGAATCCCGATAGATTCCACGGAAACAATACTCTCTATAACATATGAAAATTTCATCAAAATTAACTGAAACCACATTTTCCTAAGAACTTTTGCAGGGTCCTTAGTCGATTCCGAATCCGAATCCGATTTCCGAGCCATTGTGAATACGGCTACAGGTTGTAACGTTCGCCCTCTCAGCATAACAGACTCTCTCATACTTTCACACACACGCTCATTCACACTGAAACCTAAGCTCTAAAACTACCATTTCTAAACCGTAAGACTATAGAATCTATTATCAACGTTTTAAACTAAATAAGGCCATTTGTGATCGTCTATGGAACTCTACGTTATGATGTTAGTAACCCCGATGCTTTTAGAGTGGAGAAGTATAAACAGGTATGGAATTAATGATTTGAAATGAAATGCAAATGAAAAGAGTTAATTAGATTAGAGATTAAGTTGTCAAGAAAGTTGTATCTAAAGTTAGGAATCAGATTCATATATTATGTATAAAGGGAACAAACAGATATTATGTCTAAGGGAAAATAAACAGATATTATGTCTAAGGGAAACAAACAGATATTATGTCTAAGGGAAACAAACAGATATTATGTCTAAGGGAAACAAACAGATATTATGTCCAAGGGAAACAAACAGGGCCCCCCTCATTAGAGGAGGGGTAAGCTGCTCCAAAGCCAGATAACTGACTCCAGCATGAACTTCGCTACTCGTAGCCCATGCTTCACTCCGCAGCTTACTATATGAGTCAACCAGAGACATCCTCATCCTACCCTGATATTTATTTAAGAGATGGCACAAGATTCTAGGTCTTTGTCAAGTCAATTAATATTTCATAATATATAATGTAAGAGGGCACAACAACAACAACCAATGCCTGTGGATCATATCCATATAATAATTGTAGGTGTGATTAATTCAATAAAGCATGTAGCTTACTCCAGGTCTCTCCACATCTTCTTGTTGTGAAACGTATATCATGTACCAGAGCTTACTCATGAGCATAATGACAAGTCTTAGGATACACCACAGGTTGAGTCAATCGCGTATGCAGGGTCCAATAGACTCGACGATGTAGATTTGGATACCCCATAAGCATACAAAGGCGGACTACAACAGTGTTCCTTCGACAACAATAAAGGGCCCGAATTCAGCAGCACAGATATAGTATAGGTAGAATAGTATAGAATCGGCAGTTAGCCCTGGAGAGAGTGCTCCATACACAAATGCAGATTATGCATAATAAAGTTTTCAGTTTGTAATATTTCTTCAAAATCCAGTGATGGATAAGTTCCAGAGAACCATGGTGTTGTTCCAAATGGCTAAAGCCACAATCTTTTAGTAATAATTAAAGGGAAAGAGATAGAGTCCCATAGGTCAGTCCGTAAGGTAGTGCAGGTATATTTTAGGCTACCACCGCTCCGGAAATGGAACCTACATGTGAGGAACGAAGCGGCCAGCTTCTCACACAGCCAAACATCTCACGGGTACTAAACTCAATCCTTGATATAATATAACAATAACAGGCGAACAGGATCATGATTTCAATTGGTAGTCCCAAATGTATTTGATGTATCACATCAAATTCTTCAAGTTCTTCATATAAATCTCCCAAGTAAGTAAGTTGTACAAAAGATAGATATCTTCAGTATCAATAAATAGCTCAAGGCTAATTTAAATTAGTCATAAAAATAATGAATATTGTAATAAACAACTGGTGATTGAGGCCTGTAACTTCAGGTACTCTCAATAAATATTTCAAATGCTGGACTCCAATTGGTATAGAAAAGTAGCTCCAAAGTTTGTTTCTAGTTATAGAATATTATTGGTGTTACAACTGTATCAGGGGTCTGTATACTGTTGAACCATCTAGTTATGAAAGTAAATAACAATGAACTTTATTCATTGGTCCTAAGCAATCCCAACGTACAGATTTGGTCGTATTAAAGTTGTCCCATCGGCACACCACTAAGTTCTAGAAAGGTTTTGCAAAAACCATGGGATTCAGAAAGACTAACTGCTATCTCGTTATATTGGAAGCGAGCTTCCTCAACATCAAAGCAACAAACAAACATTAACATCGCTGTTTTCGCTATGTGCAATACATTTGGATTGACAGACTGCTATCCGGACATCTTAAGACCGAAGTCCCTCAATATCACGATAACAACGGTACACCCAAAAGTTTGTCTATGCGGACTCCAGCTTTGTCAATACATTTTAGAACCTTTTCGCAACATGCATTAGGTTTAGACTGGTCAGCTGCTATCCAGATGTCTCAAGACCGCAATCTATTAACATCGCAATAACACCAACTCGCCCAAAAATTGACTTGCGCGGACTAAGCTCTAAGATGATTTAGAAGAGAAAAGACTGATTTTAGGACGTTTTCGCAACATACCTTAGATTCAGATAGGTTAGCTGCTATAATGATATCTCAAGATCGTAATCTCTCCACATCACCATAACACCAACTCACCCAAAAATGGATTGCGCGGACTAAGCCCTAAAATACTGGTGTTCCAACAGGACCCCAATCATAAAACCCGATCTGTCACGTATGCTACCCGAAAGAAGGATACTAAATATTATTTTATCAAAATCATGTTCCATGCCATCTCTAATAAATATCATAAAGTAATATCTACACATTAAAGTTATAAAGAAAATAATTTAAGGATTTAAAATCCAAATTACAATGCTCAATGAAGTCATCCCACTTCTAAAGTATTTCATTCCAAACAGCCCTAAACGTTCAAAATAGCGAATTAATAAATGCTCGTTATAAATTTATTCTCAAGATGTGAGAACACATCAACTCCTAATAGCCTACTTGCTTTAATACAAATATTGGCCTACAACTTTATAAATTTACGTAAAGGCAACTAAAAATCGCGCTCATACTAATACTGACACGCACTCATACACACAACATACTCACTAACATCATTTACACTATAGACCAAAAGCGCACGCTCTGTCTTTCTCACGTCGGTACAACGAAGAAATGTATGAAATTAATTTCTCGCCCCTAAAACCGTTCGGACTAGAAAATCTTTAGTACGTCTAACGCACTCACTCTCGCTCTTCTCTCTCTCAAATCTATTCCTTTATTACATTGATTTATACGGTAATTGTTTCAATCCTTTTCAAATAATGGATTATAATAACTGTACATAGTATAAAACAGAAGGCGTCTACCGCGTTACTTTTAGATAATTTAGTAAAGGTCAATCTAAGATTGAAGTACGTATAAGCGAATATTAGTAACCGTATTAAATGTGACGCGGCTAAAATTTCATAAAAAGTAATTAAAAATTCCATATTTAAAACTTATTATGTTCCGCTCTGAGGATCGAACCCGGGACCGTCGGTTGACTCCGCGGTAAAGTCGAACGTTCGCTAGACTAGCAACTTTAACTTATTGAACGCGCGGTGAAATATGCTACCACTATTAGATCGATCGTATTTCATAAAATTCTCCGAAACCAAAACTCTTCATGAATTCCGTATTATTTTACAGATTTAATGATTATTTAGGGGATATAAAACGATATATGAATATATTAGTCTACGCCTAAATTCCTACAATACTTGATGAGTCGATTTTTGTTTATTTAAAAGATAACCTAAGCGAACTACTTTTGGGCCTACCGCTTTCTTTATCCCAATAGTCGAAGCCTAAGCATATCCTTGTGCAAATAAATTCCCCGTTTACTGTGTAAGTGTGATGTAAGTGTCCCATACATAAGTCCTATGCATATCTAGAATAAAGACTAGCTAAACCTAACTTTCAGCACTGGAATAGCGACCGAGATCGCTCAACCATGTACTAAGGTGTATTCCCTAACGTCTCCTGGGCCAGTCAGTGGTGGTTCTGACCAGTGTAGCCAGAAGGTGTACCTATTCCTAAGAATATCCGGCATGATACTGCCTGGGGACATGCCGAATACATTGTGTGCTAAGACCTCGGAACCTCGACACTACGGGGCTTACTGTTGGGAAGCGAAGGCGAGGGCCTTGCAACCTTGCGTGGAAACACTTGACGAATCCCAGATCCTTTCGTAGTGCCTAAGTTCCAAGTCAGACGATCTATGAATGTAACACAAAAATTCCAGAGAAAGGTACTAGGCATTTACTTAATTCCAATCGGAACAAAAGGTTAATAATGGAATATTATGTAACATCCAGCCATTTGCTGTCCGAATCAAACGGCCTAAGGTCTTCAACCTTAGTAGGACCTGAAAGCATAAGCAAGGGCGGTGTGCAATGCCTTGCCAAGGGGTCCCTGAAACAAAAACAACAATTAGTATTTTTCATCACTATTCTAGAACACTAACATACCTGGTTTTGTACTTCACTGAATCTAACTCAAAGACCCGTTATAAAATAACCCCGATTGTTCTTCTTTCTCGTCTTCTACTGCCCCAAAGCTAAAGCTTGAGTGGAAAATCCCCAAATGTATCGAGTAGAAGCCCGGACGTCCGCCTTCGTCGACTGTTGAACAGAAAAAAAAACCCCCATCGAACCTTCCACTCCCTTATATATCGATTCCAAAAATCTGTCGATCTTTCGAGAACAAAAACAACACAGCGATCACGCCACCTTATAGGGTTCCTTCAGCGAAACATGAAAACCCCTCAATCAACAAGTCTTACTCGCGACGTACCTATTTGATAACCAGACATTTCTTTAATCGGTACCTATTGAATGACATCGAAATGAGATGCATTTACTGTCCTAAAATATGTTTAAATACAGCATAAACTACTCGTCTTTTAAATTATGGATAGTGAAAGACAGCTACGGAACCCGACGGTTCGTGTCGACTCGACCTTGCCTATCAATCCACCCCACCTCCTATCTCATGCTTACTTTTTTTCTTTCTCTAAGCTTTGTGGCCACAAATTATATTCATACAGCCATACACATTGACATGATTTCTTTTGATTTCAACAGCCCTATAAATATTTAAAATATTTAAACCTATAAGTATTAAAACCAAGATAATTTTAGAACACCCAAATAATAGATAAACACATTCCAAACATGAGAGAACTGTAGAACAGTTACCATACTCCGCACATAGGTGACGTTGTTAACGTAATATTGAGCGACCTCGTCAAATGGTATCTATCGAAATCTACAGATGGCGTTAGTTGCGGAACAGATGTGAAAGATTCGCCCTATGGGCACCAACTAACAAAATAATTACGAATCTCTCGCAACTCGTCAGTGATCGATCAGTTTTGAACAAAGCCGTTTAATTATAACTTGATCCTATAATCTATTTAAAAAAAGGTATCATCTCCCAAATTCGAAGTTCGTAATTGTGGAATATTTTTCACGTGAATCAACGAAATAATTTGGCCTAGGGGTCGAACTGTTACATGGCGCCGCTTACGTGATATTGTGAAACTTCGTCATAAATTCTACAGGTGGCGTTGGTTTCAATTTAGAAAGATTCGCTCTCGATGGACTCCAATTAACAAAATATTTACGAATAATTTCATTTCGATACTCTAGCAGCACGAAGCCGTTTAATTTTAACTTAATCCTATAATCTATTTAAAAAAAAGGTATCGACTCCCGAACTCGAAGTACATATTTGTGGGATATTTTTCGTGTGAAATATTTTGGCCTAAGGGTCAGACTGTTACAAGGTCTACCCTACTGTCAGTTGATTCGGACTTATCGTGGTCCTATTATAAACCAAAGATATAGATGCCCAATCCCCTAAACAAAAAAGTCACCATCTAAGTCATGCCACTGAGCACTTAAAAAACAAAGCTTTATAGTTTTGTAGTTTTCGTAGACCGAGTAAATAAATGAATCTCTTAAATAACTGCTCGAAGAAAACGCTAGTGAAGGTGCTACGTAACGAATAAGTAAAATTCTTAACCTCCACTTCTAAACTTTACACTAAAATAGTAATAGTGTTAGAAATAAAAAACATAGAATTCTATCATACAAACCAAATATGAAGATAAAAAATAAAAAATAATAAAATAAATTTATTCCATCAACTAAATTTACAATCACAATTTTATGAGTTGTAGGAGTCTCCTTTTAAGTAAGGGTTTACTTGTGTCAGGAGGCCCCGTTGTTCTAAACAGAGGTAAGAAAATCAATTTAGTGGGGAACAATACCAAAAATATTTAAAATAGAAAAAAATAAAAATTTGAAAAAGAATTATACGGAATACATACATAATTTAAAATTTATAATATTTAATGTTAAACATGTGTGCGTGTGCGTGTGCGTGTGCGTGTGCGTGTGTGTGTGTGTGTGTGTGTGTGTGTGTGTGTGTGTGTGTGTGTACGTGCGTTTGCGTGTGGGTGTGTAATCACTTTCTTCACTGAATACCACTTTTTAAGATGTTTTCAATTTCATCGTACGTCTTAGGCATCAGCCATTCAGTAAGAGCAACCCTACAATTGTGATAAAGCATGGGGTATATATTTAGTTGTCGATTGATGTTGTTGTAAATGGTAGCCGACTGCCTTGCGTATTGTCTTTCCGCGAATGATGTTTTTACAGCGACAACAGGAGCAGCCTCTATGGGTCTCCTTCTGCCTGTAGTGTCAGGTTTATAAATAAGGGTTTTATGCAGTCTCAAAACAGCACCCAAGATGTAAAGCTTTCTTACTGTCAAAAGTTTACAAAGGCTATAGTATAACTCTGCTGTAGGAAATCTATACGGTTTAAAATACATCACCTTTAGTAATGACCTTTGTGCTCTTTCTACCTCCAAAAGTTTAGTCTTTATAGCCCCACCCCATACAGAAATGCAGTAGCTTAGCACTGACTGAGCCAGTGATACGTAAATTTGATTTAGAAGATTCCTAGGAGCGATATGTCTCAGCGTGCTTAAATATCCACATTAACTTTCTAGATCGTTTCATTATCATTTCCATATGTTCGTGCCAAGACAATCGCTGGTCGACAATCACTCCCAGGTACCTAGTATTATTTACCTTGACAATAGAGTCACAATGACAGCTGTTGACGCCGGGACTATCAGAACCATTACACATATGAATCCGGATGGAATAGTTAGTTTGAGGCTGGGCTGATGTATAATTACTGAAGCATATAAAATTAGTTTTTGATGTATTCAGAGTCAACAAATTCGTTCTTAACCAGTTAGCGATCCTAGTCATACCCTGCTCAGTTGTCAATTTTAAATCATTCCAGTTATTGTCCATGAAAACAATTGCAGTATCATCTGCATATGAGAAGATATGGCCCTTTGAGATTCTCATATTGCAGAGACTATTGATATAGATCAAAAACAAGGTCGGGCCAATCACTGAGGCCTGAGGAACTCCAAAACTGACTACTGCTTCACGACTAACGTGATCTCCAATTTTTACACACTGCGTTCTCCCACTAAGGTAGTCCGTAAATACATTCAGAGCTATATTTCTTACACCCACACTCTCCAGCTTTTGTAAAAGGATGGGAATGGCGACAGTATCAAATGCTTTTTTCAAATCCAAGAATACCACTAAGCACTTCTTGTTCTTATCTACATTTTCCACTATGAGTGAAGTAAGCGCAGTGACAGCATCCTCTGTTGACAGACTCCTCCTAAAACCATATTGGCTCTCAGATATTATGTTATATTTGTCCAAGTAATTTATGAGTCTACATTGTATTAATTTTTCTATTATTTTGGAGATTGCAGGCAAGACAGAGATAGGTCTGTAGTTACTGGGCACGTCGCCATCCCCTCCCTTGTACACCGGTGTAATAGTTGCTCGTTTTAATAATTGTGGGAAAACACCCTGAGCGAAACACAGATTCACCAGATGACAAATTATAGGCACCACCACTTCACTCGCAAGTTTTAAAAATTTATTTGAGACATTATCCCAGCCTGGGGCGCTTTCCGATTCAAGGTCCATTAAAACAGTATACACTTCATGGGGATCGGTATTCAGTAGAACAAAAGTATTAGTTTGAGTATTTAATGTTTCGTTCACTGTATGTCCATTGTGTAATGATGAGTTAGAGATGATATTTTCAGCCAAAGCTTTACCTACAGTTGCAAAATAATCATTAACGAAATTGGCTGATTCAATTGGAGAGGCCTTAATATCCAACAGCTTTAGATTATGATCCATACGTTGCTTTCTATGAGTTATACTGTTTACGGTTTTCCACATATATTTAGGATTTTTCTTGTGTTTTTGTAGTTGCTGTCTATCATAATTTCGTTTTAGTTTTTTTATAAGGTCATTACAGTGATTTCGATATCGTTTATATGTTATTTTCAGCGTGATATTTTCAGGGTCAGATTTTAGTTTTTTCTGCATAGCATTTCTATTTCGAATACATCGTAAAATACCCGATGTTATCCATGGTTTTATTGTGCGTTTCTGTCGTGGTACCGGTGATGTTATGGTGTTTTCTAGTAAACAATTTCTGATTTTATTAATTAGTAAAGCGGTCAGTGTATTGGGGTCGTTGACAGAGCATAATTCCAATATGTTATCATTTTTCAAACAGATTAGAGCTCTCTCTAGTTCAATTTTTGTAGCAGTTTTAGGGCATTTGTTTAAGCTTCTAACATCAGACAAAGCTAGAAACGTAATACAATGATCCGTAATAGAGGTCTCAAGAATGGCAATAGAAGCAGTATTTTTATGTCCGTCAATCTTGAGTATAAAATGGTCTAAGCAACTATTGCCCCTGGTAGGCAGCGAGTGACCCGGTAGTAGTCCATGCTCAGCCAACATATTCAGATAACTTACACCCGGTTTCTGAAACGCTTGTCAACGCAAAAATTACGTAACAGCTTGTTAAACACTGATTAAATGCAATTTGGGTTTCTGAAAGGGCCAATTGACGGCTTGTTAACAGCTTGTCAACGGATTGTCAAATCTCCAATTAACGGCTGATTAATGTAATTTTGGGTTTCCGGAAAGCTTTTTCTAGTGTTAACTGTATGTTATCGCCTTGTTATTTTAATTGGCGAAAATCGACCAATTAACCGATTGTCAAAAGAAATTATAACCGATTTTCTTGGTCTAGGTCTTGGTCCTGGCCCTGGTCCAGCTGCTAGTTTTGGTCCAAGGCAAAGTCCAGGTCTAGGGACCAGGTTCTGGTCCAGGATCATGCCAAAACTGCAACCTTGATCACAATTTGAGCTTGAACCAGAACCAGGACCATAAACATTAGCTGGACCAGGACCTGGTTCGGGGCCAGGACATGGACCTGAACCAGGACCAGGACCTGAACCACGGACATGTCAGGGTCCAGGACCTGGACCTGAACTAGGAGCTGGTCCGGGGCCAGGGCCTGAACCTGATCCAGGGCCCGGTGCGGGGCCAGGACCTGGTCCGAAGCCATGACCTGGACCTGAACCAGTACCTGGTCCGAAGCCAGGATCTGGACCTGAACTACGAACTGGTCTGGGTCCACGACCTGGACCTGAACCAGTACCTGGTCCGGGGCCAGTACCTGGACCTGAACCAGCACCTGGTCCGAAGCCAGGACCTGGACCTGAACCAGGACCTGATCCGGGGCCAGGACCTGGACCTGAACCACGAACCGGCCCGTGTCCAGGACTTGAACCAGGATTTAACTAATGGGATTATTGGGAGAAACTCACAGAATCGATAGCCGATGGGGCGGATGTTGTTGAGTGGCTTTCTCTGGATGGCCTCCCAAGAGATGGACGGACGACCTCTTTAAGGTCCTAGGGAGCCGATGGATGCAAGATAACAGAGTCGACCAGAGTGTAAGCCGTGGGAGGCCTGCATTGAGCAGTGGACCGGGACCCACCTAACTGCCTAAAGATGATGATGATGGGATTACTGATCCACTGGAACCCGTGACCCTATAACATAAATATTGTTATATTTTCTCTTTTCTCGCTCTGTATATTTTTTTGATAATATTTGATTTTTATTTACACGAAAACTATACAATAGCTATCAGTTTCATCTAAAAGTTGAATTTCCCGCCGCTATCAAAAGGCCGCTAGGGACAGAGACAAATCAATGCGTTAGACAGAAACAAAACATATATGAGTGAATGAATGTGACTGATTTTAGCAGGGGTAGCCAGACGAAAAAATTGATCTCTTGTTAATGGTCGATTAGCTAACAATAGATTGATTGGCCTTTCAGCAACCCAAAGTGATTTAACAGCTTGTTAAATGTGACAGTCTGTTAGCTAATCAATGATTTGACAAGCGTTTCAGAAACCGGGTGTTAGTCTATTTATACATTCTTGTCTCTGTTCATTAGGCTTAGAGGTTATATTTATATTAATGTCACCTGCTATTATAATATTTTTATAAGATTTAATAGTTTCCAAGTAGTCACTAAGAGACGAAACAAAATCGCCAACATTTACACTAGATGGAGATCGGTAAATACCCAGAATCACTGAATCTTGGGTAGTTAATTGCAAACAAGACGCCTTAACACTGCCGTGCTAACGATATTCACAGTAAGTCCATTTTTGACGAAGACGAGTTAACTACATATTCGGAATCAGCGCGAAAAGCTCTACAATCTGATTTCACTCATATTTTTGTAACTTATTGGGAACCCATAAATATTAGAAACCATAAAAGCAGTAAGTGCATTATTTGTCATGGGTTCCTAATTATAAAAGCAGTAAAATCACTTACTGCTACTTTTCTAGTACTGGCTTACATTTCATTCACGTTGTTGCTAATTATATCGACAGTAAGTCGATATACTGCGGATATGATAGGCAAATGCCTGAATTTTTCAATATTGGTTGCTTACCATATTAGCAGCAAGGGCTCATACGGCGAATATAATACGCAAGTCTTTAATTTTTTAATTATGGTTGCTAACCATATTAGCAGTAAGGGCTCATACTGTGGTTGTAGTATGCGAAGTATGTTCACTTTTTGCATTCATTACTATATCAGCAGTAACTACACGTAGGTAGCGGTGGAAAGTCAACTGAAATACACGAAAAGTAACATTATCTGAATTCACTGATAAGACGAATTTCTAAATCGACGAAATATGCAATCATAGATAAACTTTTGCAAGTAATGCCTCATAATTGAAAAAGGTTTTGCCAGTTTCAGATGCTACTGATCTCGATTGTGTTACCTACTTTAATTAATGATTCAATGAAAGACTTAGAAACATGTTATAAAGGATCTCAAGTTATTATTGCATTTTATATGTGTATAACCCATAAGTAACATCATAAGTATGAAAAATATTAAGAGAAATACATGCAGTACCAATGAACTGCCGCTGTAATTTACCACTTTCTATGTTAGTTATCTCTTATTATGATTACTTATTGAATATATTCCTTTGACGTGGCAACAGAAATTACTCGAAGCTTATTTCCAGAAAAATTACGAAAATGATATTGTAAATAACTACGAAATTTTAACATGTGTATATAAAAACTCCATATATTTAGGTATTAGAACACTCCTGTCAACCTGTTCTCATACGAGGCGTAGTTGAGTACAAGAAACAGACACCGAGTTGCCATAAACTACTGTAATTTTTATATTACCTATTATTATAGCGTAAAAGTTATGCTATTTCAAAATCTTTTTGATACAAACATATGTAATGTATTTAGCATAATGCCGTCTTATTATATATCTGGACTTGTAAGTGTTATTATTCTTAAACAATTGTTTACGTACTTATGCCTCAGGTTTACAGAGAGTTCCTTGTAATATGTGGTCCTTATTTATGAAATTGACGTTTTGTATGGGGAAATGACGGAAAATGCAATTTTGATACAAGCAAAAATTTCAATTTCTCGGAAGTGTCAAATCGGATTACAATGAAACTTTGTGGGTATGGTTAGACCACATTAGGCTAACCGGTGATTAACATTTCATTGTGATAACTACTCTCTTTATAAAATACACCTGGTCTAAGAAGCAAAACCGACGATAAATGAACAGGGGTATTTTTTAACCCTTATAAAACATTATGAAAACATATTTTATTTTATTTTAGGGACTTATGGGCATCTAAACATACTCTATTTCTGAAATCCCGTATTAAATTTAAAATATTATTTACAATTAAAAATATTGGAGCAAATATATATTTGCGAAAAGGACGGCAAGTTCATAAAAAAAGGACCCAATAATTATGTTAATCCATGTTTTAGTCAATGTACGATGTAAAAGCTAAATTATAACTACAATACTTCATTAATAATAGGTTTGTCTATCTGTAACATTGTTTATTATTAGTTTCACTCTTCAAATTAAAGAAATATTATTCTTGTAATCATACACATTTATTCATTCATGTTGTCATATTATCCATTTTTTTAATGTTTAAACTATTGGGAATAAATATTTTCAAAAACAATTTTTTTTTTCGTTCATTGTTTTGTTGTTGACTTAATAACATTATAATTTTTTTAGAAATATTATCAATAAGTACATTTTTTACATAAAATAATATGTATTTCGACTATACCTAACAACACCTAGTTTATATGGAATACTAGGCATAACAACAGTAACTCCGTACTTACTGCTGATATGCTAAGTGATCAATGTTATTGGATGTATTGGACACATTTAGCATATTTACATTCGTCGCATTTAAATTGAGTGCATTAAATATAGAGGATAATTACATGCACCATTCGAAAGCCCTTAATATGGGCTACATATATCCATAGCCAAAGTTTATGTAACGTAAGAATACCAGTCGGGAAAACAAATTATGTAAAAAAAACTTTGGGCGCCAATATCTCGAAACCACGAAAATGGACTTACTGTGAATATCGTTAGCACGGCAGAACACTAGCTATAATTTTGACGTACATTACCACGCCATCACATTGATTAACATGATTAGTTGTAGAATAACAGCAATAATTATTTATTTGAGGAATTAATTTATTAGTATTTAGTCTGCATTCACTCAATACCAAGACATCAATGTCAAACTCTAAGTTAGATAATGTTATCTGCAGGTCATCCAGATTGCTGTGAATGCTTCTTATATTTTGTGCAACTATTGTTAGATCTGAGCTTTTTATATGAAAATGTTTAGACAAATCGCCAATCTGGCACACAAGTGATTGCGCTATTTCTATACTATCTATTTCATTGACAGTACTCGTTGTATCCATAATTGACGAGCATTACAACAGAGACACATCATATTTTCGTTACCTGCCTGTTGTATGTAGATTGTTATAGGCAGAATTTTTATAGAGTTTTGTTGTGATTGTTTCGTATTAGTTTTCAAATTTGTGTGATGACGAGTGTGTGAAAGTGGGTTATTTGTAGATACGTGTGTGTTTTTTGTATATAAATATGTATATAAGTCAATGTAAGATAAGAGTAAATAGAGATGATTTGTAGTGTGTAATTTTGTGTGTGAAGAAGTAGGATTCGTGTTTAACATTATTACAAATATATAGCAAAAAAATAGGTGAATGATTTTCGTTTTGATAAAATAGGTAATCCACAGAATATATTATCCAATGTATAGCTAGTCAATCGTCCATCATGAGCCTGTGCACCTGTTCTTCACTTCTTATCAAAATGATGGGTGAGTTTTCGCTTCTCCTGACATACACTTTTCCATAAGCCGTCCAGCAGAACCTGTACTCCTTTGATTTTGCTAGGTCCCGAGCCAAGTAGTGCAGTCGGGAGCCCTTAGCTGTCAGGTTTTCGGATAGGAAAATCGGCGTATCCTCGTGTATCTTGAGTCCCAGGTGCTTCGCGCAGAGTTTGACCTTGTTTCTGGAATTATAAGTCTTTGCCATCCTTAATATGTCATTCTTAAGTAGAGCAGAGTTTATTTCGACTATAATCGGTGTACTATTTTGCTCCGGCTTTTTCCCACGTACCTACTCTATAAATGTCCCTGATCTCTGATTTGGTAACTTTATGATCCAATGTTTCGGATAGTGCTATGACCATGTTAACGAGATCCTGTTTCGTCTCTTTTTCTTTTTTCGGAACGTTTTTTATTTCCAAATTTGCTTCCGGCTTAACAATTGCATATCCTCGATTTTATTTTCAAGGTAGATTATATATTGCCTATCTTCTTTCATTTGTGTATCTAAGGAGTTTACTTGCTTTTTCAGTTCCTCGTTCTGCGCCGCCAGGAAAGCAACGGAGCCCTCTATATTCTGATTTGATTGACGTACATCCATAAGGGTGGCTTTTAAATCGGATAGCTCCTTTTTCTGAGAGGCAGTAAAGTAGGACAGCAATTTCCTCATCTCTTCTCTGAAATTCATTAACTGGTCGCTCACTGCGTTCGACTGATAGGCCTCCTGTCTAGCCTGCGTACGATGTATAATACGGTCCTGCGGGGTGACGTTCGGGGAATTTTCACCCTCAGTAAGGCACACCGACATTTCGAACTCCGATATTAAATCAGAAGGCTTGCTCTCCATGTTGCCGCTCTATGTACTGGGTTTGCAGAAAAGTGTAGGTAGTAAAATAACACAACTCGTATCACAGCCTCGCAGCAAAGTGTAGGTAGTAATACAGCTGGCGTTGTACTAGGGTCACAGAACTTCGTAGTACCCACAGTTCTGTCTGACCAATCAGAGCGGAGCCTGCGCGTGCGACTGCTATACCTTCAAAATGGCGTCAGTTTCAACTCACAGATAGGCGCAGTCTTTGAGGGCGGAGCGAAGAGTCGACAAATGATGCAGTTTATGGGCGTGGCTTTTGAGTTTTTGCAAAATGGCGTATGCTGTTTTGCAAAAATGGCGTACGTTACCAGTAGACGACTCGGCTAAACGGCGCAAACTGTTGAACTCCTTCTACCTTCTGCACTCCTATTTTTTTGTAGTAATTTAATTTCACTGAATTTATTTAATTTTTTCGAAAAATAAAGAAATACGGATTGCTAGCACGTCTGCACCTATCGGCGGTCCGGGGGGAAGGGAAGAGAAACTTTAAAGTAATTTTCAAAAATATGCACCCATCAACTGATCCAGAAGAGATAAAAGAAACCTTAGCTTAAACTGGTCGTGAATGTACTAATGTCTGTCACCATAAGTTTAGCCTCCTGACCTTATCAGTTGTATATAGCCCTCCGAAACACAAGTTTAAAGAGGATGACTATTCTGCCTTCTATTAAAGCCTGGGGCAAAGGTTCATAGCAGGCGGAAACTATCGATTTCATTGTCAATACTCGATAGAAGAAAGAATTCGCTTCGCCCAAAACACCTTTCGATAGTTCGCTTCACTACTTAATGCACACCCCAACTTTTTTTGGAAAGTGCGGCACACTTTAATACACCTACACAGCCATATCTCAACATAATCACTGACCTCAAACAATACAACTTGTATTATTTGAGGTTAGCGAACATAATATAAAAATAAATAAATATAAATATTCGTGGACAAATTCACACAGCGCCATCTAGCCCCAAACTAAGCAAAGCTTGTGCTATGGGTGCTAGATAACTGATATACTACTTAAATACTTTTTAAATACATACTTATTATACATAGAACACCCAGACCCGTACACCCTTTAATTTTAATTTGTGTTACACCCGTAACACAAATTAAAATTCATCACTTCAATTTCTGCCCGGCCGGGAATCGAACCCGGGACCTCTTGCGTGGCAGACCGGCATGTTGACCATTGAACCACTCAGGTCGTCAAATAATCATAATACAGTATGATTTCATGAATTTCGCCAGGAGTTTGGTCCAAATCCGTTCACCCGTTTATGCGTGAAGAGTTCCGATAAAGTTAAAGGAACAAGTCTATAAGACCATCATTAGACCTGCTCTCCTATACGGCAGCGAGACGTGACCCCTAACAATAAGCGACGCTAAAGAAGATGCTGTGGTGGATCTGTGGACCCCATATTCGTGGTAGCCTCCGTCCTTAACATCGCAGCTAAGCTGCAAGAGTGCCGCCTTCGATGCTATGGCGACGTTGCGTAGACCAGCAAATTACGTAGGGAACAAACGCCCGGCAATGCCTGGCCAGTCATGGGAAGGCCGGCCCAAGAAGCGATGGCTAAACGTCGTTAAGAATGACATACTTTGACATATACATAGAGGGGATGTAGGTAAATAGAGATAAACTCAGAGAGTTTGTTTCAATAAACGGATCCAGTGGAATCCTTCGACCTTCAGTGTCTGTAGAAATAAAACTCACAAATCACATCTTATTTTTATTTGGTAAAGCGAAATCCGAAATCCATGATTACAATACTCATTGTACACAGTATAATAGCAATAAGACACTTATCTGGCCCTCTGTTGTACTTTACTATAAAAATCTTATATTAGCAATAAATAATTAAATAAAAATATAGCTGCTATTTTACAACAAAAAGAAATACAACAGGAATGTTTCACTTCGAATACTGTTTATTACATAATAATACCACAAATTACAATATACTGCAGGGAATCAATACAAATAAATATTTTTTTTCCTTTTCCAGAGAAAAATTTGAAACAGTCTTTGTAAATAAAGGAATGTAAAATTCGTAATTTTTGTATAAAATACAGCCTTTCCCGTGAAATTTTAAAAATCCTATGTTGATAAATAACAATATTAATTCATGATTATTCGATGATAAAATCGTTAATTCATTTGTCTAAAATATTGTACCTAATCGTATATTAAAATTGCTTTGTTTAAATTATTGTATATAATTAATATTGTAAATAAATCACCGATTAAACTGGAATGCAAAGACACATGCAAAATCAAGAAACACTTATAAAACAATCACAGTTGAATTATTTTCCACAAAAAAATAAGTAAACCAAAAAATTTATATAAAAATTAAATCAATTAATCACTTAAAACATAGCTACTTACAAGTTGTCCTTAATAATTTATTATGTAGGTAAAATTTGATTTTCTAAATCTATAATGTGTACTTTAAAATTCATATAATTTATATAGGTATGTAACCAGAAACTTTCACTCTTGCTAAACTTCCGTAGAAGAGTAAAAGCTGTGAAAAGTTCTGGTGACTACGGTTTGTAGTTATCTATTGATATTGCACTAATTTTACCTAGGAACCTTCAAAGGCACAATGTAAAGCACTAGGTGTCGTGTATCATTATAAATTTTATGAAATAGGGTCCCATCTTGAATTTTCTAAATTTCTATAGGAATGTGGGTGTCCAGTCCACCTGAAATCATAAAGATACAAGTTAGAGGTAAGGTATAAAATAAATTTATTCATAAAAGTTATTTGGCATTTATTAAACCTGTTTTAGCTAAAATATGTTTGGTCACTGTCTTTCGAATTCAATCATTTCAGTGACTAATAAACGTCAAATAACTTTTATGAATTAGACGGTAATTAAAATTAAGAGTTGAATGAATTCGTTTAATTTAGCCAGCAACAAATTCCTAAGCTAAATGATAGATGGCGAACAACCCGAGTAAAAGTCGGCTCAAATCATCTTGGCGACAATATATCGGTTATGCTCTCTAGCGCGAGAGTCCGGGGTCCGCCTTGACCATGCTCCAGGATTTGGCACTCAGGTTAAGTTATTACAGTGAAGCGCCTGCCATCGTGAACTGTTAACAAGGGAACTGATTGGATCATGGTTACACATTCAGTCACCTGAATATTCAGGTTTACTCACTATGTTTTCCCTTACTGTAATGCTCGATTATATTGGTCAAGTGTTTAGCGAAGTTGACAAGTATAGTGAGTAAGTACCCCCCGATAAGTACTAGACTGAGGGCCACGAGACTTTGCTGACAGGTGATGGCGCGCCTGTCGTTATTTGAACTGTGGCTGAACGGATTGTCAGTCAAATTTAGTTCTACTTTCAACCGGGTGCAAAATCTCGCGGCCCTCACTCTACACGCTACGTTGTATTTCGGCAGCGTGGGTTGACTTGTGTCACCGTGTGTCAGGTTATATTAGTGTGTGTCAGCGAGTGCCACCGCGTGTTATTGTGCTTATACTCCCACACACTCTGTTATATCCAGGCCTAGTTGCGTCCTTCCCCTGGCAGGGTGAGCATCTGCGTCTCGCCCACTCGCGCTCGAACTCGTGTATTGACTTGTGTCACCGTGTGTCAGGTTATACTAGTGTGTGTCACCACCGTGTATCTGGTTATATTAGTGTGTTTCACCGTATGTCGGGTTATATTAGTTTGTGTCCCCCGTGTCTGATGTTATATTTGCGTTTGTCAGCGTGTGTCAACGCATGTTAGCTTTGACACACGGTGACCCGTGTGTCTAGCTATATTAGCGTGTATCACCGCGTGTTAGCTTTGTGTCATCGTGTGTCAGGTTATATTAGCCTGTGTCATCGCAGGTTAGCTTCACCGTGTGTCAGTGTGTGTCACCGCGTGTTAGCTTTGTGTCAGGTTGCCGGTGTGTGTTATTATACCCCATACTCCCACCCACTCACCTGTGGCCTACTTGCCGTCCTTCCCCTGGTAGGGCTGCCCGCCGTGCTGGGCCCACTCGCGCTCGAACTCGTGCTCGAGGATCTCGGCGCCGCGCTTGCGCGTCAGCCCGGTCTCCTCCAGACTCAGCTCGCACATCTGCATGTCGTCCACGCCTGGAGGACGGAATACAATACTCATTGTACACAGTATACGAGTAGTAGCAATAAGACACTTATATTTGTATATAACTCGCGTTCTTTACACATATTATATTAAACGGGACTTGCTTGCGACGTACCCTTTAGATTTGTTTTCCCGACACCCACCGTGGTCACGAGACGACTCAGTCGACGAGTCGTTTCGTGACCACGGTGGGTGTAACCCTACAGAAACGTCGGGAAAACAAATCGAAAAGGTACGTCGCGTGCAAGTCCCGTCTAATACAATAATAAGACACTTATCTGGCCCTCTGTTGTCATAATCATCATTATCATCATCTTGGCGTAATGTCCCGGTTGCGTCCTCGCACAGCACGTGAGGGCCCAGGGTCCGCCTTCCTACTATACTCAGCCCACCTCGCTCGGGCTCGGCATCCTTAGTGGTGGGCTTATTGGCACGCATATCATTCCTGACTACGACAAGCCATCGCTTCTTGGGCCGGCCTCTCCTTCCCGTGCCCGGCGGGGGCGGCATGGCCAGACACTAGTTCCCCACATACCTTGCCGGTCTACGCAAAACGTGGCCATACCATCGAAGGCGGCATTCTTGCAGCTTATCTGCGATGTCACCAACGCCAAGGCTACCCCAGATGTGGGCGTTTCGAACGCAATTCTTCCGTGAAATTCTGCACATATCTGGCCCTCTATTTTATCTATATTATTAGCAATAACTAAAATAAAAATATAGTTGCTAAATGGCAACGAAAAAAAATACAACATGAATGTTTCACTTCTGCATGTCGTCCACGTCTACGGAGACGGAATAGCGAGATGTAGCTAGACTTTACCTAAAAAGTCTTGGGTAAATAAAAAATTGATTGAAATTTACAAGTAAGCGACACTGAATAATTATGAAGTCCGTCTGTATATAACAACATCTTACTTATTCATAGATGTCTTCAATATTCAATCGGTGTTGCTTACCTGTTCATTTCAATCAACATTTTATTTACCCAAATCACTTGAAGTTCATTTTTCCGCAATCTTTCAAAGTGACCCCCATATTCGTCACGGAATAAGGCCCATATTCGCTCACTCACCAGCCTGCAACAGCACGGGCGTCTTATCGGGATGCAGCTCCATCTGTCTGGCCACGTACTGTCCGTCGAAGTGCGCGTACCACCAGCCGCGGCGGTCGGCCGGCTCGGCGCTGGACGGCCGCACGAACGGGATACGGAAGTAGCGGTGGCGGGCGCCTAGGATCTCGCCGCGGGCGGGGAGGCGGGGGGTCCTGGCTGGAACAGGGGGGGATCACAGTGAAGCTATGGCTAGGGTAGCGAAGCCATCAAGTACGCAATGCTGCCGAAAAAATGGCTCCGATTCACGCCGAAGCATAATGTTGCCGTCAATCGCGGAGTCTTAGCTGCAACGGCGGGGACCTCCAGTCAGGTGACTGCCTAACTCGGCTAGAAAGACAAACGTGGCCACAAACTCGCCTGACCCGGTGACAATGTCGCTGTTGACATTTCTAAATGCCTATATTTATTTCCAGTTTTGGTCGCCGGGCGCCGAGTCAGATAAGGTTTAAGTATATAGGGTGACCTTAGCCTCTGGACAAATAATGAAACCCTACTCAGCAGCATCATAAAATAGATCTTTCCTTAATTAGACAAAAAAAACATAAAACAACAAATAACACAATTTTTTTTAAATTTTATTTAAGCTGTCATCTGGCGCGGAGTTCTGATGCATTTCAAAAGAGTTTGCAATGTCTAGGGTACTTCCTAGACCATGCAACTTCTTGAACATACAGCTGCTGAGTGATACATTTAAAATAGTTAATATGTCAGTAAATACTGGACAGATTGTGATGACACTGCAGTTTAGTTGTAAACATCGTAGTCCACGTACCGGCTTCCATGATGCTCTGCGGCGCGCGCTCGGCGTCGGCCATGGTGGTCTTGCGCGCGTTCTTCGCCTTCCACGCGTGGTACACCTTCAGGCGCCGGTGGAACTCGTGCCGGCACGCCTGGGGGGACATCACCATCACCATCATCATCAGCACAGCTCGTAACAGTCCACTGCAGGACTCAGGGCTTCTCCCATAAAAGAGGAGGTTACTGCCATAATCTAAACGCTTGGCAGGCCGGGTTGGAGATCTCAGTGTAATAAATACTTCTTATTTTCCAGTATATGGAGACTTTTTGTCTTGAAAACTTTACGTCACCTAGTGCGACACCCAAGAGTGTAAGGGGTTCTATTATAATATTATCACAGGGTGCCCATCGGTTGTCGGGACTATTCGACCAGTCTCAAGAAAAACCTTGACGAGCATACATACGGTATACAAGAAGCAAACCCTTTGAAGTCGGTTTATTTATATCTACCCAGGAAACATAATCAGAAATGTTCCTAGTCTTAAGAGTAAATTACCTCTTTAAGTAAAATTAACGTCCCATCCACCAAATAGTTCGACTATAACTACATTTTTACTATAAAGCTAAAATATAGGTTACCTATTACGTAATTTTTACTTAAGCGACACGCCACAAAGTTAATTTACATTATGGTTGGAAAAAGGTCGGAAAATCTGGTACAATCTACTTAAATGTAGACCGATAGGTCGCTATGACTTATAGGTTAATTTTAGGTAATTATGACGTATTTTTTTCTTAGCCAACGACTTCATAGTTGCTTACTTGTAAGTCGATTTTGCTACCAATTCCAACATTAGTATTACCTCCTGCAGATACCTAATATAACATGATAGTAAATAATACTTTTAAAACATTTGAGATACTTGAAAGTCCGTGTAACTCGGAAATCCGACTTAGAGAAGAGTCAACTCTGAGAGAAGTCAGAGTTGACGGTGGCGACCTGGAAGTTAATTTATGTTGGTCATAGTGACCGTTAATTGGTGATCTACGACGTATTTAAACGCTGATCCTGTTATATAAAATAAAGTAATCGCTTGTTAATCAACAATGGCCAAAGAATGAAAACTAGGTAATAGGTAATTTTACAGTAATTTCAACCAAAAATGTTTGCTGGGTACAATATCGGACAAACAGGGTTCCACAGCATTCCATTCCGACCTTAAAGGCTATTAGTGAACAAGGCTCGTGCAAATCCTTCTTGGAATCAGTGACTTCAGTCGCTTCTAAAAACAGTTAACTTACGGACGTAGCCTCCTGGGGGGGGGGGAGCTATAATTTTTTTGAATTCTGGCACAAATGAGCTGGAGCAAATCTATTACAATATACTTTGTGGTATTTTGGCTGTTAACACCCGGATTGATCATGTGGCGCAGTCGGTGTGAAATGCATGCGAATGCTCGGCTGCTTCTGCACCCAATAGCAGGATCTCTCGGAGATCCGGCCCCACACGAAAGACAGTCCGTCACCAATTCTTTACATTTATTGCAAACAATGCAATTATCGCAAGGCATATTTAGAAATTAATTGCTTCACGCAACTCAATACACTATTGCTTACGAACGCAAACTGATATTATATCACAATTAATATCAAATCACATCATAACATATCTTAAGAAGATTAAGAGAGGTGGAGCATAGCGGGATATCCCGCTCGAATCGGAGCCGCCTTACAGAATACAGCAGCCAAACAACACTATTTTAATAGTGTTGTGTTGCTGCTGGTGAGTAAGGTTTCCAGTGCTCCGTGGCCTTGGCAGTAAAGGGGTCGTCCTTTCATATTAGCTGTTACGCGGCTGAGCGGGGGCGGTGTTGTCGCGGTTGGCGCGGGGGTCAGGGAGACCGAGTGAAACGGCTGTTCCCTGGCGGAATGGGCTCCCGAACCCAGGGAATACATAATCTCCGCCCTGGGAGGCTGAGCTGCCAGCATCGCGATAGGACTCCAATGTTACGTTACGGGGGGCTAGGGGCCTTTCCGCCCGCCCGCATATGTGGCATTGATGACAGCCCATTTGCCTATTGCCGGCCAGAGCAACGTTCCCCGTTCAAACTTTTAATTTAGCACTAACGGCGAAACCACCAATGTGCTCTGGTGCAACTATAAGCAGTCCATTCTCAAACTCGGACGAACAGTTCTCGGTAGTTCGAAAGGCGGCCGAAGAATTGACAGGGACATGAGATGATGATATAGTGAGTGATTAAGAAATTGGCAGCGAAATAATTACACTTCGGATAAGGAGCTGTACTTGGGAGCTAAGCGCTGAACTAAAATGATGGTGGCAAAGGCACGATCTGCTCAGCTGGCTCCACTCTACGACGCGCTAGACACAGCCCCCCCACCTCCAAGATGTCATTCCAGAATACGTCGCACATCACCTATCGTCATATCATTGCGACCCCTTTCTTCCTTTCGCTGAACCCGTGTACAACAACTTACAGCAACAGCCATTGACCGGGAGCCTCGCCATCCCACCACTTGGAGGAATGCCACCTGTATAAGAGGTCGGCCAGCTATGAGCGTCCGATGTTAAGCGTGACGAAGAATTCTATCAGAATTTAGGCAGTTTTGTTTTGTTTTGCGAAAATTCTATTGCTAGATGGTGGAGGATGAAAGTGCCTGGGTTGATCTCTTTTAAAACGACGCAACTATTGGCGAGTTCCCTGGACAAACGTCTAGAAGCGAAAACATAGCTATTTGTTTTTACGCTGTCAGTAGCCTCTGGCCATTTTACATTCGCGACAACCTTGATTACTAACCTCCAAGAGTTCGATATCGCAGGAGGTGTTGATGGTGTCCCGCAGCTCGGAGTACTTCCACTTGGAGAGGTCGTGCTTCTGCTTGCCCTGCATCGCCTGCTGCATGCGCACGCGTTCCGACCTGCGCGTTGCGGTACACTCACATTTATCACTATACGTTCTAAGACTTACGTGTTATTCACTACACTTTCATCGTGCATGTTATCTGGTTCATTACCACTGTTAGTATTGTTTTTATCTCGATCTTCCGACGCAGTTGCATGCGTCATGGTCACGAGTAGACGAGTAGAAAGAGTCTACTAGTGGCCATGACGCATGCAACTGCGTCGAAATATCGGGGTAAGATGAATACTGACAGTGGTAATAAACCGGATAACACATACCATACATACAAACACACGATTACATCGCAAACGGGTAGGAACAGATGATTAAAAACAGCTATAAAATGTTTTTTTTTATGATAAATGAATAGACTTGACACTGGTTCAAACCGGAATAATTGCTTATTTTTGGTTAAGAACTTTTTAAACGAGCAATATTGTCACATCTTCACTCACGGCATACTTCGTATCGAGTAGACAAAGGCGCATTATGCCAAAACAGCAGAGTGCGGTTGAGACAACAATAAGAACAATGGCTAGCAATGCGTCGCAGCCACATATGAAATAATAATCATCTTGGCGTGAAGGTCCCGGTTGTGCTCTCGCGCACGAGGGCCCGGTCCGCTTTTAACCATGACCCAGGATTTGGCAGATCAGGTAATTACAGTAGAGCGACTGCCATCTGACCTCCGTGACCCTGCTAAACCCTGACCAGATTGGATCATGGTTACACATCCAGTCGCCTGAATATGCAGGCTTCATCACGATGTTTTCCCTCACCGTAAGGGCATCGGTTAGCATTCAACGTCGCGGCATCGTAGCCACATATTGCAGTGACAATATTACCCGTTTAGATACATTTAAGGGACAAAGACACAAATGTTATTTATTTCGTTATTAACATGCACGTAGAACTAACTTCTTTAGATTATTATAACAATGCTACCTCTATTATTATTCGAGAATACAATGTTAACACAAAAAATAACACATAAATTAGTAATTTACAAGAATTCGTGCATAACAGGAGAAGAGAAGCGATAGCTGGCCAGTTAGCGGGAGTTAGTGTGTCAGTAGGAAACTTAATAAAGAACGGTCCTCTTTCAATAACTTACAGCTAGAAGCTCAGCTTAAATAGGTATTTATTTCTGACTGAATTACAGAATAAGCTACCAAATCAATAACATCACATAACTAACAAGAACATAGGTTTAAAATTACACTTTTGTCAAATTACTAATTTCAAAGCATCAAAAGTACTAGATACTTTAAAAACGACAGAGACCATTTCCGTATAGACACAGTTCAAGGCAAATGTCAGTTTAATTAATTAGAACTGTATCACTTTTAGATACAACTAATTTCTTCGTCTGGTCAGATCTATATAATGTATGGTACAATGCCTTTATCATGATAAAGAGAAGCATTTACAAATGATACACGTTATAGTGGTCTATTAGTAACCACTGGAGGAGTCCTAAAGCAATTTACGTGACAGATATTCATGAACAATCTGTCATCTGTCACTTAAAGTTTTAGAAGCCAATTAAAGTTTAGGGGGCGTACGTGAGATCGGGAATAAACAAACTACTATATTCTAAAGTCTATATAAGCTATGAAGCGTATGAAAGAGGACTAGCCAAAGTACCGAAGGCGTAGTGCAAAGAAATCAGTCCATTCGTGGGGTACCTGTTCAATTTATTCTCGCCATTGACCGAGTCCATTGTGGGAAAACTGTGCAAACATACGACAACATTACTTCATCGCTCAGGAGGCGGCACCGTGGACAAGCTATTTACAGGAAGGATCAGTGGTACGCGTAGCGAATCGGCTTCACCATCATTGCTTAAAACTAGGTTTTTTTTATATAAAAATCCACCATGTGGCCCTACTGAGACGTGAGGTCTGATGTCAAAATAAAGCCTTGTCATTGGCTGAAATAGATCCGTCAATTTACAGCAGTAAAGTTTTTGTCCAATAGCAGGACAGTATTTAGCCAACGGAAATTGCTTCTCACTAGTGCCATCTGGTGGATTGAAATCGCGAAAACCTTCATTGCAGTGGGTAGCGAATCATCTAGTTTTTGGTTCTCTAAACACATGAAGTCTTACACCCAGTTTCACTAACGTTACAGTTTATAAAGTGCTGCCACTTTAGAACAAAAATCAGATCTCGAGATCTACGGAGAAGCATCCATTACCATTCAAGTGATCGATTTTCCATGAAAACTTTAAATGTTTAGGCGTCGCACGCAGTTGGCTATCAGATATTGCCATTTCGATTACAGCAACTTAGGGGTTACCAGAGACTTTGGTGAAATTGGGCACTGGTCTGATTCTATACCCAGCCGACGAACGGGCGAGTAGATTTTTGCACTTATGTTTCAAGTAATATAACCGCAGAATAGCTGACTTGCTTCATGCCTATGATTACACTGGATTTCTTGTGATATACTATAGACAAACATGCGAGCGGGCCATGGGTAGTGGTTACCATCGCCTATGAACGTTGGTAACGCCACCAAGCTAGGCTAGGTAGGCCAGAGGCGTCACCATGCGTTGTCAGCTTCTAATGAGATTTCTATTATATCTCTTAGAGGTCTCATTGGGATAATAAAGACAATAGCAGGGTCCGTAATTATTCTCACCTAAACTCACCCCAGGAATGAGGGCCTACTTTTGTGGTCACCAGGTGCCACTGTAGAGTTTTGTCCCTGGCAAAATAACGCCGTCCTATTGGCTGAAATCCAGCTGTCAACTTTGAGCGTTTGATTCTGACCAATAGCGCGATGTATTTCGACCACGGACTTACTCTACAGTGGCGGCGTCTAGTGGAATTTCGAACTCGCGTTAGTCCTTATTGGACTCTTCGCTTGTAGTGTCTCCTTTGGTTTTCCCAGATTACGTCCCATCGAATCAAGTGTGGTGTTTTATATGTAATATGACAGATAAACAGGCATGCGGGCCACCTTATGGTTCGTGGTCACCGTCGCTTGGACATCAGCAACTCCAGGGGAGCCACCAAAGCTCTAATATACCTTTTGAACGATCCCATGTCCAAAAGAAACACTGTGGAAACACTCATTCCACATCGGAATCGTACCGAATCGTATGGCTTTGTGTGTAATGTCGTGTGTGGTGGTAAGGTTGCCTACCTTCTTAGCTGTGGCGGGGATCCCTCGACGTGTCCGTTGGTCTCGCGCGCGAGTCGCACGGCCATCTCGTGGTCGCGGCGCTCCTGCTCTAATCTGGTAAGGGAAATAATCATTATCATTGTCATCATCATCATTCGAGCGGTCAAGATCCGCTTCTGTCAGGGTTCGCTTTCCTACTTTTTGTTGTACACAATTTTTACGGGAAATATTTGTGTTATCGTATAGACTGCTGCTGAATTTGTTATTATGTGTCACAGTAATACGATGTTTGATGAAATGCTTCTAACCTGTATCAGGGATGATGACTGACACTAAAAATACCATAATATATTTAAAATAAAATATAAAATTTGCTTCAAAATTATTATCTAAATTGATAACGAACTCCGCTAATATAACAAATCAAACAGCTGTTTTTTTTGTAATTTTGGAATCGTTGTCATAATGAAAGTTATTTGTTATCATTGGTTTCGAGTAGTCTGCCAACAAGCACGATTCCCCGCACGGTTGGTGCCTTACTAAAACTTTGCTATCACGATTACACGCACACCCCTTGGCATTGACTAATAGCAAGTCCCCCCGCTCACCTCTCCCTGTTGTCCTGATCGGCCCTAGCGGCCTGTTCCATCTCCTGTTGCAATTTGGCGGCCGCCAGCCTGCCGGCTTCTTCTGCGGCCAACCGCTGGGCCTCCTCCGCCTTGCGACGGGCTTCCATCTCCGCTTTGCTGAGATAGACAGATAACACTCTTCATTGCAGACCAAATTACAAAAAGATAAGAAAATTTAACAGGTTTCAAACATTGCGGGCAAAGGCCTTATCGCTCCAAGCGACCTCTTTAGGGCAACCCTTGTCTAGAAAGAGAAACGTAAATCAGACAAGCAACACAAATAGCATTAATCATCTACATACTAATATACACACTACAGGCTACAATATATATTTAGATACATAAATAATATGTATAAAATGATAAAATGCCTAAAGTCATTGTTGCATCATTAAAATCTGTCCAGATTGAGTGACCACGGTGAGTATAACCCTACCAAAATATCGGGAAAACAAATCGAAAAGGTACGTCAACAAATATGGCGTACTAGCGAACAAAGACTATCTAAGAGGTTGGGGTTGATACGTCTGAGTACATCATACAGATTTTCAAATGTCTTTTTAAATCTGTTGCAGTAAGTGACGGCAAAATTTGTATTTTCAACGAAATTAAGTATTTAAATGGATCATTTGATCACACAGAGCACGTTTCTGTCATTATTTCTTATTTGGTGAGAGTATGTATGTAATATTTATGATCCAATTTCGTCAGGTTTCCCAGGGTCACGGAGGTCAGACGGCAGTCTCTCCACTATAATTACCCGATATGCCAAATCCTGGATCATGGTCAAGGTGGACCCCGGGCCCCCGCGCGAGATCACAACCGGGGTATTAACGCTAGGATGATTATTTGTATGTATGTATATATCTCACAGTCGCCGGTTCTCCTCTTCCTGTAGTATCCTGGCTGCCTCCTGTCGCTTGGCTTCTTCTGCCTGTCGCATCTCTGCTTCCAGTTTGCGCAAGCGCTCCTGCTCCTCTCTGATAAACAATCATTGTTGTTGGGTTATTAAATGTCAATCGATAGACAAAACAAATGTCAGGGACCTCCTAACTCGAATAGCGAGAGCTTTCATACTACATCTCGCTCACTCGCAAAAGGCGCCGCGAAAGAAGCGAGCGAGATAAAAGTTTGACGTGATTATATCTGTGTCGGTAGCGACACCTCTAGAACCCCGCGAAACGTAGCACTATCAAATCTAAGGTTCCACATGGAGGTTAATCCCGGAGGAGTGCTGGAAACCTTCATAAATATATATGAGAGAGAGATGAGACTCATACTCCACCTTGGCCACATCGTCATATTATTATTTGACCGGAGCCCCAAGTTCGCTAATTTATCGTGCAACCAAAATTGCGCTAGATAAAGCCACTGATGAGTAGGGTCCGTCCAAAATAGCGCCGTCCTATTGGCTGAAATCCAATTGTCAACTTGGAGCGTTTGATTCTGACCAATAGCGCTACGTGTATTAATAACGGACATTACATTTTGGTCGCGCGATAGCCTCATTAAATCTAAATAGAAAGTTGACACGTTTTCGATACTTTTTACTAATTTAGAAAAACCGATAGTTTTTCAATGAACTTGCCGTTGGACTATTTGATAGTCTGATTGTAACAAGATTTAACAGAATACCCGATCCTCAATTGGGGACTTGACTAGATTCAATATTAATAATGAAATTGTAATATTTATAATTTTGAAATCAACTAAAATGACGAAAAGGATTACAATTCTACAATGACGTCACAATTCAAAGTCTTATACAAATCTTATAGAAGTGATCCGTTTTGACTCATCATAAAGAGTTGCTAATTTAACATTTAGTGTTACGGATTGAATATCAGTAGCATATAAGTAAAATAATATTATCAGATCTGGGCCCCAGATGTAATAAAATCTTGCCTTAGACACAGTAACATAAAAAAAACCAGTCACCTGTTCTTCTGGTCTCCCATGGCCTTCTGGAGGGCGGCCATCTGCGTCTCGATGTCGCGCGTCAGCTTGCCGTAGAGTCCGTCGATCTCATTGCGAGATATCTTCGGATTACCCTGGGATTGGAGACATCTTATATTAACACGACAAGTTTAATAAAAGCTTGTAATGGCATAGTGACCCACGCATGGTAACATACATAATGTAGTCTTCCGGTACGTGGTCGCCACTCGAGAACTTTACTGTCCCATTGGCCAACTGTTTATCGAGCAAAGTGCTGCCCAACCGATACTAACCTAATGTACGTTAATACCATCATCATCATTATCATCACAGTCCACTGCAGGACTTAGGGCCTCACCCACGAATAGGGGAGATTGTTGCCATAATCTCCACGCTCGGCAGGCGGGTTGGAGATCGCAGTCTTGTAAATATTACAATCGAAAACGCTGCTGCCTATTTTCCAGCCTCCGGAGACTAGATCTTTTGCCTCGAATACATTAGTCGCCTTGTACGACACCCACGAGTGAGTGTAAGTGGTTGGTGCTGTTCTACTCTGCCGGACACCACACGGCCATCCATGCATGCAACACGAATATACTGTTTTCCATATTCATAAATACCGTCACTCCTGTCATCTCTTCAAATTTCCACCTGTATGCTGACAACCTACAGATTTACGGGCATTTCAAAATCGCTGATGTTACAGATGCTTTTGCCCAAATCAATGCCGATCTTGAAGAAAATGTTATGGTACCATCGAGCTGATCTGATGATAGAGACGGAAAGTAGCTAAAGAAATTCCTAAACTATACTAATTCTTGATAAATCCCTCATGTTTGGGCTCGTTTGAGACAAGTACTCTGTCAAAATAGACCGCGTGTAAAAACAAGTTACGAAAAAAACTTCAAGCAAGAGTATACGGTGTAAAATATTTACTAAATAAATCAACAACCAACCTTGATAGTCGCACAAGCAGCTTTAATGGAACTCCTCAAATTCACTATGTTCCTCATCATGCCATCCTTTTCCTTCTTCAGCTGTCCAGCAGTGGTCTCCATCTGCGCCAGCCCTGGCAGCAAGGCCCGGACCTTGGCTATCCCCTGGTACCGCGGGCGATGTCGCTTGCGGACCAAGTACCCTCGGACGGTCTTCTGAACGGTTATGAGGCACTGGCGACGGTAGTTTATCTTGTTCTTCACTGGAATTTTGAGGGTAGGTTGTTGTATTAGTTTTAATTCGGGTCATTTGCGGTCAAACGCGTACCTACTAAAAAGTATAAAATCGATATTTTTTGCTGCTAAATTCACGATACGGCGTTACTGCGACGTGAGGTCTGCTGTCAAAATACAGCTTTATTTTTAGCTGGAATATACTTGTAATTTTACAGGAGTCGTTTCTGTCGTACCGTAATTTTACTACAGTATTTTGAGAACAGACCTAACGCTTCACTAGCGCCATCTGAAATCATGAAAACCCTCTTCACAATAATGATGATAATACGATGACAGGTAGCTTTAAATCTAAATCTTCCAACTGTATTCGCAACAGTTCCAATAAGTTTTTAGGAAGAAAATTTAAAGCCTTATTTCAAAGCAATTTTCGTAAACGCAAAAAAAGATTTGAGCTTTTTTTATTTAATAAAACTTTACGAAATGAACAAAACCCAGCCTTAAATAAAAAAAAAACTCACGCTTAATAATGGACAACACAGCAAAGATAGCCCGTCGCCACCGACTCTTGACCAGCCAGGCCAGCACAGCATCCACGATACTCTTCAAGCTCTCCGGGTCCGACCGCATCATGGTGTCGAACTCGGAGTACATCCCCGGCCGGAAGAAGACCCGGGTCACTCCGAACTTGTAGTCCTTGTCCGAGAGACCGAAGCTGTGGATCATCGCCTGGGGGGAAGGTTGGTTGTATTAGAGGTGTAGGGAATGGATGGAATGGTATGTGGGTGCAGTTTCTGTTATCATTTGGTGTGAAATTCGTTTAGAGATATGTATAAAAACTACAATTTCGTACTTGTATTTATGGAGATACGCATAATCTTTCATTAGTAGTGACTACGAGAGAATATTGATAACATGATATTGAAAATATTATTACCTAAATCTACCTTCAGATGACTGTACTTGTGCAGTAACTCCCAATAATATTGTGTCAAAGAAGTCGAAGTCTTACTCAGATAAATTAAAAAAAATATCATCTTGACGATATGTCTCAGTTGTGCGCACGAGGGCCCGGGACTCGCCTTGATCATGATTCAAGATTTGGCAGATCAGGTTATTACGGTGGAGCCACTGCCTTCTGACCTCCGTGACCCTGCTACCAGGGGAACCTGACCCGGTTGGATCATGATTACACATTCAGTTTCCTAACGAAGTTTTCCCTCACTATAAGAGCATCGACTAGAATTCAACTAATATACATAACTCACAAAAGAGTCTTTGGTACATGGTCGCAGCGGGATTCGAACCCGGTATCTGTCGTTTACGAGTCGGATACCTTAACCGCTCGGCCACCGACGCTATTTAAGTCTAAACTTAACATTTTGACATGTGCAACATTCTCTATAAACATCTACATTTCCTTACAATTTCATTACCTCTTTTTTTTAATTAGTCACAAAACCAACAGCTCCCAAAACTCCTCATTCCACTCACCTCACAGAACAGCTTAGGCGTCAACGCCTGCAGTTTCGCCGGCAGGTAGTGTATGTACATGGCGTGTAAATCCGCGAAAGGCGCCCGGCAGGGGTAGCCATGCTCCATCAGTTCGAGAACGGCAGCCGTGCCACTGCATTGAAGTTGAGTGAGCACCAGCCCCGCGTCCACGGTGCGGCCCACCATCAGGGAGTTGGGCTTTATGCAGCGGATGAAGTTCGTGCCCTGATGGGATACGGTACGACTCAATTAAGGAAGAATACAACGCCATCTCCAGTGTTACATAATATATGCATGAGGCCGTGAACTGGATGGAATGCTAAACGTATTAAAATGATAGATACAAGTATTCCACCGATAAGATTCTTGGGTTGACACGGCGATATCTATTTTTTTATGCTACTCAGTGTTGGGTAAGTGGTAACTGTCGCCAATACAATTCATAAATTTAGATTACAGGTAACAGAAACACAGAATCGCAGATACACTGCAACTTGTATATCCAAAGTAAGCGAAACTAAATTGGAGCTAAAAACTTACTAACATCATAAATACAAAAATTTGTAAAGATTTTATATAATAAGAATAAAATAAATAATCATCTTAGCGTTAATGTCCCGGTTGTGCTCTCGAAAACGAGGGCCCGGGGTCCGCTTTGACCATGATCCAGGATTTGGCGATCAGGTAATTACAGTGGAGGGACTGCCATCTGACCTCCGTGACCTTGCTACCAGGGGAACCCGACCAGATTGGATCATGGATAAAATAAAATAAAAAAAGCTTACATTCTCCTTAAGCTTATCCATCAGCAAAGCCAGCTGTGTCTGGAACTTGGCGCCCACCGAGATGAAGCTGAGCTTCCCCTTGGCGTTGGCGTTGTCGCTGGTCTGGAACAGCGCCTGGACGAGGCTGCTGCGGGACTCCTGGACGAGGAACTCGAGGGACGCGTGCAGGGCGTCGTTGTTCTTCTCTATGAATTGCTCCTGGGGTGGGGTGGGGTGGAGATGTGGTATATAGTAATGGTGAAGTTTAGGGGTGAAGTGGCGGACCTGCGGGGCTATTGGCTAACTCAGTTGACAACTGTATTTGACACTAGATAATTCTACACCACGTCATCTATGTTGAAAACTGGCAATAGCGTCTATCAAATCAGAGTAGTGTCAGATTTTTTTATGTCAAATTCAGTTGTCCACTGAGATAGCCGATAGGCCCTCTGAAAGTACTTTTCACGGGTTCATGTTATAGTAACATACAAAAAGGGTGTTTTTTAGAAGCGGAGATCTTTTTAATTAAAAAAAAACGTATTTAGTATCAGTCATGTGTTTCGAGCTTCATAGAGCTTGTCTAAGCTGAAATGACGCGCCCCCCTACTTAATTAGTTGATTTCGATGTGTGAGTGCAAATATTAATAACGACACTTCATCTGTGTGGGAGCATCGACTGCTCCAATCGAACGACGCGTGCTCCTACGTTTGAGTCTCACCGGCAACTGAATGACAAATTACAACGGCATTTGAATATGTATTGCGTTCATATTTTAAATATGCTTGTGTGCGTTAATGCGATAGTGGGGCGGCTCATTTTAGCTTAGACGAGCTCTACTCGAACAAAATTTTGTATGGGTAAAGAAATGAACATCAACGAATAATTTCACGTTGGCTACCGATATTATGTGATCTAACTCCATTACACTATTTTCTTTGGAGATGTCAAATTACTTTTCTACATCGATAAACCAGAGACGATCGAAAACAACATTCGGTGAGTTATAAGCGAAATACGGACGGAAAAATGTATGAAAATAGGATATCCAGAAGGCCATTTGCGCGCCAATTACGGTAACTATTTTGCCGAAATAATACTCAAACAATAATGCCATAAAATTATCTTTCCAATGAGGCTAGTTTCACTGATACTAAATACTTTTTTCTTCATTGCATTTCAATTTAAAGTTCTCCGCCTCGAAAAAAACACCCTACACCCGTACAATACAAACCGTCACGCCCATTTCTCGTAGGGGTAGGCAGAGACCAGATCGTTTCACTTGCTACGGTGCTGACAGATCTCTCTCGCTTCTTCTACAATTATCAACCTTTTCATACCTGCACGTTAGTATAGGGAACTCTTGATTTAACCTTTCTTTAAGGTATCTCCGAATACCACGAACTAACTTGCATTGACAGGACTTGGATCGTATCAATCAATGATTAGGCCCTAGAATAGAGATATCAGTCCAATGCAGGGCATAAGCCTCCACGTTAGTGGAGAATTAGCCCATATCCTCGATGCTTTTTGGCATTGATTGCTCGATGGCAGGTGAGTTCCAAATCGTGTTGTTAAAAACCTGTGTGCGTGTGCCTAGCGTGTGCTATAAAAAGTCTAGCCAAAAAAAGTGGGTTTATTTTCCCCCTCTGATACAGACTGTCTTTGTTTATCCATATACTCGTATATCATGGGTGCTCCATGGGGTGGGGATTTGGGGAACCGTAGCTTTGGCAGTGGAGGGGCATTTGCCTTTTTGCTGCCAGAGCAACGTGTTATAGAGGTGGGCAACGCATTGGCGATACTCTTGGTGTTGCTAATGTCTATAGGCAGTGGTGACCAATTTCCATCAGGTGGCCCGCTTGCCTGTTTGCCTACTGCATGTCATAAAAAAAAATATCAATCGTCAATATATATAACGTGTTATACTGGTTTTCGGCAGGTGGGTGTGCCGTATATGAGCCGGTACTCACGGTGTGGTAGCACACGGCGCCGGCGAAGTGCCTCAGCAGGAACCCTTCGTCGTCGCGCGTGCTGCGGTGCGCCTTCAGACGGGACGCGCGCGGCAGCTGGAGCCTACAATGGGGGTGTGGGCTATAGATAGATGGTAGCTTTTATATCTATATCGGGATCAATATTAAAATCAATTTAGAGAGGTAGAGCTCGTCTAGTCTAAGATGACACGCCCCACTACTTAGTTAGTTGATTTCGAAGTGTGAGTGCAAATATTAATAACGACACTTCATCTGTGTGAGAGCCAATGAACGGCGCGTGCTCCGACGTTTGAATCTTACCGGCAACTGAATGACCAATTACAACGGCATTTGTATATGTATTGCGTCCATATTTTAAACTTGCTTGTGCTCTTGCTCGCTTGATAATGCGATAGTGGGGCGCGTCATTTTAAATTAGACGAGCTCTACGGTGTTCGAATCCCGCTACGGCCATGTACCAATGACCGTTTTCTGAGTTATGTACATTCATCAACACAGCCCGTAACAGTTCACTGCAGGACTTAGGGCCTCTCCCACGAAAGGGGAAGTTATTGCCGTAATCTCCACGCTCGGCAGGCGGGTTGGAGATCGTAGTGTTTAAATATAACAATGGAAAATGCTGCTGCCCATTTTCCAGACTACGGAGACTCTTGATCTGTTGCCTCGGAAACATTAGTCGCCTCGTTCGACACCCACGAATGTAAGGGGTTGGTGCTATTCTACTCTGCCGGACACCACACGGCCATATGTATGTACATTAGTTGAATACTAACCGATGCTCTTACAGTGAGGGAAAACATCGTCATGAAACCTGCACATTCAGGTAACTGAATGTGTAACCATGATCCAATCTGGTCGGGTTCCCCTGATAGCAAGGTCTCGGAGGTCAGATGGCAATCGCTCCACTGTAATTATCTGGTCTGCCAAAATCTGGATCATGGTCAAGGCGGATCCCGCCACATTAACGCCAAGATGAGATGATTTTATCGAGATCAATATTAAAATAAATTCAATTGATATGATTATTTATTTAAATTTTGGGTTATAGTGTTATAGGTTTTATTGTAGCTACTATTATTGTCTGTCCAAAATTAGTCATTGGGAGCATACAAATGTAATTGTCTCGGTACATAAGTTAAACAATATAATGAGGAACATAACATAAACAATATAATGAGAATTACGCGATTCAAAAATCCACATGATACGTCATTAAAACGTAAGGTCCGCTGTCAAAATAAAGCCCTGTCATTCGTAATTACAGTGGTGAGACTGCCAACTGACCTCCGTGACCCTGCTGCCAACGGAATCTGACCAGATTGGATCATGGTTACACATTCAGTCACCTGAATGTGCAGGTTTCATTACGCTGTTTTCCCTCACCGCATCGGTTATTATTCAACTAATGTACATAGCTCAGAAAAGAGTCACTGGTACATGGCGGCCCCTGGACTTCAAACCCGGTATCTCTCGCTTACAAGCCGATCCCCTCAACCACTAAATCACCAACTCTCTTTACTACCCACTCCTTACCTGTTATTATTGGATCCGAGTTGCTTATGCACCGCATGCGTGAAGTGTGCGGCCTCAGGCTTGGGCAGCTTCGACTCCTCGTCCAGGAAATGGAATATGCCGTGGTTCTTGCTCTCGATCAGGTCTGCGGAGGAAACATTTGATATAGTCTAGCTACATGTTTACTGCTGGAAGGTCTTTGCTGCTAGGAGATGTATACCCCAAAAGACCTTTCATGTAAATCTATATTGATCATGAGGATAGATTTGATTGTTTGTTGGTAATGGATAAATTCAAAAACTACTGAATAGGTTTTAAAATTCTTTTATCAATAGAAAGCTACATTATCCGAGAGTAACATAGGCTGTATTTTATGTTAAAAAAATAAAGATCTCTAGGAAAATTGCAATAATTCGTATGACCCAAGGTATTAAAATATTTGCATGTTCTTGTATAATTTTAGAACGACTGCAGCTATTTAACAAATTTTTTTTTGTCAAGTTTTTAATTTTCAAGACAAAAAAGGTAGGTAGGTTAAGGAATGCTAAGGATAGATGTAGAGTATGTGTAGGGGTAGGATACCACGCGAACGAAGTTGCATCGGGGCTACTAGTCGATAGATAAATAGGCCATCGGGCCGCCTGATGGTGCGTGGTTACTAAACGCTTGGCCACACTGCCAAAGCCCCTGTCCCCACGGAGCACTGGAGCCCTTATTCACCGGCAGAAACAATACTATTTAAAATAGTTTTGTTTATCTGCGGTATTTTTTTTGAAGGAAGTACATGTCCCTCACCGATGCAATCCTGGTTATCCGTGAACCGGATCTCTGGTACGTTGAGTCCCTCCCGCCGGTAGAGTTCCTGCTCGTGCTTTAAAATGCGTTCGTTGAAGAACTGTTGCAGCTTCTCGTTGCAGTAGTTTATGCAGAACTGCTCGAAGCTGTTCGTCTGGAAGTATTCTGGGGGAGGGGAAGGTTAGTCGATTAATAATGTACATATGTTGACGATATTAGTAGTAGATAGTGTAACCCTATTTTTGAACGGCTTGAATTTGCTTTTCAATTTCGATTGTCGGCGTGAAAAATTCAATATATTTTATATAATATAAAAGAAAACCATTCCACTAGAAGCGAGCGGTTCAAAAATAATGCCCAAACTATTTAAATTTGTTATGAAATTATATGAGATTTCGATGTTATTTCCTGGACTGTGAGTGAGTGAGTGGGCACTGGAAATTATCCTACGTCAAGTATAAGAAATATGCCACTTTGTTGTGATAGTAGTTGTATAGTAGACCCATAAAACGTTGGTCTGTCAGAGTCGAAGAGAAAAAAAAATATTTTTCAAGAGTTGTAAAATGAACTATAACTTTCCAATATTACTGATTTATTTACTGCCAGTTTCGCTAGTCAGGCACATTAAAGTCAAGTTAAGTTTAGATCTAAAAATAACAACTTTCCTCTTCGCTTGTACCGAACGTGCGTAGCAATAGTTAGAGCCGGAAAATTTCTAAGAAAATTAGATTAAACTTTTAAAGCTGATTGTGCTATACCACCAAAGTTTTTATTTTAATATTAGGCTCGAGTGGTTGCCAAGCATTTGATCACCTCACCTGGTGGTAAATGACGATGCGACCGACGATGGAGCAAGCCTTCCAAGAACAGCCTATCCACTCTGGCCTTGAAGGCGTCTAGATTATAATGACCAGGGAACACACTCGTTTCTGCTCATCCGCTACTATTGCTACAGTGGCATATATCTCGTACCCGATGACGGAGGATAACCTCCAATGCCCTCACAGTTCTGTCTCTACTCTACTCTGATGGAAGTTCTGTAAATGGAAAGGACACTCACCGAACCCGGCGATATCCAGCACCCCAATATAATACGCCGAAGCCTGGAAGGGTATGCTGGTATTGATCCGATGCACGATGTAGTCGAAGACGCGGCTGTACACGGCCTTGGCCAGCGCGTCGCGCGCCGACGACGCCTCGTACGTCTTCAATGGCACCCTATTGCAACGGGTGAAAGGGCATTTTTAAATGGCAACAATAATGGGAGTTCATATAGGTGAGAGTAGTATGTAACGTGTAGTATATCCTCTTGGAGGTCTAAAAAGGCCACGTTAGCGTACAATTTAGCGTCGGTCGCTGTTGACATCGACATGACAGTTCAAAATGGCGTTATTTAGTTCCTATTAGTTAGATAAGTTATATACAGGTTAGATAAGTTTGTGGCATTCTATGAAACGCTGATTCCTTTTTGAAACCCCTGACCTAACAATAAATTCCGATTGATTTTATCAGGTGGTAGGAATCCGTCAAGCCTGAGGAGTCCACCTGAGTGAGTACCACCGCCTTATCTATTTCTGCCGCCAAGCAACAATGCTTGCATTGTTGTGTTCCAGTTTAAAAGATAAGGTAGCCAACGAAATTACAATCATGAGGCATTTCATTTTAGTCCTCACAGTGGCAACGCATTGGCGGTTCTGTATTTTTGTTACCTGCAACTAAAACTTATGAATTGTAGATGTTATACACATGCGGCTGTACACCGGCAATGGCACCCTGGGGGATGGGGTTAGGGTTCATTTTCGATCAAATAAAAGTTAAAGTTATTATGAATATGGAATTTACGCAACACAGAACCAATGAAATGAAAAATGAAATGAAATGAAAATGAATGAAAATGAAAATGAAAATGAAAAAGTATTTATTGAATTAGGATTACGTTAATTAATCTCTTTTCAAAAGTCAAAAATCTAACGGAAAACAAAGGGAAGTTAAGCGAGCTCATCCAGGTAGGGGGCGACGCATGCAGACCGATCAGCGCGTACGAGGGCTTACTCCGACGAGACACCGGCCACCGATACGCGACACGCACATAACCGCCAGCGAATCGTGTGCGGCGCGCGCCCGGCCCCAGCCAGCCCGCCGGCGCTCACACCCGCACGCCCCAGCCGGCCTACCCGCGTCGCCCCCTGAGCTCGGAACAAATAAGTAAAAAGAATGTCGTCTGTCTGTCAGTATGCCGCTTCAGTTAGGAAAATGACCATCTGTGGGAAAAAGAAACGGCAAGAAACCCACAGGTACATTTAAATATGATTACATTGCATTGATACATTTGTCAATTTAATTTGAGTGAGCCTGTCTTGATTGGAATATGATGTGAACCTCTACAAATCGGTGAAGATAACTAAAAATAAAAATAAATTTCTAAAACATAAAAAATGGCACAGCAAAAGCAGGCCAGTCCACCAAGGCAGCACCCGTTCACGAGCATGACGCAGGGCCCATCGTCCAATTCAACCATATTTGAGGGAAGAGAACGACCCGACCCCCATGCCACCACCAGGCAGACTTTTAAGTGAGCATGCGCTGCCAATGCCGTACACATTTAAAAATTATTTGTTATTCAATGACTATTACACATCAAATCATCCTCACTCAATTAACAAAATTATAAATTTATAAATAACTTCCTATTTCGAAGAGCTAGTAGTACACCATACATTTTTGTCATTGATATATTCATCAATTTTATAATAGGCTTTTTTCATTAAAGTTGTTTTCACCTTATCTTTAAATTGTAATTCAGGCAAATTAATAATACATTCAGGAATATGATTATAAAATCTTATACAGTTACCCATGAAAGATGAATTTACTTTACTTAGTCTGAACAACGGTGTTACCAGTTTATTTTTGTTTCTTAAATTGACATTATGAATATCAGTATTTTTAGCAAATTGGGTAATATGCTTTCTAACATACATAATATTATCAAATATATATTGACTTGAGAAAGTCAATACATCAATTTCTTTAAACAATTCTTTGAGCGAATCACGTCGACGTAATCCATATATTGCTCTTACAGCTCGCTTTTGTAGTTTGAAAATGATGTCACTATCAGCACACTTGCCCCATAGTATGATGCCGTATGACATAATACTATGAAAATAACTATAATAAACTAATCTAGCTGTATTCACATCCGTTAGCCTCCTTATTCGCCACACGGCAAATGCAGCCGAACTTAACCTACTAGCCAATGATTCAATATGTGGGCCCCATTGAATTTTTGAATCTATATTAACGCCTAAGAAAGTAGTTTTCTCTACCAACTCAAGTTGCGTTTTATCTAATATAACATTACATTGATTACTTTGTACATTAGGGAGGCAAAAATGAACGCATTTTGTTTTTTTAGAGTTTAAGACTAAGTTATTAATCGTAAACCAATGAAGCACATTCTGAAGAACACAGTTTACTTCGTCTATATTATTATCTTTCCTATTAATTTTAAATATCAGTGAAGTGTCGTCAGCAAACAAGACTATACCAGCAATATTCTGCACCATGTATGGAAGGTCATTTATATATACAAGAAAGAGAAACGGCCCCAATATAGATCCTTGTGGCACTCCAATGCTCACTTTCCCACCCGCAGATAACTCGCCATTTACATTTACTTTTTGAACTCTACCTTCTAAGTATGATTTAATCATTTCAAGACTATCATGCGTAAAACCGTAATGTTTTAATTTTAGTAATAGTGTTGAATGATTTACACAATCAAATGCTTTAGACAAATCGCAAAAAACACCTACTGCATTAAGATGTTCTTCCCAAGCGCCAAAAATTTGTTGAATGAGGCTAATACCAGCTTCGGTAGTATTGCGGCCTTTTGTGAAGCCATATTGTTGTTGATGAAATAATTTATTACTGTTAAAGTGCACAATCATTTGACTTAACATGATTTTTTCAAAGATTTTACTGAAAACGGGCAGGATGGATACCGGTCTAAAATTATTCAAACTATTTTTACAACCTGATTTGAATAATGGCACCACTTTACTGATTTTCATGAGGTCGGGGAAAACACCTACTTCGACGCAAGCATTAAAAATGTAAGCTAAATACGGTGCTAAAATATCAACAACAGTACTTATAACTCTAACTGACATTCCCCAAATATCTTCCGTATTTTTCAACTTAATGCTTTTAAAAGCTTTAATGATAGTTTTAGCGTCTACTTCGGAATAACAAAAGCCATTTTCACAGGCACCTATATTTTCTTTTAACAAGTTTTCTGCACTAATTGGGCACGAGTTTAGCAGCGAGGTAGTTTTAATCGGTATTTCGGTAAAAAATTTTTGGAACAACTCTGCCACTTCTTTATTTGCGGTACTAGTTCCGGTTTCTGTTTTGATTTCATAATGTGTATCACGAGGCTTTGTTTTCCCTGCCTCCTTATTTATTACATTCCACACAGTCTTAGCCTTGTTTGAAGACGAACTTATAATTTTCTTATAATGCTGTGATTTTGCAATTAGACAAACTTTCTTAAACGTTTTTGAATATTTTTTGACATATTCTACAAAATCTTTATCATGGCAATAAGCTCGCTGACCGTATAGTTCAAACATTCTATCTCTGCTTTTGCGGATACCTAAAGTAGCCCAATCACTAAATTTAGATTTACAGTTACTTTTTATTCTTTTTTGCGTAAAAACACTTTGATAAACATTATTGACAGAATTGAACATATCAGAAAATAGAATGTTTGGGTCATGAGAATCAAGAGAAAGGCCGGCAATGGTCTCCGATAAGGCTTGTTTGAAGTGTTCAATTCTCCTTTGAGTAATTGGTCTTGTAATTATTTCATTGATATTACATTGTTCCGTAAAATCAAAAACAACGAATTGTCCACTATGGTCAGATCTTGTAAAATTTATAATAGCCTTTTCGTTGACCTCGCAACAGCAGAACACATTGTCGATGCAAGTCGCTGATGATTCTGTGCATCGTGTCGGCTCTAAAAATACATAATTAAGATTAAAACTACGAAATAAGCTTATTATTCTCTTACTAAACGTTGTTTTTTCTAGTAAATTAACATTAAAGTCTCCACAAACGATTACCTTTTTTTTACACGTACAAAGTCTTTCTAAAACTTGTTCCATAGTTTTTTCAAAAATCTCAAAGTTTTCATTGTATGGTGGCCTATACACACAAAGTATGATGCACTTTTCTAGCTCTACGCAGGATAACTCAATCTTATGTTCAACTGAGAGGCCAGAAACATCTTTCCGGTCTTTCGATTTAATATTTTGCCGTACTGCAATTAATGAACCACCACGGGAAATAGAAATGCGACGTAAGGATTCTAGAGAGCCAACAGCCAGTACTCACAACGGCGAGGATGGGCTGAAGACGTCGTAAAGGCCTTAACGTTTTTCATACACATTTTAGCTACCCTTATTTTAAGGGTTTGACGTTTTTAATATATATTTGGCTATTGGGCGTTAGTAAAAGCCTATAATGCTGTAGCAAGTATGTTTCACTCACATGATGGCAGTCCCCTTGGCGCCTCCCCGCGAGCTCTGCATGAGTCTGGACACCAGCGCCATCCTCAGCTCCCCGCCGTCCACGCCCAGCAGGGCCGCCGCGACAGCAAGTGTCGGCTCGCTGTCGGCCGACACCCGACACCCACCCTTGGGGCCGCCGTCGTCTGGGAACAGACACCATTATTAAACGACGACGAAAAAAGAGGGTAGTTTTGAGTTTGACGTGTGTATTTTATAAGTAGAAGATAGTTACAGTAAGACAATATAGTACAAAGGCGGTATCGCTAAAAGCGATCTCTTACAGGCAACCATTGTGTATCTGTGAGCAGTGCGCTTATTACACACGCCTAAATTCAGAAACAAAAAGCGTGAGAGCAAATCAATGTGGAATGTATTGCTCATATAATAAAGTCCATTTTTGTATCACTCATATTATGTCATTGTGGTGCTCCGCTTTTAAAAAATCCGGGATACAAAAATGGACCTTATTCTATGAGCAATACATTCCACTGTGATTTGCTCTCACGCTTTTTGTTTCTGAATTTAGGCATGTGTAATAAGCGCATTAATGTGAAATGGGTGGGGGGTTATTAGTTACTTATTCAGTCGGTCAGGTTATTTATGTAGTCAAACAGGTAAGCAAGAGACCTGATGGTGGATGGTCAGCGACACTGGCGACGTCACGCGCCACGCTTGAAGGATTCGTAGTCGACTTGCCTAGCTCACACACTATTATTATTTTAGTTAAAGAACGCACGATACATGGAATTAATAATTTTGTTGCTGAATTTGTGTTTCTTGAATAAAAATAAAAAATACATTCACTTTTTCAACAGTTACTTCACAGAATTTAGTACACTAGGAAACAGTAGGAGATTGAATGGTGAGAATGGTAAGAATAGGAGTAGAATAGAGTCGCACTCCCGGCTGAACAATTTTTGTGTTTAAGGTATGTTTGGTCATTCAGATTTGTCTGACTGATGAAGTATAACTTTGTAATAGTTACTTTAATAACATATGTAAAAATCAGACATGTAAAAATAAGTAAAGTTTATTTATTTTTTGTTGAGCTTTAAAGCGTCTGACAAAAGTTCTGGCCCATGAAAAGTGTCTGAGACCTATGATACTAGTTCAGAATAATGTTCTACAAAGTATATATAAAAATCAGCCATACAAATTTAAGTTAAATAACTCTTATTTTTAGTTACCTTTCTCACCTGGTACCTGCCCAGGTGCCACAGGGCAAGCTCCACAAACACGCAGGTATTTAAAGTACACGAGACGCTACTGAGAACCTAAGGTTTCATCCTTGTGAAAATAAAGTATGTCTGATCGCTCTGGGACCTTGGACTATAAGTGTAGCGTGGGTGCAGCGTAGATGTGCCGTAGGTGTAAAGTAGGTATTGGGTTAGTGTTACTAAGTATCGAGTAGGTCTTAGATAGGTGTAGGTTAGGTGTAGCGTGGGTGTAGTGTAGGTGTTAGATGAGTGTAGCGTAGGTATCGTAGGTGTAAGGTAGGTTTAGGACAACACGCGAACGAAGTCGCGGCAAGCCAGATTATTACAGTATAAAAAAACTTACCTTCAAACTGTATGTTCCCGAGATGCAATACGGCTGCCACCACGGAGTACACGGACTGCTTCTCTTGCTCCGACAGACCCACGCGGGACAGCGCCTGGGAATTAAGTTCTTATTGTAGGGCACGGAGGGGCGAAGATCGCTTGCGCATTAGCACGCAGTACAGTCGTACACAGTCGACTCGAAGGGGTCGCGGATATCGTGAGTGAAGGCTTTTAATATTACAAATGTTGAAGTTTGTTTGTGACTCAATCACGCAAAAACGTATTGAGACGTGATTTGGATGAAATTTTATACACAAGATCGTTTAAAACCTGGATTAACACATAGGCTACAATTGATTGATTGAAGTCCGCACGGATGAAGTTGCGGGCAAAAGCTATTTTCACTATCACGAAAGAATGTAGGTGTCTTAATTTTATATTGTGTTGTACTGAATGAAGTTTATCTTGTTCTTAATTTTTTTAAACATAGGTGGATAAGAATCGGCACTACACGAACCAACAAGCATTTGGCAGTCTGAGTTATCTATCGAAATACGAGACGAAGGTATACGCAGGCTGAGAGACTCCCTTAGAAGGTTAAAATAACATAGTTCCATGATACATACCACGATGTGTCATGACAATATTTATCCCTGCATATATCTATGAATAGTTATATGCACACGCTATCGTTTTGTTAATCATTATAAAATGATTCATTCCAATTTAGAATTAATGAATAAATTATTTTTTACATCTAAATCTAAATTTTAAGGCTGTTGAATAAAAAAATACCAAGTTATTTCATGAACTAATCAGATTGATATATCGGATATTTTCGAAACCTGAAATATATTATGCCACCCCTTCCTATCCAGCGGTGTATAACAATTATAATTTAGGATTACACGGATCTCCGCTCCACCTCAACATCTCAATACCCCAGACAATAACAAATCAATCAATCAATCAATCAAATAATTTATTTGTGAAACACAGGTACAGTTAGATATTACAATTAAGAGATACCGCTGTGATCCGTCGTTAGACATACAAATATTATATAAATATCTAATTGGCATAACATAATTACTTATTCAAATTATTTAAAAAATCACATACCTAGAAGAATAGAACCACATACCTGATGCAGTCTCCCGAAGTCCTCCACGTCGTCCAGTATGGGGTCCCGCAGCCCGCCCTTGGCTTGCTGTTGCTTGCTTTTTTGTGCTGCGCTGATTTTCTTCTCGGATTGCGGGTTCGTGAAGTACTGCGTGCATCCGTTCTTCAGGTACTGGGGATGGGGGGTTAGGAGTTAGGTGGTATTAGGCAAATTCATCATCATCACAGCCCATGATTAATTTCGGATAATAAAGTTAATTATGACATATTTTTATTCTTTTTAGTGCATAAATTGTTAGTGATCCTCAATAAAAAGAAAAAAACATAAAGAAAAATACAATGACATTGAGATACTTATGAGTTATTAACAATAGAAAACTATTAATAATAATAATTTATAATCTGAAATTGTTGACATTTAATGACAATGAAATGCTTTCAACATATAGAAATAAAGACGAAGAGTATTTTAAAACTTTAGATGAGTTTAATGTACGACTTACAGCAAATTTCAATTTGTATGACGATGATCTTGCAAATCTTGAACAAATCGTAAGGCACTTCTACATAGCTGACGAAAGTATAAACAAAAAAGTAAAGTCGGAAATAACAGATTTCGCATCTGACGTTGTGTATAATCACCCAACAGATAGAAGCATAGCTAGATATTTAGAAAATAATGCATCAAATATATATTTTTACTTATTCTCTTACAAAGGGAAAAGAAATTTTTATAAAAGAATTTATAATGTCACTATTGGAGGCGCTGCACATTCGGATGAGCTGGGTTATTTGTTCGATGTTAGTTTTTGGCGCGATGTCCCGTCCCGAAACGACCAACTAATTATTGATCAAATGACTACCATGTGGACTAATTTTGTGAAATACGGGTAAGGTTATTGTAATTGGAAGACAATAAATAATTATTTCTTACGGAATATATGTACAACATAACTTTATACTGCTTGTTTACAGAAAACCAACGCAAGAGATCACAAAGCTCCTACCTATTCAGTGGCAACCAATTGTTAAAGATTCGCCGTATTACTATTTAGAGATTAATTCAAAATTGAGCATGAAGAAGAGACCATTTAATTATAGAATGGCCTTCTGGGACCTATTCTACAGAACGAACTGGAAAAATCAGAAAGGATATAAATCCAGTATGTGGAAACCTGTATGAAACCTAATACTACGGAGAGGTCAAGCTGTATCTCAGGTTCTACTCAACCGAATTATTAAAAATTCTTATTCTATTCCTCATCCTATTCCTATTGTTTCTTCATCGCCCTAAATTATTTTTTGTAAATATATTCAATGAAAAATATAATCAAATACGGTCGCGTTTATAAGAGCATGACCACCTTAAAATACACATTCCTGTGCAAATGTCATATAAAAGGGGGTATTAAATCATGAGTGTCTGTTTATCATACGAGGCGTAGCAAAGTATGATAATAGTTTGACACGAGTGACACATACCTAATTATATGCAGTTGCATACACTACTTTATTTACAATTTATCTTATTAATTATAATTTTGATTTAGAATTTATTTATTGTGCGTCCGAAATTTGCATGTTGTCGAACTATTACTATGTATAAGAGCTACATACCTGTAAACACACAGTACAACAATAAAGAATTTCTGATTTTCATACACCAGCATCATCGCCATAGCTGATAATTATCATCTTACCTGATAATCATCCGGCTTGGTGATCTTCAGCGCCTGCCTCAGCTCAGCTGGGGCGCCGGCGCAGAGCAAATAGAACACATGGTAGTTCCGTTCTTCGCCGCTCTGCGTACAGATGCGGGACTTCTCCAGCAGATAGTGAGATATGTGGCCGCCCACCACCTACAAACGGGGAAAGAATCAATCAATCAATCAATCAATCAACGACAATAGATTGACATAAGAATAAGATTGTACATAGCACTATTCAATGAGGCCAGTCGTTTTTGTGCTCATCAGCCTCTGTCGAGCTTACGAGCGACTTATTGGTGGAGACTCTTGCTCGGCTCAGTTTTTGTCATAGCAGCGCGCAGTCCCTTTGGGTAGTACGTCCATGGGTGGAATAGATTTGTCATTTTACAGCGTTTGTGTCTGTACAATAGCAAAGTGGCATTTTGACAGCAAAGGTAGGGTCTGGTGGAATCACAATCAAGTTTGCCCTCAGACCAAATAAGAAATAAAGATGATGCGCTGTCAAATGGCCACAGTTTCCTGAACATGTATGGACGGCGTAGTAGGCCAAAAGAGATATATTATGGGTGGCTTTGTCTAGTTTTGCGGAGTCAGTATGTTTGCAGAAATCTGTCTTTATTTCTTATTTGGTCTAAGGTTTTCTCTTGTCATATCGAAGCGTAGGTGCCACAGCTCACCTGGTACTTGTTGCTGAAGTGCACCTCCATGAACTTCCCGAAGCGGGAGCTGTTGTTGTTGCGCGTCGTCTTCGCGTTCCCGAACGCCTCCAGGATCGGGTTCGCTGCCGACCACACACGGTTATTAGGTTATATTATTCGCTGGGATAGGGCGGAGAGTTAAAATATTGGCTTATATTGGGGCCTTACTTATGAAATTGGCGTGTTTTTTCGTAACATATTCAAATTAATACATGATTTCGAAAATAGAATATGTTTAGATGACAGAATTCCCCAAAAATATTTTGTCAAGTTTTTATAATGATTTGAAAATAGCCCTATGCAAACATTTGCTGATACAGCGGGCAAATAATAAAACACTATCGCAACGTAAACCATCCATGTAAAAAAAGGCTACCTTACTTCTAGTAGGTAAGTATAATATAGGAATAGTAGTTTATGACGTGTATGGAAACGTTGCCGGTCCTCTGGAGCGGCCTTCACAAGAGACCGATAGGAGATACCCTTTGCATAGCCCTATTCATTTGTCGTCAGTTTTGACACTTTAACCAGCCGTAATTTTATGAAAGGGATAGGGTATCAAAATGAAATACTATGCCCCAGCTCAATGTTGTCTGATTATACCTACAAATTTTCATCGTAATCGGATTGGCCATTTCCAAGAAATTTAAAAATTTGCTTGTGTGAAAATTCCAGTTTTCGTCATTTTCGCACTTTCATTCATTTCATTACTTAACAGTTCTTACCATATCGGATACAGAAGACAACAAATCAACTTACCAAAACAAGTATAAAATACCTATAATTGCTATACGCGTCTATAGAAACTTTAGCTCATTTTACACTGGTTTGTGGTATATCGATATAATGTTGGCTACACTATAGAAAAGTTGACATCACAGCCAACTCACCGTCCAAGATCTTCTGCTCGACGGGCCCCGCGCCCTTGGCCCAGAGGTCGCAGAGGTACTTCAGTATGTACTTGGTGGACTCGGTCTTGCCGGCGCCGGACTCGCCCGACACGATTATCGACTGCGACTGCCGGAGGCTCTTCATGTCGCGGAACGCCTTGTCGGCTGCAAGGGGAAGCGGAGTTAGGGTAGGTTTCACAAGCTACTGGTAGATTTCAGAACGAGTGTCGGTGGCCAGATGGTTAAGGAGTCCGACTGGTACCTCGAGGTACCAGCGGGGCTATTGGCTATCTCAGTGGAGAACTGAATTTGACATAAAAAGTCGTACACTACTCTAGTTGGTGGACGTAGTTTTATTATCTAATGTCAAATTCAGTTGCCAAGTGAGTTAGCCAATAGCCCCGCTGGTCCGAAACCCAGTGCCACCATGTACCAATGACTGTTTTATGTAATACGACAGACAAACAGGCAAGCGGGCCACCTGATGGAAAGTGGTCACCGCCGCGTATGGACATCAGCAACAACAGGGGCGCTGCCAATGCGTTGCCCGCCACTAAAGAGACCTCTAATATACCTCTTGAATGGATCCCATTTCATAGTCAAAAGGAAACACTGTGGATGGGAGCTCATTCCACATCCGAATCGTACGAATTCGTGACTCTTTTCTGAGTAGTATGCACTTTCGGTGAAGGAAAACATTGTGATGAAACCTGCACGCTCAGATGACTGAATGTGTCCTGACCTAATCTGGTCAGGTCCCCCTGTTAACAGTCACACCATAATTACCTGATCTGCCATATCCTGGATCGTGGTTAAGCCAGACGCGGTCACGCGTGAGAGCACAACCGAGACATTATCGCTAAGATGGCTATCTTATTTGACAGATATCTTCACAGACGCCCAGAGAGGGGACAGAGAGGGAGATCTGCCGTCTCCCTGTTGTTAGTACAAAACGAAAGATCTCGGGAACTTATCAGTAGGTGGTGCCTTAGTTAGACGGATTACTCTAACTAGAATGATACAAGAAAGGAATGTGTAAGTTATCGCGAATTTAATTAATCGACTTCCGAAATGGAGGAGGTTCTCAATTCTGCGGAATATTTTTTTTTTTTATCTGTGGTAGGATCCTGGAAAAATCTATGGCAATTCTCGAAAATTGTAGGCAAATATAGGGTGTTTGTTATGTTATCTTACTCAGCTGTTCGCCTCAGAGTGCCGTCATCTGATAATGCTCTGTTGCTTGTACATATATGCACACTTGGTCGGAGGTTATCCGACGTTTTCTATCTGTTATATTTTGATGCGATGATACACAGACAGCTAGTGCTTTACTAACCTATGGCGAAGACGTGCGGCGGTAGTTCTCCAAGCGATTTCCCCTGGTAGCTCTTTATGGTGGTCGCGGAGTACATGTCTTTAATGTCTTCGTACGGGTTCACTGCCAGCAGGATATTCGCTACGTACGTCTGGAAACGGAATTTGGCGAGTTATCGTAACGACTTTTAAACAATATGTAAGCGAAACAGAACGAAGATTGTCATAGTTTTCTTAGTTATTGTTTGATCGGCTTCGGATTCTGCCACTTTAGGGCAAACCTTCGGCTTGGGCACAAAACCCGGCGGATGCCGAAGGTTCTGAAGATGCCGATTCGCTAAAGGTTCCTAGCAAACGTCGAAATCGAACGAACTGTTGAACGAACGAACATTGTAAGGTAATTTTCTAGATCCACTTCTAGAGATGATTTAAATTACCTTTCAATATTATACAGTCTATACCGACTGTATCCTAACCTTCAAAATAAAAGTTTTAAAATAATTTAAATTATTAATTGTAGCTTGTAGCCAATCTTTAACATAATTACTTGAAATATTTTAAGCCCTCGGCTTCGAAGCTTGGAAACCTTCCGTCGGACACTAGTTATTGTACTTAGTCGTAGTTATTGTTTTAGAATCCTATGATGATGATGATTACCGATCACAATTACATTTTAGACATCATTTAAACTTATAAAATTCTTATTTTATGACAATAAACATCTCCAACAACAACAGCCATACATATTTTGCATAAGCAACTATGCAGCAGGCAACCGGTTCTGCACAAGTAACATTAACATTACATTTCCTCCTTCCTTCCAAGTCATAACAGCTAATAACGCATGTGTAACAGTAATTTTTTCCGCAATAACCTTCGTGTGAACTGGGGAATGCTGCACAATGGGAAAGAATCCCTCGCGAGTGCAAGTGTTCGATTGTGTTCAGGCGTAATGTTATGTATTGAATCGTTTTCATTGGGAATTGTAGCGGCTTTTTCTACACTTTTGTACTGAACTGTGCTTAGTGACAAATGAGCAGACAGCCCGCCTGATTGTAAGCGGTAACAGTCGCCCATAAATCTATGATAAATGTCTTTAAATTGCATGTAACGAAAATGCAGAACCGCATGTGCGTTGTCACTGCGAGATGGTAGTATCTTGTTGGTAGAGCTTGTCTGAGCTGAAATGACGCGCCCTACTACTCAATTAGTTCATTTCGATGTGTCAGTGCAAATATTAATAACGACACTTCATCTGTGTGGGAAAGACGACTGCTCCAATCGAACAACGCGTGCTCCTACGTTTGAGTCTCACCGGCAACTGAATGACCAATTACAACAGAAAACATCTGCACAATTATCTTGTGGAAAGAACGTTGTACACTGTTGAAGAATTTTTTGAGAAACCAGAAGGTAGAGGAACATAATTTATTGACTATTAGCCGGGTGTTACCCCCACCGTTGACATTCATTAGCTATTATGTATTTTTGTTTTAATACCGTAAATTCAAATTATTTAATTATTTTTTTAAATCTCATTTGGATTGTTTTAAATTTAAATTTGTATTCATATTCATGAGTTAACATTTATGTATCTAATTCAGAAAATTCGTAATGCGTGACATCATTTACTTAATTTTAATTTCTTGACATTACGTACCTGTAGATATTCTGTGACATTAGTTATATTTTTAGTTTATTGATACTTTTATTAAGCATAGTTAACGAGTAATTTTTTTTTAAGAATATTTCCACTGATTCGTATTATACGCCGAAAGGCAGGTCGCAACAGAACCTTTATATTGTATTGTACTCCAAAAATGTTTACCTGTTTATCACAAATAAATACATTCATTTGGCATTTGTATATGTATGGCGTCCATATTTTAAATTTGTTTGTGTGCGTTAATGCGATAGTGGGGCGCGTCATTTCAGCTTAGACGAGCTCTAATTACGCTGGCTTTCATACAAATTTAATATATCCCTTTGTACAAATCTTTCAAGGGTTTGACGTTTTAAATGTATGTTTGTGCAATCGGTCGTTAGTAAATGTATCTAACTGAGCGCTAAATGGCTTTCCACATGTTATTTATATAAGCAATGAAAAAGAAAAATAATAAAATCACAAAACAACGCTATCCACCGCGGAATTGCAGTTTTTCGATTTAATTGCTTTATTTAGGCAGCAGAAATAGATAAGGCGGTCGTAGAGCCTTACGCCTGTGACATCTTTACACGTGATGTCAAGGACATAAAAGTGTCGATGTACCTTGACGTATAACAAGTGTTTTGGGTGTATTGCTTCGTAAAATCGTCATATTTTAAAGGATATTTACTGTATTTCAAACTAGTGACCCGGCGCGACTTCATTCGCGTACACCTCTTTCCCTTTTTATCTTGCTTATAAACATTCCTCTTGAGTCTCTCTATCTATTGTTAAAAACTGCATTTAATCCGTTGCCTAGTTTAAAAGATCTAAGCGTACATAGATACATAGGGACAGACTGCGGGAATCGACTGTTTTATACTATGTTCGAGTAAATCCGAATGTAATAATTACCGGCCCAGTACACACGACTAAACATAATACCTTAATCCATAGAAATTCCATAACAATATAAAAATTAAACAAATATTTACAATAGCTAAGTTTCTACTATACAATATAACTTCAAGGTCAAAAGCGTAAGCATGTGTGCCCAGCAATGAGTCACTTTTCATAATACCTACGCTCGGCAGCAATGCAGCTGCTTTATGTTGATATAGGCAATAAATTATGGGAATACAAGACGTTTTGCACTTTAGTTTCAGAATATAAGAGTCCAATTTCGTTTAGACGAAGAATAATTCTTTTGAAATAAATATCAGCCAGACTTTAAAATAATAACCATACCTATGATACATTTTAAAGGCATGTTCCGGGTTTCCTATCGCGTACCTTGGTTTACAAGTAGCCCGATATTTCGACGCAGCTGCATACATTATAAGATGCATGTAGGAAGTAGGAAGTAGGAAACCCGGAACATAACTTTAAAATGTGTGATAATTACGGACATAGTTTAAAATATTATGACATATCTATAATGTTGCCTACTATGCCTTACTGCTTGAGTACTACTTCCGTCAATTTCTGTGTATATTTTTCATTTATGAGCAACCGCTTTGGAGGGCCATATGATATGACTCAGTGTGGTTACAATATTTATTATTATGAGTCTACAATATTTACAAGCAAAAACCTACATACAAATGATTTCACAATATGGTTACAATATCCGTCTGCTTTGCAGAGTCCGATTAGAAAATAAAGGAGTTTTTCCCGGACACGGCAGCCGTAAATATTAATTCTAATTATGTGTTCTGACAACACAGCTATAGAGAGCCGAGCTCGGCATCACTATTAGGTATTTAAGTGTGTTAACTAATCATGCGCAATGCAAAACAATTCTAACATATTCATATTTGTCCTGCCGTGCTCTGCACTACTCAATGACAACGCAGCTGAAACCCACATGATTATGTGTTAATTGTCGCCCATAACATGTACGTTTCGTGCAATCTGGTTTCATGTAAGAAAACTGAGCTGCTGAGTTTGCTAAGCAAACTTTTTAAAATTATTGTAAGTAGTTAGCAAGATTTTTTCTTGAAGTAACTATCAAAGATAAAACGAAATGTAGCAATGAAGGTTCTCTACGAAGCCACTGGAAACGCAGTGCGCGTTGCCCGAAGGGCGTATAGAATAGGTATAATGTTTTTTGCCATCGACTCACTAAGAAGCATTCGCTCCCCTTAGGTTGCAGATGTGCTGGACGAAGATGGCCGCTTTCCATCAGGTGGCCCATTCGTTCGTGTGCCCTAGGTAATAAAAAAAAACCACTAACTGCTAAGCGCAAAAGCGGCTGCATTCGCACTGCAACGGTGGCAGTGTATCGATTATCCGCACGTACAAACGTCGGTACGTCTGTATCTACAGGTGGGATGCACTTACGTAAATCTTCTTCTTCTTGTATCGGGTGACTATGTTGTTCAGTAGCGTGGCCTCGTTCAGGAACATCAGCTCGCCTGCGGATGGGAGATGAGGCCCATAAGGTTGTATAGGAAGAAATTATGGGTTTCGTTATACAGCACAGCTGCTAGATTGAAAAGTATTTATTATCTTTGTTACAATTTTCTCAAACAACAGTGATTTGAGTCTTCTTTGAAGTTTAGTAGCCTGTGTAAGAAGGCTCCGCTCTTCCATATTATCTAAACTTTTGTACCAGTACCAATTTAGACAGAACTATGTAAAATTAAATAAATATTCTGCTGGGATCGCAAAGTAAACAAAACTTGCGTTATGGGAGCCAGAAAACTGATAAACTTAATACATAACTTAACTTCCTACCTTTCGATTCTTGTGTATGTAGGTATGTATATGTGTGTGTGTGTTTATTGTTTGATATTATTTAGAAAGTAGTATTAATCGCTTATAACATATACGATTCATCCGTTCAAGTTACAGATCATCATAATCATCCTCTTGGCGTCAATATCACGTTGTGCTCACCAGAATTTGGCAGATCATGTATAATTACTAGAGATGTAACGGATATCCGGCCACTATCCGGTATCCGGCCATAATTTACTATCCGGCCGGATACCGGATAATGCGTTAATATCCGGCCGGATACCGGATAGTAAAAAAATTATGAAAAGCCCATAAAAGTGATTTTGCTCATCGGAAATATATGCCCTTCTGTAGCAGTCGAGTAAAAAGTCGTATCAAAACGTTAAAAAACCATAAATATTAATCAAAGAACTATTGATTATGTCGGCATCGGCACCTATTCTACTCGTATCGTACATTTGGTAGGTTAGCAAAAAAATTTAATAGTTTCTGGTCTCTTCTTTTTGCACTATGCCTTTTCCATTAGCTGGAGTCAGCTCTCCTTGTCAGCTCATTTTGAGCAGTAGCAGCGTCAATAATATTGTCCTTCAGGTTCAGGTTGGTCCGCCGTCAGCCAGGTGACGTGTGGGTGGGTGTCTTCCGCGGCAGCAAGTCGTCGTCGCCAAATTTACTAAGGTGATCTTTGGGGCGGCGGAACACAATCCCACATAATCGCATTGAGCGTTCTTAAATTTTCTCGGGCATAGGTGTGACTTTGTAACTTCCACGAATGTGGACATTACGTACTTTGCCCAACAGGGTGACACCCACAGATCAGCATAAATGCGCAATTTTGTCGTGTGTAATTTTGGCAAGTGCTGTTTAGTATAATAATGTACTTAGTGTAATAATTTAACGATCATACTAAACAATATACTTACAATCAAGATATATCTTGATATTATATTATACTGGATTAAAAATATGAATTTCTTTATATTTAGAGGTAGTATACGATGTCGTTTATCCTCTACGATGCTCTGGGCTAATGTGTAAGGCCGTATTTTGAAACTATCAATCCGTATGAGGGCGGAAGAATTGTTCAGTACAACGTTCAAATTATTCACATTAAACGAAAACTTTAAATTACATTAACATATGCAGTCGTATAAAGTCCTACGCCGCGATTACAGCTTGCACAAACTTGTTCAGAGACTATGACCTGCGAATATCCGGCCGCCGGATATCCGGTATCCGGTATCCGGCCAAATAACTATCCGTTTCATCTCTAATAATTACAGACCTCCGTGACACTTTTAACATGCGCAGACAGTGTAATGCGCAGGTTTTATAACGATGTTTTCCCTCACCGTAAGAGCATCGGTTAGTGTTTAACTAATGTACATAACTCAGTAAAACTCATTGATACATATAATCATCAGCACTGAGGATCGAACTCGGTACCACTAGCTTACGAGTCGGTCTCCTCAACCACTCGACGACGGTTTAGTTCTCCGTAGTTAGCTCTTCAAGCTCATTACAACTTTCATCGAATACTAAACAAAATTGGAGGGAAAGCGGCAGAGCGGTATACCTTACGGTTAAAACAGTTGTAGGTCGTAAAATCGGAAATTTATCGATATTGAAAACTGAGTAAACGGTAATACGTATTCCATAGTAACTACTTTTCCCTTGCAAACAATGAAACCTTATTGCTTAAACCAAGGCGCTTCACAATTTTAACAAAGAGCAATGCCCTGCTGACGAAAACGTGGTTTCTAGGTCATGGGGCTGTTCAAACAACGCGCCATGGATGACCCACGACCTCTTACTTCGTATGGCTTCTATCTATGCAAGTTAAATTAGTGTATGGTTCTCACGTGTATCCAATTGGCGTTCCTTACTTGTTCTGGTAGTAACTATGGGTGCAGATAGGATAGTAGAAGTAGCAGGCAGGTTATATATTATTGTTTGAGATTGTACTTTCCAAAAATTGGTTTGATTCAGTTCCCTAACTATTATAGCATTATTTAGCATCTGATTCATAGTTTCTTAATAATTAAGCAAGTGTTTACTATAATGGTGCGAATACATGTTAATGGTCTTTGTACTGATTCTATTTAGGTATTAAGTACTGTTTGTTATCCGAAGTAAAATCTAATCTTAACAATATATGCCTTTTGCCTCGTGCCTTTAGTCGCAATACCTAGTTAAGTTACTTTGTATTTCAAGCAGCATTTCTTAATTCTCCTATTATTTGTGAGCAAATCCACACATACCAATTTCAGCTTCCTAGAACTTCGGGAAGTAACCCTAGTGGTTTTGATAAGAAGTCAGTGAATCAATAAATTAATCAGCGAATCAGTCAATCAGTCAGTATCGAAATCACCGTATTTTAGGTGATAATAAAATCAAAGTTATCTAAATAAAAAAATATAACAATAAGTTTCTGCTATGTAGCTGCGGAAATAGATAAGATAGTAAAAAAAAACCACAGTTTTAAGGCGTTGCCAACGATCCTAATTAACCAGCGTCTGGTTAAAATTAAACAATTGCGGTATAATAGAATTTACAATGGGCTTGTCGACAAGTCAATGTAGATTATCACAGATGATAAAGGTTCTTTTTTCACAATACTTTAAACTCGGTCGATTATCTCTTAGAGCAAGGTGATACAGTCACCTTGCATGCATTGTGGGAAAGCCACACTTCAACTAATTGAAGGCTATTTTTATCAACTACAATTGAAAAGACACCTCTGTAACCTAGGGGGGGCTATGTACGAGTAGTATGTGTGGTGTGATTTTGTTTGTACCATTTCAAGCTACTTAAATCTTCGTGTGATATGCATTAACAAAACAGTTCCATAAGAATAGCATTAATGTGCTATAATTACAGCTGTACGGAGTGTTTTAGTGCTCAACTAACAGTAGCTTTGTATATTAAATATGAACGGCGAAACCATATTCAACAAAGGAAAGTAAAATAAAATGCCAGCGTACTTATTGTGTAACGGAATCAAAAGTGTACCATTTTACTAACCATGCAAATGATACCCTGGCACATACAAATCAAAGCATAATCAGGACTTAATCGCAAAGGGGATGATGACATACAAACAATAGAAGCGGCTCAGAATAATATGGAATCTATTTTATTATGTAGAACTATTCTTGAGAAAGTTCAGGTCAAACCCTAAATCACCAAGCATGTATGATGAATGTGGAAGCAGTCAGAGAGGTTCGTCAGGACCATAGCAAGTGGAACAATGTGGTCTCTGTCTGCCCCTACGGCAAAAATGCTTGACGTTATATATCTATGAATGTAACTAATCTCACAAACGAGAGCATCAGAAATTCCACTCACAGTTATCGTCGACATCCTTGGTCGGGTCCCCCGCCGGGAAGATGTCCTCGAAGCTGCAGGTGCGGCGAGGATGCTTGTTGTCCAGCGGCACCACGTCCGCCTCCTCGCCCATCAGCTCGTGCAGCCGGGCCAGCACGAACCCCTCGCTGGGGTCGCGCACCCACACCACCTGCTTGTCGATCGTCATCGTGGCTCTGGGGGCAAGAGAAGGTGGAGGTTAGTAACACATCGTTGGCATCAGGTTATCTTATCGGTGATAACGCCAATTTGAGGTTGTGGTAGCCGAGGGACGAGAGCGTCTTGTAAACTGGCGACTCTAGTTCGAATTTCTCTATTCGATTATCTATAATCATCATCATTTTGACGTTAATATCTCGGTTGTGTTCGGGCGCGCGAGGGCCCGGGGTCTGCCAGGACCATGATCCAGGCTTTGACAGATTAGGTAACAACAGAGCGACTGCCACCTGACTAACAGGACCTGACCAAATCAGATCATAGTTACACATTCGGTCACCTGAATGTGCAGGTTTAATCACGATGATAAGCTCAAAAAATAATCGCATCACCATTACTTATGCTAAACAGGAGTTGCAGCGGTGGAAATCAGTGATGGGCCAAGCCCGACTTTCATAATTATCGTGTGAGATAGTGCATCGCACGAAAAATAGGGTCATATAAAAAAAGTGGAATTTTTCTTGTGCTTGATGGCGTACGATAACCTACGGCGCCCTCACAGTCTATGAAGAGTCCATCTGGATGGGCGCCATGGCCGCCTGGCCAGCCGGTTGGCCAGCTGCAATGCTTACTTTGTTGTTTCTTGTGTTTCGATTTCAAGATTAAAGTAGTCAGTGAAATTACAGACAAGTTGTATAGACCAATCTGACCGGCTAGTCGCTTAGCTACTTTCGACGCTGACTGTAGACTTCAGTTACTAAAATTGTTGATAATATGAAACTATAAGTTACAATACAAAACAGCAAACGACACAGTATGCCGCAATCCGCGTCCCTTCTCTCGACATAACGACGGCATGTCACGCGGTGAATCTGTAATCATGAACCACGGGCACGCCATGCGCGCGCGCCGCCTTATACGGCACATAAACAAACGCTCATGCCTCCCGAGCAGGAAACGACTCGCAGACGAAAACGAGTGCAACAAACTCATTGAGCACACCGCGTCTGTTGCGTAACACATTAATATACGTAGCTATAATAATTATAACCGTAACGCCGTATGTAGGTACGTGGAATACCATTAACTCACTTTCGGTACGAATGGGCATATACACTTTCAGATGAGTGATGTAACGGCGTACGGAGCACGGGCCGAATTATCTTCCGTGCCAAGCGTTCCGGTGATTGCGCAGACGGAAAAAGATAAAGATAAAAGATACACAGACTCGTCCAAACATGAATTCTACTTTCAAAGAAACAGCGTATTGTGAAGATGATAAAGCAAAAACCGATAGAGCAACAAACACAGCTGGGCATAGTGCGCCCCCAAAGAGCGCTGAAGTATCCAGCTCCCCGCCTGCAGCCTTTTGCAAATTGTCACTCCATTGGCCGAAGGGCGGCCTATACTACGCTTCACTATAGTACCAAGGTCTAAATCTATCACAAAAAGGAAATAACCAATCGCAACCGGCCATTTTTGTCCATTGACACTGCCTGTCACACAAATAAAATAAAACGCCTATGGACACAGTTGAAACCACAGTAATCAGTGAAAGCACTAGTGGCAGTAATAGCCAAATGATTCAGCGAACTATTGTCACGTAGCGTAACGTAGTTGACTTGGTCGACCTAAGCCTTTTTGCAATGATGGCGCTTGTGCAATTTATTTTATGAAAATGAAAGTCAGTCTAAACTCGTAACAATGGTCGCTACCATAAGGACAAGGCAGTAAAGCCTGGTTATGAGCAGACATTCAACTTATAGTAACGTGAAAACAACGATGACGTTTAGAGTTAACGAATTTTCGATCCTTTACTTAACCTTCCTGATAACTTTCTAGGGAGTTACCGATGGCTATTTAAAGAGATTAGATCTCATCAGACAAAGCACAATTTCGATAAGAAAATAAATAATCTAAAATTAGCAATTGCAGCGATGAATAAGCAATTACAATGCCTATCAACTGTAACGACGTACCAAACCGAAGCCGGGTAGTATTCGAACGGACAAAGACAAGAAAATTGGTCGGAATCACGAAGAGGAAAGCGCGACCGCGAGTTGAATTTGAATACGCATAATGGGAAACAAGCGTAAATAAACACGTCATTACTTGACTTAGCGATAAGAGACGGCCGGGAAAGTCGGCTTTGGCTAGTGTAAACGACCGATTGGGGGAAAGAAAAGCATGTTTGTATGAAAAGGTGGAAGAAGCGAAAGATGTTAATTTGACAAACTTCGCCAGGACCGTTGCCAGTGCAATAATGTGGTATCTGCCTGGCTACCCCTATGGGAAAGAGGCGTGCGTGAGGTGCATATGTAAGTACCAGTAGATATGTGCATATACAAAGTATGGCCGTAAAGAGCGTCGGTGGCCGGGCGGCTGAGTATTCGACTCGTAAGCGAGAGGTACCGGGTTCGTATACCGCTGCAGTGAATTCTAACCCATGCTCTTACAGTATAGGAAAACATCGTGATGAAACCTGCAAATTCAGGCAACTGTATTTGTAACCATGATTCAATCTGGTCAGGTTCCCCTCGTAGCAGGGTCACGGAGGTCGAATGGTAGTCGCTCCATTGTAATTACCTGATCGCCAAAACCTGGATCATGGTCAAGGCGGACCCTCATGGCCGGGCCCTCGTCTTCGAGAGCACAACCGGGACATTAACGCTATGATGATGATGATGACAAAGTATGGCCAAACCAGAAGACGATTTTCATAAAAATTTTAAGTAACCTTTGATGGACATTCTTTCAAGGTTTGGCGTTTTTAATGTATATTTGTGCAATAGGCCGTTATTTTATGTAGGTACCCAATTGAGCGCGAAGTGGATATCTACATGTTCATAATATAAGACAAACTAATATAAAGAAAAATAATAACATCACAAAACAAAGCCCCCTAGTCGCCATCTTGGGTTTTATTCGATTTAACTGCTTTATTTTATATAATTAACCTAAGGAAGCCATTTTGCGCACCAGTGAATACATTTACTAAGAGTATAAACCATATTACAATTACTAAACACTCAAACGAATTACAGACTGGTCAGAGAAATTTAGTATGGGTGACGAACAACCTTAGGTATAAGTTACTTCGCAAAAGTATATTCTGTAGCGATCTGTTGCGACTTCGGACAGCTACTAACTGTAAACGTAAATCTTTCTGGTCAATCACTATCTCTTCTGCGATCACTGTTTATACATTTGTGAGAACGAGAAGTTGCGTAGACTTTGTTCCATACTGTTTAAAGAAAATCACTGATAGTATTATAAATAACACAATTACATACGGATATACATGAGATATATTTCGCACGTATCACCTCGAACAATACAAATCGATAAGTTATAATATGATTTCCGACGTTTGATTGCTATTCACTACGGATTACGTACCGTTATAACAGTATTCTCACGGCCCAGTGACAAATTCACATCGTTAACAAAGATCGCCGAAGATTACACAGCTAAAAATCACAGCTGTATCACACGTTGGCCGTTTGGAAACAATACTGAATGGCGTTTTACAATGGCCGCGATTTCGAGAAACCGGTAATCTTATCCAATCGAAAACCGAGTTATCAACCGATAAGCATCGCTGTAGATGAATTCTATGATTTTAAACTATTTTATGTATAATCAACATATTTAGTTGATCGAATTTTGATTGTCCGGCCTCCGGTCCATAGTCTATGCCTATCCCACCTGTGGGATACGAGGCGTGAGCTTCATGTATGTTCGAATTTTAATAGATCGGATGTAATGACGGGATATTATGGCGTGTGTGATCCAATCTTCGTGTCACTTGATGTTTACCGAAGTGATGAGAAAGCTGAGAGAACGTGTCGTTCTAATCCTGAATGTGAAAGCAGCACGTCCGCTGCTGCTCTAATGGTGATCATCAAAGGAAATTGAACAAATAGCAAGCAGAAAGAAATCTAATAGGTGACCACTTTCCATCAGGTAGACAGCTATGTGCCTCCCTAGGACATAAAATAGAATATCACCATAAATCAGATTCAGGGAAAAGCTAAAAATTTACGAAATCAATAGCGATTACTGATAATAAACACACAATGTGGTTAGATTAGATCCCACTGAACTGCAACAAACTAATCTTACAAACGAATCGATCAACACACAGCCGAAACCGCTGGCGCATAAAATGGAGCATAAAATTTGTGGGCAAGCATTACTCATCGGTCTTAATTTTCGAAAGCCGATTTGTGTGCTATTATGCTGAAACCTGCGGTGCAAAAACTGATGTTATTTACGCTGAAACTCATCTCATCAGCCGCGTGACCCGGTTAAGCATACCGCGGCAACGCATCGCGTGCGCGTGCGCATCACTGACACGCTTACCGGGTGCACGAGTAATTAGCAGTGTTATTTAATCGGCCTTGATACAATAAAGTCACGAACGGCGGCGCCTAGGTGCGTTGACTCGCCGGTCTTGCGCCTTTTACTTCGCTACCCGCCTACGTTGGTTAGTCACCGTCTCCACCGGTCAGCGGTAGTCGTTGGACAGATTGTGGAGACAATGTTTTCAGTTTTAGATCGCTTCCAAAGGGAACTATAGCTTCGTGATGCTTATTAAAGAGTTGTAATATGGTGAATTCAATTGATAGAAATAGGTAATCACCGATCAACCTAACCGGTCGACAACGTCGTTCGTGAGCTACGATGCCACAAACAAACGCACACCTACACACATACACAGAGCCACAGATCACGCGTCAAACCTTCTTGTTCCTCGGCGGTTTAAAAGAGAAAATACGAATACCTCATTTTAACGTAAATTGCACATCATAACGTGTCAAGACGTTGAATAGCAACCAAATTAATGGACCCCACGAAAGTCCAACTCACGCTGGAAACCGTGGGGCCTCAGCACATCCACTTTCTGTATTTGGACTGATTGAGCGGACGTCAACCCAACAAAACCAACAAATCGTCTGACATCAATCATGTCAACCTTTGGCTTCCATTCGAGGCTTAAGTATGAACTAATGTACCGTTGTATCGTCACGCTCAGTTAATAAAATTGTACGTACAATTAAATGTTTTACAATTAATGAATGGTGCACGGTTGCATTGGATGGTTTATTTTTTATAAGCTTCTAAGTAACTTCACATTATGTCCTGGTGTCCATTGAGCTGAGTAAGGTATCCTGGAGCTGGTCTGATGATGGAGGCGGAAAGTGCCCGTAGGTACTACTGAGCGCAATAAGATAACCCCATCGTGTTTGGATTCTTTGGAATAGTCTTGATAAGTAGGTACTTTACCAAGCAATAAAAGCGTGTTATGAGAAAGTACTTTTATTTGAGAACTTATTTGCCATCGACTCACTCACCGCGTGATGAAAGCTTGTTATGAAAATATGTTGTTCATCTGGCGTTAATGTCTCGGTTGTGCTCTCGCGCACAAGGGCCCGGGGCCCGCGTTGACTATGATCCAGGAATTGGGCGATCAGATATTACAGTGGAGCGACTGCCATCTGACTTCTGTGACCCTGCCACCAGTGGAACCGATTGGATCATGGTTACACATTCAGTCGCCAGTGTTTTCCCTCGCCGTAAGAGTATCGGTTAGTGTTCAACTCAGAAACATACATAACTCAGAAAAGAGTCATTGTTACATGGCCGCAGTGAGATTCGGCACCGACAAAGAAATGAACATTACAAAACAACAGCTAAAATTACACCAGCACTTTTCCTCAATACCAATGTTTTATTGGCTCACATCGCACGCAATCTTCCATTGTGTTAACACTCCAAGAGATGAGAGATCAGATTGATGTACCGCAGAGAGCAAATAAAGTGTGTCAGATGGTCGAAACAGTATCGTTCTCATTGCGAACAATGTTAAAGGAATATGGACCTTGGCAATGGGCGCTGAAGTTCAAGTTCGAAGATGGTTGTCCAACAAAGGTACAATATTTGTCGAAGCGAGCATTAGAAGTGAGCTGACCTCGGTCGGTGTGACCTTTCACGCAATTTTCTCCGAATGGCCGCCGCGACCGCGTCTTTCCGTTCGGCTGCAGCTTTCATGGACTCGCCTTTGTGATGTTGTTGCCGATTTCAGTTCGGACCATTTGATTAATGAATGAGGTACTCAATTTGACAGTTACAGAAAAAAAAGTGTTATCTCCTTGTAAATAGATGGCGCTGTACGGCACGATACTGAAAACTTATGCCAAGTTTGTACTAAGAGTCAGACAGGAGGAAATATTAGTCAAGTGTTAGCATCGATTGCGCCAACTATTGACAGTCATCATATTTGCTAAAAGAAGGAGGTATTAAGTGTCCCTTATACTGAAAGAACTCGTCTTTAACCCCAGGGTATTTATAATATACCTAACTAACAAAAAAACCTTATAACAATTGCACAGGAATATGATCCTTAAGGCGTCATGCACTTATGCTCTTGTATTGTACTTACTGTCATTTCGTTGCTTAGTTACAGCTAATTACAGAATGAATCACAAAGTTAAATTGTAAATTGGGAATGAATCATGGAGTCTGGGGTCAGATTTTTACGAAAAGGAGCTCTACTTGTATGGCGTTTAACAACAACATTCTTTGGTGATAACCATAGATTGCCAGCATTTGATCTCTTAAAAAGGTCGCGGGTAATACTGGAACGGTCTGATAGCTAAGTTAGTTGGTTGGTGCTTGAATTGATGCTAGGTGGCGCTGTGTGAATTGTCCGAAAATATTTTATTATTTACTAGTGGACCCGGCGCGACTTCGTTCGTGTACACCTACTTTACCTCTACCTACCCTTTTTTTCTTGCTTATAAACCTTCCTCTTGCATCACTCTACCTATAGTTGAAAACCGATCAAAATCCATTGCGTAGTTTAAAAGATCCAAGCGTACAGAGATACATAGGGAGAAACAGCGGGAAGCGACTTTGTTTTATACTATGTATTGATTCCGAGAATTTTTATTCACTTAATACGTATGTTCAAAATCATATTAATCCTATCCTATCTTATAAATTATAAATGCTAAAGTTTGCAAGGATGTTTAGAGGCATGTTGTTCCTTCACGAAAAAGTACCTCCTGAACAGATTTTTATGAAATCTTGCAGTATTGAGTATTGCAGCTTACAGACCAGATTAACACATAAAACCAAGCCACGCTAAAATCCTCTAAAGCACAAACATGGATAAAATCTTGAGAAACACATTTTACCTCACGATAAACAATACTCTGAAACAGAATATGAATACTAACGCAACTCTGACGAAAACAAGCGTGACTAACACTAATACGAGTAAACGAGACTAATGCCTGAATGAATAATGTTTTGTAATAAATCAATTCAAAGATATAGACGAAATAAAATCAAAGAAACATAACAAGAAATCGATCGATAAGGACAAAGCTAGTTTAAAGCAAAGATAATTTATCTTATCTTCTTAACAAAGAAAATTTTGCACTTTATTAGCTTATTTAACTCGGTTACTAAGCATTGTTAAAATACCTACTTAGAAGAATGTTGTCTAACAAAATGTGACTTCTTTTTGTTACCAAACTTGAAAATGTCACGCGCCGGGCAGAAATTTGAGTGGAATGAGGAGGTTATCGCCGCTACGGAGGCCTACTTTGCAGACCTCCAGAAAACGTATTTTTCAGACGGGTTAAAGAAGTTGGAGCATCGCTGGGTCAAGTGTATAGAGTTGAAAGGAGACTATGTTGAGAAATAAATCGCCACTTTTCCAAAATTTTCGTTTTTTTTTGTAGGCTAAGTACTTATCGGACCACCCTCGTAACTGGTAAGAGATACCTAAATTTGGCCGAATATCTCGACACCATTTTTAGTCGCCGGAGCCAGAAGAGTATCGTTAATTTATAAATGAAATTATGAATACATTTTCAAAATTAAACAAACGTCTACAAAGAGTGACATTATAGTATCCCATGTACGGCAATGGTATACAAATAAATTTTATTTGTATTTACCTACACACGACACACACTTTATTTGTTAGCTACCATAACAAACATACAATTACTACAACAATGGGTGCGATAGATGATATTCATCGATATTGTAATAAAATCTAACAAAGAAATCAAGATCATACACTGCCATACATAATAGTACGAATTGACACTTGCTACAATCGACCAGTTTAACTTGGTCTGTTCTTAAAACACAATTATCACATAGAAGCGAAGGGTGTTAGGGTCTTACTAACTGGCAGAGGCAATGGGCGTTGTGTAGGTGTAAGTAACATAACATCGGCGAACACCTGCCGTTATGATACATCAAGTTCTTAGAAGGTTTGAATTAAATTTCACCTTGGGAAGCAATGGATAAATCTGTAGCAAATTAAAGCAGAGCTGAGCAAGCAGTTTGATATGCATGGAAAGGGAGGTGAAATGGAAGGTTCCGAGGAACTTTGTTTTGAACGTTTGACATTATGCCTACAGCTACAATCTACCATCGCACTGCTCGCCATCGACATGCAGTTTATTCTCACACCTTGGAGCCAAATTGGTTGCGAACTGTGCGGTTCCAAATAAAGTTTCTCCCACGCACACTAAGGTTGTGGAATGAGCTCCTGGAGAGGTTTTTCCTACAGAGTACAACAAGGAGTTCTTCAAGAAAGGTGGTTATATGGTTTTCCGGGGGTCTTGCATGGTATTGCAAATTAGTGGTTAAAAAAAAAGAGTGCACGTCAATCCACTGTGAGGGGCAGTGGATTTTACATCGATAACAGCCTTCATACCTACACCAAGTGTTGTTTTTCATGGACGGATATAACATAATCAAAAATTAATACCTAGTACTACTTAACTGACGAACTTAATCGTGACTTTAAGGAGTGTGAAAACCGACCCGATCAATTGGCCACAAATTTTTTTTACTAATTTTTGGCTATTACCTAACGGCTACCGAAAAAATATCACAGTTTACAACACTATGTAAAAACCAATCGTCACGCGAATTCCCGGTACCCTTTTTCAATGAAAGCAATTAAATCCGCAGGCCGCGGCGAGGCGAATGCGCGTCTTGCACAACCTGCGCAGACGCCGAAACAATGGCGGGGGCTCGATCCAATACGAGTATTGGCGCGAGTGATCTGGCACGATATTGTGCCGCGCTTGGGCAAGCTCACTCAGAGCACGCAAAATTACAAAGTTCTCGGAAATTGTTCGCGACTATCTAAATCATTTTGGCGTCAATATATCTGGTGCTCTCGTTTCCGAGGGCCCGGGACTTCTGACTTCCGTGACCTCTCGCTTACGAGTCGGACAGGCTTCCGACGCTCGAAGCAATATATACCACTAAGGTGGCAAACAAGCTTACGGCCTGCCTGATGGTAACAGTCACCGCCTATGGACGTTTGCAATACCAAGAACACGAATATATCTATATTCCGCCTATCTATTGCGACTAAAACAAGAAAATTACAAATTCACTCTTACAATCTCTCTTCTTCGTCGTAAAACAGAGCTGGATCTGTCGAGATTACGACACATTCGCTCAGATAAGGCCGAAATAACAAGAGGCGTTAGTCATGTAACAGAGCAGAGTTCCCCCAATGCCAAGGCTCGTTCTCGAACCGGTTCCGTCTCTCGGTCAGTATTTGGATCAACGGTCTCGGCGCTTGCAACCGGTAAATTCGTAAGTCCACCAAACGGTCAGAGTAAATCTCGTAACCAGGAGCAACGCTCACGGTGCACCGTTGGAACGGAACATTGCACTGGATGCAGATTTCTCCGGATAAGCGACCGCGATGAGACTTTGCTGAAAGGAATTTCGCCGCGCTAATAGCTTACATGACTTTCAAAGTTGCTTTAGAGAAGGCTCCAGCTTTCTAGATGTGCGGTGCGCGTTTGGAAGCGACAATGAAATTAAAGTGTACTGTATGGCGACCTGGCTTGACTTCACACGGGCGTTCTCGAGTTACTCTATTAATTTGCATGTAAACCTTCCGAAAGAAATTCTCTGAATGAATGAATGATGATAGTGAAAACTACATCAAAATCGGTTGTGGTTTTGGAGGATTTAGCGGATATTTATGTACCTAGGACTACAGACAGACGCGGAAGGCGGCTTCAGTTTATATCTACTATGTAAGGATAAGGATTTAGCATGCAAATACGGCTCTACCTACGTTAAATAAACAGTCCCCAACAGGCATAAAAGCTAAACGGAAGTCCGCGCATAACACCATAACCATGTTAATAATCAGCTGCGTTGTTTAGTTCGTCATTACATCACTATGCGTGTCCGCAGCGGATCAGAACACAGTAATTAAACCGATGTGGACCGTGCGAGATACCGCGCGATATGTGAAATCAGCAAATCTGTGAGCAACAACACGGAACGGCCACTCTTCCTTAAACAGATCACCGTAGTAGCCACTTCCTTACGCCGGATTTGGTGCTTGACCGATGCAAAAGCAAGCAGCTACATTAAGGAATATGTATAATTATGTGTACGTTATCATTATTATATACTCGTATTTTCATTAGCCGTGTGTGTCCGGCAGAGTAGAATAGTACCAACCCCTTACACTCATGGGTGTCGTACAAGGCGACTAATGTTTTCGAGGCAAAAGATCAAGAGTCTCCGTAGTCTGGAAAATGGGCAGCAGCATTTTCCATTGTTATATTTAAACACTGCGATTTCTAACCCGCCTGCCAAGCGTGGAGATTATGGCAATAACCTCTCATTTCGTGGGAGAGGCCCTAAGTCCTGCAGTGGACTGTTACAGGCTGTGATGATGATATTTTCATTGACACATCTACATTCCGCCGATGTCATACGGTACTAAATCCAGCGTAAGTATGTGCAAGAATAAGAATATATTTTAAATAATGTCTTGGTTGTGCTCTCGCGAGCGAGGGCCCGGGGTTCGCTTTGACCGTTATCCTTGATGTGGTTTGGCAGATCAGGTAATTACAGTGGAGTGACTGCCAGATTCATCATTACACATGGATCATGGTTACACATTCAGTCGCCTGAATACGAATACCTAATGTCCATGAATTCCAACCACAAGTATCTGGAAGTAGTGGTTGGAATGCACAGTTTCTGACAAAGGTGTGTATTGAGTTCTTAGTCTGTACCTGTCCTAGGAGATCAGAAAGCATGAGGAGCACACTTCTATGCATTTTAAGGAAGAATGCATGTAAAGAGCAGTTGAGTTGGTTTCAGGATTGCGTTGGATAAACCACAACCTGCCCGAGTGCGACGTTATGGTGACGAATTTAATAGATGTATTACGTAAGAGTTAAAGATAAGATAAGACAAAGAGATGCTTTGACAATTTTTACGATTTTTAACGAGAATACGCGACGAGTATAAAAATAAGGCGAATCATCTTTCTCGTAGAAGTAACCTGGCGCAAATGCGTAGTAGGAAAACCGAATGTTCCCTCTGGTTATTCCTGAACAACGTCATCGCTGCTGACAGCGGAAGGGCACACAGTACCTACACAAGTTATGCGTAAGGTAACCTATCGACGATATGTATAATTTTTTAATCCACGAAGCTGGCAAACAAGCGTATGGCCTGCCTGATTCTCACTGGAGCCCCTGGTATCACGCACGTTTGCCGACTCAGTAAAAACCTTTTCAACCCTTTCTCGAGATGATGATCGGTATAACATGTCTCTCTCTTCCACTGTATCTTATCACTCGTCATCTCGACATGTAAAAAAGAAACGTGGAAGACAAGAATTCTGCGCGAACATTATACCCATCTGCCCAATATGTTAATATTTTCATTAACATAATGGGATGCAAGAATTCTATGCGACTGGTTGCTTTGAAACAGTAACAGACGATATATGCTCAACAAAGGTTTGTATAGCACAGGCGAGACTGCGCCATTTAACCCTACCGGGGTTCATTTTAATCGATTGCGCATCGGAGACAATTGGCATCCACCCGGGGGTCATCTCCATCAATACCGTGCAGGTTAACGAGTAAATCAACGCTGGGGCGCGCCTCACGGCCGTTTCAATTGCCAGCCCCCGGCCACGGCTGCGTGCGGCCGAGGACGGGTTACCGGCGCGAATGACGCACTGACTAGCTAAACGACAATACAGGGTTATCCTGGCCACTGAAAATCGATTGTGTAACGTGCACCTAGTGTAGTGGCAAAATAAATAACTTCTAATAATGCAATGACGAGTTATTGGACATTGTACATCCTCTATTTCACGTAAATCAAAACAATTGACTTATTTGTAGATTTCTGTGCTCTAATTGTCGTTTTTATTCAAATCCTTTCGACGGTTGCTACGGAATTGAAATCAAAGAAGTCATATAGCGTAATAATTGCTAATCTGCAATTTGATAATCTGATATTTTGCCAATCTGACAAAGATAGTTAGGTTAGGTTAGTTACCTATGAATTTTGACAAATTAATTTTCTTTGAAAAGGGATTGTTTAACAATAATTATTTGAAACACTGTGGCTGAGAACTCATTCCACATTCGAATCGTACGAGCGAGAAACGTTCTTTCAATTTCTTGACTGACTGTATCTAACGTCATTACCAACTGTACTCGTAGGATTACCAGCCAGATAACGCGTAAAAGTAAACGTCTTGTGACGTAACAAGTATTGTGAACACAAAAAGCGAGAACTGCACGCTACGCTGGCCCAGCCTAGCCGGTAACTATACCATACAGCTTGCAACAACATTATGATTGAGAGATAAGTTCGCCGCACCGCAAAAATTTCATCCACGAATATGGGTCAAGCACGAGAGAAATGTTGACTTTGTAAGTTTGGATGCTGACGATAATCTTCGAAACAGCTGGGTCCATTTCGAAAACGCGTTCACTATTGCTGGCAGGGTACCGGCGAAACGAAAGCCAACGAGTGGGTCTTTAGGAGGTCCTTGAGACCCATTAATACCTTTAGACCGGTACGGTTAGATCCAAACGTAGGTACGTTTTCCTCTTTGGATTAGCAAACGCCAATGATTTTTCGTTGACTTGTATCGACAATTCAAAGAGTGGCGGTAACATCAAAGGGATAGAAGCAATCGCAAAAACGCAGTTTGGACGGATGCCGAACCCATTCGTTGGCCTTCGTTGGGCCGGTGTGTACATAACATAACAGCTACACTATTCCCGAGTGTCATATAGGGTACTTTTACTCGCGGAAAAATAATAGGAGCCGGCAGGTTGTTGAGAAGTTGAATGATTGGAGATCTTAGCTGCGCGCGGGTGAATACCGCTAGCTCCAAATAACATGTGCACCACTTTCCACGGGGTAGATTGGTTTCTAGAAGAAACTGTTATTACATTTTCTCCACCGTACATCACCATTAGATATTCTCGAGAAATTAAATTGCCACTTTCTATAGGAAAATGTATGGCTGCGTTGTAAGTGGCAATATTTAGTCAGAACGCCATAGGTCTTGAGTACTGCTAGATTATAAGAGCGCTTCTAACTTATTGATACGTCGAGGTAACTTAGCCGCGTGGACCATACTTTGGGCACAATACACTAACCAGTGTAAAAAGAAAAGCAACCGGCGGCCATACTGCTTAAAGCGATTTCTTCCAGGCAACCTTAGACACCTAGAAGCAGAATATACTCTAGGATAGGTGGTAAGTCTGTTCTACAGAACATTACTGTGGCATATTTCGTTAATAGTAATAAACCATACCATAACAAATATATTTAATACTAACATATTAAACATCACAAAGCAATATAAAGATGATACATTTTTATACAGTGGTCGGTGAACTTGCATTAGCTGACGCAGTCTCCTCGACAACGACCGACACGACGACATTTCAAATGACACGTTTTAGTCACTGTGTCTGTCGACTGTGTCAAAATACCGTGATTGATATATTTACAAACATTATTTATTTATTTAATGCAAACTTTACAAATGCAATCTTATACGGCCAATGACAATGTTTGACAAATTAAATTTTAAATGATACCGTGACACAAAATGAAGCTTCAAACATAGTATCTACTCGTTACTTTGTGTTATAATGAAATTGTACAAACTTGAAATATAGTTATGTTGTGATATATGAGACAATTGTGTGTGATGTGTGTGTGTGGATGTTTGGTGCATCGTGGACGAAATTGAATACTACGTGGCCTCAGTATTAAAATTCTAATCCACACTAATATTTTAAAGATTTCCTCTTAGTCTGTATGTTTGGATAGTGTGCCTTAACCTTAGGTAATCTCCGAAACTTCTGAACCGATTTCGATCCTTCACTAACTAGAAAATTTTAAAACGTCATGCGTCATTGTCGTCCCGCGTCAACTGCGGCGAAATATCGGACAACTCGTAAACAAAAGTAAGGAAACCGAGTTACATTACGTTCATACGCCTATCTAAACATGAGAAAACCTGCTACAAAACCGCCATTGCTTTGGGGTACGTACCGATTCTTTACTTTTTCCTGTTATTTAAAAATATTTGTAACTAGGTATTTGTTTCTTTTTTGTTATTTTAATTAATTTGTAATTGTTATCGCCCACCAATTGCTGTCCTTGCATCAACTTAACGGATTGCCTGGAACAGATCGCAGTGGCGGTCAAATGACTGTCCAGTATAATAAAAAAAAATATCGCTAGTGGCGACTGCCTTTTGCTATCACGTTTGGCGCATTAATTGTAAAGGCGGCTTGCATCAAATTCTTAATAGCATAAGCTTAAGATAAACACAAAATTTCATACATAATGACGTTAAACGTCGTTCTTTAATGTGATAAGAGTTTGGTGTTGGCCGGGCTTAGTCTGTAAAATTGCAACACCCGCGTCGTAGTCGCGCTCGCTGGGTCCGCCGGCCACTGCAGCCTCCGCGTCCACTGTGTACCGTTACGAGATAATCTCGCCGCGACACTCCGCCGCGATCGGACAACGGTACACGGCGCCGGCGGTCGCAGACACCAGTGGCGCGAGGCTGCAAGCTGCGCAGGCGCAGGCTCGATTATACTTATTATTAGCCCCGTAGTAGTTGAACACTAACCGATGCTCTTACGGTATCGTGATGAAACCTGCGCATTCAGGCGACTGAAAGTGTAACCATGATCCAATCTGGTCAGGTTCCCCTGTAAACAGGGCCACGGAGGTCTGATGGCAGTCGCTCCAATGCCAAATCCTGGATTATGGTCAAGGCGGATCCCGGGCCCTCGCGCGCGAGAGCATAACCGGGACATTAACGCCTAGATGACCAACATTATTACACGTTGAAGGATTCTGTTGCATATTTTTTGTACCGGATTTCTGAACGCAACTAAATGCACCGTCCGCTCCCAGCATTTTGACTGTCAAAATGGAGGTTTGATTGCCTGCTGCGACCACGTTAATAATGCGAAATAAATAATGTAACGCCTCGTAATAAAATGATTGTGTTTTGCCATTCTGATTAACTATAACCCCAAGAGTTCTAATAGATTCCTCGTGTCGTGGTGGAATGGTAGATGCCATGGACGGTGAAAGACATTAGCACTGTACAAAGAACAAAATAATAATAAATAGGGATCCACAGGGATGCCATTGTCTCCCGAGACAGTTCAACCAGTGGAAGACCTATCGCCCTCGCTTCACCAACGAGCAACGAGTGGCGAGCTCGTTGCGGTGCTGAATTGTAATCTCAAGAGTACGGGACGGTCACCCTTCCAGTTACCGACATCGACTTACATTGCTATCAGTCTCGCGAGCACGCAGCCAATAGACTAGGTAATCTACAATACAAACAGACCCAGAACAGAAATTGAAAGATTTCACTGCAATTTCTGTCCGGCTGGGAATGGAACTAGGGATTCTCCGCATTGCAGACCTCAGCGACTGCGCTACTCTGGCACTGCAGGTTCGACATAATAGGCGAAAGCGTCGTAAACTAAAGATCGCTAATTATTATTATTATATTAGCCCGAATCATCCCACTGCTGTGCAAAGGCCTCCCCCCGATTCTTCTTAAATCGCTAATAATTATAGAAAATATTCGGTTGCCGTAACGATCGTTAGCTCAAATGCATGTCCCTACTGTAAACGTAAAAATCAAAATTTATTATCTCCGTATGCTAACGAAAAACCGTATTCATAGTTTAGTCGTGCCATGGAGAAATGATGCCACTAAAAGTCTCCCTGAAGTTTCCGTTTGGTGGGGTACCTATAAATGCATAGGAGCGTTTTCAGTGCTGACAGCCGTTAGGACTATTATTTAGCTAGGTATGCACTATAATAACGAGTATGATTGATGGTTCGTGTTCCAAGACAATTACAAATCGAATCAGCCTTGATTTGAATGTCTGATTAGGTTCATACTACGTACTGTCTGATTAGGTATCTTTCAACAGTACTACTAGCGTTAGCTTTAAAACTCTGTGAATAATGTATCTTTTGCATCAATATGATAGAAGCATATCGTTTTCCTATCGGCCTTTTGTCAGTCAAATCGTTCTCTATAGGTACAGCGGGAATGAACCCCTTGCTTACATTAAATGTATGGTAGGGGGAGCAGTTTTCTCTGCAACTGACTGTACCTGCATTCCCTGCGACCCAGCCCATCCCTCCGAGGTACCAGTCAAGTGGTAGTCGATTGGCGGTACCTAGTAAATATAGGTAAAACTGACTGTCGCAAAAATCATAGCCGGTTCGGGCATTAAGAACAACAAAAATTTTTTTATTCAAATAAAATTAATCAAAAATTACAAGTTAGTTAAAAATTACAACATACCTACTTATAGTAAATGGGTACAAATAAAATAAAGGCTACATATTTGCAACTCTTGCACAAATAATAAAAGGTACTTAATTCTAGTTATTGATAGTTTGGACACCTAAACTAAGTAAATGATTAACGTATCTTAGGCATCCAGGTTAGTAGGTCTTAATATATAGGTTAATTCTTACATGTATTTTGTGGAACAATAAAGTGTTTAAATTGTATGTATAGGGTATAGTAGGATGAGATTGAACTTACTTACTTACGTACTATGTTTATAGTTAACCAACAACTTCCAGAATTTTCTCTATTTCCTCGTAGGACTTACTTTGTAACCAATCTATGATAGTTAATTTGCAATTAAATTTATTCATAAGGTGGATACTTAGGTTGCGATTTAATTTGTTATAAAGATAAGTGCCAAGGAAACAGAAAAACCTGTGAGAGTGCTGTGTGCGGAATAATTCATAGTTGCACAGCATGTCCGCACGTCTATGACTGGTTTCGGGAATGAAGGGCACTAGGGAGTGTTTTTTTATAACCGTTTGCAAAATGAATAATTGACGAACTGAAAGAACGTCACATTCATGTAGCAATTGGGTCCTCAATTGCAAAAAAAACCATCATAGCCTCAATATCCCAGATGTGCTCGTATTAGGCACGTGTACTTTAAACAGCGGTATCAAAACGTGACGTCACAGTTTTATATCGGCCGCTCTATCATTATCATCTTGGCGTGAATATCACGGTTGTGCTCTCACGCGAGATGATTCAGGATTTCGCAGATCAGGTAATTACAGTCAAGTCGTCTGACCTCTGTAACCCTGTTAACAGGGGAACCTGACTAGGTTAGATCATAGTTACACATTAAATTGCCTGAAAATGCAAGTTTCCTCACGATATTTTCCCTCATATAATGGCATCGGTTAGTGTTCAATTGTTGTTAGGTAGTAACCTACCTACATAACTTAAAGGTCACTGGGGATTGAACTCGGTACCTCTCGCTTACGAGGCCTGCCCGATAGCCATTAGGCCACCGATGCTCCATTCATCATCACAGCCCATAACAGTCCACTGCAGGACTTAGGGCCTCTCCCACAAAAAGGGAGGTTATTGCCATAATCTCCACGCTTGGCAGGCGGGTTGGAGATCGCAGTGTTATAAAATAACAATGGAAAATGCTGCTGCCCATTTTCCAGTCTACGGAGGCGCTTAGATCTTTTGCCTCGAAAACATTAGTCGCCTTGTACGACACCCACGAGTGTAAGGAGTTGGTGCTATTCTACTCTGCCGGACACCACACGGCCGATGCTCCATTGGTGTACTCTATTACTTTGTCTACTTCTATTGAAGTTGAAATTAAGTAGACCCTGTTGGACAACGTTGGCCATCTAGGACCTAGGTAATAGAGTAGAATTCAAAATGGCAAATAATTAAATAGTAATCACGGGAACCTGACCAGATTTGATCATGATTACACATTCAGTCACCTGTCAGCTGCATTAATGATATTTAAAACTATACGGTAACTGAAAAAAGAGAATGAATGTGGAAGAAGCGAGAGTTATCTGTCAGGACCGCAGCAAGTGAAACGATGTGGTCTCTGCCTACCCCTACGGGAAAAAGGAGTGAGGTTACGTATCTAAAACTGATCGTGGCCCAGTATTGGTTACACCGGGTTGGTTGTACTACGGGTCTACGGTCGACAGTAGGCAGTGCCAGCCACCCCGGCCGGAGGCGGCAGAGCGCGGCCGCACCAACGGAAGCCTTGCAACGGCGATCGATATCTCGTTACAACTAGTGTCAAATAAGAGGAGACTTGGCGGGTCACATGGTACAACTTGCGTTGTATACGATTACCTGCGCGAAATCCCCTCCACTGCCATTTGACAAGTCTCTTCTTTCGTAACGCGGGTTATACGTGGGTGCCGAGGGAGTTTAAACACCGAATTACGTTGCATTACTTATATTTACGCAACTTTGCCTAACCTATATTAACGTGAGTTTGGTCACGGTCACGCGAAAGCCCAGATATAGGTATGTAAGTGGGAAATGGATGCCTAAACCTGCCGGTATCAGGAAAGCGATCCCGCCATGGAGGCCAAGGGGAGCGAAGATTGACATCGCCGGGTCCCTTTCGGCCGTACCTAGAACCGGAGTTTCGGAAGTCGGATGTGAGAGCCAACGGCCTATGACGTGAGGATGCTGAAGACTTGGCGAAGTGGAGTAACAAGAGTAGTAGCGGACCCTGATAGAAGCCGGGAGGGATCGCTTGGACAATGGATGATGATGACCTATATTGACGTAATTATTATCAGTGACAGTTTCGGAATCTGTGATACCTTATGTGGTAAGATAACAAAAACAAACTTTTTAGTACACGCGACGGTATGATGTTCGGCAGGAAAGAATAAGTAACTATTCCTTCCATGTACTTAGGTCAGATGAAGACCGGCTAGGATCTACCGTACACAGCTGCTGCTGTGCCGTACACACAGCAGCATTTCCAGTTGTGAATTTTCAACTCCAACCTGCAGCCTGCTAAGATTGAAGACTATGAGAGAATGCTCCACTAATGTCAAGGAACCTAACTAACCGGAACAGGTTATGCACATGCACAGATATGTGCATGAAGAGTCAGTGAAAACCAATCGACGATTTTTCAGCGTATCTACTATACCTATCAACGTAAATGCAAGTGGTTCAATTAAATTTCGATTATACACTGATCCGCACTGATGAGTATTCCAATATTGGTCCTTATAACCATAAAACTGATATTAAATTGGTAGGTTATAATATTGAAAAAGTGAGAAACTACATTATTAATGCAAAACAACTAATTCGGCAATCAGTTAATAGCAACCAGTTTCCACGGTTAATTATTTAATTTATGAAATCTGTAACGCGCCATTCGGAGAACTAGTGTATATGACCATGATTTGGAATATTTTGATAATTTTACTTTCGAATTTATATGATTGAGAAGCGTAAATGAGTAGTGGGTGTAATAAACTGCAACATCATTAATTGGTTTTGAAAATGATGACTAGGAATAACTTTCTTAATGTAACATAGTACGTCTATAGGTCAAGGGTGGCCAAACTTTACACCTGTGAGTTCTACTAGTGGTCAAAAATATTTCTTGCAATCATCTAAAGTTTACAAGAGAGATATTAAACATTTTTGTGATCAATTTGTAAGTATTTTTGATGGCGGATAAGTTTGACATGTGTGGTCATGCATTGCATATAACATAAATCAGTAGTACATATAAATTTTGTACCATACCATGTAGGTAAGTAGGTACCTACTCTATCGAAATTACTTACATACTCATTCTATTTAAAAATACTTACAGTAACTATAATTTGCCCGCAGTCTAAATCACTGATACCGACGTTCAAAATGTTGCTTCTTTCTGCGTTAAACCCGGCCTAAACTAGTTTATAACTTTGTAAATTTACGTGCCTGCGGGCCGTCTTTTCAAAAAACTCCTATGACTAATGTTTAGGAAGCATGGAAACAAGTCAAAACGTTACCATTTTGAACAAAAAATAAGGCGTAAGCTAGCACTGTGTAATGTCTAGTCATTTGATGCAAGTAACAGCTGGGTTCATTTGATGTGGTACAGTCCAGCCAGACATTAAAACCGAAAGTTTATTACCGCCATATGGGCTTAAGATAACGGTTTACTGAGTGGGGGTGATGAATAAGGCGATTCAAATTCGAGAGTGCAATGCACTTCATGGCTCGTCAAAAGCCACATTCGAGGAAGATTACGTCGCTACTATCGCACGACATGGTTTCCGATGTTTGTGTATGGGTGTTTACAAGCCTTTATTTAACTTACAGTGTCTGTATGGTATAGTGCAAGAACATTAGTGCATATTCCTTTGCACGACTGTGCAGTTGTTAAACGGTTTTTGCATTCATGAATAAGAGTTTTATTTATTACATAAAAATTACCTTGGGGGTAGAGGACGAGTCCTTTGGGCATAACGGACAGCTATTCTACTTTCTTTTAGCGAACTGATCTTGGCTAAAGTTGCACCAAATGCTGTTAATGTTGCTGTACAGGCAAAGGAAATTATCTCTTGAAGTGGTAATGCACTTATGCTCTTGGACTGTACGTATGTTCGGTTCAAAACTTGCAATCCTAATATCCAGGCGTTTAATATAGTAGAAATTTGGTATACCTATGTAACTTAGATGACAATGCATTAATATGGTACCACGGAGGTGGTCCGATGGAAGTGGGCCATAGCAACTACTGAACGCAATAAGACGCATCGTGTTTGAGCTCTTTAGAATGGTCTTGATGAGTACTATACTTATCACGCGATAAAATATTGTTATGAATTTTTTTTTCATTTGTGAACTTATGTCATTTTACACAGTGCTAGCTTACACCCACAGCTTCACGCGCATAAGATTTGGGTCCAGTAGGAATTATGTGGTAGCTTAATTTTACCATGGAGGTAAAATATACATATGTATAGTGCTTAATAAATAGCTGCCTTATAGGTAAAATAAAGTAATAGCCAAGATGGTCCGCCGATATCACAAATGTCGCTCTGTTTCTCCATAAATCGATCACAGAGGAAAAATGTATCCTTCTTGCCGTTGCACAACTGTCTTCATCGAAACGTTTCGACGAAGGGTTCTGAGCTTTAAATAATTCAGACGATAACTTCATTCAACCCTATAAAAACCTATCGCTCCATAGTACCATCAGTTCAGTGCCACTCACATTGTTTGCCTTTTCCTCTCACGTTCACACCGTCCGGCCCTACAGTCTGTCGTTGTGTACGCAACGTATGCGTCCATAATGTTTATATGTCCATATGTCCGATGTCCCCGGGCCACGGGGTCGGTTCGCACATCCGTGGTTCCGTCAGCCGGCGACGCGTGACGGTCGCTTCCGGAAGGGTGCTACCACGTACCGTGACGACCGACCAGACATGCTGACGTCACTCACACGGTGTTTTTCGCCGCCGTTGTTTTGTTATATTTATTATTCTTTTTTTTAGCTCCCTCTCTCCCTGCCAGCAATTAAGCGGGTGCAGGGGTTAAACGAAATTCGGTGCAATATGTTTGTGTTCGGTACGCAGGTAATTAATTACTAAATATTGGGTCTGGTTGTTCGAGTTTCGAATATGTTTGATTTTTTTTATCGTTACCTATAGGTACGACTACGTAACGTTAGGCAGTAATTAATACTACTATCTGGCGGGCATCTTTTGTGGCAGCCAATTATACTCCGATATCAATGCGTTTAAAGAAAGAAGTGATTAAATATAATGATCTACATTGCAGGGTTTGCTTCAAACGCTTCTGATAGCATTCTAAATAAAACATAACGCTCGTCGATAAACTGGAAACGTTATCAATTAAACAACTATCAGAATTAATCTCTGACTCAGTACGGTGCGCTACTTTCATGAAATGGAAGCAGCAGCCGATAATATCGTGTCGCTGCTGAAGGACAGTTCGCTGCAGAGCGAACCAAAGCCCAGTTAGATCAATACGCCGTAGTGACGCACGACGACGCGAATACCCGCAAAGGGAACGCTCCCCCGACGTTTCTCAAAAGGTTATTGTTACGATATGACTGACAACCATCGTGCCGTCGGACCTTGGCGTGACAGCCTTGGCAACAAAGCATCATAGGAAAAATATGGGCTATGAAATGCCCGAAATAGATGCCAGAAATACTGTCCGTTTAATTGCATTGTGATTGCAAACACTCACAACTGAAGCGTTATCTAATCACCGAGAGCGTTCGAAGCCACCACACCCTTGATATACAATGAAACAAATCAAATACGAAATTAAAACAATATTTTATTTATTACTTTATAATACAAAACAAATTAATAATATAGTAACGTATCACATGTGGCGTGTGTTGCCGAAGGATAACCCAGTCTGCTGCCCCTTGTTGGTGCCATACTGCAGGGAGATCGTGTTCTGCCCTGCGCGTAGCTGCTCCTCGGTGAACTCCCGGACGTTCTTTTCGGCCTCTTTCGGCCCGATTGAGGGCTTCCCATAGTTACCCGCCTTCCTGCCGAGCGACTGCAGGCACGTCACTACGGAATACAAGTTCTGCTTCTCCCACAGATCGATCGTCTGGAAGGTCTCCTGGGCCGGGACGCCGAGAGCCTTCGCCGCATCCAGGAACGCGTTGATATTCTCCATGCACTTGAACGCCATGGTGGACTGGTTGATTTTCTTCACTGACCCTTCCTGGATCGCGTTCACCAGCTTGCAGAGTAACGTGCCGTCCTTGAGGACCTCGTAGAGGTTCTCCACGGTGCCGGTGGTGTCGGCCGGCTCGCCGGTGAGGAGCTTGATCCACTCGAGGGTCTCCTTCGCGATGTCATCGTTGTACTTGCTGGCGATGCGAGCCTGCGCCTGAGCGTTGATCCCGGACTTACCCGCCCTGTTTTCAGCCATGTTTGTCGCTCGGTGTTTGCTGTCGCGCGGACTCGCAACCACTGAGCATTAAGCTCCTTAAGATAAGCATCCTTCCCGATATCGGGTTGCGATAACTATCGATACCGCTAATCGCCGGCGTATCTTCGGCCGTCGCGGCTTTATCGGGCGATAATTTGTAATTATTATGTTGGCAGCTATAAAACAGTACACTGCATATTTATTGGAGATAACGCAACGGTATTTTGGTACTTGTGCCGCTTAGGTAATTCTATGTTAGGTAAAGAGAAATGAAGTCATTATTTATTTAGTGTACGTCATAATATGTCATAGAACAGTTCCTTACATTCTGAATGTAATCTAGAAATGCTATTAAGTATATAGTCAAAAATATGGTTCTGTAGTGTAAAGCATTTATCTGATTCAAATATTTTTCATTGCAACTAGATGCAATGCAACTCAATGTCATTGATAGTCATTCAATTGATTTATTATTATATGAACAATTATAAAAAGCATTAATTTCATTAAAGATATGAATGGAAATTTCGAGAACATGACTTCATCACAGGAAACTCAAATCTTATCAACCACCGGCTTTATTAGACATTAAGATCACTATCGCCAATAATATTGATAAAATTATATTCAGTATCTATTATAGTCTGTTACCCATAGGCTAATTACGTAACCCTGATGCCAAAAATTCTCTGATTTAAATTATTTAAATTGTTACTTTTGCAATTACATATATGATCAATTAAATAGTTTCAGTTTATTGCAATGGAACTTTGTTAGCAACTGAACCCATGAAATAGATGATACGGAATTGCAAAAGAAACAATTTCAATTATTAGCCATATATAAAATATAAAACCGAAACCAAATATAAAACGTAATTAGCCTACAGCATATCAATTACAAGAATTAAAATCATTTAGAAATGTATTTTAGATAGGTAGCCCTGTAGCATTCTGAAGAAAGTTGATGGAAATTCACATTCAGGCAATCCCACATCACTTCCTTGTGTGGTGTGTAATCCGGTATTTGCTTACGTACGTTCATAATGTTTATTGACACTACTGAAAAACTCCCATTACCATTTTCAGAGGTATCAAAGCTGGTTTAGTTCACAAATTGGCCTCGCTGTTGCCAAACTATTGCAAAAGCCAGCCTTGTTTCACGGCACAGATATGCAATTTTTTATTGTGTTTTATTGTTGGATAAAACACAATGGTGGCCCGAGGATTGTTTGGAACAAAGAGGCTCTATCAACATCTACAGATAACATTAAGTGTGATACAATCTCAAAAACAATTTAAGTGCCACATTGATTACCCACAGTGGTAGTTTTGTTGCTTGCCTACCTATAATGTATTACAGTTGCACAGGAGTTGTAACTCTAGAGACCCTGTGTATCATTTTTTTTTATACAAAAAGATTTCACAATTTTACAATAGAGACCAGTAGGAGTGTAGTTCCGTAGGTAGCCTAATACCTTAATCACTCTTTATACCCTTTTTTATCACAGAAATATATAGCTTCTGTGTAGCCTAGTGCTCGTTCAATTTTATATTGAGGTTTGTAATTGATTGACAGAAATTGCCTTGTACCATATTTATACCTATATTTATTATGTTACAGGTAAAGTACAGACAATAATAATAAAAATATGTACATAATAATTAACCTTTCAACTCACTGCGAAATTCACCATTCTTTTAATCTTAGTAATTGACATCAGACATCCTTTCATCAGACAACAACAATAAATATGTAGCTGGTACTGCTTTAATTCTAGTCATCTGGATACTTTTATGCTTTCTATCCTTTGTAAGATAAATTTCAGAATCCTGCTAACATTTATATTTACTCGACTCTTAAGAGATGGTATTACTAAACTAAGAGCTAGAATCTGATTTGAACATCACCTAACTTGGTTAGAGGATACCAAAGGGTCCAACTCAAAAAGTCTTCCGAAATTTTACAAGTCTTTTTTTTCGTCTTTTTTTCCTCAGTGCCCCCTTTGCTACACTACAACCCCTAACTTATATTTCTAAGTGATGTAGCAGTTTAAAATCCTTGTGTTTAGGGGATCTTAATCAATGTTGATTGATAAAAAATTCAATTGAATGACACTTGAGAAAAATATGTAAAACTTAAAAACTGTCTAATCATGTTTCACTGATATCAGTATAACCAAAACTGAAACTTGAAGGACCGAATCTAGTCATAATCGTTTTAAAAAGTTAGCCAAAAAATACCGGTAGATACTTAAGCAGAACTTAGTGACGATGGCAAACATGGTCTAATTAGAATCTTATAGGGTATCGAATCACGATGTAAGGTGCGCGGAGAGTCGCCGCATGACTAAGCCTCACCTATGATAAGAATGCTAGCCACAAATCAAACAAAATTATGACGAAACAAAGGTAAAAGTACCTACGAATAATAACGCGGAAATAAAAGTAACCACTCACCAATTACGCAAAAGGCGAATAACTGTGTCACTTTACTCGTAATCGATGTAAGTTAATAAACATAACTCATTTTATTTCACAAGACACAACACAATCACATAAAACTTTGCAAAAGCAAGCTAACTCCTTGACAACCGCACACCGCCCGTCGGCGTATTTTGTTGACAGAACAGAGAGAAAAGTACAAACTTTCGTTCAGGAATTGCGCTCCCCACCTCGCGGCCTCGTGCGGCCTCGTGACGTGTGATATCGAGGTTGATACTGATTGGTCAATGTTCTCATTTGACGTCACTAGTGATGTGCACGTACGTAAACGAAGAATTGTTCATGTATCGATAATACATGAAATGCATAAATAAGGTTATATTACCACAGGCCGCCATGCGAGTAAAGAGACTTGGTATAAGCGACCAAGGTATCCGAATTTTATCGGACAGCATGTCAGTCTTGAAGGCATTGGGAAAGAACAGCATAAACTCTGCCCTAATCCTGGAGTGCCACCAGGCACTGGAAGATATCTCCCTGACAAACAGGGTTACGATACAATGGATAAAGGGTCACAGCAATTCGATGGGGAACGATGCCGCCGATGAGCTGGCAAGAAAGGGATCAGGGACGGAAATTGCTGGTCCTCCTCCGTCCCTGCCCCTCTCTTGTAACACACTGCGAGCATGGGTGAGCAAACACACTACGGACCAGCACAATAAACGTTGGCAAAACACAATAGGATGTAGACAGACGAAGTTGGTTGTGACCGAACGATCACATAGACTAACTAATAAACTGCTAGATCTCAAACGGACAGAACTCAGGACAGTAGTTGGTACAATAACAGGACACCTCCCCCTGAACAAACTACTGTTCACAATAGGAGCTACAGACAGCCCTTTATGCAGGGGATGCCTAGTAGACGAGGAAACAGCGGCCCATGTGGTCCTGGAGTGTGAGGGACTTAAGGACCACAGGGTAAAAGTCACGTTAGGAACAGGGTCCCTCCGAGAGATCTGCGAGCGTCCGAAGAGACTGCTGGACTTCTGGAGGGAGCTGGGCTGGCTAAATTAGCACGCCTTAACTACGCACAAAGGACCAAGTTTGAGTTCAAGTGCGGAAAGAGGAGCCCATTAACCTTAACCTTAACCTTAAGGTTATATTACCGACTATCAACATTTTAAATTAACAAGTACATAAGTCTCCCTTACAAAGTCCAGTGTCTTTTTTGTGAAATTTTATTTATTATTTTAAAAAGAAATAATGTAAAAGTTTAGGTACGACTTCCCAGTGGAGTCGGGGACTTGTCATTATAAAATTATTGAATTATACGTCTCCGTACGGAATTGTACGAATTTCTGACACTAAAGATTAAAAGAGGTGTTGTCATCATGATCATCATCATCATCATCCTTCTGTTTTCTGGCCGCCTCTCCTTCCGTGGCTAGCGGTGGTGGCATGGGCAGACATTTGTTCCTTACGTATGCGTGTAGACTAGCTGCTAACTGCTCATAACTGATTCTATCTCTTTTAGGCACAATGCTAGGTGGCGTGCTTTTTGGCCGCTTCCACGAGTGAGTTCGAGCCCGCGACTAGTTGAACCTTAACGTGTATGTATATGGTACGACTGTACGAAGCTCGCATTAATTAGTTCGAATTAATATCAAAGAAAAAAAATACTGGATCAATTAAATAAATAAATAATTATAATTGCATAAGTTGAAAAAAAATGCTATGCAATAGCTTTACCGCGGCAGTCCCTGAGTGCCACACGTATTTTTTTTTAAACTTTTTAAGGCGTTTCAGCAACAATTTTAAAATATTGGTTAAGTTACATTACTTAATTATGTTATATGCTTTAAGTCCAGTATTCAAATTACTTAATCATTTATAATCTGGACTCCTTTGGAGTGAATCCACTCGTATGAAACGCGTTCCATTTCCTAGCCGTACGTATTATAATATATCGATAATCTCTATTCAAATACTTTCAACACTATTTGATCTTCTGACATTGACAACGACAGTGACAGTTGTCGTATCGTTCTAAAATTTACCACAGACTAAAATGTATGTAAATGCCTCTTTGACATTTAAAGAGAAGGCGATACACGTACGAACTTAAAGTACGCGGTTTTTAATTTAAATTCGCGAACTTCCTCGGCTTAATGTCGGTGATAGACGTACATACTTAAATTACGCGGTTTTTAAGTTCACGAACTTATCCGGCTGGCTTTTAAAGTCGAGCCACAAGTATGCGTACTTACTCGCACGTCTAGTGGCTGATAGACGACCTTGCTCGCTCGTATGTCAGCCTAAGTACGCGAACTTTAAAACCGACGAGTTAGACATGTTTGATTTCTGCTCGTAGCTCGTGGCTCACGGCTTCGGCTCGCTCGTCTGTCAGCGCCGCGAGCCGCGTGCCGCCATTTTTTTTGTGATGTACTTATCTCGTGCAATTTTGTTTTATGCATAAAATTTGTTTAAGTTTAATTAACTTTATGCTTTTCTGTTGCAAAAGTGACTGATTTTCGAAGCAATTGACTCGAATTATTTACGGAATTCATAGAAATACGTGCTCAGTAAGTTCGCGAACTTATAAAGTAGTTCGCGTACTTTGAGTCGAGCCGAGTAAAGCGTTCTCCACATGTCCGCCGAAACTTTTGCCGGGACTTTGGTCGGCCCTCTACATTCTCGCCTATTAGGGATGTGGTGGGTGTCAAAACGCATCAACATTATATCGATTCATCGGTGTAATATCGCTAATATGCTGTAAACAGGGTCACAGAGGTGATGGCAGCTGCTCTACTGTAATTACTTGATCTACTAATATCCTGGATCATGGTCAAGTGTACCCCGAACCTGTTACGGGAAAAAGCACTAGGAATATAAATATAAAATCGATCGAATCGAACTCAAAAAACGCGTACTTTAAGCCGCGTATTTTGAAACTAGGCGCGTGCACCTACCTCATAACTATTGGAAGTAGGTAAACCGAAAAAAATAAACTGTTTTGTACATTGATAGTATATAGAAAGAAGTCTTTGTTTTGTATAAAATATCTTTTTGTACAGCATAATTCTGAACAGACTAATATTTGAAACTAACTAAACTAACTTTTGTTCAACTCGAATGTAGCTATCCAGCGACATATTATTACACATTGCCATCAAAAAAAGCCGCTATCCATTAAAATAACCTACAAAAATAAAGAATTAAAAGTCGTGGACGATTTTACGTTACTTGGACTCACAATAGACACGCATATGGATTGGAAGTCACACACAACAAAATTTTAAAATAAACTTTCAAGTTTTTCTTACGCGCTTAAAGAAATTAAAAAAACAACAAATCTAAAGACTGCATTGGTTAGGTACATATTACGCTTACGCGTATGCTTGGCTCAACTACGGAGTTATCTTGTGGGGAAATAGCACAAGCTCTATTTGTTATGCAAAAAAAGCTACTTAAAATAATGCTTAACGTAGATGATTCTACAGAAAGCTGTAGGTCTCATTTCAGAGAACAAAACATACTTACTCTGCCATGTATGTACATAAATGAGATCTGCAAGCTCACTAGGAAATACCCTGAGCTATACAAAAACGCGAAGACGTACCCACAGGCCATTCGCTGCGATATCAAAGAAACCTAATAATCCCTAACTCCCGTCTCACGCTACACTCAACAAGTCCGTTGGCCATGTCTGTCAGACTATATAATAAGTTACCGAATTACATAAAAAATGAGGTCGACGACAAAAAATTTGAAAAACTACTAAAACATCTATTAGTCACTAAAACTTATTACAGCGTAAACGAATATTTAAGCGAAACGATAGCAAAATAATTAGATCGTATTCCGTCCCTACTGTTAAGTTCTAAATACGTATAACTCATATCTATCAAGTTAAACACATAATTTACCTCTAATAATATTAAAAAATCTCTTTAACCATACTGTAATAAATAAACAATGGTAATCTGAAAGTGCTACGAAACTACTACGAAAGTGCAATAATAGGCGTCAATGTAAGGGTGCATTATTTAAGTATAAGTAGTTTAAGTAATAAAAATAAAAGTACAAAGTATTAGATAATTACTAAAGAGTATTGGTTTCCAATACTAGTAAAATTCACTGATAAATAATTGATATAATGGATATGTAAATACTTAAATAGTCAATAGGTATAAATTATTCCATTAGCTTCGTAAGTTTAAAGCCTCCTCTCTCCCAAAATGCTGCGCCCAACCGGGTCTGTATTGTATGTACATAACAATGTTATTGTATTATCTTTATGGAAGCTAATAAATATGAATATGAATATGAATGGATATGAATATAAGTAAGTAGAACAGAAATACACGGTATTTGTATACATAGAGCACACTGAAAGTTCTGCTGGCCGCTCATAAATGTTTGAATTTCGAATGATATAATTTTTGACAAACAAAACTCTATTAATGATATTTTTTAAATTGGCGGGACGTCGCGTGTCACAATTTGGAGCGGGTGGTTCTCAGAGCAAAATGACCTTATTGGCATTTAGTCCTCAAATCATAAAGTCCATTGAATAAAAATGACCACACGGAAGAAAGACCAGGGAGCAATCGTCCGCAAATAAAAATGCTCTTAAAGCAAGGCGTCATTATAGGAAATTGTCATGAAAGCGTAACGTCCTTAACACATTATACCTAGTTTTAATGAAAAAATATATATCTGGGTCTAAAAATCATTCTGAAGATATTAGTGGTGGTTCCATCAGGTTACATTTTCAAGGTTTGGTGATCAAAAACAAAAATCTGGCAGTCAAAACAAAGACCTGAAATAAATATCATCATTTATCAATTGTTTTGGTACTTTTTGTTTGGTGGTCGTAATACTGACTTCACTCATGAATATCATACATACTTACATACAAGGCAGTATTAAGTTAGCCCCCATTTTTTGTTTAGACTGCCAAATTTTTATTTTTAACCGCCAAACTTTGAAAATGAGCCGCCATTCAATGTAAAACGACCACCAAACGATACTTAAAAAACTAATTGTTAAAAAACAGTTTCTCAATATTTTGGGGGGTCAACTTCACACAGCCTTTTTTGTCGCCTATTTACGTCCAATGCTAATTTGCTTAAGAGCGTCGGTGGCCTGGTATCCGACTCATACGCGAGAGGTACCGGGTTCGAATCCCACTGCCGCCAAGTACCAATGACTTTTTTCTGAGTTATGTACATTATGTGAACACTAACCGACGCTTTAATGGTGACGGAAACATCATGATGAAACCTGTACATTCACGCGACTAAATGTGTAACCATGATCCAATCTGGTCAGGTTCCCCTGGTAGCAGGGTCAAGGAGGACAGATGGCTCCACTGTAATTACCTGATCTGCCAAATCCTGGTTCATGGTCATAATGGCCCCGGGCTTTGCTTCGACGACTACTTTAATTGCGGTCATTTTGTAGCTAGGACATTTTGCTTTGTTAATGCAGTACCTTTTCAGTTGAAGATGTTTTGCTCCCATACCATTTTACGCTATGGACGTTTTAGCAACATGGACATTTTGCTCTGCGAACCACCCACTCCGAATTGGCGTGTCAATGCTTCTATCTCAATTTAAAGTTCGTCGTCGTAGCAACAATGGAATTAATGCGGAACGATTTTAGGGCAGTGATTTCTCCCTCCGTAAGACTGCACTCTTCAAAATGCTTTTGGGCTCCTCTTTTAGCACCTTAAGGCGTCCGAATTTATTTCCGAAAAGGGTCATGCAGAATTTGATCGCGGCCGTGTTTCTCTTCATGATAAAATTCGTGAAAGTCGGCCCTTAACTGCGACTACTGAGGAAAATGTGGCTACTGCCAGGCGACTAATTGAAGAAAATCGGCGTATCACCTACAGTAGACATTATGAGAGGAGATGAAACATGGATATATTGTTACATGCTGGAAAGAAAGTAACAGTCTTCTGTATGGGTGAACGAAAATTGAGGCTGGCGTTCTAGAAGCGTAGGCTAAAAATAATTATTTCTTACTCCCGGATGGGTCCTATCTGCACGATCCCACTTGAAGAACAAAAGACAGTCCAGGCTGAGTGGAACACCACCAATTTTGTTTGCCCAGTGTCTTTGAAAAAGTTAGGGAAAAACGACAAAGAAGTAACATCCTATGCACCATGATAATACTTCGGCGCACACCGCGAACATGAGTAAGTCATTTTTGGCTTCTGAAAGGTAGAGCACCCACCCCACACATACTCCAGACCTGTCATGATGCAATTTCTTTATGTTCCCAAAAAACAAAAAAAAATCTTATAAAGTAGGTTAATATATACGGATCCCCGCCTGCTTTCAAGTTTAAATTAAACTAACGTTTGCACTTTATACACCTATTTCCTTACACCATTCGGCATTCGGCTTTTTCTAATGTTTCAGATTTATATAGCAGTCAGTGTTTTTAGTTTTTGTAGGTACTACTTTTTCTTTTTTAATGTGAGTTATGTACATTAGTTGAATTCTAACCGATGATCTTACAGCGAGGGAAAACATCGTGATGAGACCTACACATTCAGGCAACTGAATGTGTAACCATGGTCCAATCTGGTCAGGTTCCCCTGGTTGCAGGGTCATGTGGGTCTGCTGGGATACTGGCGACTTCTGGACTGCGTCTCCACCCTAGACACCTCCAGCACCGTCCTCGTCGCTTATGCGATAGTTGCCCCAGATGTCCCAGATGTTGTTGGAAAGGTTCGCCGTCTGTCGCTGGTCGTTGACAGCAGCGACGACTTTGATTTATTGCGTCTGTGATCCACTTGTTTACATCTATCTTGAAGATGGATCGGGCACTTGTGTTATATGTTGTAGGTCTCGTAAACTTCTACGAGATTCGCTTTTCCCCGTTCCTGTGTACCAACGTGTTCGCGTAACCCTGTAATTTTTTTGCAAAATAGAGATTTGTATTTGTATATAGCGGCCATAGACTTCAACCTTTTCCTACGGGAAAAAGGCGTGACATTATAATATGTATGCAATAACTTCAACCATAATAGGCCCATTAGAATGAGTTTAGACAGAAATACACCAACCAATTATTAAATTTAAAATAGTGAAAACAAAACAAATTTGTAAACGCGTAGGTAATCTCCTCCCACATAGTCAGTCGTGCCACGTGTGAGTAGGTAGGTACTTGGTTCTATATTTAGGACGTAAATCTGCATGTCGGCAAGGATAATAATAGTACATACCAACAATACTAACTAAATTGAGGGCCCACAATCCTATCTGTGGCGCTTGTATTTTAGATTTTTGCTACCTATAGGTGAAGTAGGAGTTTGGGGTCTAAATAATTTCAACTTCAATAGAAGTAGACAAAGTAATAAAAAGTAAGTAAAGTAGTTTATTTTTTCTTATTATTTTTTTTTTCTCTGGTTTAATTTATTTTAATTTTATGAAATTTTTTTTTATATGTCAGCTGAATGCTAAATAAATATCTTTTTTTTTTTTTTTTTTTTTTTTAATAGAGTACAACAATGGAGCATCGGTGGCCTAATAGCTCTAGGTACCGAGTTAGATCCCCAGTGCTGCCATGTATCAATGACTTTTTATGAGTTTTGTACGTAGGTAATGTACCTAACTAATTAATTATAACTAATAAATAATTAATTATACACTAACCGATGCTATTACGGTGAGGGAAAACATCGTGAGGAAACCTGTAGCCGTATTCAAAATGATTCGAATCCGTTTCCGAACGATTCGACACGAAATTCGTGAGCGGTGAATCCGTGTCGATCGATTTAAAAGCTGTTATTCAGAATCCCAATAGATTCCACGGAAACTCTACTCTCTATAACATATGAAAATTTTATAAAATTTACTGAAACCACATTTTCCTAAGAACTTTTGCGGGGCCCTTTGTCGATTCCGTATCCGAATCCTATTTCCGAGCCATTGTGAATACGGCTACTGCACATTTAGGCGACTGAATGTGTAACCATGATCCAATCTGGTGAGGCTCCGCTGTTAACATAGTCACATATCCAGTGGTCCAGGCGGATTGCAGGCCCTCGGGACAGCTCAACCGGGACATTAACGCCAAGATAATATTAATAGAGTGCGAGACGGTTAATAATTATTCTGACTGAGACGTCAGTGTTCTTAGTAGGTAGTTTCCCTATTGGTGGCACGTTACCAGCATCAAAGATTTTCAAAGACATACTTCAACTTCGAGCCTTTTGAGAGAGCATTTGGCTATTCACTGCCACGTGCACAGCAACGTTATTTAATTCCCTGCTGACACCATAGAGAAAATATTTACTAACGTAATAGAGCAGCCATCACAAACAAAAATATTGTACCAATCTGTCACGTGCGGGAGGTGCGGGGGGAGGCTGCTAAGTCGGAGAATGACCGATGAAATGTTATAATTTTCTTTATTTTTGGCCCTCGAATGGTTCGTACAGTTTTTAATGCACAAGATGGCGTTTTTTTGAATATCCAAGCCACTGTCAGATTGGTCCGCGTCGCGCAATGTCTCAAAACTGACTGCGGCCACTGTTGTCCATGGACCGCAAAGCGTGGTTCAAAGAAAATACTTGCGGTGTCTCCTCTATTACTTTAGTAAATATTTTCTCTATGTCTGACACTTTCCTTTCAATATATTTTCTCATCCTTTCTTATCATACTTCACGAATACACTGTCTTTCACTGGTTCATTCTGTCGTCATCTATAATTGTAGGTACTACGCTGAGTAACAACCTGCTCTCTTTCCACTCATAACTTTCGTCCTATTAAGATACCTACATTAATTTTCATACCGTTCTGTTTAAAAGACTTTTAAGTAGCTCCCTCTCCGATGATGCAAGTAAAACTTGATCATCAGCCTATAGGAGCTACTTGACACGAAACACATCCATTCTCCGTCCACATTCGTTCCCTTTCAAACCTTTCAAGCAGTATCTGCTTGACAACTGTTGTCATTAAAAGATTTAAAGCCATGGAGATGCAACACATCCCTGTCTAACACGACTCAAGATATTAAACCAGTCTGAGTACGCCCCATTGAGCCTGATCATCATATCAGCCGAAAGACGCCCACTTCTGGGCACAGGCCTCCCCCAGAGATCTCCATAAAGCCCGGTCCTGTGCCTTTCGTATTCAGCTGGTACCTGCGATTTTTACCAGGTCGTCACTCCACCTTGTAGGAGGTCTATAGACGCTGCGTCTTCCGGTACGTGGTCGCCACTCGAGAACTTTACTGCCCGAGATACTGCTACGAGACTCCGAGCATAGCCCTTTCCATTGCCCTATGGGTAACAGTGAGCTGCCTTATATGGCCCATAGTGAGCGGCCACGTTTCTGTTCCTGGCAACACATATTGGTCAAAGACCTTCGTCTTGAGACACTGCGGTAATTGGGACGAAAATATATGGCGTAGCTTCCCGAACGCTGCTCAATCGAGTTGGATTCGTCGATTGACCTCTTTCTTGAAATTTGACTTACCTGGTACCCTGATACAGGCTTAATATTTCTCTTATAGGAGTAGGTAGCCTCAACCGGTGTTAATGTATGAGAAGATGTTTTCGATGTTTCACCACTTCCGAAGCCACGCACTCAGTACGGGAGTGGTGAGCAATAAAACAAACGGTTACGCAGAGCGACCACATCTGTCCAGACCCATCCTCCTAGAGGGCTACTTCTGGCATCACACCGACACACGGCTGGGTTAGCCTGGAGGGTGGTGACCAGCCACGGCCGAAGCTTACACGACGCGGACAGCATTGGTCCCGTTCAATATTATAACAGAAGTGGTGTTGATCCATAATGTACATACCTACCTGCATAGATAGATATCTACTAGCCTATAACAGTGAAGATTGCTAATAGTATGTACCTAGGTAGTTTAGTTATTCCCCCCCTGAGAATAATACCCGAAACTATATTACGACAACACTGTCTGTCACTAAAATTGTCTTTCCAAATGGATACGTCGCGTACACCTGTTTCCTGAAGGATTCGCAGCTGGAGATTGGACTTGATTGACGCTGTGTTCCAAATAAAATCTTAAGCTCCATACACTCCATTCACACTATCTCGTAAGTAGACAGGTACTTAGCGATTTGCGTCCACTTTTCTTAAAGGAGTATGGACATTTTTGCGGAAAGACAACCTTGGCGTCTTCAGTCTTAAGCATGCTACATTTTCGACATTATCATCGCTTCCCATCAGGCGGCATGAGTTCTAATGCAAACTTATTGTCTGTAAAAACGGATATGATGCGCTAGATACAGCACATTAGGTATCTACCACGAACTATTTAAATTAAATGCCGTAATTCAGAGACTACTAAGTAACGTGGTTAGGAACTCTTTATCGGTTGCAGTAGACGCGTGTTAATTCTGATGGATCGCGTGTGACAAATGATCGTGATGTAAACAGAGTCCGGCGGGGCGAGCAGGGCGGGCGGGGCGGGCGGCGGCGGCGCGGGCGCAGGGCGGGCGGCGCGCGGCGGCGGCGGCGCGGGCGGCTCAGTCCGCGCGCGCCCTCGCCATGGCTCGCTGGGTGCCCGCCCTAGCGGCCGTGTTACTGCTCGCCGCCGCCGCGATCGCGCGCAAGTCGCCCGGCCCCTCCAAAGCCGAGCCCCAGATCGAGGAGGTCACCGCCAAACAGTTGGAGCGAGTGCTGGAAGACAAGGACTTCGTCGCTGTGTTCTGGTGTAAGTGCAGTGCGCGGACGCTAATTTAGCAGCTCCGGCGGCGGCTGGCCGGTCGCCAGCGCGGGGGCGGCGTCGCGTCGTGGCCGGTGGCGCAACGGCGGACGGCTGTCCAAATGGGTTATCGCCGAGTTAATGATCTTCGGGCTCCCGCCGCCGCCGGACCGCCGCATGTATTTTCGCGCGGCTCGCCGCCGCCGCCATTATGCAACCCGCTGCGGAGACAATAAAACTTGACCCGGCCGCGCCGGCCCAGCCGCCGCCCGCCTAAAATGGCGCCGAGCCGCTTCCCTCGGCCGCCCCAAGGCCGGAGGCGCCTACGCCTGGCGCACCGTGAGTGCCGCATGTGCCGCTCGAATAGACTCGCATTCCGCGCCATTGCCGTGCCGGCTATTTCTGTTTGTCGCCAATTGTCATGAGATCGATATATTTCGTTCGTTGACATGCCAACTGGATGACCTTTGAAGAAAGTGCGTTCTGTGAACTTGGACGGCTGCTTCTGCAGCCGTCTCGTAGTGAGGTCACTCGGGGCGCCGTCGCGCGGCCCGAGCATGCGGCCGAAACAGACACAGAAAGTACAATAAATCACAAGCGATGCCGCGGTGCTCCAGTTGCGCTTGCGCCTCTGGGTTCTTGGCTAGGGGTTTGGTTTAGAATCGGACCGAGCTATTGTTAGTGTTTATAAAAGAGGCACTAGACACATAAAAGAGATTTTAACTACCTCCTTGAATTTAGCATCATAAACCTAACCACATTAAAGTATTATTAGCTGAGCGTCATAACGAAAACATAAACAAAACATTACATTAATTGCTCTACATAAAATTTGTACACTCCTCACTAAACTGAACTGAATATTAAAACATTCATCATACATTATGAAAGAAATTCGGACTAGAGTTTCGGAAAAACTATTAATCATAATTAATATCGCATTCACAGTCCGGAGCAGTCTACTGCTAAACTTGAACTTAATAGATATTTTACTTTTTGCTTAAAATATGGCCTTTCTATCGTATGTTCTAGTACGAATTAGGCACTTACAAACTCTTATCCTAAGTACTTACTGCGTTAATTGGAACATTACAATAAGATGAAAAGTTATCACACCCTATAGGTACTACCTATCTTATTTGTTTTTATATATTTATTCTTCATGCACTAAAAGTACAATTGGACTTAAAGCCAAAATAGCATTATCTACAGGTCTACCAGGAGCGATAGCAATCGAAACAGGATATATCAATGTGTGTTAAATTGAATCAGAGACCCAAACATTGCATTTAGCTCTCAGGTTACTCTTAACTATGTCGCTATTAGCCTATGAACCACTTTCCATACAAAAGTGCCCAGTTTCCTTTATTATTTTTCTTGTTCATTAAAATGTTATGTCGTGGTTTTACAATAGGCAGTCATGTGATAGAGTTACAGCAATAAACGTTTTCTTTATAAATAGGTCGTGTTGCTACGTTTTAGAGAAAAGACATAATTACGAAAATGTTCTGGTACCACTGTTTCTTTTGGAGTTCATCCAATATCACGTATGTTATCAATCTAGTAACTGGATTAATGAAAATTGCGTATATTTTTCTAGGAACGCAGCAATTTAGAAGTTGTAAAAGCACGTCACTTGATTGATTGACTTGGAGGGTAAATGCACGTTGTACCTATCAAATATTGTATGTCCGAAATGGGCAAACTGTTAAGACTCACTCTTGTTATTTGAAATATCTTTATGTATAAAGTATAACAATAAAACGATATTCTATTCTATATACCGTACCTAATGAGTTGGAGTCGGATGCGAGAGCCAACGACCTACAACGCGAGGATGCCGAAGACCGGGCAAAGTGGAGAAGAATGAGTAGGAAAGCGGACCCTGGCAGAGGCCGCGATAAGCGCTAGGACGATGATGATGGTCGTACCCCACAAAATAATCTGCCTCTGTGACCGGCAATCGAACTGCACCACAGATTCCATATAGTACTAGGAGCTCTCTAAGTTGCGCCAACCCCCTCGACAATGGATTTCGTAACTATCCTAAGGTTTTAGTTTTAAAGCCCCGACGAAAAAAGAGGGGAGTTTGACGTGTGTATCTGTGGATGTATCTATCTGTGGATCTGTTTACCTGTATATATGTCTGTGGCATCGCAGCTCCCGATCGGATGGACCGACAACATGCGGTTTAATTTATTTGATAGCCAGTTTAATAGAGATGGTTCTTAGCTTTGTTCCATTAAAATCGGTTCAGTAGTTTAGAAAACATTTGAATATAATAAAGAAAGAAGATAGAAAACACTCATTGAACATAGACACCACGACACGACAATAACTATACTTGGTCGGGGGTTTCGTAATTTTTCTGTCGGTTAGGTTCGTTAATGTTTCTTTTTTATACCTAAATTCAATAAATATTCTTTTCCTTAGGCTAATGCCGTGTGGTGTCCGGTAGAGTAGAATAGCACCAACCCCTTACACTCGTACAAGGCGACTAATGTTTAGAGTCAAAAGATCTAGGGTCTCCGTAGACATGAAAATGGGCAGCAGCGTTTTCCATTGTTATGTTTGCTACACTGCGATCTCCAACCCGCCTGCCAAGCGTGGAGATTATGGCAATAACCTCCCCTTTTGTGGGAGACGCCCAAAGTCCTGCAGTGGACTGTTATGGGCTGTGATGGTGATGGTAAGGCTAACCAGCTTACTTAGGTAGCATTTTCTGTAGTGTATTTTAAACACAGCGATCTCAACAGCATTCCCAAGCAATGACTACAGGCAGACGGCCGCCGGCTAGTCTACATGCACCCGAAACTTATTGCACTATGACTCGGAGGGATAAGGGATACCTAATCATGATTATGGTGTTAGTTTATGCATTTGACAATACATTTATTAGCAGCTAAATAGACTGAGAAGTGACATGATTGTGGAATGTTCACGTCCAACATTGTCAATGTCATTCCTATAAATATTTCAGTTGGGAGTAAACAAAAACATCTCTCACAAAAACAAATTACTTACATACAGTTGTAAATATATTACCTCCATCTTCGACTAGCGGTTTTCATCCTCGCGTATTAGCTATATCTGTAAACATTTAACAATCCCGTGGGATCCTATCGGATCCTATTACCTTTCTAGAATGAACCGTTTTTTATGACAGTAACACAGTGATCACAGTGACAAACGAGTTTAGCGATCTCCATAGTATAAAGACCTCAAAAAGCTTTAAAATTCGTCACGCTACCTACGATAAACTTAAACAAAAACGGTTATTGCCAAGTCTATCTCATGATCCTCAACCAACCACGAAGGAAACAAACCCGGTTTTCCGATTACACCTAAACGATTTTCTTGTTGTCTCTCTCTGAAAGCAGTTACTGTCGCTACCTACTGTACAACCTATGGAACCAGAAAACTTCGCACAGATAACCAGCCATTTAAACCTATGTGAGACGAATAGGCAACGTAATGTTAATATATTATGGTAGTCTTGTGACGGGGTGAAGATCTACGCAAAACACAGATCCCATACAAACACGCATGTTGGAACCACTGGCAAACCGAAGGGACTTTGGCTCCCTGTGTGTGTTCTATCAGCTGTACAATGGGGAGTGTTCCGAGGAACTTTTCGATATGGTGCCCACAGCACAATTCCGCCATCGCACCATCCGCCGTGGGGTTGGTACTCATTCTCACTACGTAGATCCTCTGTTGGTCACGACGCGAAGGCTCGAAAGAACGTTTCTCGCTCGTACGATTCGGATGTGGAATGAGCTCCCAGCCACAGTGTTTCCTTTGGACTATGACATGGGATCGTTCAAGAGGTATATTAGAGGTCTCTTCAGAGGCGGGCAACGCATCAGGACTCCCCTGGTGTTGCTGATGTCCATAGGCGGCGGTGACCACTTTCCATCAGGTGGCCCGCTTGCCTGTTTGTCTGTCGTATAACATAAAAAAGAAACAGCTGACTATGCGAAACAGATTTAAGAGAGGTAGGGCATAGCGGGGTATCTCGTTCGAATTGGAACCGCCCGACTGGGGATGAACCTTACAGAATCCATCATCATCATCTTGGCGTTAATGTCCCGGTTGTGCTCCCATTCACGAGGGCCCGGGGTCCGCCGTGACCATGATCCAGGATTTGGCAGGTCAGGTAATCACAGTGGAGCGACTGCCATCTGACCTCCATGACGCTGCTACCAGGGGAACCTGACCAGATTGGATCCACTCCACCATACAGAATATCGCAGCTAAATAATACTCTTTTAAATAGTACGTTGTTTCTGCCGGTGAGTAAGGTTTCCAGTGCTCCATAGGGTGGGGATTTGGGGAACCGTGGCTTTGGCAGTGGATTGGCATTTGCCTTTTTGCTGCCAGAGCAACGTGTTATTAAGGTGGGCAACGCATTGGCGATACTCTTGGTGTTGCTAATGTTTATATTCAGTGGTGACCACTTTCCATCCAGATGGCCCGCTTGCCTGTTTGCCTACCGTATGAGATAAAAAAAACAGTGGATGCGCAAAACTGGAGACTGGTCATTGGTGCGCCTTGGGGGAGGCTTATGTCCAGCGGTGTGCTGATTTCCTACTATTATTCGCGTGTTCCCGACTCCAAGTATTGTTTTAATCCTGGGGACCCGTTGCTGCCTTCTGCAAGGACATAATTTCGCGGAAGGAGGCAGCGGATCGAGAGAGCCGGACTCGTGATAAGACGGATGTACGTCCGTTCTGTTCTCGCTCCCGGTGGAACCCACCCGCCTGCATTGCGGGACCTAGACAGATTACGATCTGGGTATGTGTTATTAAATATTATAGACTGTATGACACCATCGTAGGTATCGTCGCCAAGGGGACGCGGATAAGCACTTGAAAGTACTAATCTCCCCCCACTACTTAGTTAGTTGATTTCGATGTGTGAGTGCAAATATTGATAACGACACTTTATCTGTGTGGGAGCCAATGAACGACGCGTGTTCCTACGTTTGAATCTCACCGGCAACTGAATTTTAGATTAGACGAGCTCTACTAACATACATATTTCCCTAAGAAGTAAGCGGAGTACTTACAACAGTACGACGACCCTGTCGGTTTCTTTCAGTTTGCCATTTCTTGTTATGCTCGTTGATCTATACTTACTCCTCACTTGTTATTTCTTGAAAATGCCTTTGTATGACGTGCGAAATCAATGTCAGTACCTGAGCCAATTCTCGTATGCACTGAGAAACTTATCGAAGATTGCAAATCAAGATGCTGTATTCACCGCCTACCATAACTTTTTCGGGAAATGTCACCAATCATGATCGAGTATTTATTCTTAAAAAAAAATGCATGTGTGCGATAGTTGGGATAAGACAAATGGAGAGCTGTCCACCTTACTTTAAAAAACTAAGATCTTAACGATAACCTCGCTCTATATCTATGAATGTGCAATGATCGTACATCAACAGATTTACTTTCAGCACGCGAGCTTGTCGCTGTGATCAATTAATTGCATCAGTTATCCAACACTATGTGGTAATAGTGGTATATTAATGGCGCCGAAAATCTATAATGAACTACCGGCACACATCCGAGGGTGCAATGACTGGGTGGTATTTAAGAAAATAATACTTGATTATTTAATTGACAAAGAATATTACTCTATTAAAGAATTTTTAAGCGACTCTAAAACTAACTTAAGAAGTCTTAATAACTATCTATACTTTGCAAATTGCCCACTCTGGACATAGGCCAAATATCTCCACAAAGGCCGGTCCTGTGCTGTAGGCATCCAGCTGGTGCTTGCGACCTTTACTAGGTCTTCGGTCCACCTTGCGAGAGGACTACCCACGCTGCGTCTTCCGGTACGTGGTAGTCGTTCAATAACTTGACTGCCCCTGTGGCTATCTGTTCCGCAAGCTACACGTATATGCCCTGCCCACTGCCACAAAACCCTGGCAATTCTTCGGGCTATGTGGGTGACCTTTACTTACTTACTATGATGACGCAGCTTGTTTTGAGTCTTGGTCGCCGATACTAAGAACCTCCATTCCACTCTGTCCACCTCATGTCAACAGTCAGGAGGGAGTTCCGACATGTCTCTTTCCACTTCGACTCCAGCGATACCAGAGACCAGATACCGGTCGTCGATCACTGGATCACCGACCGGATCGATCACCCTTAAGTACAGTTCATATGTATTGTCTTTGCCTTGTTTCAACTGCTGGCGGAACTCCTCATTTCTGATTCAGTTGCGCATTAAGACTCTGGGCATAGCCTTTTCCTTTGCCATTCAATTCGCCGTAGTTAGTGTACTTTATTGGTCCGTAGTGCATAAACCCATGTTTCGACTTTAGTTAAACGCTACAGGGCTGCAGTCCACGTTATAAACGCCAGCTAACACTAGAACCAGACGCTCCAATTTGGCTAGAGCCGAAGAACCGTCATTTGCAGGCGATATTAATCTTTAAAATGTACAAAATAAAGTCGCTTTTGGATTATCTCAATGCGCGGGCGAGCTGAACTTGGTCGGACGTGACCACGTCCCACTCACCCAAAAGAGACTTTATTTTATACTACGTAAACATTAGTATCAACTGCAACTGACGTTTGGTCGGCTCCAACCAATACGGAACATCTGTTAGTAGTTTTACACAACAACATCAACGCCCAAATCACAAAACCCTTCCCCACTCACAACGTCATCCTAAGAACAAAAAGTACCTACCAAATCCCGCAACTACAATAGCGGATGCCTCACATATACTATATCTTGATCTGCATGCCTTTCAGCTCTATTCGCGTGGCTACAGCTGTGATAACTGTGAGGTGTGTGTGATAATTTAGTCAGCTACTACGTTGATGGACATCAGTCAATCAGTAACGCTGACTTGATAGACATAAAGTCAGTCAACCTTTTGCGTTCATATATTTAGAATGTCCATTTCTTTGGCTCTGTAGCCAAGCGACAAGACGGTTTTAAATTAATGATGCTGGGTCGATTAGGTTGTTTCGTTCTCTGTTTTAACTACTCTCTGTATTACCAACCAGCTGTTTGCCCAAGACTTTATTCATACATACAATAATAACCTTACGCCCTTTTCCCTTAGGGGTATGCAGAGACCACATCATCATCACAGCAAATAACAATCCTCTTCAGGACTCAGGGTCTCTCCTATAAGTGGGGGGGTTATTGCCATAATCCTTACGCTTGTCAGGCGCTCCATCTTCGCTTGCCAACATTGGCGGCTACCACTATCCCTGCACCGCCAAACAGGCATGGCTCGGTCCCCCCTCCGCAAACCCTGACTCTAATTCACGATATAATGAACCAAAATGCTGCGCTCGCGCTTTTATTAATTTTATTATTCTTTTTATTTTATTATTAACTCCAGCTTTTTAGAACCAAAATGTTACAAATCCGGCTTCGCTCGCTCATTCTTTGGTTTCAGTTTTTTTATACTATTCACCAATCTTTCAAGACCTACAGTCCCTGAAATTTCAAGCTCGCTGCGCTCGTTCAATTATTCATTTTTGCAATCACTCCAGCTTTTAAGAACTGTAATGTTAAAAGTTTCATGCGCGCTCTGATTGCTGATTCAATTATTTAAGTTACTTTTATTGTCTTTATTACGATACATTGATGTGTTAGTTTGAATATACTTAGAAGGTAAGAACGGTATCTCTAAAACGGCTCATAACGCATTCTGCTTATATGCCTTAAATTAAATAATAGGCAGGTAATGTAAATTGCACGGGACATACAAAAACTCCATCACTTCCTTCGTTTGATTTAATCCAGACACGGTCCGTAAGCGGGTGCCGCGGATACCGATATTAAATATTTTTTTATTACGCCTATAATAGCTCAGCTCGGGAATATACCTGCCATAACTTCGTAGCGTAAGTGAAAGAACTTTCACAATCGGCTCACTAATTTAGTTGATTGACGCGTACGAAAACTCCAAACTTAGTGAAATATTTTTACCTCATATTTGTATAGACATGACGTCAACAGCAAACATCACAAAAGTCGCAGCCTTGCCATGCGTCAGGCTGACCTTTGAACCGCGCCATTCAGCAGTTAAAAAAGAACTCGTTTCTCAAAATACTTTCTTACGCACGCTATTTTACAGCTTCCAAGCAAAGTTTGCTTTTGCTCCGATTCTCCTTATGAATCAGGAGACACTGAAAATAACCAACAGAGCATACTGGGCCGCCGTTTGCGTAAGACACTGTTATTTTTAATTTTATTGTGGTACACGGCATTGCGCCACTCTCCTCTCATTGTGTGTACTTTGAACTAATTATTCCTACTACTTACTTATAGTTGGCTCCTGGTGTTTTGGCCCTTATCAAAATACCTTCGTTGGTATACCTACTCCACGCAATCGAATGACAGCGTAGTCTGAACTGATGACAATTGCAATCTTTAGGTATAATATATAACTCCAAGGTGAGCGTCGGTGGCCGAGCGGTTAACGTATCCGACTCGTAAGCGAGAGGTACCGGGTGCGCGGCCATGTATCAATGACTGTTTTCTGAGTTATGTACATTAGTTGAATACTAACTGATGCTCTTACGGCGAGGGTAAACACTGTGATGAAAGCTGCACATTCAGGCGACTGAATGTGTCACTATGATCCAATCTAGTCAGAATCCCTTGTAACAGGGTTACGGAGGTCAGATGGCAGTCGCTACACTGTAATTCATTGATCTGCCAAATACTAGATCATGGTCAAGGCGAGAGCACAACCAGGACATTAACACCAAGATTATATCCCTGATTTGTCAAATTTTTCTGATTCCCAAACTAGGAAAAGTCCTGTATATTGGGAATCAGACTCTACCTACCCTCAAATTGGTACGCATATTACAGGTACGTCGTGCTCTAAATGTGCCCAACCAATTTCAAACTACAGAATATAATAGAGTCAGCTGAACAAAACAGAATTACACCCACATTTTGTTGCAGCTGAAACTCGAAATACGACAGATTTATAAAGACAGACAATGTCACTCGAATCTGGAATATGCCCAACGTTACGCACGTGTTGACAGCGCATTTAGTAACATACAATGCATGCATTTAATGGCGGTACTGACGTCCCAACCAGGATTATTAAAATTATGACCAGTGGCGTAGCGTGCCCTCCGGGGGCCCCGTATCAATAATTGTGTAGGGGCCCCCCCTAGCAGATAACCCCAACTACGGGGTGTACTAATGAGTAACTTAAATCCTAATCTCAGCTTAAGTCAATAAATGGACTAGCCTAGCGCGCTCTAGATTTGTGTGACAATAGACTCTAAAAGTCGGGTCCACGAGGCTAGGTAGAGCTCGGAATTTTTGATATATTGGCCCTTGACTTGGCTTTATTAAAACCTTGCGTGATTATGAATTTTTGTAATATATACATTAAAACATTGCGCGTTTTCGTTGAAAAATACCGTATAATCAGCAATATCGAAATCGGGCTATCTCGAATTTTTTTTGGAGATTGCATAATAAAATCATGTTTGCGTACAATTAATGAGCGAGTGTAGCGAGCTCTAAATTTCTGAAATATTGGCTATCAAAACCTTCCATTATTAACTTGACAACAGTCAAATTCAAAGGTTGAGAGCTCGGAGCCAAGACGATTATGCGTGTGAGTGTGTGGACCAAGGTTATTATAAGCCTGATCCACATGACCCATTTAGAAAAGAACGGAGTTCTGTCTTTGGTGCTACCGATAATGCTGAAAATATGAAATTATCAAAACTGTCGTAATTTTTGACATCTGATGGGTGCACATTTTATACAATTTCAATGAAGTAATGAGTGAGTGCGCGTGGAGGGCCCTAAGTTGTCTTGTTTTTTCAATAAAAATGTTAATTATCTCTTAAACGAGAACGGATTGTATAACTTGATTTCATTTGCTATTTTGGCGGAGGGAGCCCCCGACCCTGGGTTGAGTTTTAGAGATTACGTGTATTTGCTTACACACATTTGGGGGCCCCTATAGCCCGGGGGCCCCATATAATTGATACGGCAGATACGGCGGTAGCTACGCCCCTGATTATGACCCACTTCGCGGAACAAGTATGTCGCCGTAAGATTGTGAAAACGTAGAAGAGGCGCAAGGTCGTCGAGTTACGGAAAATGCCCGGGCATATCTCAGATTGTGACACCGTTAGTTTATAGTTAATCTCTTCATACTTTTGTTGTGGACCTTCCAGCTATGTGCAGCTTTAGTTCAACCTTTGGGACACATTGCCGGCGAGTGTGTTCCCTGATCATTATAATCTGGACGCCTGCAAGGCTTAGAGTGAAAAGTCTGTTTCTAGGCAGGCAAGCTCCGATGGCGAATACGATGGCGGTTTAATACCACTAGTCCAACTAAAAAAAAGGTATTCAGAGTAGATATGTTAGATTATAAGCTGTTGTAAAATTGTAAACTGTAATTCAGCAATAAGCAGAGTTGACGTACGGGGCTTATCAAGTTGTCACAATACAAATCTAACCTACCCGAATTTAAACCTAATGTTTAGGAACGTTCTTCTTCGAAAAATAATCTATATTATAGTAAATTATTTAGTGAATTTTGATGCAGTTCACAATATTTTAGCTGCCAGCCACAGTGTTTTGTTTGGACTATGACATGGGATCGTTCAAGAGGTACATAAGTGGTCTCTTCAGAGGCCAGAAACGCATTGGTGACTGCCCTGATGTTGCTGATGTCCACAGGCGGCGGTGACCACTTTCCATCTGATGGCCCGCTTGCCTGTTTGTCTGCCGTATAACATACAAATGAGAATTTTAAATGTAATCGAAGTACCTAGGTGCTTTATTTATTTTAAGTAGGTACCTAGGTACCTACTCACCTTCCTTATAATCTACGTTAGATTATAAACTAACGGTGTTTACTTTTTACGTTCTTACGGCGACCTAATATAATATGAACTATGATCTAAGTTACAAACTAACCAACGTATTTGAATTATTTGAAAAATTAATATGTTATCGAATAACTAACAGCATTGCAAGGATTACATTTAATTATTTTTATCAATTTGTAGAGTTAGTGTTCATTAATTTTTACGATCAAAACAAATTTCAAAATAACAATTATTGATTTGCGGAAACTAAATGTTTTAATAAAAACCAATGCTGTTTGTTATTATGGCTGCAAATAGCTACCTATAGTAGGTAAGTACCTATATCAGCCAACGATAATTTCATATTGTTTATTTCGGGACGCCATACCACTATCGTCACTCCACATCTCAATTTTACATTTGTTTATTTTACAAGGTTTTATTTAACTTCCAATGTTTTGTTTATTTTACAATTTATTAATATTACAAGCTTTTATTTAACTTGCTAATTTGACCAAATTCCCGGCGTTCAATTGAGCTGAATTAAATTTGGTACTTATAGCTTTGTAGCTTGGATGTCGATGTAATATGGTACCATGGAGCTGGTCTAATGATAGTGTCGGAAGGTGCTCATTGGAACTAATGAACGTAATATGATAACTCCATCGTATTTGGGCTATTTGGAATGGTATTGATGAGTAGGTACGAGTAGGTACAATATGCCTTGTAGTTATTTTTGTCTATGCCCTAGCTGACATTCAAGGTCCGATGATGATTTTCGAAGGTGGCCATAGGAACTACAGAACGCAACAATATCTTGTATAATCCATTATTAAAATTATGCATAAGTATGGTACCATCACAATGCTTCTTCTTATAGTTTCACTGAAACTACGGAAACTATTTCAAAAATTATTAGGTTGGAAGTATATCGACTTAGTTACTAGAAACAATGCTTGCGCTTTTGTGATCCTGTTACAAGGATATCACTGAAACTACAGGCGTGATTCGATCTCCAATTCAGGCACCAAACGTAGGAATCGACGGTCCGACTACCTATGCTGTAGAATTGTAAATACCGTACGATATTCCTGACCTCTGGCAAACGTCCATAGGCAGCGGTGACTGCCTAACATCAGTGGGCAGTGCTGTTATTTCCCACCTTAGTGATATACTAACAACAGTGCTGGACAATATTACTCAGCAACGTCTTCATATGATGTAGTTGTTTGTTTTGCCCTGCTTGCGTGAATATCTAGCGAATGCGCAGTTGCAGCAACGGCTCGCGCACCACACGCACCTATAGATAAGCGGCGTTTTAAGCGAATCCGACAAAATTCTGTACCAGGTAGCTATGGTGCTATTTGTATGAATTGTATGACACCTTCGAGTTCTGTACTTATGAGTTTTGTCTAATGTTTTGTCAGGAACATTATACATATTTACTTTAATGTAGGTCGCCAGATCATCTAGGTCGTTGTTGTAGGGTCGCGCTTTGATATTATATTAAACCTACCTAATACCTAGAAGAGACCTAAATTTACATATGATTAAATAGCCCACAGCCGAGTTGGGCCACTCGTCAACAAACGGTACTGGCCCAGGCGGACTCTTCAGGCTTAACAGAGTCTTATGGCAAAATATCATTTTACCATTCTTGCTGGCTACTATGCCGAAAGCTAAGCCGAATATCGGAATTCTTGGAGTCCCTTCCAGTTTTTAGTTTTTCTATGCCTAATTCTCCATCCCCAGAACAAACGGAAGTACTCGTTTTAATTACCGACGCAAAAAGAGTATCCGTGCGTCAGTCTGTGGCATCTTAGCTCGTTAGCGGCTGGACCAATTTCGATGCGGTTTCTTTCATTTGGAAGCAAGTTTAATCGGGATTCTTAGCATTGTTACATTAAAATCGTTTCAGGAGGATAGAAAATGTTTTATTTATTTATTTATTTATTTTCCAGTTTATTGTACACATAAAACTTTGATGAAAAATACAGAGTTATAGATGACACAACAGGCGCTACTTATTTCTTAGAAGAAATCTCTTCCAGCAGGCCTATCAAAGAGATATGTGATAAGTAGTCGCAGATTAGACATGCACAATATCTAACTAAATATACATACATATATAATAACCTAATATAATAAACTACATTTACCAATACATAAAATACATAGATACCTACAAATTATCTATAAGCATTGTACCCCGCATTTTCAAGAACTAAAAGAGAGATAGTGCTCTTTCACACGTTTCTTAAAAATACCGATAGATTTACTATCGCGTATTTCATACGGCAGAGAGTTCCACAACCTTGCAGCATGAACAGTAAAGGAGTAGGAATAGAAATCGGAATGGTGAGGAGGTATTGCTAATGAGGTTCGTACACTGGGACGACAATGTTTGTCTAGTGGACGGGAGAAATGAAAATGTTCAGAGAGATATAAAGGAGCGGACGGGTTATAAAGAATATTATAAAGAGTGGAAAGGATGTGAGCATTCCTACGCTGTCGAATTGGGAGCCACTTGAGTTGGGATCGATAACTTGAGACATGGTCGTACTTGCGTAAGCCAAAAATAAAGCGTATGCATAAGTTTTGAAGCCGCTCTAGCTTATTCAAAAGCTCCTCAGTGGCATCCAGATAGCAACAGTCTGCATAGTCTAGAAGAGGAAGAAGAAGAGTTTGAGCAAGAGAGATTTTAGTTTTCAAGGGCAGAAAATTTTGGAGATGTTTGATAGAGTGGAACGAAAAATGCATCTTCTTACTGACCTCATTGACCTGAGACACCCAGGACAAATTGGGCTCTAAAATCAAACCTAGGTTTTTTGATTTTTTGCTGAGCGGAATGGAAATTCCATCGTAACAAATTTGGGGGATAACCGTGTCAGATCCAAGCCGCCGACACATATACGGGCTACCTATAAGCATAACCTGAGACTTCTTCGGGTTTACCAACAGACCATAAGACTTGGCCCAGGAACAAATGCGCTTTAAGTCATCGTTAATACAACTAAAAGCATCCTCGATGTCAGTGATTTTAAAATGGCAGTAAACTTGCAAGTCGTCAGCATAGAGATGGTATTTGGAAAGGATGACAGAGGTGACCGTGTTGATAAAAATCGAGAAAAGGAGACCCCTCTCTGTCCCCACAGAACTCCACCCTGCGGTACACCTGAGGCTATACCACACCATTCCGAGAAAACCTCGTCAAAGCGGACTCGCTGCAAGCGACCACGCAGATATGAGTCAAACCACGTTATCACGGAAGGAGAGATATTAAGAGAGCGAAGAATAGCAAGAAGAACATCAAAGTCTACAGAATTAAAAGCACTGCTAAAATCGAGCAAAGTCAGAATCGTTAAACACTTATCCTCCATCGCAAGACGGATGTCATCGGTGACTTTCAGCAGTGCTGTGACGGTACTGTGACCTGGTCGAAAACCAGATTGGAAAGTGGAAAGTAGACAGTTTGAAGACAGGTACTCAGTGAGCTGACAATGGATGATGTGTTCAAGGACCTTGGAGAGGAATGGTAGCACGGATATGGGACGGAAATCAGAAAAGGAAGAGGGATTGGAGATCTTTGGAAGTGGAATAACGTTGGCAAGTTTCCAAGCCGACGGGAAAGAACTCGTTGCCAGTGAATGGTTGAAAATGTGACAGAGAATTGGTAAGAGTTCAGGGAGTAGGAGGGATATCATACGAGGACAGAGGTTGTCGCTGCCCACTGCAGTAGAAGTGATAGAAAGTATATGCTTCTTAACATCCTCCTCCGTGACAGATTTAAAGGAAAAAGACGTACTCAGAGGAAGTAACTTACTATTTACCTGCGCTATAGTACAAGCCTTTATATTTGGGTCTAAGGTAACAGGTGGCGAAGAGAAATAGCGATTGAGTGGATTTAGATCAACAGAGCCACCAAGAGACATTGAAGATTTACCAATTCCTAGAGATCTAAGGTACGCCCAGACCTTTGCTGGGGCTGATCCATTAACCGACTTATGAATATGGCGTCTCCTGGCATCCCTACACTGAGGACTGCAATAATTTCGGAGGTACTTATAGCGTTCAAAGTTTTGATCGGTCGGATATTTCCTAAAGCGCCGCTTTGCACAGTCACGCTTCGCCATCAAAGATTTAATTTCTTCCGTTATCTCCAGAATTTCAAGATAAGATGAAATAGGGTTAATAAAAACCAAAAACCCACGATGGCTACAATAGTTGTAAAGGAAAAAGGATGAATATTTTCTAACCCCGACCTGCAGATCACTTAAAAAATTCGTCGATGGCTGAAATTGCCATATTCAATTCCTAAGTAGTTTCACCCAGTTCACATCCAAAGTTTCAATTAACGTCAAAATTAAGAAAATCCAAAATTGTATCAATATTCTAGGGCCAATAACCAATCATAGAGCCGTATTTAACGCAGTGCGTCACTTAGCAGAGCACCGCCATGGACGTAAATATTACGTCCACGAAGTACAAAGCTACTTAGACATATTTGTAAACACGAGTGTTAATTTCGGCTCGTCTCAGTTAATTCAGTTCCATTCGATACCATTTTGCGTCGCGTTTGAACAAAACCCTCATTTCATATGAAATCATATTAGCGCAATTTGTCTTTATTATTTCTAGAGAGATACGATCTGGGGGCACGGAAGTGCCCGCGCCAAGACGAGCAAGAAGTAGGGGCTACTACAATACCTACCTTTTTCTCGAAGCGTTTCGTCGAATTTAAGAAGGCACATCTTCGGTCTATGTAATGCCAGAATGCTCAAATTTTTGGAATAAGATGTACGTAGCAGTTTTTAAAACATAAAAAATATTTTTGATAAGTTTTTTACTTTTGGTTTTATTAGCACCTAAAATACGACGATTTGGGAACTGGGGGACGAAGGACTAAAAAACTGTAGCTGTCCCTGAAGTCGAAATTTATAGAAAGCTGAAATTTTTAACACAGGGTAGGATTTGCACAACCCCCTGCATTTTGCTCGGCTTGGTGAGGTGGTACTTCCGTGCCCCCAGTTAATAGGAAAACTTCCGTGTTAATAAGAAAAGCTTCTAAACAGTAGACATTGTCGCTCAACGGGTGATCTTCTAGTGTACCTAACACACCATTGGGCTTTAGCTGTTGAGAGTCAAGGTGAGGCACTGGCTGTTGGCCTCGATATGGCGAAGGCGTTCGATCGGGTCTGGCATAGGGGTCTTCTATCGAAGTTACCATCATACGGGCTTCCCGAGGGATTGTGCAAGTGGGTAACTAGCTTTTTGTCCAGCAGATGCATCAAAGCCGTATTTGACGGCTGTTGCTCCAATTGCTTCGACACTAACGCTGGTGTCCCGGAAGGCTCGGTGCTGTATCCAACTCTGTTCCTCCTTCATATCAATTATATGCTGTCCATTGACGGCATTCATTGCTATGCGGATGACAATACAGGAGACGCCTCTTATACGGGTCGTGCCATAGTGGAGGAAAGTCGCGAAGTACTTGTGTCTAAAATCGAGAGTACTTTATCTAATATCTCCGATTGGGGACGACTAAATCTATTCCAATTCAACCCCACTAAGACACAAGTATGCGCGTTCACCGCCAAGAAAACTCCATTCGATGTAGCTCCTCAGTTCCAGGATACACCGCTTACCATATTTAAGAGCATACATATCCTAGGTGTTGACATCTCCAGTAACGTCCAGTTTCGGAGTCATTTGGAAGAAAAGGTCAGACCCCATTTGAAGTATTGCTCCCATCTATGGGCGGGAGCACCGGCATATCAGCTTGGTCCTTGTGACTCGATCCAAAAGCGCGCTGTGAGAATTGTCGATGATACTATGCTCACAAGTTGTATTGAGCCGCTGAGTCAGCGGAGGGATTTCGCCTCCCTTTGTGTGTTCTACCGCTTGTACAACGGTGTTTGTTCTGAAGAACTGTTTGACATGATGCCTACAGCTACATTCTATCATCGCACCGCTCGCCACCGACAGGGAGTTCATCCACACACCTTGGAGTCAAATTGGTCGCGAACTGTGCGGTTACTGGATTAACTACCTGGATAGGTTTTTCCTGGAGAGTACAAAATGGAGTTCTTCATGAAAGGGGTAAAAAGGTTTTTACGGGGTCGGCAACGCGTGGGTGATGCCCCTGGTATTGCAAACGTCTATAGGCTGCGGTGACTGCTTACCATCAGGTAGATTGAAGCTTGTTTGCCACCTTATGGTATTTAAAAAAAGAAAGCTTCTTGTTTGTAAGTACAAACGAGAACCTTTATTTTTGCTGGAGCTGCGTCATTTGAAATTTACATGAACTTGGTTGTTCGTTCATCAACCTTTCGTTCAAATGTATCCGTCTTACCCCTAGAGACAAAATCCGTAAATTATGAATTTATACTCGTCGAAGCCTCAAACACATAATTATGTGCGTAAACTCCAAGCACAGCGCATTCCTATTAGGTACGCCGAACGACCTTGAACTTGAACTTGAACTGACAAACCACAACACACTAACATACACTAGGTAAATACAATGCCTGCTTGCCCTGAACTTAGGCGCCTTTAAGATATTCCTTAGTATTTAGACATTACAAAATCGTTGTCATGTTAACAATGACGTATTCTCGATTGCACTAAACTTAGGCGAATCTTAAGTTGGAGCCTTAAAATATTCCCTAAATGTCAACAAAATCGGGGTCATAAAGTTAAAAGTGACTTGGCAAATTGAGTTTTAACTTAAGTTTGGTATTTATGCAATGCCTTTTCTTGTTAGACGTCAACTTAGCGAGCGGCCACACAGAAAAGACGTAAGACGCAGACACGTCGCAGACGCGGCGCCCGTTCAATTTACTTTCATACTAAATGTATAGAAACGTCGCGACGCAAAACATACAGAAAAGACAGGGCTAGGACAGGGCGAGGACGCGTCGCAGACACGACTTGAAACATACAGAAAGGACGGGGCAAGGGCGCGCCGCGGGCGAGAGCTGGGGTGCGGGCGGGGCGCAGGGAGCCGGGCCTCGCCCGCAACGCTTGCTGTCCTTGTCTTGCCTACGCTTTTGACTGATCTGCGACGGCGCCGCGTCCTTGCCCTGTCTTTTCTGTATGTTTTAAGTCGCGTCCGCGTCCCGTCTGTGCCCTGTCCGCGACGTGTCTGAGTCTTTTCTGTGTGGCCGCTCGCATAAGCGTCTGCTAAAGTGTATTAGTAATAAATACACTTTAGCAGACGCTACCTGAAAAGCTCAAACATGGTAGATGTCTTGAACATATTTTTTGGGTTTTTAGAAGACAAGTGGCAGTAAGATTAAACCGACTTGCCAAGGCCGTTCATTTAAAACTCCACAAAATATTTTTCCGAAATAAAATAATTCCGATCTTAAAAATGATGACGTTATAACCTTTCTGTGCAATGACAAAACTAGGTGTACAGAACAAATGCAAAATGTTTGCACGAACTGCTCCTAATAAAATATCGAGGAAGCACGTACCCATGACTCTTTTTTGAGTTATGTAAATTTCTTGAAGACTAACCGATGCTCTTACTGTGAGGGGAAACATCATGATGAAACCTGCACATTCAGGCGACTGAATGTGTAACCATGATCCAATCTGATTAAGTATCTTGTAAACAAGATCACGGAGGTCAGACGGCAGTCGCTCAACTGTAATTACCTGATCTGCTAAATCCTGGATCGTGGTCCAAGCGAACCCCGGGCCTTTCTGTCAACAGGGGAACATGACCAGATTGGATCATGGTTACGCATTAAGTCGCCTGAATGTGGAGGTTTCATCACGATGATTTCCCTCACCGCAAGAGACTGTACTTTTAATTGAAGACTCATGGATGAGTTGTGGTGTGTGGTGCCGCCACCTCAAAGAATAGCACCACCCCATCTCTTCCCGTGGGTGTCGTAAGAGGCGACTAAGGGACAAATCCGAAAGGTGGGTAGCAGCATCTTTCTGGGTAGATTTACATCAACTGCACTGCGATCTCCAACCCGCCTGCCAAGCGTGGAGATTATGACAATGACCTCCCCTTTCGTGGGAGAGGCCCGAAGTCCTGCAGTAGACTGTTATGGGCTGTGATGATGATGATGATGGATGAGTTTTAGGCCAATATGTAATCTTTATGTATTGTTCCCTCAGACGCCCGGAGCTGCGTGACCTGCGACAAAGTGCTGGAGGAACTGGAGAAAATCGACGACGACACCGACACGTTCGGCGTGGACTTCGTGAAGATCAACGACAAGCGGCTCGCGAAGCAGTATGGCATCACGAAATTCCCCGCCCTCACGTACTTCCGTGAGAAGGAACCGATCATTTACGACGGTGGGTATCTAAGGATGGCTTTGCTCTCACTCGTTCGATTCGAATGTGGAATGAGCTTCCAGCCACAGTGTTTCCTTTGAACTATGACATGGGATCAATCAAGAGGTATATTAGAGATCTCCTTAGAGGCAGGTAACGCCTTGGTAGCGCCTCTGGTGTAGCAGATGTCTATAGGCGGCGGAAACAATTTTCCGTCAGGTGGCTCGCTTGTATGTTTGTCTGCCGTATTACACAAGAAAAGCATAACTAGGAATATATGAGGTGCCACTACACTGCGGAATTTTTGCAACTTACAACTGGCAACAGCAAAGAACGCCATCTTGAGAATCTTGACATACCTCATATTCCTGGTCAGGCTTTAGGTACAACTGATAGAAACTGCGCGCAAGATAACTTTGCTCGCGACTGAAAATGTAAGTAAAGATAGACAGGCAACAAGAACAACTCCCCGTCGTCCGTAACAACTCCCCGCAAAAACACAGGGATGCCGTACATTATGTGCAGAGTTATTTTGCGCGCGCTCTACATTACACACGGTATGCCCGTATCCCATAGTCCAAAAAGTGGTAAATTAATTAGCGATGATACCTAATTAACACATTCTCAATATCTTTTTAGGAGATCTTATGGACGAAGAAAACGTCCTGGATTTCTTGACGAGTTTAGAAGCTATGGACCTTCCAGACCGGATAGAAGAAGTCAACCAGAAGATCTTGGCGAAAATCATCGAGGACACAGACTATGTAGCCGTGCTCTTCTGTAAGTACTCCTCTGGCTAGTTCCGGGGTTTGCTCTTCGTAGATTTCTGCAGCTATCGTGGTAAACGAGATCTTTCATTCAACTAACATTAGTTATTTATAGAAAATCAACTGTAAATTCTCTAATGTAGAATTGTGAGTAATATCTTGACTTTCGCCTATTTTTACTTCTATTAGAAATAGGTTACTATGAGTTTCTGTCTGTACATTGTGCCGTGGTTTGACTGTGTTTCTGACGTAGGTCCCGATGAAAAAACTTGCGGTCCTTCGAACAGTAAGTAAGAGTTGCGGTGGCGGCATGCCTCCTACTTGTTGTTTGGCTATAACTCTTCTCGCTTCGTAGTACATGTAGTATATTTGTGTAATCACTTTATGTTTCAGCCATGTTATCGCTTTCGCGAATACCCTCATCCGCCGGAGCATCGAAACAATTGGCAAATTAACTATAAAAATGTGCTTCAATTATTCAAACCTTCTAATGATGAATACGGCGAATTAAATATTTGGCACAGTTACAAACTTATCAGACTAGCATGACTCATTGGGCTAATTAAATCAATCGATCAATCTGCGACCGCTATGAATTTGCAACGTAACGGGTAATCATTGCTGCGTTGCGCTCGCTTGTTGTCTGTGAAATCTCGTTCCTCCTCATCTGTTTCCCATCGCCGTCTCAATTACTCGAAGACATAGTGTAGAGTTAAAATAACTGAACGTTCCACGCAACCGCGTTTGTTTATCAGTTCGTCTGGTCTATGGGGAAGCTGGTATCAAAAACGCGTTTGTATTATCGGGCTGCGAGGCGAGCTATTTCTGCGGCGCTATTTGCGTCCCGCCTGTGAGCTCGGATTGACGGACCGACCTGTCACGGGCGCCGCGTCAGCCGTACATTCCCGCTCCTTAACGACAGTAAAAATCTATTAAAAGAGCATAAAAACCACTCGTCAAATGAACTTCCTTTATGACTTCCAAAAACATAATTCAAAGAATCTTCAAAGTCTGTGTACGTATGACCTTGACCTAAATAACTGCCAGATGGAAGCTCACCTTCGCAAGCACGTCTCAATTTTATGTTGTTTACTGTGCCGTTAGTTATTTTCCCTTGTCTACCGTGGTGTAAATTTTATGTTCGTCTCTGTCAATAATTATGATACTTGAAAGATATTTCTAGATTAGTTATTGTGGTAACATTATTCAAAACGAGTCAAGAGATTTTTAGTTTATATGTCCCCATGTTTTATTTAGATATTTAGGTAGAAATTTATTTTTATTTAAGCACCTGTCTCGGTTCTCTATAATCTACCTATTACGGTGGAGATACCGAAAATATTATAGTGTAGCACCAACATTGCACGACACGACGCTTCATTATATCCCTGCCCTGCACACATAACATTTCAACACACTATATGAACAGTGGCCTGCAGAGGCAGAAGACCCTTTACAGTTAAACTTGTAAGGTCAAAAGGGTTCTCTCTGCAGGCAACTGAACAAAAAAACAAGCGCCACTAACTGCACTGCTTCACAACTTATGAAGCATGAGGTACCTACATACAAAATACTGTTGTTGTTATTTTAAGTGGGTCGGGTTCTGATGGGGATACTTCCCGTGTTTCAGACAAGCCGGAGTGCAAGCGATGCGCCAAAGCACTCCAGGAGCTCGAGAACATTGACGACGAGGCTGACCAACTCGGCATTGGTTTTGTGAAAATCCACGATGAGGAACTAGCCGAAGAGTACAATCTTGGAGATTTGCCAAGACTTGTATACTACAGGCACGAAATACCTATTATCTATGAAGGTTTGTGACTCATTTCTGACGTTTGAATTACGAAATTGCCGATTTGTTGTTACGTAAATTTTAAAGGAAGTCCAGTCCGTTGTCCATTCACAGATCACTCATTGAGGTACGGCAATTAGGTATGCTGTAGCATGAAACGTGGTAGATAATTTAACTGTATAATACCTATAATACTTGGACATTAAATTGCTGACAAAGGGGACTATCCTTAAGCATAACAAGTTATAAAGAGAATCTACCTCAACAAATTTGTCTTGTTGAGACCGTTTTTAAGGATATTTCGTCTTATATTCTAGGTGAACTGAGTCGGGAGGAAGACGTTTTGGAGTGGCTGATCACCAACAAGTCCACCGGAGACGAGGAGGACGTCATTGAAGACGTCACCGCCAAGACGCTGAACACACTCATAGGAAACGTGGACAACCTTGTCGTGCTCTTTTGTAAGTAGCTATAAATTCCCCGCTAGTTCTAGGGTCTTCGAAACGCTTTAAAATTAGACCGTGATTTTGGCAATCGGATTCTTTCGTGTTTTTTTTCGACAAGGTTAATGCGTGCAGTGCGATCACCTCTATGACGTCGGTTATCAGCTTCTGTAACTTTTCCACTGTTGAAACCATTTCGTACTGAAATATTACTCGAAATACTTACTATTTTAACTTCATAAACATAAACGGTTCGATCTAAATCTTCAGCAGCCCACAGCTCTTGCCCTTTTATTTCTCTGAGGAACATTTTACTGTTTGCTTCAGACGATCATGGGGACGACGATTCTATGACTGTTCTGGGGGAGCTTGAAAAGATCGACGACGACTGCGACCGCCATGGTATCCAGTTCGTCAAAATCGACGACGAGAAGGCAGCACACTTTTTCGGGATCGACACCATTCCGTCGATTGTGTACTTCGAAAAGCAGATCCCCAACGTCTACGATGGTAAATATTTACATAACACATACACTTTTAAACAGAACGTTGAAAGCAGATGATTGTTTGGCCTGCAAATTTTTATTACGACAGTATGCTCTTTACAACCATCGGGTAATAAATTACGTGTTACCTTGATACAATTCATTTAATTTTAGGTGATCTTGAGAATGAGGAAGAAATCTTGGAATGGCTTGTGGGGCAATTGGAAAAGGACGAAATAGAAGATGTAACAGATGAGATGTTGGATCGCCTCATTAAAGATGGAAAGACAGTCGCTGTATTATTCTGTAAGTTATTTATAAATTATTATAATGAAATCTATCCTATGAAGCGTTGGTCCTAAGTACCAAATATTAACTTTACAGATGACAACAACGATAGAAAATCACAGAAAGTATTGAACGAACTGGAAAACATTGACGATGAATGTGACCAACTTGGCATTGCGTTTGTGAAAATTGATAACGACGATGAAGCTAAGGAATATGGCATTGAAAAAGTACCCGCGTTGTTATACTTTGAAAAGGGAATTCCTACTTTTTACCACGGTAACTTAGAAGAAGAGGAGAAAGTACTGGCTTGGTTGAAGTATCAGACAGAGAGTGATGAAATCGAAGACATCACTGACGAAATGCTCGATTTGATCATCGAGAAAATGAATTACGTCGCCGTACTGTTCTGTAAGTATATTTTGTTATACTTTCCGACCTTAACATTGGTAAAGACATTGCACACAGTCAGTTATTATTTTATTTCACTGTTTTGAAAAGGGGTTTTCAGACAGATACTTTAAAAAGTTAAAAGTGTATTGAAGTATTGAATTTGGTAAATGACGTTACTCGGTAAGGTGTTTCGTGAAAAGATACGTAGTTTTAGTACTTTTTCTGAAAAGAAAGCGCAAAATGTCTACATTTTCATACATCTGATGGTCTCGTTTTGATTGATTTTTGAGAATCGTGTCTAATCAACGCCACCTATTACAATTATTTGAAATATTTTTTTTTTCGGCTCTCTGAAAATCTTGCATTGTACTGTATTTTTATATGCATTATCCTGTCAAGAACTGACATATAAATGAAATACAGTTCTTCATATTATTTTTAGACGACAAGGATCAAAAGAAAAGTCAAAAGATCTTGGCTGAATTGGAGAACATAGATGACGAATGTGATCAGAATGACATCGCCTTTGTGAAAATTGACGATGATAAGGAGGCGAAGGAGTACGGCATTGAGACCATACCCACGATGGTATTTTTCGAGAAAGGAATTCCTCATATTTACGAAGGTGATCTAATGAAAGAAGATGAACTCTTGGGATGGTTGCTTCATCAGAAACGGCATAGTGAAATTCCTGAAGTAACCGACGAAATGATGGACAAACTTATCGAGTCCACGCAATTTTTGGCTGTAATCTTTTGTAAGTATTAATTTATTTATTCCTAGCGTTAATACTGGAAATAATATGAACGAAACAATTATCAATTTACTTTATTTATAGATGACAAAGACGACAAGCAAGACATCAGGATCCTTAATGAACTCGAAAACATTGATGATGAGTTAGAAAAAGAAGGCATTGTCATTGTAAGAATGGACAACGACGCTGAAGCCAAAGAGTTTGGTATTGACCACCTCCCTACTTTGGTGTACTTTGAGGAGAACATCCCAGCTATCTATGAAGGAGACCTTATGAACGAAGATGAAGTATTGGAATGGCTGATTGAACAAAAGAACAGCGCCACTATCGAAGAGGTTACTGATGAAATTCTAACAGATCTTATTGAAGAACACGAATACGTTGTCGTCTACTTCAGTAAGTGGAAAACTTTAAAAGACTTTTACATATTAACAATTTTATCTCAACATCAATGTTAATATCCTGTTCCTTTTAAAGGTGGTAACTGCGAAGAAGGTGAAGAATGTGACAATATTTTGGATGAGCTCGAGAATATAGATGACGAGCTCGACGAAACAGGAATTATCTTCGTCACCACTGAAGACATAACCCTGGCCAAGAAATATGGAATTAAGACGTTCCCAACTCTAGTTTTCTTCAGAAACAAGGATCCTCTCATTTATAAAGGTAATTTTCCAGATATATAACTGTTCTACTACTTTAAAGTAATAACTTCTCCAATCCAAAAGATCACAGATAATTTGAACTATCGTTGATTGACTACTTTGACCGTGGCGAAACCCAATATGAGTACGTATAAATAAGAACTTTTCTTGGATATCCCTGATGAGTTACTTACTAATTAGAGGTTCAAGTACTATGCGTATATGAGGCCATGGCTGCGACGATTACTCTGACATCTTTGAATAGTTATATTAGGAATAAAAGGAATCAGAATTATTTCAAAACTTTGTATGTGTATGTGTAATAATTTCATTGAGTTGTTTACTTTACACAGGTGACATTGAGGATGAAGACGAAGTTTTATCATGGTTAACTGATGAAGATACACTAGAAATTCCTGGCCGAATTGAAGAAGTCAACTCGAAAATGTTGGACAAGATCTTAGATGAGAACGATCATGTAGTTGTCTTTTTCTGTAAGTAATCTCAATAACCACTACTCAAGAAAACACGCTGATCTAAATGATACCTTTAAACCTATTTAAAACTAATAAATCTTTTTCCAGATTTGGAAGGTGACAAAAAGTCTCAAAAAATATTAAGCGAGTTAGAAAACATTGATGATGAGTGCGAGGAGAAAGACATCGATTTCATCAAAACATCAGATGAAGGCATAGAGAAGGAATACGATCTCGCCGAGTTGCCAGCACTGGCGTTCTACAGACACAAGTTTAGAACCATCTATGAAGGGGACTTGATGCACGAGGAAGCTATCCTTAAGTGGGTCCTGGAACTCCACAACTCTCAGCCGGACGTAATCGAAAGCGTCGACAGGAAAACTTTGAAAAATTTGATCGAAGACGTGGAACATCTAGCAGTATTTTTCTGTAAGTTATACGTCTATTTATTTGACTAGGTTAAGAATTTAAAAAAAGCAGTAGACCTATTTTTCCACAAGAGGAAGCACTGTCGCATATCGTAATCCAGCGGTTCCCTAACTTTATTATGCCCTGGTCCCGTTATTTTAATGTTTCCTCTTCGTGACTCATCGCAACTTTTCAACTCTTCTAGTCCATATAGGAAAATTAAAAAAAAATACACTTTGCAATGTCCAGTTCAGTGTGTCATCAAGTAAAACTGATTGGACTATATGTTGGACGATAGGCATGATGATGTATGGCCATCATTATAAATTATATTGAAAGGTAGTACAGCAATTTCGTTATTTTACAGATAGCGACGACTGTGATACCTGTGACGAAGTTCTCGAAGAATTGGAAACCATCGACGATGATACGGACAAGTATGAGATTCAGTTTGTGAAGTCCAAAGACTCCAAATTAGCATCCGACATTGGAATTTTCAGTTTTCCCACGTTAGTTTATTACGAGACCGGTGTACCAATCATGTATGATGGTAAGTCATTTTTATTTTTACGTTTAAATTAACGTAGATACCTTGTAAATACATACAATATAAATAAAGGAACAGGGTGCCTCAGGGAGTGACATTTAACTGAAGCGTACAAGAAGGCCTAACTGTGACTTAGGTTATCCGAAAATTGAGTTAGAACACCAGAATCACCAATTGAAAGATTTTGATAAGATGAAAATATGTAATTTAAACATGAGTTATTTTATATAAAAGTTTAAAGTTGGGACTTCTAGATTTCCGGCTAATTAAAGTATCCGGCGGCGGCGACTTATCTACAAACAAATCGTAAGGTATATTTTTGGAAATTTATTGACAATTTTAGAAATGTTCTTAAAATTATTTTAATAATATGAGATAATATAAAATAGCTAAGGAAAATTTAATCCGTCGCTATTTTATTTTCCCCCCATTGTTTTAGAGGAACATTTCTGATAGTATTTAATCTGAGCCACGGGTAGGCCTTCGTTTTCCCCGGGCAGAGTTGGAAGTCGCTTCCTGGGACATTCTGCATATTGAAAATCAATAAATTCGAACACTGTCTAACATAATTATATTTTTATAGGTGATTTAAAGAACGAAAAAAAGGTTCTGCAGTGGCTTATAGATCAAAAAAGTAAGAATCCACATCCATTATAAAACTTTAATATTCGTCCAATGACTTTTACTTATAGTAATATTATATAAACAAATCGAAATAAGAAATACGTGCATGACATCATTCTTGATATCTATCTACAACAAAAATTTATTATCTTACGCCTTATACGCTGGATGTTTGAGCTATGTCATTTTGCATGACAGTTACTAATGCCTGCAGGTGAAGATAGCCACCGCCAAAAAAATAAAGCTAATATTAAAACGAAGGCCAATGCAGATGGTGATAAAAAAGCCTCGGGGTCACGAAAACAAGTTAAGGACAACAGCAAAAAACGCGCCCCAGAACATGATAAGCCTGCCGTATGGAAGACTATGGGATCTCTGAAAGTCAGATTTCCTAGTACCAATGACATTAAGAATAAACGTGCGAGTGGCGGAAACATGAATAAGAAAAGCTTAGAAAATGAAGATACAGATGACGATGACAACGACGATGACGAAGATGATGACGATGAAGATGATGATAATGACGATGATGATGATGAGGACGACGATGACGATGACGACGACGATGACAATGACGACGACGATGACAATGACGACGACGATGACAATGACGACGATGATGATGATGACGACGATGATGATGATGACGATGACGAAGACGTTGTAGTAAATAAATATGCCAATTCCAAGCTATCGAAAATAAAAAATATTTTGAAATTAAATAATCAAGACAAGACTGCTAAATGGAAAAACGTTGGTAAATTGAAAATTCGTATGCCTGGAACTGCATCACTTAAACGAACACTCAAAAGTAAAATTGACGATGACGATGACTACGACGAGGACAATGACGACGATGATGATGAGGATGACAATGACGATGACGACGACGATGATGACGACGATGATGATGAAGAAGACGACGACGACGACGACGAAGAAGATGACGATGATGATGATGACGACGACGAGGACGATGAGGACGATGATGACAATGGTGTAGACAATGATGATGATGATGATGACGATGACGGCGATGATGATGAAGAAGACGACGACGACGAAGAAGATAAAAAAGGAAATAAAAATAGAAAAGCTAAAATAGGTAAAGGGCGAAATCGTCGAAGTCGAAATGATGATGATGACGACGACGACGACGATGATGACGACGAGGATGATGAAGAGGATGACGATGACGAAGATGTTAGTTTTTTTAGTCGAATAAAGAGAATGTTTACAGGTAATGAGTAGTGTTGACCCCGAAGACATGTCCCCTGCACGGAGGCACGGAACCCCAGTCACATCTGCATGGTCGAGCGACGGCGCCCGCATGGGACCCATTCTCCAGTGTCGCCTGCAGTCATTCGCGGACGCTTTCCGATTTCAATGTTTTCAACTCTTGTACTAACATTCATTCTTAGAATTAATAGCGCGCAAAGCATAGGCGCATAAATAAATTATGTGCACAGCATTAACTCGCAGATAACTAATTACCATGTCTACCGGTTGTAAAACAAGATTTTTACTGACTGCAGGCGATCGCTGTTTCTACATTGGATTGGGGGCGAAACCGGCGGTCCCTAAAATGACTTACGAACCCTACCAGTGCTGTCCCACTAAAGTCCAAAGTCCGACCAAAGTAGCAAAGGCGACGCCGACCAGAGTGCCGCCCAAGACGCTGGAGAAACCGCGGCCGCAGTCGCGGGCGCAGCCGCCGAAACCAGACAAAGGCAAAAACAAGGCCCTCGCAGCCAAGGACAGGACCGGCAAAGGAAAAAAAGGTTTATTCGACACTGAAAATTGGTGGTGGTAAACGATGTTAGATAGAACTTACCTTGCCCTAGTATCGACCTCGATACTACCGCAAGCCGGAGCATCGTGCCTACGAGGCGTCAAGTGGACACGAATGTTACAGTTCATTAGCCCTAGCGGAGTTCGGTTCCTCCTTTGTATCTATTCTAATAAAACAGTAGTCTAACTATGCATCGATTTGACATGGCTCATTAACAATACTAGCTATATTAATAACCTCGTGTCCCTTGATCCCCGCAAGCACGTAACAGGGTTGATGTTGTATTTCCATGTTGCACTTGGACTGCGTCCACATGCGAGCAGTAGCCTCTTGAGTCAAACCGCGTACGCGCTACCGCCTGGCTATGTGAATGCAGTTCACTTTTATTTTATCCTTTTCAAAGTATTGTGCTTACGATATGTACGTTACTATAAATTCAAGAACATGGCGGTGACTAAATATTGGGATGTATAGTGACTCTTAAGCAGGTGTACAAATCTTTATAATGATTGTATAAATTGATTCCAATATTTAGAAATTTAAAGTGAGATATAAATAACAACTTGAAGGCATTTTTAATTTGTATTTTGCCGTGCCATCTTGAAAGACTTATTGTTGTAAGGATTTCATGTTCATATAGTTTTCTAGTCGTCATGGAATCTCATTATTTTGTATTGTAATACATTTGATAAAAGAATATTCTATTTTAGTATTTAAACATAGTTCGTTATCATAATTAACATTAACTGGAATTGAATTTTGCATAAACGCAATGCCAGTTATCGATGCAATCATAGTTATCACTTCATTATTTTCGTTTATGATTCGATTAACAGATCGACTTTGATCTAGAGTTTAATTTTTTAGAAATATCTTATCATAACTATCAAATCAACATTTTGAAAATCATGAATTACCTATCATTATTTGCTATAGTACAAGTTGTATCGAGATCTATAGATCTGGACTATTCTGGTTACAAACTAATGTGGGTAATATGAATTTAAATTATTTCTTCTTTGTTTTTGGACTCGGTAAAATGTTTGTACTTAGCAAATAGACGAAACATTTCTAGTTACTGCCAAGGCAGTATTGGCGTTGTGCGCCAAGCCAATAATTAAGTCGATATGAAAGATGTGGAAATTCGCATGGATGTCTAATTTATTTACTTATTTGTTACGATGAATTGTTGAGTCAGCGCTGGGTCAATATTTTTTTTGTTAAATAAAAATACTTTTTCTAATTAAGAGTTCATTTCTCTCATCCGTCACACACTTTACACACGAATGATGTCAGCATGGTATTGCTGTAGTTGTATCCGAGCATGTCATTTATTGGATGTCTACTGGTGAGTTTCAACCAAAAATGAAATGGATGTGGTTTCTTTTTAAAATTACTTTGCTATTTGTTTAGGAATTTCAGCATTAAAATGTCTATGAAAATATTGTAGGAAATCTACTGGATGAAGGGGAAGTTCTCGACTGGATGATTAAACAAAAAGAAGATGAAAGTATAGAAGAAATTGATAGAGATACGTTATTCAAATACATTGAAAACAAAGAGTTTTTGGCTGTCGTCTTCTGTAAGTATAAAAGTTTAATGTTAGTGATTCGCTAAAATAAAAATATTCAGTAAAATGTTGACAAAATACTTACTTTACAGTCAAGGAAGAAGATCCGGCGACTCCAAGGGTTCTAAGACATGTAGAGTTAATAGATGATGAAGCCGCAGAGTACGGGATCAAGATAGTAAAGTGCAGTGACAGGTTAATGGCCAAAAAGTATGGCTTCAGGAACCCTCCAGGAATCACATACTTCAGAAAAGGCAAATACATCAATTACGATGGTGAAATTGACGATGAAGAGGAAGTACTAGACTGGTTGACGAACCCGGAGAACATGGAACTGACAGACCACATTGAAAGGGTCAATAGAAAAATGTTCCAAAAAATTAGGCAGACGTCGGACTATGTAGCTGTTTTCTTTTGTGAGTTTTCTTACAATACTTTGTATGTAACACAAGCACTATGAACCAGTTCATGAGATATAGAAAATGAGAGCTATATTTGACCTCGGTCTATTTTTTCACATTGCATTTACCACAATATCAATTATCCACTAATGACATGTTTTAGACAGTAATGACTGCAAACAGTGCCCTAGAGTGCTGGCAGAGATCGAGCACATAGACGATGATGCTGATGGAGCTGGGATTAACTTCGTCAAAATCGATGACAGACAGATGTCCAAGGAATATGGAGTATTCGCTCTACCAGCGGTCTTGTTCTTCAAAATGGGCTCCAAAGATCCCGTCATTTACGCTGGTAATGTATAGCATACCTACTTTTAGAGTGACAATTTAAACAGGTACTCGTATTGAAAAGGTAGAATGGTTACTAAGACCAAGTCTTGTTTTAATGGTTAGTAATCCAAACCTATTGTTTTAAATCACTACATAGTATAAAACAAAGTCGCTTTCTCTGTCCCTATGTCCCTTTGTATGCTTAAATCTTTGAAACTACGCAACGGATTTTGATGCGGGTTTCAGCAGATAGAGTGATTCAAGAGGAAGGTTTATAAGCAAGTAGAAAGAGGGTAGGTAGGAGTAAAGTAGGTGTACGCGAACGAAGTCGCGCCGGGTCCACTAGTTTACAATATAATATTTGTTGGCTAATAATACTCTCTGTATTTTACAAACATGATAAATTGTATGTGATTTCTAACCTTTATATAGGCGATTTGTATGATGAGCAACAACTATTGAATTGGCTGTTGACTCAGAAAAACCCAGCTGGGGATGTAATAGAAGCCCTTGAAGGTGAGGAATTGATGACCTTGATCGAAGAGTCCGGATCTTTAGCGGTTTACTTCTGTAAGTATATACTAAGAAAAATATCCAACACTTGCTCTCAATAATATAGGTATACATGTACAGAAATTTATTAACTACCGTCTGTATTGAACACCAGTCTATACACTATCATTCTCTTTAATTTTCAGTCTACGCTCTTTCAAGTTGGTTCAAAACATTGTTACATAGTATAATCAATTTGATGGAGGTAACCTAAGAGCTTATGTGCTAAACACTTTACAATGTTAATTTGTTACACAATACTAGATTTTTGTAATAAGTAATGGATATTAACTGTACCCACTGATTTTATTAGGGAACAAAACGTTGTGCGATATATGCTCTTCTAAAGCGATGAGAAAGTCAATGAAAAAGAAGGTTCGAGAGGAAAACGAGGAAGAGGAGGGACAGGAACAAGAGGGTACTCTTATCCCTTTAACACCCCTTGTCTAAGATTCTATAGAAGTTACCCCTATGTTATTTTATTGACTCCCAGTGAATTTAAATAGATGAACTGTTGCATGTACCACCTACGCATGTTTTTAGATGACAATAAATTTCTTTACTCAGGTTCGAAGGTGATGGTTTATATCCCATAATGTTAGATGTGTTGTAGAGATTTGACTGTTCTTTCGGTAGGCATCCTTATCCTAAAATCTTGTCGTTAGTTTTCTCATCGTCTTGTGTATTGCAACCTTGTCGTTTGAAATCATGGTATTGTAATTGAGAAAGATGTTACGGGACTGAAGCAAGTTGAGTGTATGAATATGACTACGGTCTTGCTCTGTCGATTTTGTGTTATGTAATTATCTAACTAAATTTTATTGGTCTGTACATATATACTTACACTGTCTCAATGAGACAGCCATTGACAAGTAGAGATTATTAAATAATTGTCAAAACAACTTTAGTGGCAATAGATGTGGATGTTTTAGATGGCGTTGACTGTGAACAATGTGTCGGGATACTGGAAGAACTGGAAAATATTGATGACGATTGCGACAGACATGAGATAAAGTTCGTAAAAACTCAAGATTATACCATTGCTGAAAAATTCGGGGTAACAGACTTTCCTGTATTAGTATACTTCGAAAATAATGTGCCTAATGTCTTCGAGGGGTCATTGGCAGAAGAGGAGGAAGTCTTACAATGGCTGATACAACAAAAAACTGAAGACAGAATAGAGCTCATAACTAGAGTTATGTTAGAAAAAATGGTCGAAGAGACGCAATATTTAGCTGTATATTTCTGTAAGTGTATCGAAGTCTAAAGTTGGGTGATATGATAATTAATAAACTGTCACCTAAAATCTAAATCTATCGCTATTGTTACAGATAAATTGAACTGCCACATTTGTGAACACATTCTCGAAGGACTAGAGCAGATTGATGATGAGTGTGATGTCTTTGGTATCCACATGGTCAAGATTCAAGATCCACAGCTTGCTAAACGATATTCGATAAAAACCTTCCCAGCTATGGTCTACTTCAGGTAAAATTTTTATTAACATAACATTAAATGTTTTTAAATGTATGCTGAATATTTTAACGTTTGCAGGAATGGCAACCCTCTACTGTTTGAAGGAGACATGCAAAATGAAGAATCAATCTTGGAATGGTTGATAGACGACGACAATAGAGAGCTAGCAGATGAGATAGAATCTGTAAACGAAAGAATGTTAGAAAGGTTATTACAAGAATCACCGCTGCTAGTAGTTTTCTTCTGTAAGTTTTGACCAGTGGTAAAAGTATTCTTTGTTGGGACCAAGAAACTCAGTAAATTAAAGATAATTTACTTAATTCAGTTTAATGAAAATAATTTGAAATATAATACCTTATCTTATTTTTAGATGACGACATTGATTGTCCAGAATGCGAAGAAATATTAGAATCATTAGAGCAAATTGATGGCGAAGTAGATCAATTTGGCATTGATTTTGTGAAAATATCAACACCAGGAGCGGGTGCTAAGTACAATGTCATCAGTATACCTTCACTGGTGTACTTCCGCAAACAAGTACCAATGCTGTATGACGGCGATTTACTTCAAGTAGAAAGAATTCTACAGTGGGTAACTTCTCAAGACGTTTTTGAAATTAAAAATGAAATTGAGGAGGTCAACCGAAAAATGTTAGATAAACTTCTGGAGGAGAATGAGTTCTTGGCTGTATACTTTTGTAAGTAACAGTTAAATTGTAATTAAAATGTAACGTAAGTATGGGAGGTAAAACAAAATAACGCATGGGATATTTTTATTCACAGATGAAAAATCTCCCGAAAGCCGAGCAGTCTTGGATAAACTAGAAAACATTGACAGTGAAACGGATAATTTAGATATCACATTTGTGAAAATGCAAGATCCTCGATACGCTCGCAAATGGGGTGTCACTAAGCTGCCTGCAATCGTGTATTTTAGAAAGAGATTCCCCAGCATATACAGAGGTAGGTTTTTTATATTATTGCGTTATGGAAACTATTACCAATAACGTGCAAATTTTGTAAATTAATTATAATGGAATTTCAGGTGATTTATTATGCGAGGAAGAGGTTTTGGAGTGGCTTCGGAAGAACAGATTTAGGCAACCTGAACTCAACATATTTATGTACGCGTTGATAGCTCTATCAATAGCGTTCATACTCTACACAGGGTTCTTGCTGCAGTGTTTCAAGCCCGCGGCCCCGGCGCCTGTGCAGCACCCTAAGCAAGCGTGAAATATCAGTTTCAGAGACATTTATAGTATATCTAATTACATGGAATGAAACTTGCTTTTAAGCAATGAGATTTATGCTCTTGATTATGTGCTCCTAGCACATAATAAAACGATAATGACATGACTATGGCTCCGAAGCACAGCCGTTTGACTAATCAAATCTTTCCAACAAAGAAAGTTTTGGTCGATCACGGCTTAAGTTAGTCGACACAAGTTCTTGGGATCAAACTTTTTGAATAGAGATGTTAGGGATAAACAAGTGCCTGAGATTGTTAATACGAGGATTCGTTATTTAAATACCCTTCTAAGAGTGAGTATGACCATAGAATATCATATTAGTACATTTCCATAAATGTGGTACTATGATGAATGAGGGTTCCATGACTTCATATCAATGAATTCAACTACACATTACAGGCAAATACTGGATTGACTTTTTATTACTTAGACGTTCTAGACAATATGATATATTTTAAGAATGCGACCTTCTATGACAATGTAATAATTGTAACAACGTTCGCGTAAGTTCTTCTAGTTATGGCATTTTCAGTTTTTAATGTTTTGTAACTTGTTAAGACTGTAATATCATCTATTCGGTAGCAAATATCATAGGGGTGTTTGGTGTGATATGTAAAATTTTCCAGTTTAACCATTAACGGAATTTTATTATTTACATCATCTGTGTCTATTTGTTATCTGTAAGCCTATTAGGTCTCGATTTAAGCCTTTGATAAGTTTGCGTTTGGGTTCACAGAGCTCCAGGGCAGATTCATTTGAAACAATCTAGAATAATATTGTGTCTAGTATGAATCTCCTATCCTAATCTTATTCCTTAACTGTAACTTTGCTTGTGTGTATTCTTTGCTGATAAGCTTCTTTAGCATCTATTTAATTTTTTCCGATGGTTTTGTTCTCGAGCTCGATATTTTGTGGTTGTCCGATGGCGGGATCCGGACCGTGAGGCCCGCATGGTGCTGCGCTGCAGGGTTTGTTTGCCCCATCAATAGTCAAATAATTTTATTCAATTTGATTTTACAAAACTTTTATGCATCATTGAAATACAAAATTATAAATACAAATTACATTTATAGAAAATTGGGCCGCGGGCCATGGCATCATCGAGCCGGTAACTGTTTGTTTTGGAAATTCTAGGTCCTAGGATCGGACTGACTGATTGTCACTGTCACTTTGACAGTATGATTTACCGCACGGATCAACGATCATCTTCGATATAAATGCCGACGGGTGCCTACAGTGCCACTGTCCTTTGGTATTGGATCGTTAGTGGCAGCAACAGATTTTCATTTTTTAACAAGACGCATCAAGTTTTTTTTTGTATCAAGTAACTTTATTTTCCATTTCGACTACTTCTTCCTTAGTATCGTGTAAGTAGTAAATTCCATTCTTTAAAATTTATATACCTGTCCTTTGCGTTTTGTTAGAACAATTGTTATGCAGCGTAGCACCGTGTCCGGTATTCTATATCATTCCCGCTCTTGTATATTGTGTATAATTATAATGATACCTTCATTTCGTTTAACGGTTAGGATTACGTGAAGCTAATACGAAATGCTGAATGCTCAAGAGTGGCCACCGCGCAGAAGCTCGCGCTGTTCTTAGTTACTTTGTATATAAAATGTACATAATAAAATAAAAAATAGTAAAACTTTTTCATTTATTTCTTTATCCCGAACTTATAAGTAACCTGCAGTAGGTACAGTAGGTAATATGGAAGAAAGAAAGTTAACGTTTACATGGATAAGGACACCAAGACAACAAATTCTTAGTGTCGGAGGCCAAGACTTTTTTGGGTCGCTGCGTCATCATAGTAAGTAAGAAAGTAAACAACTAAAAATATTGCGTCTAATAATTTCTTAAGAAACTCTGAATTAGAATAACTTATGTTAACAAAGTCTTACAAAATGTAAAAACTTTGACTCGAATTTCCAAAATTCGCAATTTGGAAATTTGCGAGTGGGGTTGAAACGGACTCCGGGTAAATCCGGACATGGTTGTGTAGAACAGGGGAGCCCTACCCGAGCCATGCAGTGTTCGTCGAAAGCTCAAGGCGAAACGCCGCGCTGACTCTTCAAGGAAACTAGTAACAAAGATTTTTTAAATGTTATTTCATATAATTTTGTTCATTTTTAAATGTCGTATGTATGCCGTGATAGGTGTATTACCGAAACGTTGTTTTTAGGCCAGATTCTTATGAGATCCTTACAATACTACGTTTAAACTATTGCAAATTATTGCATGTACTCAAAATAAAATTTAAATCGGAAAATGAACGCTGGATGTCCGCGATTACCCCAAAAAATGTTCATTTGTTAAATATTGTGTTTAAAACCAGAAGTACTTACTGTTCTATTATCTATTTAATATACTTCAACATAGCCTGCAGGACTTAGGGTCTTTCCCACAAAAGGGGAGGTTATTGCCATTATCTCTACGCTTGGCAAGCGGGTTGGAGATTACAGTATTATGAATGTAACTGTAAATGGAAAACGCTGCTGCCTAGTTTCCAGCCTACGGAGATTCCAGATCTTTTGCCTCGACAACATTAGTCGCCTTGTACGACACCCAAGAGTGTAAGGGGTTGGTGCTATTCTTCTATGACGGACACTACACGACAGTAGTAATATACTTACTAATAATATAAAGAGTAAAAGTTGGTAACTTTGTATATTCACCCGTGCCATAACCATAGTTTTTATTGCCATTTGAAGTTATAAAACCACAACTCTCACGTAACGGGCTTACCAAAGAAAAACATTTACGTATGTACCCAATTCTTATTTTTGTAGATGCACAGTTTTTCCCTTAATTTCGCTACGCGATGACCAAATGTACACCTTCGTGGTTCTTGATATAAAACTGTTTCTGAGTCTCGAAATGGTCTATTAATCTCTGGGTGAATTCTGCGTGCACTGCGTCCACTTCCGATGCAGTTGGCTCGAGGTTCTTTTGCACCTCCATTGGTTTACCAACTGGAATGGATAGATTATATGTTGTACTTCATCATTACAGCCCATAACAGTCCACTGCAGGACTTAAGGCCTAAATATTGGCTTTGTCCACTTACCAACGACTGTGATAGGGTTTCTAATAGGCATTACACCATAAGAGTACTGAAAAATACCCCGTCCTACGGGAAAAACGGGAGCAAACCCAAACCAATATCGTATTTTTTGTTGGATGTGCCACATCCAGCTATCTCCAGAGTACTTAGGCACACGGTAGATACTTGTCTCACCGAAAGATACTACAGGGACCAAAGGCGCGCTGAAAAAAAATACAATAATGTCCATAATCATTATTCGTCAACATCATCCAACAATGCATCTGCCAGATTCCACTTTTCTGGTCACCGTCCGTCATCATAATTATATATCTACATTATTTAATTAGGTCCGGTATATGTATAAAATAATGGAAATAATTATGAATTATACATATACATTCTAGTAGATGTAGGTTACTGTTAGGCGCTGTCCTTATTGGCAAACGGTCATACGACCGTGGTCGTGCGACGGGTATTGGACGGGACGGAACATTGCATTGATTTCGATGGTACGACGGATGAAAATGTATAAAGGATCTCTGTGGGGGATAATCCTAATTGGGTCAAAGCTATAAAATAAAATAATATACGCTTAACTTTAATTATCTGATCTTTCAAATTCTGGATCATGGTCAAAGCGCAAGAAAAAAAAAATTTTAAGTATAAAGTAAATAAAACAAGATTGACTTGACCTGAATTGACTCGGATGACCTGATTTGACCTGACTAAGCTTTTTCAATTTTACACAATTTTATGTTTTTTATTTTATTTCACTCGGAAACGGTCGTGCGTCCATGTAAGATGAACCATTTAGGACAGGCCTTAGACGTAACTTCAAAAGACCTCTGGTGCATTATTATGCAGAAGTCCAAGAGAACAGTCAAACTTGGACGCAAAGTACTGTAGAGTAAATGAATGCGGCCTACTGAGCCGTTTTAGAGAGTTTTTTAAAAGGGAAAGCGGAATTTATAATAAGACCACGCTAAGTCCGAATTACGTTATCGCTTATTAAAAAAATAAAAATACAAGTCTCTGTATGGCATGTTTTAAACGTCATAGAACGTCATTCGAAAAAGTCATAACAAACAATTAGATTTGTATAGGATTGTTTATTCTCGTGAGTTATGAAAAATATTATTAAATAATTAAGAAGGATGTGCGGCAGATAATTTTCAGCATGATTAATAACTTAGACAAACTAAAAGTACAAGTTCAAGCGAATAGTAACCAAATAACTGAATATTTACAAGAAGGACAGATTATCCCCAGATAATTGCCATATCAACATTTTATAATTCTTACTTTTGTCAGTTATTACGGACTTATCGTGGTATTATAGTCATTTCAACAGAATTTCCGGATGGGAATCGAACGTGCTTGGAAAGGGGGCGGCCACTCTATGTTTAGGTCTACATCAGGTCAGGTATTTTACAGTATACGTTTAATTAATTAGACGACCTGAGTGGTTCAGTTGGTTTACATGCCGGTCTGCCACGCTGAGGTCCCGGGTTCGGTTCCGGGCCGAGCAGAAATTTAAATGAAGAATCGCATTGTCCGCACGTTTTCTGTCCGGTTGCTACGCGGTGACTATGTCTATGCGAGCACGAAGCGTACGCGTTAACAATCCGTTTTGTAAGCGGCCACGTATAAACTGTCCTAATTGGCAACGGTCGTGCGACGGGCGGTGTTGACGTTTCATATTGGTCGGTCGACATTCGTCGTACGACCATGGTCGCATGTCCGTTGCCAATTTGGACAGCGCCTTAGGATTATGATTGCCAAGCAAAGAAGAGAGAAGATCAATTAAATAACAATTATAGTCTGATAATTGTAAAATTACCCTGTTTTCATAGCGATCCGGACGAATCCTTTCCTTTTAGACAGAACAATTTTATATTCACCAGGATGTGAACACATCGCCTCGGCCGCGCCACCAACCAACAGCGCTACGCATCTTCCTGTACGCTTTCTCGCGTCCAACAGATAGGTGAGACTTTGTTCCGACGACGAACATGCCCCTAGATTTAATAAAATATCTCTTGTGAACGGGAATAAGAAATGTCCAGCCAGCAAAATAAGGTGAGACGTCATTCCTGGGAAAGTTGCTCCGAAGTCTGCAGCGTTCGCACCGAATGTAATGAAGGGTCCATTGGCCAAGAGGCCGTGAGGGAAGCAGGCGAAAAGGTAGTTTCTTGCTGGATCGAGCTCGGCGACTTTGACAAGCTTGACTGGGTAGTAGTCACGCAAGTATCGCCAGCAGGCTAAATTACAGAACCAGCCTTTTCTGGAAACAAAAGTTTGACATCAGAGAGGTAGGGCATAGCGGGGTATCTCGTTCGAATTGGATCCGCCCGACTGGGGAAGTACCTCCACCTTACAGAATATCGCAGCTAAATAATACTCTTTTAAATAGTATTGTGTTTCTGCCGGTGAGTAAGGTTTCCAGTGCTCCATGGGGTGTGGATTTGGGGAACCGTGGCTTTGGCAGTGGAGTGGCATTTGCTTTTTGCTGCCAGAGCAACGTGTTATAGAGGTGGGCAACGCATTAGCGATACTCTTGGTGTTGCTAATGTCTATAGGCAATGGTGACCACTTTCCATCAGGTGGCCTGCTTGCCTGTTTGCCTACCGTAAGACATAAAAAAAAAAAAAACTGTATTTATTTATGTTCAATTTCAACCAGCCTGCTGATTAACACGTAAACAGCCTTGTCTTCCGACCTTTACAATAGCATTTACACTATAAAAATCTTAAGTTGTCTTTCACCCGCCCTCTTCACTGTCCTTTTTACAAACTGAGTTAATAATTAGGTACTTAGTATAAGGTCTTTAAATATGAAATTGCCGTTTTATACGGAGGAAATGACCAAATGTAATTTTCATACAAGCGAACTTTTCAATTTCTTAAAAAAGGTTAAAGCGGTTAGTATAAAACTTTGTAGGTATGGTAGGACAACACTAAGCTAACTTTCTGAAATGTAATTTTCTTCATAACTACCTATGTTATTAAATTATATTTGGTTGAAGAGGCTATACTTACTAGCATTTAGTTTCATCTAAATGCTGCTAAGTTATTTAAAATAAAGTATACGTAAAGTAGAAAATATAGTATACTATATTTTCCAAATCAATTACTAGTTTTTACATGGATAGAAAATAAATATAAAATGTATATGGGCGTAAAAACAGCAACTTCATACTTAAACCCCTATTATTTTGATCCTTACTTCCGACCGCCACGGTTGCAAGTCTCCATATCGTTGAGCATCCAAACGGCGTACATAAAAGGGAACCACCAGTACCGCGAATAAACCAACGACATAAAGAGGAATATGGCTGGCAATTCCACGAAGAACATGAGAACCACTAACAGCATAGCTCCAAGCGTTTGGCAACGGCGTGCCACAGGGATGTTTATTGGGGCCCAATGTATTCCTAATCTTCTAGAGATGTCCCTGAAATATACACCTTTGTTAAATAGACCGAACTATATTGGACATGTATTTCTTCTTTCGTTAAGTCAGTTGTTAAGCTCACCACTAAGGATGCAGAACATCGAGCGTGGTGGGCCCTCGCTTGCCGCGCCGGGGCGCAACCGTGACAACGCAAAGATGATGATGATAATTAATGCGTTGAAGTGAGTGAAAACATTTCATAAAACCGGGGAGCACAGATAGTGGGTACCTATCTACTAATAAGTGGATGTACTTACACAAAGAAAGTCGTTAATAAATCGAGCATTTTCACAAGTGGATATTTGGAATAAAAAATATCTTCCGTCAACACTTACTATTGTCATGAAGCTAAAATGTACACTGTGAAACATGCTTTTCATGTTTCGTCAGTTACAGTTCAATGCGAAAAGGTCAAGTGTAACCTAATATTTTTTCCGTTTTACCTATACACCTATCGTAACTTGTCATTTGTTTTGGCGTGAATCAGTGAACAATAGAAAGATCGCAGCGACTATGGGACAAATACCATCCTTTTATATAACCAAAATTTATTACAATAAGTAAGTATAGGTATTTCGAATCGCTCTTCAGTAGAATGCAAGCCAAATTCGGCGATTTCGAAAAAAACTTTAGATGGAAAAAATTAAGGAAAATATTAACTAATTTACTAGTGTTAGGTACCCATGTACGATTTGAATCTTCGATTGTCTAGTCGGGGTTTAAAACTGTAAAACTTATTTATAGTTGGATAAGGTCTGGGGACTAAATGAGTACTCTCGGAGCAGGTAAGTAGGTAAGTATATTAATTATCCTACTATCCGTTCTCAGCGTCTTTCACCAACTTTCCTGCGTGAACTCGGGATGAAAAGTAGATCATTAAAAATCATCGGCCTAAAATATTTTCGCGATGATTCCATTTTTGCTACGGACGACGTTGGTACTTTAATTTGTAATAAAAGCAAGCAATTCATCTTCGATCGAGTCGGCGATGGACTAAACTCTGACCTACACTTTATCGTTTGGCGACGAATACAGCGCTTGAATTGGCCTCGAACAAGTCCTTCATTGTACAAGTTTTAGGACACGCCGAGCATGAAACTACGCATCGAACAACGCAAGCGATTTATAGCCAATATTTATTTTAAATCGATGATTGATTTGATTATGTTTATAAAATGTGACATTCGAAATTCAATAATTGATCAGCGGCCAAGAGCGCAGAACTTTCAGTGTGCTCTATGTAAGGGCATTATACAAGACAGCTCTCTAGTAGGTACCAATAGTTTTTAAAATAAAGCACAGCCGGACGGACAGACGGACATGGCTAACATATAGGGGTTCCTTGGTTTATTATATATCTCCCCGTCTTCGCCACTTTCGAGGTCGTAGACAATATTAGGATGTTAGGTTACCTATTGTTGTTTGTGTGTGTTGTTAATAATTTTTTTATTGCTAGATAACTATTATTTCGGTTTCTATGGTCATGGGCACAAAATAAAAAACGGCCTCCCCAAGTTCTTTAGTTAGTTCTCTATTTTCTGTCATGGGGTACGGGTAGGTACTGGCCCGGGAAAACAACAGGATTCTGCGGGATAGTCGCAAACTAGCAGCTCCTGTACCTATATACTCGTACATTGGACCTTTATGGTCAGCAGAGTCACAGTCTCGGATTGAACACGGATGAAAAAAAAATTATACCGCGGAAGACAGAGTCGTACAGGGGAGAGCTATGTAGTCCTAAACTTTTAACGCAATTGAACACCCACCATAAACCATTTATTTAAAGAACCCCTTATCCAATGATTACAAATCAAAGACACTAATTTAAATAAGAACAAAATCTTTTGTTAGAAATATTTTAAAAGTTAAACATTTTATTCTTTACCAATGAATGTAAAGTTCGGTATTATGTCCGACCACAGAGAAAAAAAATTTGCCAGTCTTAACCAAGAAGGTAGCTAACTTTCCAATCTGTTTGTGTCCGATAGTTGTATGCGCATACGCGGCAAGGGTATGCGGTGCAGTACGCTAAATTGTAAGGTATTTTTTACGTTTTGTTTTATTTCAGTTTAAAGTTCCCCGCCTCTATCAAAAACACCCATTGCTTAGCTGTACTTAACGGTACATATACTGTTGTAAACTATTGCCTTTTTGTTGCCTGAAATAAAGAATATAATGTTACGTCAACATCAGATCTTTTTCAGATATGTGCCTGCTTAAATCTTATTTTCTTCTGACAACACTTGTGCAAACGTTCACTGCGAAATCAGCTTTTTTTCTCCGTTGCTTACCTACTTGAGTTGTCGCCATAGTAAAAGATGTAGAAAATGAAAATCCTTTCCAATGACATATTGCTCAACATTATTGGTCATATAGGCTGGCTTCCATATATTTCTGACGGTCCTCCTTTAGAAGCAAAACAAGTGAGATCAAATTCGAAGTTCTACAGCCATTCTTTCACAGTCCAGGCAGCACGTCTTTGGAATAAGATTTCTGATGATGTGCGTAAAGCACCGAACCTCTTTATTAAAAAAAAAACGAAGATTTTGTTTAATGATAAAAGGCCAAAGAGTCAATATAAATAATATAAAGTATCTTTATTTTTAATATATGTATGTATGTATAGTATTTATTATAATCTATGTTTATTCTATCTTGTTATAGTTAGTATTGTATTTCGGTAAATTACAATCTATCATCACGCTTTATAAAGCACCTACTTACTTACTTTCTGCATTGTCTACTGGTTGACTGGAAAGCCTTAATGGCTTTAAGTACACGAATTGTATGATTGTGATAAAAAAAAATCAAAGGAGCTCATAAAATTAGGTCAATTTTTGTATCAGGCAATTTGAAAAACGGAGCGACGCGTAACTTAAAATAAGTGATACAAAAATGAACCTTAGTCTATAAGCAACATACACTAATACACAGCCTGACTTCGTTGAATGGGTACATTTATTCATCCCGAAAGAATTTAAAAGTGGCGGCCCCTGGTGAGTCAACACCATAACACCTATCTAAGAACCATCGGGCACTGGTGAAACAGAAATACATTATAGAAAACCGTACCAAAATCCGTTTTGGAGATAAATGATGACTGCACACACGAACACACAACCTCTCTCTCAATCCTAAACTAAATGCATCAGGGGCCCTATTTTTGAACCGCGAGCGCTCGCGTGCGGTACCTATCTCTGTCACTTCCGTGGTAAGTTGCTAAAGGCAGGCATTAGAAGGCGAGCGCTCGCGTGGAAATGAGCGATTGAAAAATAAGACACCATATATCACCATTCTCATCGTTCCGTCGTGGGTATTTAATAAAACAACCTTGTAGATAAGTAACAAAACTATCAAAATTATATTTCAATAATAACAATAATAGTACTAGAATAGTAATCAGTCTGTAATAACATAGGTATAATAATATCTTCTCTTGATGAAGGCACAAAAAATCAATCAATAATCATAACTTTCAAGAAATTGGTTACCTACAAATGCCTTTATGTATACGGCAGATGTGTTAGTATCGATTATAACGCGATCGGGTTTCTTATTGTGCTTTTTTTTATACCACTGAGGTGGCAAACAAGCTTATGGCCAGCCTGATGGTAAGCAGTCATCGCAGCCTGTGGACGTTTGCAATACCAGTAGCCGTATTCACAATGATTCGAAACCGTTTCCGAACGATTCGACAAGAAATGTGTGAGCGGCGAATCCGTGTCGATCGATTCGAAATGTTATTCAGAATCCCGATAGATTCCACGGAAACTCTACTCTCTATAACATATGAAAATTTCATCAAAATTAACTGAAACCACATTTTCCTAAGAACTTTTGCGGGGTCCTTTGTCGATTCTGAATCCGAATCCGATTTCCGAGCCATTGTGAAGACAACGTCGCAGCATGCTTTCGGTGCTAGTAGTCTACATAGTATGTTTCTGGCACATGAAGTTTGTCTTCTGTCTTGTAATAGACGTCCATATAAATACATGAATTTTGCTCCGTATACAAATTAAAAGACTCTAAGCTAAGAAGGCTAAATAATAAGTTCCTGCTCCCAAACTACTTTTCTCTGTACTTCAGTGAAATTATCTCACTAATGCGTGAGTGCATTTGCAAAGACCTTAAGAGGTGCGATAGTTCTACCACTTTAGGGAGGAATAAAATAATTTCTTACTAACCAGAATAATATCAAAACCGTGCGCAAAATATCTAGAATTAGCAAAGCATATTTCAACAGCAAAGTTTTCACATACAGCTTTTAAAGTTTGTGCTAAAACGGCCGCTTTTAGTTTACTGATTAATTTTTAGTCGATGTTTGTGAATAAGTAGTTAATTCACAAAAGAAATTCTCATTTCTAGATATTTTTGTCGGCTAAGTAGAAAAGTAATTTTTCTGTCTAATAATTATTTTTTTATTTAAATAAAAAATAATCTTCTGAATTATTCTGGTTAGCAATACTTATGTCTAACTAGTGACCCGCCCCGGCTTCGCACGGGTTTTCTTGACTTTATCATACTACATTTAATATTAGACCCACACATAAACCTTCCGCAAGAAATTCTCCAACTGATGGTGAAAAACCCATCAAAATCCGTTGCGTGGTTTTGAAGAAGTTAGCGGTACAGACGCGGAAAGCGACTTTTATTTATTAGGTAAGTAGGTATACTTAGATATTGAAGTGGCTTTTGCACCTGTTAAAGTTAAAATTGGTAAATAAATAAAGTCCATTTAAAACGATAGGTAGGCACTTGCTGTTCTTTAGCTAGCTAAGGTAGGCAGGTCAAGCATAGACCCCACACCAGCCTCTAGATAATACTACATGATGGAAATACTACGTGATGACCAAACGCACGTCCTCATAGTTCTTTAAGTAATCCTTCTTATGAGTATCGAAGAGCTCTTGTAGTCTCTTCGTAAACTCCGCGTGTACGGCATCCACCTCCACGGCTGTCGGCTCCAGGTTCCTTTGCACCTCCATTGGTTTGCCGACTGGAATAAAAGAAAGTTTACTTTGTAAGCAAGCACCCATAAAAATAAATAATAATAATGCATGCAATGCCTCAATTCCTGGCTGTGCTCTCACGGGCGAGGTCCGGGAGCCGCTTTGACCAGGATTCAGGATTTGACAGATCTAGTAATTTGTAAGGGAACTTGACCTTGTTGGTACATGGTTACACATTCAGTCGTCTAAATGTACAGGTTTTATAACGATATCTTCCCTCACCGCAAGAGCATCGATCAGTGTTCAACTAATGAACATAACTCATTGGTATATGGCTAGCGGCAGTGGAGTTCGAATTCGGTACCTGTCGCTTACGGGTCGGACTCCGTAATATTTAGGCCATCGACGCTCTTATAATACCTTCGACGATACCACGGACTAACTCGCACTTTTTTCGTATGCCTAATGCTAACGCTTAACTTCTCAAAACGAAACTCGGATCTGAAATGAGCTCCCAGCTACAGTGTTTCCTTTAGACTATGACATGGGATCGTTCAAGAGGTATATTAGCGGTCTCTTTAGAGGCGGGTAACGCAGCGCCCCTGGTGTTGCTGATGTCCACAGGCGACGGTAATCACACACCATCAGGTGGCTCGCTTGTCCGTTTGTCTACCATATAACATAAAATATCCATAGCACCCACTCACCCACAGTAGTGATAGGGTTCCTCAGCGGGACCACCCCAAACGTGTACTGGAAGACGCCGCGCCCCAGCGGCACGATGGGCGAGATGCCGGTCCACTGGCGGAACTTCTCCTGGAACCTCCGCAGCAGACTGTCCTCCGGGTTGCTGAGGGGCCGGAACACGTCGGGCTCGCCGAACGAGAATACTGGCACAAGGGGTACGCTGGAATATGAGAGTGGAAGTTATGTTGACACGATTTTGAATATTAGTTATTGAAATTGGATTAATAATGAACATCTTATTAAACGTCAAAAACTACGGAAAAACAAAGGGATTTCTTCTAGGATATTGGGCTCACACGATTAAATACGACCGTATGGTGACCGTCACAGTAGAATAGCACCAACCCCTTACACTCGTGGATGTCTTACAAGGCGACTGCTGTTTTCGAGGCAATAGATCTAGAGTCTTCGTAGGCTGGAAAATGGGCAGCAGCGTTTTCCATTGTTATATTTATTACACTGCGATTTCCAACCCACCTGTCAAGCGTGGAGATTACGGCAATGACCGCTTCTTTAGTGGTAGTGGCCCTGAGTACTGCAGTGGACTGTCATGGGCTGTGATGATGCAAATAAACGTCAAAAAGCTACGGAAATATAAAGGAATTTCTTTTTCTTTAGTAGGAAATTGGACTCATACGATTTAATACAGTACAAGTGTACGAAATAGGTCAACACTTTATTGTATAGGCTTAAAATGAATAGGCCTATTGTTTAAAGTCAGACCACTCCAAAGAAGTCAGATACTGCCAAATAATATTATCCCATGAAAATCCTATTCCTTCTATTGTAAACTTACTCGCCAACGAGACAGGATTGAAGAAGGTACGTCGGAATACGCGAGGAGTAAGTAAACTTACCTACACATGCATGCCTATTTTTTACCGGAAATATTTTGAAGACTGCAATGGAAGTGGAACTGCTTAATCTGCTAAATCTAATACCCCCATCTTCGTCCCACCGCCAAACGAGGAGAGCTTCGGCAAAATGTCACTGTTTTACTGAGGGCCTAGTGTGAGTTCCGCTTCGATTTTACTTAACTATCGCGTTTGCGTTTACGTGAAAATTAGTATGGAAAAATATATAGCGCCGCCTAGTGGTACGTAAATGAAGTTTTTTTCTTCATACTAATTTCGACGTAAACGCAAACGCGATAGTTAAGTAAAATCGAAGCGGAACTCACACTAGGCCCTCTGTTGTAATTACAAAGAATACAGTCGCACAAACCACTTAGCTTCAACTGCGGTTTGGTGCGAAGCGCGACGGAACTTTCTACCTGACTTACTGACTTTTGATAAATACAACTTGAGTTCAAATCCAAAGTAAAAAGCTTAGATATTATTATTATTTATTATTTGATAAGAGAGTGCTTCACCAGACCAAAGTGTTTTATAGATAGTAGGTATTAAACGTAGATACCAAACTAACTAACGAACTAAGTCGCGGACACAGATAGTCATAAAATAACTTTTTGATCATTATTCCACACTTTTATTTTTAATTTCTGGACTGAATAACTATGCCATTATCCGCGGATGGAGGGTCAGTGAACTGCGTTGTATACAATTATTTTTTCGCTAACACGCCGCTTGATATCCTCGCAGAAATGACTCCTTCCAGCAAAGAGATATTATAGGTAGGTAAGAAATAACATGAAAATATAAGTGCATAAACAGGCACTTAGGTTACCTAATACCCCCTATTATGTGCGATTTGCATAAACTACTATCATAACTTATACAATTTAATACCTGCAGCATGTACCTACCTGTTCAATTGTCAGGTATCTACGAATGAGCCTCCTCCAAGGTCAATATAATAACCTCCACACTCGGCAGGCGGGTTGAAGATCGCAGCGTTGAAAACACATAATACATAAGTATAAACACTGTTCTACTCTGTCTAGCCTAGGTTCCTACGGGAGTTTAGCTAACCTATATCTTGGGAGGCCTTGACAACTTGCATAGTACGGCTCAACAAGTGTGTCGACGACCTGTCTGTCTAGCACAAGTATGCGCGAGAGCGACAATCGAGAAAAGGCGCGACAGAGATTCTGCTATCTCTTTTATGTTAGTATTGAGAGAAAGAAACAAAGGCTCTCTCGTGGCACGAGCTATTTCACGTGCACACTTGTGTTAGCTGTGCAGATTATTATACTCACATAAATAGTATAAACAAATACTTGCGATGTTGTGCATATAAGGGGTGGATGGACACGTACAAGCGTGCTTAAATAAACTGGAAATGATACTGCCACAGCTCTAATGATCTAATATTTGCATATCATTACAATATAGGTAGATAGATATCTCTCTTTAAAGAGGCCACCCTATAAAATATAGGTCATCGTGAAAGGGCGTAGTTGTACAGTATATTTTTTTCTCTGTGGCGTAAGACAGTGCTTCTAAAGGTATTTTAGGCTAGGCTAGGTAGTAGGCTTAAAAGCAAGTTAAGTAGTAGATAAGTGGGCATACCTTATCAGATAAAACGATTCATCGAATTTCGAAATAAGTATAATAGGACCACGATAAGTCCGTATTGACCGACAGTAGTAAAAATTAAAGGTGTGGATTTGGCAATAATCTGGGGATAATCTGTCCTTATCAGTCCTTGTCAATACTTCTCGTAAACATTCAGTTATTTGGTCACGATTAGCTAGATCTTTCGTCTAAATTATTAATCATGCTGAAAATTATCGCCCGCACTTCCTTTTTAATTGTTTTGTCCATTATTTAATAATATTTTTCGTACTTCACGAAAATAAACAATCCTACAGGAACCAGATTGTTTGTTTTGACTTTTATGAATGACGTTCTATGACGGATAAAAAACTGGGCATAAGTTTCCATACAGAGATTATAATATTTTTTTAAATAAGCTATTTGACTTTGCGCTAGTTAAATACTTTGCGTTATAGTGATCGTGGTAAAACCTCTCACTATTTTTGGAGGTTTAGTAAGTTTTGGTAGCTTTTAAAAACAAACTTGGTCCATTTATATGAATGACAGCTTCATTTGGTTACTGGGTAATGATTGCAGATCTATTCAAATATCTCAATTACCTTTACTGGTAAGGTGTTTTGTAAACAAACGAATATACATGAGCTATTTCTTGCATTAATCCCCAATTCAAAAACGAGTAGTGTTAACTTTAACATGAGTGTATGTGTGTACGTAGACTGGGCTATAGAGCACAGCATATATTTATAAATTTCGTCACCTGTTTTACCTTGGTGGGCTACCTAATCAGGTCTAAGCAATAACCGATTAAAACAAGCTCTTATCTCAATCAGACATCCAGTTACGAAACACACGATAAGCTATACAAGGATATGGAAACGGTAGAAAGATAAAACTTGTATATCTTACCCGGACTTCATCGCAATCCGGATGAACCCCTTCCTTCTGCTTAGGATGACTTTATATTCGCCAGGATGCGAATCCAGGGCCTCTGCAGCGCCTCCCACAATCAACGCCACACACTTCCCCTTATATCTCTTAGTATCCAGCAAGTAAAGGAGACTCTCTTGGGACGATGAGCAGCCTCCGAGAGCGAGGATCAAGTCTCTGAAGAAAGGGACTAAGAAATGGCCTCCTAAAGTGATCATGTTACAAGTCATCCCAGGGAACGTGCTGTCGAAATGCAAGGCGTTGGTTGCGAAGGCGCCAAAGGCCCCAGAGCTGACGACTCCATGGGGAAAGCAGGCGAAGAGATAGTTCTTGCTCGGGTCCAGCTCAGTAGTCTTCTTGAGCCTAATCGGAAAGTAGTCGCGGTAGTGGACCCACCAGCCCCAGTTTCGGACCCACTCGATTCTGGAAGTGGAATGTTTTTCGTCATTTTAGTGGGTCAGGTTTACCCGATAACGTTGTTGTAATTATGTTATATTATAACTAGGTACTAGGTACTCCTTATCTAGCTAGGACTAGCTTTTGTATGCGACTCTGACGGCGTGAAAGTAGTTTTTACGTCAGGAAGTAACAATCATCCATCCATATGTATTTATAATATTTTAAAGATTGAAACTAGTACTAGATCTACTTGCCACAGACACACACCTCCACACATACACAGAGCCACATATACACAGATTCACACGTCAAACTTATAACACCCCTAATTTTCGTCGGAGGTTAAAAATTAATACTGTGCAGTCCGTAACTGCCAACATTCGGCTATCCAGCGGGATACTGTTGCTTGCCCGTGACACAAAGAACCCTACGACACTCGAGAGCAACGTAGCTTCTCATTACAAAAGAATTTTCGAAAAAGTTTCAGTAATTTCGAAAGTTAAAAATACTAACCTTGGCGTTAATGTCCCGGTTATGCTCTCGCGCACGAGAGCCGGGGTCCGCCTTGACCATGATCCAAGATTTGGCAGATCAGATTATAATAGTGCAGCGACTGCCATCTGACTTCCGTGACCCTGTTACCAGGAGAACCTGACCAGATTGGATCATGGTTACACATTCAGTCGCCTGAATGTGCAGGTTCATCACGATGTTTTTCCTCAATGTAAGAGCACTCGGCCACCAACTATCTTAAGAAGGTGAACGCGTTGAAAGAAAAACATTATTTGTACTTATATGAGAGCGTCGGTAGCCTAATAGCTAGCGGGTACGTCGCCTGAATGTGCAAGTTTCATCGCGATGTTATCTCTCGCCGTAAAAGCATCGGTTAGTATTCAACTAATGTACATAACTCAGAAAAGAGTCATTGATATGGTACATGGCGGCAGTGGGATTCGAACCCGGTATGTACCTCTGGCTTACGAGTCCATAGGCCACCGCTAGGCTATCGATGCTCTCAATCCGCTATCTCGCACCCGACAGTCATATATCGAATTATCTGATCATTAATAGTTAGACTGTACCTACAATATAAATACTCATTTTAAGGGTATGTTTCGGGTTTCCTACCGCGTACCTTGTTGACGAGTAGACCGATATGTCGACACAGTTGCATGCATAATGGTCACGGGACGACTACAAACAATCGCAAAACTGACCTGCGTCCACCCTTATTGCAGATTTCGATGTCCCTCAACATCCAGATGGCATACAGCACCGCTAGGTACCAGTAGCTGGAGTACACCAGTCTGAGGTACGCCAGGATGGCGACGGCTTCCCCGAAGAGCACCAGGCAGATCCAGCCGGTGGCCGCGAGGGTCTGGAGGCGGCGCATCAGCGGCACGTCGGTTGGCGCCCATTCTATGCCGAGAGCGTTGGAGGCGGAACTGAAAAGTGGAGTGCACTTTTCAGTGGACCGTATTATTTACTAATAAATTCGTGGAATTCTTACAAGCTATTATTTAGTTTCACATGTTCCCATGTCTGTTCGTAACATCTTTCTTTTAAACTTGTTTTTATCATACGGTAGACGAACAGGCAAGCGGGAAACCTGATGGAAAGTGGTCACCGCCGCGGCGCTGCCTGCAGATATTAACAACACCAGGGGTACCACCAATGCGATGCCTACCTTTAAAACCACGGGACACGTTGCTCAACCAGCAAACGCAATCCTCCTCTTCAAAAATAGTACTGTTTGGCTGTAGTATACCTACAGGTGTAACTACCTCCCCAGACTTCTGATAATGGCAGCAGTTACTGATGGTAGACTCTACCAAATATGAGGAGTTCGCATGGGTAACACCACCCAATGTATTTCTGCCGCGAAGCAACAATGCTTGCATTGTTGTGTTCCAGTTCGAAGGATAAGGTACCCAGCACAATTGCAGGCATAAAACATATTATCTAAGTCCTCACAGTGACTACGTACAGCAGTTCTACATCTTTGTTGCTTTGCACCTAAATGCATGAACCGTAGATGTTATGGACGACCGACAGTTACGGCTTTCTATCACCCTCCACTCTCTCTCTATTTGTTTGTCACCGCCTACCTGGCATATAAAAACACTTCACAAAGAACCTACCTACTTATCAGTTTAATTACCTACCTACTTACCTTGATTCACCATGATCACACGTAGACATTGCACCTAATAATTACTAAGTTCAAGAGCTGATTAAACATAGCTATTTGTGCTTCCGGGTTCAAAGTTGGTCTCCATAGTGTCTTCGAACGTGCGTGGCTTGTTATGGATGCATTATTTTTGTATAATTGCTACATCGTGATGATAGATTGGGGAATGGACTAGTTGGTCGCGACCCGAAGGTACGTCTAATTTGTGGTCGAAGGAGATAAAGTCGTCCGGTTTTTTTTAAAACGTTTTTTTTTTTATGTCGTACTTTAGGCAAACAGGCAAGCGGGCCACCTGATGAAAAGTGGTCACCACTGCCTATAGACATTAGCAAAGCCAAGAGTATCGCTAATGCGTTGCCCACCTCTATAACACGTTGCTCTGGCAGCAAAAAGGCAAATGCGTTGCCCCTCCACTGCCAAAGCCACGGTTCCCCAAATCACCACCCCATGGAGCACTGGAAACCTTACTCGCCGGCAGAAACACACTACTATTTAAAAGAGTATTGTTTAGCTGCGGTATAAATATTTCTACCTACAGCTGTGTGGCTAGCTATCAAATATAAATACAAATTTAGACTAGCTTCCCGGTGCGACATTACTCACGTGAATTCTATTTTGAACTCTACAGCTAGCTTACCCCACACTATTCCTGCACTATCCCTTTTCCAAGGGATCTAAATATTTTGAAGTTAAAATAATAATATTAAAAGCCATGTTACTCTCTGATCATGTAGCTGTTTATAAGTAAAATATTTATAATCTAAAACATCTAAAACAAAACGTCTAAAACAAAAAAAAAACTAACCGACAAACAATCAAATCTTTTCTCTGTATAATATTAGTAAATAGAAGAATAATCGCACTTGGCTGTTGACGACATAAACCGCATTGACCTTTAAGCTCGCGAACGGGTCATTATCAAGTGACAAATGCAACACTGCCTACTGTACGGTCTAATCAGCTGCGAGCACGTTTCCTTTCAGTCAAACATAACGTATTCGTTAGGTAGTAAGTAGTAGTAATTATTAGTAGAAATTGATACAATTTAAAAATGTTTCTACTTTGACACTTCAATTCTACTTTGACACATTTTAAACCTACGACGAAGAAGAGGGGTGTTATAAGTTTGACTTGTGTATAGAAAGGTATAACCCGCGACACGAAAGAAGAGACTTGTCAATTGGCAGTGGAGGGGATTTCGCGTAGGTAATCGTATGCAGCGCAAGTCGAACCACGTGACCCGCCAACTCTCTTCTTATTTGACACTAGCTATAGGTACCTATATGGCTTTGTAGCGCTGTCTTTGGCATCGCAGCTCCCGAGCGGATGGACCGATTTGAATGCGGTTTTCTGTATTTGAAAGCCAGTTTATCGAGATGGTTCTCTCTAAAATCGGTTCGATAGTTTAGAAAATATTTGAGTACCTATATGTAAACTTGGTCGAGGGTTATCAGACTTCTTCTGTCGGTTGGGTTATTGTAGTTATTGATCATATCAGGCGTTAGTTTGCGAGACTTCATAATTTATTAGTTATCAATAAATGAATATTTGAGAGCGTCGGTGGCCGAACGGTTAGAGTATACGACTCGTATGCCAGAGGTCCCGGGTTCGAATCCCGCTCCGGCCATGTACCAATGACTGTTTTCTGAGTTATGTACATTAGTTGAATACTAACCGATGCTCTTACGGTGGGGGAAAACTAATGATGAAACCTGCACATTCAGGCGACTGGATGTGTAACCATGATCCAATCTGCGGGGCTATTGGCTAACTCAGTTGACAACTGTATTTGACACTAGATAATTCTACACCACGTCATCTACGTTGAAAACTGGCAATAGCGTCTACCAAATTAGTACCAAATTAGAGTAGTGTCAGATTTTTTTATGTCAAATTCAGTTGTCCACTGAGATAGCCGATAGGCCCTCTGGTCAGTTTCCCTTGTTAGCAGGTTCATGGAGGTCAGACGGCAGTCGCTCCACTGTAATTACCTGACCTGCCAAATCCTGGATCATGGTCAAGGCGGACCCCGGGCCCTCGTGCGCGAGAGCACAACCGGGACATTAACGCCAAGATGATGATGATGAATAAATGAATATTTAGTTTAGACTCATCTGTCAATGGCTCGCGACATTACACCGACACTACTACCACCACTGTCCACTACCACTACACTACTGCCAACACTTCACTAACATACCCACCGTAAGGCTTACCATAGGATTGGCCATAGGATTGTAGTCATCGCTTTCCTGAGGATGCTCCGTGGAGAAGCGAAACAAGTGTCGAGGTTTAGGTACCAGTGATAGTGAAGTGGGTGGCACTAATGGTGGTGGTAGTGACACAGTGTGGTAAGCCATTGACAGGTGAGACTAAGCTGAATATTTCGATCGAAACTCCGAACCTCAAGGTGAAAATGGAATCCTTAAGATCCCTTTGTTGTCTGTCTGTCGGAGACTCGAGACTTGCCAGGTTCTTTATTTACTAGAAGTAAATAATGGGAGGTGAGCCAAAATGGGAGGTGAGCGTATATATGACTGCGGACAGGGATGAATGGAGAAAAAAGACATACTTTGCCGACCCCAAATGAATGGTGATGATGAAGTAGGAGTCAAATTCTTCTTCATCTTGGCTTCTTCAATGTCGCGGTTGTGCTTTCGCGCGCCATGTCCTAACTCCTAATATAACTTATCGAGTGTTTCGTAACTGGGTGTCTGATTGAGATAAGACTTTGTTCTAATCTGTTATTGATTAGCTTTGATTATGTAGTCCAAAAAGGCAAAGATAATATCAAGGTAACATGTAACGAAATTAAAAAAAAAGTTACTTTAATGTCTCGATTCTGCTCTCGGGTGCGAGGGCCCGAGGTTCGCCGGGGGAACCTGACCAGATTGGATAATTGGTTACGCATTAATTCGCCTAAATGTGGTTTCCTCACGATGTTTCGCCTTCGCTAAGAACATCGGTTGGTAGTTGGTGTAGATAACTCATAGCTCAGAAAAAGTAAGTCATTGGTATGTCTACCTAAATGGCGGCACTGGGCATCGAACTCCGTACCTCTCGCTTACAAATCCGACCCGCTGGCATAAGCCACCGACGCTCTTCAATCAATCACATTACAGCTTTAATACCAAGTAGGTACATTTTATTCCTTCACGCCATAGGATTGTAGCTGTTATCAGACATTGGCATTACACATTAGATATTAAATACGAGTAAATAAGTATACGAGGTAGGTGTATAACGATAAGAAGCGGATTAGGTAAGGCACACTCGATTGCATGGCCTGATGGCCTATAATAATAATGTTGGTAATAAATAATTTAATTCTATTGTGCACCCTCGACAGTAGTAAAGGGGTTTGCCGTAATCTCCACGGTTAGCGACGGGTTGGAGACGGACAGCATGGTACAAATAGGTTATATCATCATCATCATCAGCTCGGGAATTTGGAATTCTCGAGCTGATGGTACCGCATTGGGGGCTTCAGGGAACAGGCCTATGCTTTTCGCAAAGGCCGGAACGCATCATGGGTGACCTGTTTCCTTGTTCGGATACATACATACACCGTTTGGTTCTCTCTCTACTAAAAAATTAAATTTAGAATGACGGGACGAAGTCGCACATAAAAGCTAATTTACTAATTGCCTAGGCATAAAGTAGCGAGTGTTGCCATTGACGCTCAATTGTAGATGCCTACCGCTTGTTTAAATCTACTGAAGGTATCTACCTTATTGCTGGAACATGGAGGAACAGAATTTACTAATAGCTCTAAGGTTATATAATTTTTTTTAAACCCCGGTGCTGGGGGGTTTTTTTATCGGTGCGGATAGGTTAATATAAAGCAGTTATGTGATGGTAAATGTATGGATAGAACGAGGCGAGTAGAAACTTCACGATGTTTAGCTATCTGTTTACGAGTGGGTTATTACTATTAATTAGAGCGCAAAACAGGAGGAAGTTTGCCATCTTATTATTCCCCGTTTTTACTAACGCTGTTGCCATGCATCCTGGCCTAACACTTATCCCGGCCTCTGCCAGGGTCCGCTTTCCTACTTCGCCCGATTGTCGACCCAACCGGGTCCATATTGTACCTACCTACTTATCTATAAGGAACTGTTGGAGCATGGCAGTGGATTCTAATGGATTGGGCTTACCGTAAAATTTCTTTATGTGTAAATCCCAATATAATAGGCACAAATGATGTCGATTGAGATTAATTTTATAAAAGTCGTAAAGGATACCGACGCGGTCGCAGCGCAGCATAGCTAAGAATACGACATACGTACATTAAATTTTCCGTTAACTAAGTGCAGAATAACTTGACATAACAGTAAATATTACAAAGATAAATGCCATTACATTCGTATAAGTACGACAAAATAAATAGAAAAACCACGTGTGTTTATCTTACAACACTCGGAAGCAAGCATTTACATTGTGTACACAAGTTTTTCTGTGCGCTATTCTAAAACGATCTTAAAACTTACGTGGCTACACTCCAAAATCGCTTACTCAAGCTCCCGCTGGTCATTTGGAGTGTTTTTTTTTAGAGAGATAACACCACTGTCCACAAGCACATGCGACACGTTCAGAGTTCACCGACGGACTAAGCTATGATTCATAATGTCAGTTGTAATGTAACAAAGTTGAATTATATTGTATCACCCGCTTTGTTTAATTGTTTTTGTCAAGTTTTAGTTACGTACTACAAAACAATGACACTTTATCTGTCGCCCAACGGTTTAGCTACTTATTTATTTTATCCATGCCTTAGCTACTTAGTGCAAGCTCGATGCCTTTTTAACTTGCCTTTGCCACGACGAATAGAGGGGTGTTATAGGGTTGTCGTGTGTATCTGTCTGTGGCATCGTACCTTCCTAATGAATGGACCGATTTTTATGCGGTTTTCTCTATTTCAAAGCCAGTTTAAAACAGATGGTTCTTCGAATCGGTGCGGTAATTAAGAGGATATTTGAGTTGAAGTAAACGTGGTCATATTTGCTGACGATATCGTAATCATGGCTGAAACCCTGGAAGACTTGGGCAAAATGCGCGATGACCTCTGTGGTGGCTCTCGACAAGTAGATCTTAAAATGAACATGGACAAACGAAAATCATGTCGAATGTCCAGGTTGTGCCTACTCCAGTGACAGTTGGAGGCACTCCACTTGAAATTGTTGACGACTATACATACCTAGGACAAATAGTCCAGCTAGGTAGGTCCAATTTCGAGAAAGAGGTCAATCGACGAATCCAACTCGGTTGGGCAGCGTTCGGGAAGCTACGCCATATATTTTCGTCCCAATTACCGCAGTGTCTTAAAACGAAGGTCTTTGACCAATGTATGTTGCCAGTGATGACTTACGGAACTGAAACGTGGCCGCTCACTGTGGGCCTTATAAGAAAGCTCACTGTTACTCAAAGGGCAATGGAAAGAGCTATGCTCGGAGTCTCTTTCCGCAATCGTATCAGAAATGAGGAGATCCGCAAGCGGACCAAGGTCGCCGACATAGCGCTAAGGATTGTCAGACTGAGGTGGCAGCGGGCAGGGCACATAGCTCGAAAACGCAGCGTGGGTAGGCCTCCCACAAGGTGGATTGACGACCTGGTAAGGATCGCAGGTACCCGCTGGAAAGCACAGGACCGGCCTTTGTGGAGATCTCTGGGAGAGGTCTATGTCCAGCAGTGGGCGTCTTCTGGCTGATATGATGATGATGATGATGATAAAACGTGGTCGGGATAATCCGACTTTTGCAGTCGGTTAGGTTATGTATGGAGAGTAATCGATATTACCTACATGATTTATAAACATAGGACAATTTATCCAATAAAATAAATCCTTACGTAAGTTGTCCTTGGAGGGCTGGTGGATGAACGTGATAAAGAGCGATCGGAGAAGTGAGGTCATCCTCAACATTGTTGGCCTTGGCCTTGCTCCCTTGTGGCCGGCCACAAAGACCAGTCCACAGTTTTTCTTACCCTAGTCACTGCCTGCCGTGAACATGCTGAGCCTTAAAACGAAGTTTATAATAAGTGCGTCCTACCCATTATAACCTGTCTAGAGAACTATAACGTGGACACTGACGGTGAGACTAGTCAACAAGCTGTTTATTTCTGGGGTGGGATAAACGAGTTCTTGAGTGGGGACAACTATTCGGCAAGCGTATACTGAAGATGCCGCCCACCCTGATCGGAGATTAGGTTGGACGATGATCCTCGTAAGGCTGTAGGTGGATGCGGCAACCCGAGAGTAGGATGCTGGGGCAGTCACTCTTTGGTCATGTTCTGCTTAAATCCCAGGGATTCATATGGGAAATAGCTGCCTAAACCTGCAGGTAATAGAAATTGAATTTTGTAGTAGAATGTGTTTCTCGTATGTTATATTTTTGCCATACAAATAAATAAATAGAAAAGAAGTCCGCGGAAGGCCCAAGAAGCGATGGATGACTCAGCGGAGTCTTATGCGAGACCCAGCATCTTACAAAGAATAGATGCCAAAGAGCAGGAAAGCACAGGAGCCCGGGTTTACTGCTAATTGTTACATGGTTTATTTATTTCATCAAAACAATGAATTCCTAACACATCCACTCCATTGAAGAAACTGCTGGTCACTGATTTACTGTGGTTTTCAACATGTTTTCATTATTAATTTAGAGTCGAAACTCTTGTCAGTGCAACAATTGCCCTTTTCTCTCCTACTAACCTCTTTACTTCTTTATAATAATCTCCATTCACATTATCTTTCAAATCCTTTCAAATACCAATATTCAAACCTTAAGACTTAACAGAAACTTACTGTACAAAAAATGTTTTTTAAAACTGTTGTAAAATACTTTATTTAAAGTAGAACGAGTATAAGAAAATATTGGAACTAAAGAATTAAATGTTAAATAAATCTAACTTTACACACATCTTCACATATCACTTTCAATTATTTCTTTGTATCCTTTGATTCTGAGCTCAGTATCCTTAATAGCATCCTTCAGGTCCTTATGGACTTCAGAGTACGCCTTGATGGACTGGTTGGTCTCCGTGAATATGTTTTGTAGGATTTGTAAATGCAGGATTCTGTACAGAAGAGAATAGTAAAATTAATACAAATAATTATTAGCAGTAATCATAACAAATTTGAGTTAAACACTTAATCATAACAATTAGTTTGTTTTCCTAGATAAAAATATGTCAATAAACTGTAAAATCATTAATAACATTGTAGAATAAAGGTGGCTGAACTTACTTTGATTTCATGTCCAATATCTTTGTCTTCAGAGACAACAGCTCACTAGAATTATCACTAAACTTGGTCATGCCTTTAAGACGATGGTTGAGCCACTCCATCATCAGCTCCATTTTCTCATTTTCTTGCTCCTGAAGTGTATCTAGCAAAGTATCCCTTTCCTTTAATTCTTTAGCTTTGTCGTTGCGCAATTTGGAACACTTCTCTCTGGACTTATTAAGCTTTTCTAATTCCGCTTTGCATACTGGCAGCTTTCTTTGTATCTTGCTGATGAACGCTTGATTCAGTTCCGTCTGTTCTTCGAAAGTTAGTTCCTTGGATGTTTGACGCATGAAACCTGAAAATCAAATTACAGACAAAATATATAAAGTGGCAGGACTTTGGACCAGGAGTCTGCCTGGGTGAGTACCATTGCCTTATTATATATTTTTACCACAAAGCAAAACTGTTTGTATTGTTGTTTCATTTTAAAGGTTAACGTGGCCTGCACAATTACAGGCTCATGTTTGCTACATTAAGTGTATGTGCATGCATTGTAGGTGTTATGGGTATTACTGCTTACTATCAGGTGGCCTGCCTGCTCGCTTATCACTTTGTAGCATATTAAAAAATAAGCCTAGCATAAAACCCAATTGAAGTTGAAATTGAAGTTGGAAGAAGGCCACTGCGGCCGACTCAATAATTGAATTGAAATCGGCGCTACGCGTATGCGCGCGATTCATCAGGCCGGTCCATTTAATACGCGAATTGGAGCCGCCCGACTGGGGAAATACCTCCACCTTACAGAATATCGCAGCTAAATAATACTCTTTTAAATAGTATTGTGTTTCTGCCGGTGAGTAAGGTTTCCAGTGCTCCATGGGGTGGGGATTTGGGAAACCGTGGCTTTGGCAGTGGAGTGGCATTTGCATTTTGCTGCCAGAGCAACGTGTTATAGAGGTGGGCAACGCATTAGCGATACTCTTGGTGTTGCTAATGTCTATAGGCAGTGGTGACCACTTTCCATCAGGTGGTCCGCTTGCCTGTTTGCCTACCGTATGACATAAAAAAAAAAAAAAACGCGCGCTACGATACTTAGCTCTGCTAAAGCCTCTTTGGTATTTGAGTTAGCAGGGAAAGCTTTAATATTGCTCTCTGGGGAATCTAGGTATGCTGAGGAACATGAGTGTCAGGCTGTATCAAAAAAGGGAATGCATTGAAATACACAAGTCTTACCCAGCACCGTGGAGGAGGTCTCATCAGCAGTGCTAACTTTGTGTAAGCTAGTGTAATGTTTCAAGTCACAGTCTGCAATTATCCTATTCACTTTTCCCTTCAACTTCGGTGACAACTTGCATTCTGGATCAGCAACAATTTCTTTTACAATATCAATAAGGCTGCTCTGCTGACTTTTCTGTATATCTGATGGACGTAGCCCCACTGTATCCGTCGCAAAGTCCATTTTGCCTACGCAATTGAGAAATAGCGGCGGATAAGTATTATTAGCAACTAAAGGTAAACTCCCTATCTCAAAAACAAATGAAAATGAGTGAAAATGTTTTGAATTCTTGATTAATGTGACACAGGATGAAAAACAAACTCAAACAGAAAAAAGCCGTTATGACGTATAATGTGACAGCCTGGCAGTGTTACCAGCAGTAGTTTTCAAAAAAGTACGTCCGGGCTCTTAAAATAGTACGAAAATGACTAAAAAGTTACGATTTACCTTTATTTACCTGTCATTCACTGGAGTTCTACTGCCTCTTTCTGAAGACCTTCATGTCATAATTCAACAGGATCTATCTAGAGATAAAAAAAAAAAACATCTTGGCGTTAATGTCCCGGTTGCGCTCCCGAGAACGAGGGCCCGGGGTCCGCCTTGAACTTGAGCCAAGATTGGGCGATCAGGTAATTACAGTGGAGTGACTACCATCTGACCTCCGTGTCCCTGCTACCAGGGGAACCTGACCAGCTTGGATCATGGTTACAAATTCATCAACAGCCCATAACAGTCCACTGCAGGACTTAGGGCCTCTCCCATAAAAAGAGAGGTTATTGCCATAATCTCCACGCTTGGCAGGCGGGTTAGAGATCGCAGTGTTATAATATAACAATGGAAAATGCTGCTGCCCATTTTTCAGTCTACGGAGGCGCTTAGATCTTTTGCCTCGAAAACATTAGAAAGAAGAAAGAAAGAAAGAAAATACATTTATTACACATAGCACACCACGACACAATAACAGTTACAATAACATACAAAGGACACATTAACATTTAAAATATCTTAATTAAAACAATATGTAGTCTCCCATGACACTGTCGGTGCCGCAGCGGCTAGCGCAAATGGTACCCACTCAGCATGTGCTGTGAGGCGCAAGAAACGACTCACAGCGCTGGTATTCACCCATTACACCCACGAGTGTAAGGGGTTGGTGCTATTCTACTCTGCCGGACACCACACAGCCGATTACCTGTATTTTCAGGTTTTATCACGATGTTTCCCCTCACCATAAGAGCATCGGTTAGCATTCAACTAATGTATATAACTCAGAAAAAGTCATTGGTACCCATGTACCATCCGCAGCGGGATTCGAACCGGTACCTCCAGTTTACGAGTTGGATACTCAACCGCCCAACTACCGACGTTCCAACTATACCGACGATCTACCTTTAGATAAACTATTCTAAATAAGAATCAATCAAATCGGTTAACAAATTACGAACTTTTAGAGTAACATACTCACATAATAGTAAAATTGGCCGCCATCTTGGTTTCTGATCTACGGACGCACCTGAGGGGTGGTGTTCAGCATGGTGAAGGGTGGTGAGGAACCTGACCAAACGTAGCACGATTTGCCGTTAGATCTTAAATTTTTGTGGTGGTACCTACCCTTTCTTTTCCACTCAATAAGAAGTTTGCCGTAAGTGACGAAGTAATACGGCAAAAAAATATTTCCCTTTTTATAACCTCGTTATGAAAACATTATACATTTGACGTAAAAAATACATAACAACGAGCTTACGTATCGTCTTTTTTCCGTAAAATATATTTCATAAAAATTAGGCTAAATTTCTAATCTGGCAATCTACTGTGATATTGACAATGACAGTGCGTTTTGATCTGTTAAACTTGAGTAAAACAAATTGCGTTTAGTTCCCCAATAGCCAAGCTGGACATCGGTTTTAGATTTTGACAAGACAGTTATTTCTGAACGAAATTGTCAAAGTATAAACCGGCAAAATATGGAATACCTCCAGCGGTCCTCTTAACCTTGTTTTGTCTCTTTCACACTACAACGATTTTCGCTTAAATTATTGCATAGCCTGGTTCAATTGGTAATATATAATTTTTCAGTATTATTCAAGGAAAGCAAAGCATTGACTGTTGACCGCTTGTTTTTATCGTTTTTATTTTATATGTAACAATTTTACACAGTTATTGATATAATTAAATAAATCTGTACCTAATAAGATAATTAATCGTGTTATATTAAAAGCATCAATGTAAAATGTCGCAATCTTCAGAAGGCAACAAGAAATCTGGCGATGGCGAACTTGGCTTCAATAATGGTCAAAATATGTCGGAATCTCAAAAATCGGCCGATATTGCCGAAAAGAAGCAAACAAATAAGTCTTCGGGTGAATCTCAAGGCAACTGTTATTGGTATGTTCACTTCGTATGTCCAGTTTTACTTAAAACGTGGACCATAATCAATGACAAGTTTTCTTATTGTTTTAGCGGGAAGGATCGCAACCTAAACATTGTCGAGTTGCTGTGTGCGTCCTGCAATCGTTGGTATCATGAATCATGTATTGGTTATCAGTTGGGGAAGTTGGTACCATTCATGACCAACTATCTTTTCATCTGCAAGAACTGTTCTCCCACAGGCTTGGAGACGTTCAAAAAGAATCAAGCGCGTGAGTGTCTTTTCTCTTTACATTTCATTTATAGCTAAAAGTTGCATGTTAGGCTTAGTTTTAGTATCCACAACATAATATGATTAATAGTAGACAATAATAAGGCTGATTTGAGTCATTGTCTAACAGAAAGTCTTTGTTGATTTATATTTGAGTGTTCATTTGTAAAAGTAATAATTACCAAAATAAATTTATGTAACACTTTTATCTATTTTTGTTTCTAATTATTTACCACTATTTGCAGCATTCCCACAGATGTGTCTGACTGCTATAGCAAATCTACGACAGGAGAGTGTAAAAGATGGCAGTAATAGGACCCTCTTCAGTAAAGACCGGGACATTATACCGTACATAGATCAGTACTGGGAAGCGATGACTACCATGCCAAGAAGGTAAGTGAATATAAAGTTTTAAATAAAAATCAATTTACCAAATGATAAAAATCTTCATCTTTAGCATTAATGTCCCGGTTGTGCTCTGAGGGCCCGGGGTCCGCCTTGACCATGATCCTGGATTTGGTGATCAGGTAATTACAGTGGAGCGACTACCATCTGACCTCCATGACCCCGCTACCAGGGGAACCTGACCAGATTGGATCATGGTCACAAATTCATTGCCTAAATTTGCAGGTTTCATCAAGATCGCAGCTAAATAATACTCTTTTAAATAGTATTGTGTTTCTGCCGGTGAGTAAGGTTTCCAGTGCTCCATGGGGTGGGGATTTGGGGAACCGTGGCTTTGGCAGTGGAGTGGCATTTGCTTTTTGCTGCCAGAGCAACGTGTTATAGAGGTGGGCAACGCATTAGCGATACTCTTGGTGTTGCTAATGTCTATAGGCAGTGGTGACCACTTTCCATCAGGTGGCCCGCTTGCCTGTTTGCCTACCGTATGACATAAAAAAATAAAAAAAAAATAAAGATGTTTCTTCTCACAATAAGAGCATCGGTTAGCAATCAACTAATGTATATAACTCATAAAAGAAACAATGTTCATGCATAACTTCAGAACTTTTTTTTGTTGTTTGTAATTGTCAGAAAACAGTTTGTATGAATGGAAAAAAAGAGTAGGTAGGGGTAGGGTAGTGTAGGGGAGGGGTAGGGTAGAGGAAGGGTGGGGTATGGTAGTGGTAGGACATTACACAAATGATGTTGCACCAGGCCAGCTAGTAGAGTTATAGAAAGAGCATTCGAAATCTAAAATTTTCAAAAACATTTAAACCAAAATCTTCAGTGCATAATAGTAAAAGTCTCACACAACCATTCTATTAATATTCCTGGCTGGCAAGAGTAATAAAACCTCTTTGGATCAATGCGAATAAATAAATTAAGTATTGTTTGACATTTGCTTCTAATAGGAAATATGGAAAACAATCATGGATAATTGTTAACATTGTTAGTTGGTAATAACATTATTGGTAAGTTGGTCATACTTGTCTGCTATTTTCGTTTGGACATCTAAATTATTCTATATCATTATTGAATGTTTTATGTGGAACTCGAAAGTTAACTTTAAAACTATTTTACAAGAATTATAAAAATGTTAACATTATGGAATCATAGCAACTGAAGACTAAACTGTAAATACAAGATGTGAACCAAACTTTTAAGCAAGAACTTAACAAAGTGAATATTGTTACAGAGTGACACAGTCCTGGTACGCAACAGTGCAGCGCGCTCTAATAAAGGATATCCAAGTGCTGTTCACTTACGAAGAGGACTCCAACGTCGGTCCGATGTTTGGTTTATACAACTTGGAGCTCACGGCCATCAAGCCTAATTATGAGGCCATGATCAAGCAGGGACAGTTGAAAGTCACTGATATGGGGATCGCTACAAGTAAGTATTTAATTATTACATATTATACTAACACCTATATACTAAAGGGGTTGAATTATTATTATACTAGCTGGCCCGCCCGGCGCGACTTCGTTCCTTGGTGACCTATACCTAACCTACCCCTACTCTGCCACTATTCAAATTGGTCCAGCACTTTCTGAGTTTTATGAAGACTAAAGAACAGGAATTGATTTTATATAGATAACTAACTCACCTGATCAGCCCCCTTGCGCTGCACTTGGTTAATACTAGCACATACCCTGGCTTTGCTTGGGAAAATACTAGGATTATTTTTAGGTCCAGTTCAAGGGTCCAGATCCATTCCTAATTGTCTAGTTATTGTTTTTTTTTTAATTGTTGTTTTCTATTCTATTAAATATTCAAATCGGTCCAGCGCGACTTCGTTGGCGATGTTGGCGTTCAGCTTCTTTACCCCTATCTACCATCCTTTATTTTCTTGCTTATAAACCTTCCTCTTGAATCCCCCTATCTATTGTTGAAAACCGCATCAAAATCTGTTGCGTAGTTTAAAAGATCTAAGCGTACATAGATACAGACGGCGGGAAGAGAATTTGTTTTATACTATGTAAAGATTCTGTTTTTGTGTGTCTTATATCATTACCATCAGACTCATCAACAGCTAATAGCAGAGGCTTTTTTTACAGTAGCGTAGGTCTTTCCCATTTTCCCCACGTTTGGCAGGTGGGTGGGTCGCTATAATAGACAGCAGTATTTTTTGTTGCGACCTCCAGCAATAATAGATAACGCTGCTGCCCATTTTCGCCTTGCAAACATAGTTTGTGAGCGAGCTGTACGCGAGCATTTTCTTAACGCCAGGCCATATTGTGGGACGCTTAGCCACGCTACGTCTTCCGGTACGTGGTCGCCATTCGATAACTTTACTGCCCCATCGGCCATCTGTTCTACGAGCTATGTGCCCTGCCCACTGCCACTTAAGCTTGGCAATCTTTCGGGCTATGTCGGTGACCCGAGTTCGTTTTTTAAGGACAGAATTTGCCGCCCACTTTGCGGGCCTACCGATGGGCGGCAGAGTGCTACGTACGTAGGTACCACGCATGCATGGAGCATGGTACGTACCACGGAAGGATGCGCTGCGTAGGGCAGGGGTTCCCAATCTGTTTCAAAACGACATTTTACAACCTGTAGTTTTGTCGACGCCTTTCTAAAATATTTTTCTTATTATAACTTACCTAATCAAATCTTGTTCGAAGTGATTTATTTCTGTGCAGGCACTGTCTGTTATCAATATAAGAATCTATTTGACTGGATGTGTAAACATGATCTAATCTGGTCGGGCTTCTCAGTTAAGATGTCTGGTCAGATGGTCAGATGGCAGTTGCTCAACTTTATTTTATCCTGATCTGCCAAATCCTGGATCATGGTTCTTATTCCTATAGATGTTGAGAAGGTCTGCGGGCGTGAGGCTGCCCTCGTGCCAGAGCTGCTTCTCGGACCGAGCACAACCTTTGGGGGACGGGCTACGGTGTTATCCGAGCTCACTCTAATCATATTCTTCCTCGTCCACGTTCCGTGGCATCAGTGCTATGAAGGCAGCTATTGCTTCCGTGAGTAGCGGGCACGCGTCTGCGTTCTTGTCTAGAGCGACGCGCAGCCCCTGGCATAAGCCGTGACGGCGTAGATTAGGGTTTCTAGGTCGCTGAGGTCTCCGATGGCTGCTGTGTGGCCTTTGAGCCGCTCGGGCATGGCTCCATGGGTTTGGACTGGCATTTGTGGTCTTCCTGTGACCTCCTATTCTCTTCCATGGGCTCTTCGGCCCTCTTTGTATTGCGTTGAAGCGTCCACGGTGGGACTGGTCGGAAATAGTGCAGTTCGCGTCTCGGCGCGGTCGGTTAGTTCGCACTGTATCGGTGCAGCGGGGCGGGGGTGAGAAATACGATTATCTTTTGAAAGGCCTAAGTGTCCTTACAGTAAAAAGAAATATAATCTTCTTAGCGTTAAGTCTTGGCTGTGCTCTGGCGCTCCGGGGACCGCCTTGACCATGATCCAGGATTTGGCAGATCAGATAATACAGTGGAGCGACTGTCATCTGACCTCCGTGAGCCAGCTACCAGTGGAACTTGACCAGAATAGATCATGGTTACTAATTCAGTTGCCTGAATGGGCAGGGTTCATCACGATGTTTTCCCTCACCGTAAGAGCATAGGCTAACATTCAATAACTCAGAAAAGAGTAATTGGTACATGGCCGCAGCGGGATTCGAACCCGGTACCTCTCGCTTACGAGTCGGATACCTTAACCACTCGGCCATCGACGCTCCAGTGTCATCCTTACAGTATTTGGATTAAAAAATACTTGCTTAAAAAACGCGATACAAGCAAGTTGAGTTATTTAATTTTTTCATAAGTGAGGTAACAGACCTAGAGTCTATTTTTAGTCCACCGCTATATTAATAAAAACATTAAAACGATGTCGATTGAATAATAATAAAACCCGTTGCATTATTGAACGACTTTAGAAAGGCAGCTGGCAGACGGCTCGCGTCATCCGCTGGCGAGCCTTATGCATTTGACCTCGTGGAATTATGCCTAGTAATAGCGGACAATCTGTGTCGCCACGCGCGCCAGTCTGTCTCTATGGGTAGTATAGCTAGTAAGATGCCCGGCGCGACTTCTTTCGCGTGCTTTCAGTTTAGTTAATTACCCCTACCCACCCTTTTTTTCTTACAAACAATAAAAACCTTAGCCTGACAGTTACAAACACAACAAAAAAGAAACAAATAGGTTCCATTCTGAATTTATTCGCGAAAATGAAACCTTTTCAATGCAGGCCGTAAGCTTGCTTTTGCCACCTTAGTAGATTTAAAAAAATACCTTGGAATATAGGTATTTATTATTGCAATTTCCTGAGGGACCTCAAATGTTTCTGTAGATAAAATAGCCTATGTTACTCGCTGATAATGTAGTTTTATACTATAGGTGATTTGAAAATCGGTTTCTCTAGTAGTTTTCGAGAGAACAAACAAAAAGACAAACCAATAAAAACTTTTCTCTTTAAAATGCATGTATATATGTAAAATCGGTCATAACCTGATCTAACTAAAATAGAATAACTTCGGATATCTTCGACCAAGTATACATAATACACTGAAATATTACCTTTATTTTTAATTACAAAATTTGCAAACAGTCGCCAGACTATAATCAGATGGGTTGAATGATCAGGTTCTCGGCATTATAAACAGAAATTTAATTGGTAATAGCTACCGGAATTGGCTGAAGGCAATGTTCCTAATAAACATTTTACTTTAAAAAGTTTACATTTTATAATGAAAAATACTTATTGCACACGAAGAAGGTACTGACTGCGTCCACACTCAATGATCCAGGATTTACAACAGTATACTGTTCTTAGCCCGTGGTCGTGGGTTCTCGAAACCGCTTGTCTCGTACAAGACAAGACCGGTAATTTATAAAAACGTCAAATAATTATTTGACAAATTTTTCTTTTAACCGACCGCCGCTGCATCCGCTGTCTAGCCAGAATCTGCAGACCCAAATACCAACGGAGCGTTGACACCCAGGCACGTCCGAGGACTATATCCAATTAATACTGTCTTCGAACACGCAACGAAAAAAAATATATCTTGCTCGCAATGACATACCATCCTCCTCAATCCTATCTTGCTCACAATAACATACCATTCTCATCAACCCGTAGCCAGAGGGACACCACAGCGTCGCCTACAAGCCCCACTTCGGTGCCTTTTGGCTCACGAGAGCCTTTCCAACTCTAGTGCGATCAAAACCGTAGTACTTGGTCCCGAGCCAAGTCTGAAAAGTTAAGTAGCGCCGCATTGCACGCAACGGGGCCCAAGACTCGCGCTGCATTGAACACGAGCAGTGACATTGTTCCGAGCACCGTGTTTGTAAACACCAGCTCACCGGGACGCACACACGGCCGCGCCGTCCGTGCGTACGTGCCTACGTAGTTGCTACTCAGCTGTGGTGGAGTCAGTGTGTACGGCTACTCGGCAATGTCCAACCGCCGTAGTTAGCGTCGGGACGCCACAAATATTTAATACTACCACATTGCCATCACTGAAACAATCCATGGCTGGTAAGTTACACTTGGCCACTTTGTAATTACGCCGAAATAACTTTAGCGTGGGCTGAATTATTTCGCCGCTATCAGTTATCACCATCGTTCGGTTGCCTTGAACAAATATGTGTTTACATAATAGGTATAGTCTTAGCGCGATAGAGGCACGTATGCGACTTTATCTCAATTGTGGACGTAACTTGCGGGGTTTATGTGAGGTTTTAAATTGATTTTTGTTCTGGCGCGTGTAATGCAAAGCTTGGAGTGGCGTGGAGTCGGGCCAGTGGGCCGGTGGCGCGGGCACGATAGTGGCTACTCGCTATCTTATCACGCGTACTTGTACTTGCGTTGAAGAAGAATTAGTCACCGATCGGGTTCGGCTATAATAATACAAACGTGGCTATGGATCGGGATCGTGAGTTGTCGCTTTTGTTTCACTAATAGATTATTTGTTCAAACTATGTAATTTATAGTAGGTATACTTGCTAGCTAACCGCTTAAGTAATTGGTTTCTATATAACTTAGTTATAGTGTTATCGGTGTATAAGCTACAGCACTATAGGTACATATTCATCAATATCCGTTCAGTATTGCTTGAAAGAGAAACAAGCATATATCTAAACTAACTTTTCTTCCTTCTTTTTTCAAATTATGGCTTATAAAATTAGCATGGTTATTTACTTAATATGCCTATACTTCAGTCATGTTCGGTTATTTTATGACGCAGTAACTTAATTTGCGTAATTACAAATTAGTAAATATGGTTGCATCACCCCAATGGATTAAAGGCCTATCCATTTTGAAAACCACATTTAATAATAATAACTCATTTATTATAACTAGAAACGTCACAATACAACATAAACAAAAAAAGAAAAAGACATACATCAACACATCAAATTACAAACAAATGTTTGCCATTATAAAAATGTCGAGTTGGCATTGCCGTGCTGTGGCCCTCCCAGTTGATAAAGGGACCTCGCTCAGCATGAGCCGCGGCCAAAGCCGCGGCGCTGGTCTTCCGCGGGTCCCACGGAGTGAGGTCCGGACTGCTACCCCCTAGTACGTGCGTCTATCATTGCCTACAGTCAATAAATATAATGTGAATACAATAAACTAATATAATAAGAATAATAATGTATTAATAAATTATAATATATACTTAAATAAATGTATATAATGTGTAGATAGAATGTGTGTAACATTTAGAACATAATGTTTTAACCTATCGCGGTTACTATCACACATTTTATTGGTCGTCCCGTGACCATGATGCATGCAACTGCGTCGAAATATTGGGCTACTCGTCAACAAAGGTACACGCGGCAGGAAACCCGGAACATACTCTTAAAACACATTTAGATCGCATAGAACGTTCTGGCTTGCACCTTCTTGCAAAGCAGGCTAGGCGGTATGTGACGGCGGAAATACATATTTAGTAGGTAGGTACCTATAAGTAATTTAAATTTTATCGCTTCCCCGCAACGGTAAACCGTTATCGGGACTAGGTGTTGGAACATTTTATATTTGTATGTATGATAACGAAAATAGGTGACTAGTCTTTGTTTGTATGTATGTTAGTTATACATTACGAAAATAGGTGACTAGCCTTTGTTTTTGTTGATTTAAAATTTGCAATACAAGGAATAAACTGTGTACCATATCTATTGTATTGTATTGTAATTTTTACTATGTTACTGAAATAATGACTTTGCATAGAGATACATTATAATTTTCCTATACCTATAGGAAAATTAAAGTCATAAATAATTAAATTAGGCCCAATAAAGCATCAAAATATTTATAAAGTAAATAAAATCATGGCGTTAATGTCCCGGTTGTGCTCTCGCACACTAGGGCCCTGGGTCCGCCTTGACCATGATCCAGGATTTGGCAGATCAGGTAATCAAAATATGAATAATTGTTACAAATTACATTTACAATCAATTAAAATTATGAATTACAATCCACATTTCCTGTGGGACACACAGGCGTGAGCTTTATGTATGTATGTGTATGTATTTCCATTGACGCCGATTTCCAATTCTAATTTTCGGCACATTAACGCTAAGATAATGATGAGGTCTGATATAGGCTGTGATGATGATGATAAGGAATGTATATTGTCATTTTTTAAATCCTTGACCGAATAAAAATATTTTTCCAGTAGCCATTCCGTTTACCAAACTATAAATGATTGATTATGTAAGATTAACGATTGGACTTTTTCGTTATCGGACGCTTTTTCTTATCTAACTTTCACATGTGAAGTATGTGCTAACCGTAGAAATTTAGCGAGACCATATCGAACCAAAGGTCAACTATGATCCCCCGACGAATAAATTCGACGTGTGTATCTGTGGCTATGTGTATCTGTAGAGGTGTGTGTCTGTCGAGATGTGTGTCTGTCTGTCGCATCGTAGCTCCCGAACGGATGGACTGATTTACGTGCGATTTTCTCTCTTTGAAAGCCAGTTTAAACGAGATGATTCACGTTTCCATAAGATCGGTCCACTAGTTTAGAAAATATTTGAGTTTAAGGGTATACGACCTTTTTTGTCGGTTAGGTTTTCTTCTGGCCAATGGTGGTGCTAGCTGGTTAGCCACTCAGTCATAGTCGCTGTGCTGTGCGACACCCGTGAGTCAAAGCGATAGCTGCATTGCTTTAAATTGTCGATTATATTACAATTTAACGAAATAGAATAGTTTATAACAAGAATTAATAGAATTAATGCCAGTAGTTGACCGAGAGATCAAGGCACTGAGGAAGTTCAGGCAATACATCAGATGGCTGACATTTTTAATACTACATTTTTGGATATTAGTGGACCCGGCGCGACTTCGTTCGCGTACACCTACTTTACCTTTACCTACCCTTTTTTCTTGCTTATAAACCTTCTGCTTGAATCACTCTATCTATTGTCTAAAATCTGTTGCGAAGTTTAAAAGATCTAAGCGTACATAGATACATGGAGACAGACGGCAGGAAGCGACTTTGTATTATACTATGTATACATAAACAAGCAAAATATCAACGTTTGAAATTCCTAATTAGAGACGCGATGCGTAGGCGTGACGTCACAGTTTATGGAGCGTGTGTGATTTTTTACACTTAATTTTGGGTTCCGTTTTATAATTTTTGTAACAACGAACATACAAATCTTAGCCATAAAATGTTAGTGTAGATATAGTGATCGTTCTTTAGGTTTAACCTGAAAGTCATAGAATCGCCCCGGTTTTACTCTGCTGGGTCTAAACTATAATGCGGTAAGAGATATCACAAAACAGGCAATAGTATCACAGTCCACAATGAAGCTATTTGGTTGCCGTTGGTAGTTTATATGATATGTCTGCTTGTTCTACACCACTATCTCTTGGTTTGCCAATTTTGTTTAACGAGCTGGCATGAAATCGCCTGTTCTCAGGCTCGCTAAACAAATATCAATGTGAACCGCAGAATAAAAGCACGATTGTTTGACATCGATCAACTGTACGTCAATTATCGTTGCTATGTATATTTTCGCCCATCTGCGGTCTGCGAACACAATACAATAGAACCGAGATATTTGATGTAAAACATAAGCATAATAGGTATCACAAGACTATGAATAGACTAATCGATGGCCCGTCCTTGGGAACCGACGCGGCGTCGCGCTGGTATTACGCTAAGTAATAAAACAAATCTGATTAAAGATATGAATATGATGATGAATATAATGGTTTAAGTTGTTGAGGATAACAATAAGCGGGTGATCAAAGTGTAGACGATTTGAGTATATCCTTTTTCGGATTCTGTCAAAAATATGAGTAATGATTTACTCTTACCTACGAGGGACTTCGTCAATAAAACGCAATTAAATTATGTTACAAGCAGATGGTATTCCTCTAACTCTACTCAACGATTCCATCGTTTCTCCCACAATTGGAGGCATCCTTGTTATCCTACAAAGTTATTCGATGAGTTTCGTTGCGGTGCAACTTCTTCTTGGAGATTAAAAATATGTCGCAGGCGGCGATATCGGGGTAATAAGTTGTAGCCGACGTTATAAAACAATTTTCACCTAAAACTCACGTATCATCGTAATCTTTACACCACAGTCTGCTGCTGGACATAGGCTTCTCCAAGGCAAGCCACTTAGACTATCCTTATTTGCGCATCCAGTCCCAAAATATATTGTGTCATCTTCATGCCTTGTTCTACTAGATGGGATCTACACGTCCCTTTCTTCCACTAATCCCAAGTAGAATGGATTAAATGAGAGCGCCGGTGGTCGAGCCGTTAGGGTATCCGACTTGTAAAAGAAAGGTACCGGTTTCGAATCCCACTGCAGCCATATACCAATGACTCTTTTCTTTAATGTACATTAGTTGAGTAAAATTCTGTCGCCTGAATCTGTCAGAACCATGATCCAATTGGGCAGGTTCCCCTGGGGGGTCGCGGAGGTCAGCAATCGCTCCACTGTACTTACCTCAAAGGGTCAAAATGGACCGGGGTCCTCGTGCGGAGCACAACCGGGATATTTACGCCAAGATGATTATTATTTTATTTTTAGGCTATGTTAAGTAACAGAAGGGATAGCACACAGCAGTTTTACACCATATATGTATAGCTTCGTCGCCGGAATTCCGCCGTACTGAACCCCGATTCTCCCCGTTCCAGTACCCCTAGCGGGCGTGGTGAAGGGCCGCCAAGGCAAGCGGCGGCCGGCGGTCGGGGCCGCCGAGTCGGCGCCGGCCGGGAAGAAGGGCCGCACCGCCGACCTGGGGACGCTCAAGCTGCCCTCCCACGGGTACCCGACGGAACACCCGTTCAACAAGGACGGCTATAGATACATACTGGCCGAGCCGGACCCAAATGCGCCGTTTAGGCAGGTAAGAAGACTCCTTAAGTCCGTACATAACCAGCATTTGGATAAAAGACGGCCTATATGCTTGTTTACCTACCAATCAACATACAAGCAATAAACAGGCAAGCGGGCCACCTGATGGAAAGATATCACCGGCACCTACTTATGCAATATGAGGGGTATAACCAATGCGTTGCCCATCGCTGAACCACTATGGACATAAGCAACAGCATAAGGCTATGACCCCGTTAAAACCCCGGGGGCGTGACATAATAAATAATAAATATTCGTGGACAAATTCACACAGCGCCATCTAGCCCCAAACTAAGCAAAGCTTGTACTATGGGTGGTAGATAACTGATATACTACTTACATACTTTTTTGAATACATTCATCATTTCAATTTCTGCCCGGCCGGGAATCGAACCCGGGACCTCTTGCGTGGCAGACCGGCCATGTTGACCATTGAACCACTCAGGTCGTCAAATGCCGCCAAAATTATAATGATGTATCGTAGAACAATTATTTGTAATTGCGAGCATGTTTGTGTCATCGAGCACTGACCATTGTGAGCACGCTACATCACCTTTGAACGTCGCCACGCCACGCTATCCCCAGGCGTCGCTGTGCGCCGTATCAGTTCAGGCTACAGAGTGCACACATCACATGTAACAGGCTTGCAACTGTGCCTAAATATCGCTACGAGTCAATACCGTGACGACATAAATATTATGTTGTTACTAGGTAGTCAGCTGAACGGTAGTACGCGTTCCTCCAAAAGTGAAGGACATTTAGGACATTGACGAAAAAAGTAGGGTGTTTTAAGTTTGACGTGCGCGTTTGTGTCTGTATATCTGTTGCTGTATCTGTGGCGGTGTGGCATCGTAGCTTCTGCCATCATAGATTTGGATGCGGATATAGAAAGTCTGTTTAATCGAATTGGTATTATGTATGCCATGCTAGAAGACGCTAATGAGAGCAATAATCTAGTAGCCTCTGTGTAGTAGTAGTAGATTGTTTGTTTGACAATGCCGTCACAATATATATATGAGAACTTAATGTATGTTCATAAAAATTTACACTTATTTAAGAAGAATAGTGATGTTCATAATATTAATACGAGAAATAAAGATAAGCTTGTTGCTGGTGCTTGTCGTCTAGCCAAAGTCCACAAATCATTTATGGGTCAATGTGTACGCTTTTATAATAAGGTTCCAACAGATATTCAGAATTTACCATTGAATAAATTTAAAGTCGCTATAAAAAACAAATTATGTCAAAAAAGTTATTATAGTATATCTGAATATGTAAATGACAAAAGTCCATGGGACTGAACTGCTGTTCTATACAGGTATTTACTTTTAAGATAGTATATAGGACAAATAATGTATTAGTACATAAGACATGTTTAAAAAAAAAAAAGAATTAACGTAGGCTCTGTGGGTTTCTTGCCGTTTCTTTTCCCCACGGAGAACCACCTTGGAAGCGGCGTTAATTTTCCTTCCTCTCCCACACATGGTGTCTCCTGTCTGCGCTAGGGTAGGGGTAGGGTAGTAGTTAGAGTAGGGGTAGGGTAGGGTAGGGTTGGAGTAAGATAGAGGTAAGGTAGTATAGGGTTGGGTAGGGGTAAGATAGTGGTAGGGTCGGGGTAAGATAGTGGTAGGGTAGGGGTAAGGTAGTGGTAGGGTAGGGTTAAGGCAATGGTAGGATAGGGTAGGGGTAAGGTAGCGATAGGGAAGGGATAGGATAGAGTAGGGTGGTAGCGACTACCTACCACATACAGCATGTGTGATGCACGCTCACTTAAAAGTCTGTCTGGCGGTGGCGTGGGGGCCGGGTCGCTCTTTTCCCTCAAATATGGTTGAATTGGACGATGGCTGGGCCCTGCGTTATACTCGTGAACGGGTGCTGCCTTGGTGGACTGGCTTACTCTTGCTGTAGTTTTAGGTGGTTTTTTCTTAATTATACTAGACATACCTATATAATATAATATAGCGTTCCGGCTCTGCCTGGCATTGTCCAGCACGGTTCGGTTGGCGAGGGATACGTTTATCTACGGTCAGCGTGTCACTGTGTGTTTCCTTCCTACTTTCCTATCCCCCTCATTTTTGACGATTGAAAGAGATATTTATTGTCCTAATCAATAAAGAAATTTTGATTTTGATTTTGATTTTGATAAGCATTAAAAAACGAAATAATAAACAATCAAATATTTTCTTCGTAAGGGGATCCTTTATACAACTCAAACCTTTGCGTATCATTTGTAACCCCATTGCACCGCACTTGGCACCATAGCCCACGACAAGACACACCTACGCTCTCGTTCTAAGCACCCCCTTCCACTCGAACTTCCACCTTGATTGCTCGACCCTCGCCCCCAAGGAGTTCGACGAGAGCAACGAGTGGAGCGGCAAGCCGATCCCCGGCTGGCTGTACCGCGCGCTGTGCCCGGCCGGGGTGCTCCTGGCTTTACACGACCGCGCACCGCAATTGCGAGTCGCTGAAGACCGGCTGGCGGCCGCCGGGGACCGCGGCTACTGCACCGTCAGGGCTACGCACGGTAAGTTGGGGATACACCGCGTACACCATGCACACCGCATACACCACGCACGCCATGTACACCGCATACACCACGCACGCCGCGTACACCGCATACACCACGTATACCGCAAATACGGTGTGCACCACGCACACCACATACGCCACGTACACCACACACATCCCACGATCCACGCACGCCGCATACACAGTGACCAACAAACCCGAAGCTCCATACACCGCGTGTTTAGTCTAGTCTAGGGTGTAGACAAGTAGGTTAAACACCGCGCACGCCATGTATAGCTAGTGTCAAATAAAAAGAGACATGGCGGGTCACGTGGTTCGACTTGCGCTGCATACGATTAGCTGCGCGAAATCCCCTCCACTGCCATTTGACAACTCTCTTCTTTCGTGACCCGCGTACACCATGGACACCGCGTACATAATTTACACAGTGATCAACAAATCCGATTGCTCCATACACTGCTTCGTCACTGAGTACAAGAAGAATTCCACTTTGTAGCGATGGTAGACGTTTAGGAGACCCACAAAACGTTCTGCCCGTGCACAGCCTGGCACAAACAAATATATTTGTTTAGTGACCCTAACTTAGTACTTACATATCCTCTTGTTAAAGTCACTTTTCTTTTTGGTGGAAGTGGAATATATATTGTACTCGATGACGTAGGAGGCGCCCTCACAGTGTATCAGTAACACGAGGGATGTCACCAATGCGTTGGCCATCCCTGGGACCCTGGGACACGTTGCTCTGTTAGCGAATATGCAAATTCTAGGCCCCTCCCCTGCCCAAAGCCACGGTGGACGTTCTTGCGACTGGTCTGACTGCGGTATTCTGTGTGGAGGTAGTGCACCACTCGGGTGGCGTCCCAGTCGTACGGAATAATTGTCGCTATGCCCTGGCGGTCTTATTCGTAAAAAATACCCTACTTGGGTTAAAACGTTCATTAGATAAAACACTCCTTAGGCATTTAAAACGCATTTTAAAATTCCTTTTTCATAACGTTTCCTAAACATCTCTTAGCTAAATGTCTGACAAAATACAGATTGGCATCATCATATTGTCGCTTTGATTAATTTATAGCCAAAAATAACCAAGTCACAAAAAAAAATTTTGCTAAAATTTTCTATCAAAACGGAGTTCCAAGGAAAATTATAGAAGTCATGGATGCATCCCCTTTGCTTGACTCTTCAGGATAAAAGTCAAGAATAAAGTCAAAAGTAAATCACAAAATACAGAGTGTTACATAATACATGTATAAAGCCGAAAGAAAGGGTGTTAAAGTATAGCTTGCAAAAAGTACACTGGCGACTTCATATTATCCAGACATTGAATTTTAATTTTCATAGAAAATCTTTGTTTTTAAAGAAAAATAACCATATCGACTACGTTGAAGCGCAGCTCTATTTCAAGTTGATGATCCTAGAAGGAGAAGTTTAATAACCGCGTGCGACCCCTATGAAAAAAGAGCAACCTCCTTAAGCCTAGTACCAGGAGCCTAATGCTACGTACACACGCACCGGTTTCGGCCAACGATTGTCCGTTGGCGTGTGCCGGCCGGCGATCCGCAGCGCAGCGTGGCGGTAACATCAAGCGGATAGAAGCAATCGACCAAACGCAGCTTGGGCGGATACCGAAGGCCAACGAACAAACGTGCGATTACGAGCCCGAATAGGTTCCCAAAACTCCCAAAGATCGTTTGCTTGACCACGAAATGCAATTACCTATTGGTTCTTAGAAGTCCAAAGAACGTGCTGTAACCAACGGCGAATTCGGCCGACAACCCTTCGTTGGCGTAAGCTGAGTGTGTACACACCATAAAGAGGAGTTTAATAACCTCGTGCCATTCATAACAAAACAAACGAACCTCCTACATCTTGCTACCAGGCGCCGAACTAAATGTTACCTACTTATCTACATGCATAAACTAGGAACTTACCTACACTAATTATTTTCAATAGGTAGGTATGCTTAAATAGTCGGAGCGTCGGTGGCCTAAGGTTATGGTATCCGAGTCGTACGCGAGAGGTACCGGGTTCGACACCCGCTGCCACCATGTACCAGTGACCTTTTCTGACTTATGTACTTACATTAGTCAAATACTAACCGATGCTGTTACAGTGACGGAAAACATTTAGGCGACTGAATGTCTAACCATGATACAATCTGGTCAGGTAATCAGGTTCCCCTGGTAGCAGGGTCAGGCAGGACTCAGGACTGTCAGACGTAATGACCTGACATGCGAAATCCTGGATCATGGTCAAGGCGGACCCTAGGCCATCGTGCGCGAGAGCAAAACCAGGTAATTAACACCGAGATAATTTCTACTAGGTAGGTACCTAACAGAACAAACCACCCCAGCACAACAAAGGTAAAATAAGAATTAAATTCATAATACTTAGGTACTTATTAACTAAAGGCCTAAAAACAGTATCTAAGTAGGTTAGGTAGGTAGGAACCTACGTAAATAAAAAACAAAACATGTTAATCAGTCTGGAAGACAGCCGGACCCGCGGTGTGGACTGCCGCAGGTACTCAAACTAAATAAAAATAAACATAGTCAGCTACGTACTAAAGTAGATATCTACTACACTAAAACGGGATTCGTTCAATTGACAAAATGGCTCTACACAGATAGGTAAGTACTAGGTACCCACTAACACGGTTCCCTCATCTAAGTACATACGTACCTAGGGAACCACTTATGAATCTAGTTTTGGTGAAACACATTACAGACAGGTTCCACTAAATACATACATGTTTTTATGAAAAGATAAAAGCGGTGTCTTTTCTACCTATTTCCGGTTGCGCTTCTAACGTCACTATTATGTGGTAGGTAGCGACTCCTAGTCTAGCTAGAACCTAGACCTTTAAAGCATGTAGGTACGTACCTTTTTAAAGTTATTTTATGGAAACAAACAGTGTCAGGTGCCAGCGCGGTTAACCACACTTTCTTGCTTTCTTGTGGCTCGATGACTGATAGGTAGATACACTCATACACACAGATACTACAGCATGCACTGGTTGCTATGCAATACGTAAGTAGGTAGGTAACATGGTCTTTGGCCTACTGCTTGGCTGCACTCATGCACAGAATAATGATTATCACAACACTTAAACTGTTGAACATTGTACACAAACAAGACTACGTTAATTTTGGTACCTGAAGCAATAAATCATTCATTAAATCAAATCGTTTACAGTCTTATCACAGTTATTTTCACAGTACTTTACCTAAGTACAACATACAACGCAACAAACAATCACACCAATCACGCGAAAAGCTAAAAACCGAATAAACGAACATTGTAACGTTCGCCCTTTCAGCAAAACAGACTCTCTCATACTTTCACACACACGCTCATTCACACTGAAACCTAAGCTCTAAAACTACCATTTTTAAACCGTAAGACTATAGAATCTATTATCGACGTTTTAAACTAAATAAGGCCATTTGTGATCGTCTATGGAACTCTACGTTGTGATGTTAGTAACCCCGATGCTTTTAGAGTGGAGAAGTATAAACAGGTATGAAATTATATAATTAAATAAGTACAAGCGATAATTAGACTAGAGATTAATTTGCCAAGAGTTTTATAGCTAAATTTGAGATCTGGTTCATATATTAGGTCTAAGGGAAACAATCAGATATTATGTCCAAGGGAAAAGAAACAGATATTATGTCCAAGGGAAACGAATAGATATTATGTCTAAGGGGAAAATAAACAGATATTATGTCCAAGGGAAACAAACAGATATTACGTGTAAGGGATATTATGTCCAAGGGAAAACAAACAGATATTATGTCCAAGGGAAACAAACAGATATTACGTGTAAGGGATATTATGTCCAAGGGAAAACAAACAGGGCCCCCCTCATTAGAGGAGGGGTAAGCTGCTCCAAAGCCAGATAACTGACTCCAGCATGAACTTCGCTACTCGTAGCCCATGCTTCACTCCGCAGCTTACTATATGAGTCAACCAGAGACATCCTCATCCTACCCTGATATTTTATTTAAGAGATGGCACAAGATTCTAGGTCTTTGTCAAGTCAATTAGTATTTCATAATATATAATGCAAGAGGGCACAACAACAACAACCAATGCCTGTGGATCATATCCATATAATAATTGTAGGTGTGATTAATTCAATAAAGCATGTAGCTTACTCCAGGTCTCTCCACATCTTCTTGTTGTAGAAACGTATATCATGTACCAGAGCTTACTCATGAGCATAATGACAAGTCTTAGGATACACCACAGGTTGAGTCAATCGCGTATGCAGGGTCCAATAGACTCGACGATGTAGATTTGGATACCCCATAAGCATACAAAGGCGGACTACAACAGTGTTCCTTCGACAACAATAAAGGGCCCGAATTCAGCAGCACAGATATAGTATGGGTAGAATAGTATAGAATCGGCAGTTAGCCCTGGAGAGAGTGCTCCATACACAAATGCAGATTATGCATAATAAAGTTTCCAGTTTGTAATATTTCTTCAAAATCCAGTGATGGATACGTTCCAGAGAACCATGGTGTTGTTCCAAATGGCTAAAGCCACAATATTTTAGTAATTATTAAAGGAAAAGAGATAGAGTCCCATAGGTCAGTCCGTAAGGTAGTGCAGGTATATTTTAGGCTACCACCGCTCCGGAAATGGAACCTACATGTGAGGAACGAAGCGGCCAGCTTCTCACACAGCCAAACATCTCACGGGTACAAAACTCAATCCTTGATATAATGTAAAGACAGCAGGCGAACAGGATCATGATTTCAATTGGTAGTCCCAAATGTATTTGATGTATCACATCAAGTTCTTCATATAAATCTCCCAAGTAAGTAAGTTGTAAAAATTATAGATATCTTCAGTATCGATAAATAGCTCAAGGCTAATTTAAATTAGTTATATAAATAATTAATATTGTAATAAACAACTGGTAATTGAGGCCTGTAACTTCAGGTACTCTCAATTAAATATTTCAAATGATGGACTCCAATTGGTATAGAAAGGTAGCTCCAAAGTTTATTTCTAGTTATAGAATATTATTGGTGTTACAACTGTATCAGGGGTCTGTATACTGTTGAACCATCTAGTTATGAAAGTAAATAACAATGAACTTTATTCATTGGTCCTAAGCAATCCCAACGTACAGATTTGATCGTATTAAAGTTGTCCCATCGGCACACCACTAAGTATTAGAAAGGTTTTGCAAAAACCATGGGATTCAGAAAGACTAACTGCTATCTCGTTATATTGGAAGCGAGCTTCCTCAACATCAAAACAACAAACATTAACATCGCTGTTTTCGCTATGTGCAATAAATTTGGATTGACAGACTGCTATCCGGACATCTTAAGACCGAAGTCCCTCAATATCACGATAACAACGGTACACCCAAAAGCTTGTCTATGCGGACTCCAGCTTTGCCAATACATTTTAGAACCTTTTCGCAACATGCATTAGGTTTAGACTGGTCAGCTGCTATCCAGATGTCTCAAGACCGCAATCTATTAACATCGCAATAACACCAACTCGCCCAAAAATTGACTTGCGCGGACTAAGCTCTAAGATGATTTAGAAGAGAAAAGACTGATTTTAGGACGTTTTCGCAACATACCTTAGATTCAGATAGGTTAGCTGCTATAATGATATCTCAAGACCGTAATCTCTCCACATCACCATAACACCAACTCACCCATAAATGGATTGCGCGGACTAAGCCCTAAAATACTGGTGTTCCAACAGGACCCCAATCATAAAACCCGATCTGTCTCGTATGCTACCCGAAAGAAGGATACTAAATATTTTTATATCAAAATCATGTTCCATGCCATCTCTTATAAATATATTTAAAGTAATATATACACATTAAAGTTATAAAGAAAATAATTTAAGGATTTAAAATCCAAATTACAATGCTCAATGAAGTCATCCCACTTCTAAAGTATTTCATTCCAAACAGCCTTAAACGTTCAAAATAGCGAATTAATAAATGCTCGTTATAAATTTATTCTCAAAGTGTGAAAACACATCAACTCCTAATAGCCTACTTGTTTTAATACAAATAATGGCCTACAACTTTATTAATTTACTTAAAGGCAACTAACAATCGCGCTCATACCAATACTGACACGCACTCATACACACAACATACTCACTAACATCATCTACACTATAGACCAAAAGCGCACGCTCTGTCTTTCTCACGTAGATACATACTGTTTGACGACGAAGGAATCTATGAAATTAATTTCTCGCCCCTAAAACCGTTCGGACTAGAAAATCTTTAGTACATCTAACGCACTCACTCTCGCTCATCTCTCTCTCTCTATCTCTCTCAAATATATTCCTTTATTACATTGATTTATACGGTAATTGCTTCGATCCTTTTCAATTAATGGGTTATAATAACTGTTCACAGTATAAAACAGAAGCCGACTACCGCGTTACTTTTAGATCATTTAGTAAAGGTCAATCTAAGTTTGAAGTACGTATAAGCGATTATTAATAACCGTATTAAATGTGACGCGGCAAAATTTCATAAAAGGTAATTAAAAAACCATTTTTAAGAGTTACGATGTTCCGCTCTGAGGATCGAACCCGGGACCGTCGGTTGACTCCGCGGTAAAGTCGAACGTTCGCTAGACTAGCAACTTTAATTATTAAACGCGCGGCGAAATATGCTACCACTATTAGATCGGTCGTATTTCATAAAATTCTCCGAAACCAAAACTCTTCAGGAATTACGTATTATTTTACAGATTTAATGATTATTTAGTGAATATATTAGTCGACGCCTAAATTCCTACAATACTTGCTGAGTTGATTTTTGTTTATTTAAAAGATAACCTAAGCGAACTACTTTTAGGCCTACCCCTTTCTTTATCCCAATAGTCGAAGCCTAAGCATATCCTTGTGCAAATAAATTCCCCGTTTACTGTGTATGTGTGATGTAAGTGTCCCATACATAAATCCTATGCATAACTAGAATAAAGACTAGCTAAACCTAACTTTCAGCACTGGAATAGCGACCGAGATCGCTCAACCATGTACTAAGGTGTATTCCCTAACGTCTCCTGGGCCAGTCAGTGGTGGGTCTGACCAGTGTAGCCAGAAGTTGTACCTATTTCTAAGAATATCCGACATGATACTGCCTGGGGACATGCCGAATACATTGTGTGACAAGACCTCGGAACCTCGGCACTACGGGGCTTACTGTTGGGAAGCGAAGGCGAGGGCCTTGCAACCTTGCGTGGAAACACTTGATGAATCCCAGATCCTTTCGTAGTGCCTAAATTCCAAGTCAGACGATCTATGAATGTCACACAAAAATTCCAGAGAAAGGTACTTGGCATTTACTTAATTCCAATCGGAACAAAAGGTTAATAATGGAATATTATGTAACATCCAGCCATTTGCTGTCCGAATCAAACGGCCTAAGGTCTTCAACCTTAGTAGGACCTGAAAGCATAAGCAAGGGCAGTGTGCAATGCCTTGCCAAGGGGTCCCTGAAACAAAAACAAACGATTAGTATTTTTCATCACTGTTCTAGAACACTAACATACCTGGTTTTGTACCACACTGAATCTACTGCCTCGAAGCTAAAGCTCGAGTGGAAAAAACCTCAAATGTATTGAATACGTCCCGTCCGGACGTCCGCCTTCGTCGAATGTTGGTCAGAGAAAAAGCCCCCATCGAACCTTCCACTCCCTTATATATCGATTCCAAAAATCTGTCGATCTTTCGAGAACAAAAACAACACAGCGATCACGCCACCCTGCAGGGTTCCTTCAGCGAAACATGAAAACCCTTCAATCAACAAATCTTACTCGCGACGTACCCATTTGACAACCAGTCATTCCTTTAATCGGTACCTATTGAATGACATCGAAATTAGATGCAATTACTGACCTAAAATATGTTTTAAATACAGCATAAACTACTCATCTTTTAAATTATGGATAGTGAAAGACAGCTACGGAACCCGACGGTTCGTGTCGACTCGACCTTGCCTATCAATCCACCCCACCTTAGGAGGTAGGCCTCATGCTTACTTTTTTTCTTTCTCTAAGCTTTGTGGCCACAAATTATATTCATACAGCCATACACATTGACATGATTTCTTTTGATTTCAACAAACCTATAAATATTTAAACCTATAAGTATTAAAACAAAGATAATTTTAGAACACTCAAATAATAGATAAACACATTTCAAACATGAGAGAACTGTAGAACAGTTACCATACTCCGCACATAGATGACGTTGTTAACGTGATATTGAGCGACCTCGTCAAATCGTATCTATCGAAATCTACAGATGGCGTTAGTTGCGGAACAGATCGGAAAGATTCGCCTTATGGGGCACCAACTAACAAAATAATTACGAATCTCTCGCAACTCGTCAGTGATCGATCAGTTTTGAACAAAGCCGTTTAATTATAACTTGATCCTATAATCTATTTAACAAAAGGTATCATCTCCCAAATTCGAAGTTCGTAATTGTGGAATATTTTTCGCGTGAAATAATTTGGCCTAGGGGTCAAACTGTTACATGACGCTGCTAACGTAATATTGTGAAACTTCGTCATAAATTCTACAGGTGGCGTTGGTTTCAATTTAGAAAGATTCGCTCTCGATGGACTCCAATTAACAAAATATTTACGAATAATATCATTTCGAAACTCTAGCAGCACGGGCGATCAGTTTTGAACGAAGCCGTTTAATTTTAACTTAATCCTATAATCTATTTAAGAAAAGGTATCGACTTCCGAACTCGAAGTACATATTTGTGGGATATTTTTCGCGTGAAATATTTTGGCCTAAGGGTCAGACTGTTACAATCGCCCCTGAATTTTTATGAACATTAAAAGCGAATAAAAATTCGTCTAAGTACTATTTATCTAAATATTTTCTAAAGTAACCAAAATGTTTCAAGGTATAATTTTAATCAATTGTTTATCCGACTTCAATCAACCGTTTATTTTTCTATAAAATTATCATAAATATTTAACTGTGTTTGATTTAGTTTGCTAATAACAAATTTTTTAATACCAAGGCACTACTTTTAAGTCACTTAATGCCCTAGTAGTAAGCTGTGTAGTCTAAAGCTTTAGTTATTTTGAATGAACATGAATCTACACTTAAATGTGTTAAGTATGACGAACTGCAGTACAGATAACGTTAAACAGACACGTTGCGGTTGAGTTGACTGGTAGGTAAAACCATTCCAGCTCCAGATCTTCCACTACATTTTGCGCAACAAGCAAAACAAAAACAAATAATGCATTTTTAAAGATCGTAGGGAGCGTGCGTTAACTATAGGGGCAGCACAATAGCTTACACAAGAGACACCGTGCGGATAAAAAGAAACCTCCCAGACCTGTCTAGATTTGCATCTGTAAACTTATTAAAATTTATTATAAAGAAGTTTTATTACCTATATGTTAAAATGTTTCTACCTAAAAATGTTAAAAATTATACAATATGGATTTCAGTCAAACAACAATAAACAGCAGCATAACCTAATTACATAGAGGTCAAAGACTTTTCAATTCTGGGCATGTCTAAAAAGTTCAGGATCATAAATTTTTTTAAATGTTCAGATAATGGTACCTAAAGTATTGTTTAATAAGTACCTATTTAAATTACCTTTAAAGACACATTCGAATCGCACACAAAACTGCAATCCACCCGTGAATCATGAGTGTAAGAAGTATTCTTCACCGCTTTATGCTTTGTTCACCGATTGCTGACAATTCTATGTCTTGCGACTTTCGTTAGTTTCAATATTTTGGGCAAACTAGGGGACAAGAAAAAGACTACAACGCGAGAACTAGCTGCAAAAGTGATTAGAGGTTTCACCTTACTCATTACTTAAACAAAATTAAATCACTGAGAATATTTTGTAATTTGTAACAGACAGCAAGCAAAGTAAAGACTAGCCAACGCCACGAAAAGTAAATAAAATACGTGAAATACCTATGATGCGCGTGCACCTAAGTTTCGTTTAAGTGGTGAGTTTTATACTACAAACTTTGGTATTTCTACAAACATGTGACCACATATAACATTAAACATATTTGTGCATTAACCAATCATTTCTAAATGCTTTTAAATTATGCAGATTTTCTGTGTTTATAATTTGTTTCGATTTTCACGTAGCCATGATATAAGAGACTATTCATTGGAAATTAATAGAATTTTACACCATCAGATTTAAACAATTTAAACAGATTTTAATTTAGTTGGAACATCCATAAATGCACCAATAATTTATTTGTCTAAACAATTTATAAAACTTATTACGTGAAGTGTCAATCTCAAATTTTTATAAGATAAAAGTTTCGGATTAGTGCCACTAATTGACAGCTCCTTCTCCTCGCATTTTGCCTGTATATAAAAGATATCTCCAATTTTACGATTATATATATTCTGAAGTCATGGCAAGCGTCAATAGCGCGATATAAAATACCAGTAGCGCCATCTCTCGTATACGTTAAGTAACTCCGGCCCCCATACAATCACTATACCTATACGTAAAAATGTCCATTGATGGTATTTCTTTATTTATGTTTGGATTATATTGTTACTCTCGCCTAACAGACAACAGGAAAATGGGCCAATAATGGAAATAAAGTGTTCACCGCTACTTCTATACATACTTAGTACACAACACAATAACTAACAACGCAACGCAGTAACTATCAAACCACGCAACGGACCCCAACGCGGTCCCCAACAACAGACAGTGCGACTCAAGAGGAAAGTCTATAAGGTAGGACTATTCTGCGAACCTTAAAAAGTATATTACGATCGCTAGGATTCTTATTAATTGAGAACTGATCATACGAATGATTTTTTGAACTATCCAGAAATACTCGAAACTCACAAGCGCGAGGAACCGTATAATACCTAAAAAGCATATATGCTTAAGACAAACCTCCTACCTAAATATAAGGAACGAATGAATTGCTAACCCTATGAATGCTGTCGGTCACCTTAGGAATTTTAAGACGTTAATGACAACTTTTGGCGTCACAATATTACGTGTTTTTCAAATACCTAAGTGTTCAAAAGTCAACTTGTATATAGTTTAATTAGTACCAACTTCATTCCATCACAATCATACATGTACACATTCTCTAATGATAAGTAAGAAGAGTGAATCCTGTAAACGTTTACGATTGACCGTCTCTAATATGAGCTATTTTCCTTATCCTTTAAAAGCATGTACAACCTAGTTCCTGTAATTGAGATCGATAAAGTAAATAATTGGTAAATTTTGATGACGTTTTCGTTGTACTAGGTTTAATTAAGTTAAAAACTAACTTTACTCGGTCACCTGTCCAGGAAAATTATTTCACAGGGTTGCGATCTACGGCTTCTCTAAACCAAATAACTATGATGGCCACTCATAGCAATTTATACGAAAAACCGTTTCACACGTTTTCCCTCTAAAACAATTCAACTGTTATCGGGCCTAAAAACGACAATTGCGCAACATCCTAAACGACTTATTGATTTGTCCGAAATGCTGTAAATATATTATCATTACTCTGACAGAAATACAAAATAATGTCAATATTATTTACAAAATTTATAAATAATAATATTATTAATAATATTAGTTTAATATTTACAAATATTATGCTCATAATTTTAGGAATAACCTGTTTAATACTTCCACTCTCTCCATTTCACGAACAACAAATTGTGCTCTCTTGAAGAAAGCCACTAACCTCGTGTAAATTACAAGTTTTTTATGGTATAAATATCGTCACAGTTGACGATTATATTTGTGATGATGATGACAAAACAGATGATGATATAGCAGTGGTAATATCCTGGTCACGCTTACCAATATTGTAACGTTCGCCCTTTCAGCAAAACAGACTCTCTCATACTTTCACACACACGCTCATTCACACTGAAACCTAAGCTCTAAAACTACCATTTCTAAACCGTAAGACTATAGAATCTATTATCGACGTTTTAAACTAAATAAGGCCATTTGTGATCGTCTATGGAACTCTACGTTGTGATGTTAGTAACCCCGATGCTTTTAGAGTGGAGAAGTATAAACAGGTATGAAATTATATAATTAAATAAGTACAAGCGATAATTAGACTAGAGATTAATTTGCCAAGAGTTTTATAGCTAAATTTGAGATCTGGTTCATATATTAGGTCTAAGGGAAACAATCAGATATTATGTCCAAGGGAAAAGAAACAGATATTATGTCCAAGGGAAACGAATAGATATTATGTCTAAGGGGAAAATAAACAGATATTATGTCCAAGGGAAACAAACAGATATTACGTGTAAGGGATATTATGTCCAAGGGAAAACAAACAGATATTATGTCCAAGGGAAACAAACAGATATTACGTGTAAGGGATATTATGTCCAAGGGAAAACAAACAGGGCCCCCCTCATTAGAGGAGGGGTAAGCTGCTCCAAAGCCAGATAACTGACTCCAGCATGAACTTCGCTACTCGTAGCCCATGCTTCACTCCGCAGCTTACTATATGAGTCAACCAGAGACATCCTCATCCTACCCTGATATTTTATTTAAGAGATGGCACAAGATTCTAGGTCTTTGTCAAGTCAATTAGTATTTCATAATATATAATGCAAGAGGGCACAACAACAACAACCAATGCCTGTGGATCATATCCATATAATAATTGTAGGTGTGATTAATTCAATAAAGCATGTAGCTTACTCCAGGTCTCTCCACATCTTCTTGTTGTAGAAACGTATATCATGTACCAGAGCTTACTCATGAGCATAATGACAAGTCTTAGGATACACCACAGGTTGAGTCAATCGCGTATGCAGGGTCCAATAGACTCGACGATGTAGATTTGGATACCCCATAAGCATACAAAGGCGGACTACAACAGTGTTCCTTCGACAACAATAAAGGGCCCGAATTCAGCAGCACAGATATAGTATGGGTAGAATAGTATAGAATCGGCAGTTAGCCCTGGAGAGAGTGCTCCATACACAAATGCAGATTATGCATAATAAAGTTTCCAGTTTGTAATATTTCTTCAAAATCCAGTGATGGATACGTTCCAGAGAACCATGGTGTTGTTCCAAATGGCTAAAGCCACAATATTTTAGTAATTATTAAAGGAAAAGAGATAGAGTCCCATAGGTCAGTCCGTAAGGTAGTGCAGGTATATTTTAGGCTACCACCGCTCCGGAAATGGAACCTACATGTGAGGAACGAAGCGGCCAGCTTCTCACACAGCCAAACATCTCACGGGTACAAAACTCAATCCTTGATATAATGTAAAGACAGCAGGCGAACAGGATCATGATTTCAATTGGTAGTCCCAAATGTATTTGATGTATCACATCAAGTTCTTCATATAAATCTCCCAAGTAAGTAAGTTGTAAAAATTATAGATATCTTCAGTATCGATAAATAGCTCAAGGCTAATTTAAATTAGTTATATAAATAATTAATATTGTAATAAACAACTGGTAATTGAGGCCTGTAACTTCAGGTACTCTCAATTAAATATTTCAAATGATGGACTCCAATTGGTATAGAAAGGTAGCTCCAAAGTTTATTTCTAGTTATAGAATATTATTGGTGTTACAACTGTATCAGGGGTCTGTATACTGTTGAACCATCTAGTTATGAAAGTAAATAACAATGAACTTTATTCATTGGTCCTAAGCAATCCCAACGTACAGATTTGATCGTATTAAAGTTGTCCCATCGGCACACCACTAAGTATTAGAAAGGTTTTGCAAAAACCATGGGATTCAGAAAGACTAACTGCTATCTCGTTATATTGGAAGCGAGCTTCCTCAACATCAAAACAACAAACATTAACATCGCTGTTTTCGCTATGTGCAATAAATTTGGATTGACAGACTGCTATCCGGACATCTTAAGACCGAAGTCCCTCAATATCACGATAACAACGGTACACCCAAAAGCTTGTCTATGCGGACTCCAGCTTTGCCAATACATTTTAGAACCTTTTCGCAACATGCATTAGGTTTAGACTGGTCAGCTGCTATCCAGATGTCTCAAGACCGCAATCTATTAACATCGCAATAACACCAACTCGCCCAAAAATTGACTTGCGCGGACTAAGCTCTAAGATGATTTAGAAGAGAAAAGACTGATTTTAGGACGTTTTCGCAACATACCTTAGATTCAGATAGGTTAGCTGCTATAATGATATCTCAAGACCGTAATCTCTCCACATCACCATAACACCAACTCACCCATAAATGGATTGCGCGGACTAAGCCCTAAAATACTGGTGTTCCAACAGGACCCCAATCATAAAACCCGATCTGTCTCGTATGCTACCCGAAAGAAGGATACTAAATATTTTTATATCAAAATCATGTTCCATGCCATCTCTTATAAATATATTTAAAGTAATATATACACATTAAAGTTATAAAGAAAATAATTTAAGGATTTAAAATCCAAATTACAATGCTCAATGAAGTCATCCCACTTCTAAAGTATTTCATTCCAAACAGCCTTAAACGTTCAAAATAGCGAATTAATAAATGCTCGTTATAAATTTATTCTCAAAGTGTGAAAACACATCAACTCCTAATAGCCTACTTGTTTTAATACAAATAATGGCCTACAACTTTATTAATTTACTTAAAGGCAACTAACAATCGCGCTCATACCAATACTGACACGCACTCATACACACAACATACTCACTAACATCATCTACACTATAGACCAAAAGCGCACGCTCTGTCTTTCTCACGTAGATACATACTGTTTGACGACGAAGGAATCTATGAAATTAATTTCTCGCCCCTAAAACCGTTCGGACTAGAAAATCTTTAGTACATCTAACGCACTCACTCTCGCTCATCTCTCTCTCTCTATCTCTCTCAAATATATTCCTTTATTACATTGATTTATACGGTAATTGCTTCGATCCTTTTCAATTAATGGGTTATAATAACTGTACACAGTATAAAACAGAAGCCGACTACCGCGTTACTTTTAGATCATTTAGTAAAGGTCAATCTAAGTTTGAAGTACGTATAAGCGATTATTAATAACCGTATTAAATGTGACGCGGCAAAATTTCATAAAAGGTAATTAAAAAACCATTTTTAAGAGTTACGATGTTCCGCTCTGAGGATCGAACCCGGGACCGTCGGTTGACTCCGCGGTAAAGTCGAACGTTCGCTAGACTAGCAACTTTAATTATTAAACGCGCGGCGAAATATGCTACCACTATTAGATCGGTCGTATTTCATAAAATTCTCCGAAACCAAAACTCTTCAGGAATTACGTATTATTTTACAGATTTAATGATTATTTAGTGAATATATTAGTCGACGCCTAAATTCCTACAATACTTGCTGAGTTGATTTTTGTTTATTTAAAAGATAACCTAAGCGAACTACTTTTAGGCCTACCCCTTTCTTTATCCCAATAGTCGAAGCCTAAGCATATCCTTGTGCAAATAAATTCCCCGTTTACTGTGTATGTGTGATGTAAGTGTCCCATACATAAATCCTATGCATAACTAGAATAAAGACTAGCTAAACCTAACTTTCAGCACTGGAATAGCGACCGAGATCGCTCAACCATGTACTAAGGTGTATTCCCTAACGTCTCCTGGGCCAGTCAGTGGTGGGTCTGACCAGTGTAGCCAGAAGTTGTACCTATTTCTAAGAATATCCGACATGATACTGCCTGGGGACATGCCGAATACATTGTGTGACAAGACCTCGGAACCTCGGCACTACGGGGCTTACTGTTGGGAAGCGAAGGCGAGGGCCTTGCAACCTTGCGTGGAAACACTTGATGAATCCCAGATCCTTTCGTAGTGCCTAAATTCCAAGTCAGACGATCTATGAATGTCACACAAAAATTCCAGAGAAAGGTACTTGGCATTTACTTAATTCCAATCGGAACAAAAGGTTAATAATGGAATATTATGTAACATCCAGCCATTTGCTGTCCGAATCAAACGGCCTAAGGTCTTCAACCTTAGTAGGACCTGAAAGCATAAGCAAGGGCAGTGTGCAATGCCTTGCCAAGGGGTCCCTGAAACAAAAACAAACGATTAGTATTTTTCATCACTGTTCTAGAACACTAACATACCTGGTTTTGTACCACACTGAATCTACTGCCTCGAAGCTAAAGCTCGAGTGGAAAAAACCTCAAATGTATTGAATACGTCCCGTCCGGACGTCCGCCTTCGTCGAATGTTGGTCAGAGAAAAAGCCCCCATCGAACCTTCCACTCCCTTATATATCGATTCCAAAAATCTGTCGATCTTTCGAGAACAAAAACAACACAGCGATCACGCCACCCTGCAGGGTTCCTTCAGCGAAACATGAAAACCCTTCAATCAACAAATCTTACTCGCGACGTACCCATTTGACAACCAGTCATTCCTTTAATCGGTACCTATTGAATGACATCGAAATTAGATGCAATTACTGACCTAAAATATGTTTTAAATACAGCATAAACTACTCATCTTTTAAATTATGGATAGTGAAAGACAGCTACGGAACCCGACGGTTCGTGTCGACTCGACCTTGCCTATCAATCCACCCCACCTTAGGAGGTAGGCCTCATGCTTACTTTTTTTCTTTCTCTAAGCTTTGTGGCCACAAATTATATTCATACAGCCATACACATTGACATGATTTCTTTTGATTTCAACAAACCTATAAATATTTAAACCTATAAGTATTAAAACAAAGATAATTTTAGAACACTCAAATAATAGATAAACACATTTCAAACATGAGAGAACTGTAGAACAGTTACCATACTCCGCACATAGATGACGTTGTTAACGTGATATTGAGCGACCTCGTCAAATCGTATCTATCGAAATCTACAGATGGCGTTAGTTGCGGAACAGATCGGAAAGATTCGCCTTATGGGGCACCAACTAACAAAATAATTACGAATCTCTCGCAACTCGTCAGTGATCGATCAGTTTTGAACAAAGCCGTTTAATTATAACTTGATCCTATAATCTATTTAACAAAAGGTATCATCTCCCAAATTCGAAGTTCGTAATTGTGGAATATTTTTCGCGTGAAATAATTTGGCCTAGGGGTCAAACTGTTACATGACGCTGCTAACGTAATATTGTGAAACTTCGTCATAAATTCTACAGGTGGCGTTGGTTTCAATTTAGAAAGATTCGCTCTCGATGGACTCCAATTAACAAAATATTTACGAATAATATCATTTCGAAACTCTAGCAGCACGGGCGATCAGTTTTGAACGAAGCCGTTTAATTTTAACTTAATCCTATAATCTATTTAAGAAAAGGTATCGACTTCCGAACTCGAAGTACATATTTGTGGGATATTTTTCGCGTGAAATATTTTGGCCTAAGGGTCAGACTGTTACAACATGACTTGAAAATAGGTACATTTTAATACAAGTAGTCAGCGTCGGTTCAATCAAAGGGCACACCCAAGTGTGCAGCAACCAAAACTCCGGCGTGTCGACACATGGGCCTCGTGGCGGGGTATTTCCCGCGACTTTCGGCGGGGCGCACGGGGCGGCGGGTGGCGGGAGGCGTGGCAGCAGGCAGCGCTTTAGGGATCCGCGTGTTAGGGGTCGTACTTATTTCGCATCTTATGTTCTCCTGGTAGATGCACCGTAATGTTGCAGTGGCGTGCCTAGGGTTTCAGAGTAAGGCAAGCCGAGAAATGAAGTTTTTGTAGATTTTACGGTTATTAAAAATAAATCCATCTTATTGCCACATTACTGAACAATCCTCACTTATCACTCTTCAGTTTTACATACATACATAAAGCTCACGCCTGTGTCCCACAGGTGGGGTAGGCAGAGACTATCTTCAGTTTTATTCCAGCAATATAACTTGTGAGAGAGAATGTTGTTATTTTCTGAGCGATGTTTAAAAACTTTACCTTTTCCATGCAAATCAAAACTTGTGCACATTTTAAATCATCACAAGGGGCTTTACTTCCTCTATTGTTGATCAATCCAATTAAATCACTTTTACTACAAAACACAACACAAACACCACAAAAAACGAATTACTTATCCGCTCAAAACAACATTGAAGTTGGTACGAATTCCAGCATTCAACAAACGTAGCGCATGCGCGAAGCTGCATCCGTGTACAACTTCATACGCATGCAGGGTTTAAAGTCTCGTACATTTTACTATATAAACAAACGTATAGTTATATCTCATTATAGGACAGTTTTCATATGTAAGAAAGAGACATATCGGCCGAAATCGAAGCCCGCTTACAAGCCAGCGCGTGCGAGCGAGATGACTGGCCGCGTCTCAATTCAACTCAGTCTCAACTTGCGTGTGCGTTCGGATCGTGTTTCGTAACCTACGCGCACGATGGCGCTGCTTCGCGGCGCGGCGGTGTGCACGTAGTTTGAAAAGTATTAGGAGCGCGAACTTTAAATAGTTCGCGCTCGCATTACCTTTGATTTTTGATCGATAATTATTTTTATAAGGCAAGCCCGGCTTTTGGGCTTGTATGACAGTAACGCCACTGTAATGTTGATTGTGTTTATTTAATCAAGTGAGGCTCAAACAAGTCCAACAGTGGACTAATAATAATCCTTATGATGTCGGTGATGGAATACATTTGCTTACCACTATTTTATCGGGTAATTTGTACAGACAGTAATTTCTAAAATTGTGTTTAGGTCCGTGCTTCACCTAGGTGACCTAGGTTCAGTGGCGTAGATTACCTTCCAGGGGCCCCGTATCAATAGCTGTCTGGGCCCCCCTTAGTTAGTACCCCCAACTACAAGGGATGCTAATGAGTAACTTAAATCCAAGCCATTCGCGTGTTAAGGCGGTACGATTTTCATACCATTTTTATGTAACGTTTGTGCAAATGGCTATTTGAAAATATGTTCAATTGTGCGCGAAATAGATTTCTAGATGTTAATAATGTAAAACAAAGCAATGAAAAAGAAAAATAATGAAATCACAAAACAACGCCATCAAGCGGCGATTTGTGCTTTTTTCGATTTAACTGCTTTTGAAAAGAATTCCATTTTGCGCACCATAGTAGAAATCATAATACAATCACTAAACACTCAAACAAATGAAAAAATGTCGAGAGAAATTTAGTATGGGCGTTGAATCACCTTAATAGTAAGAATAACATATGAAAGAAAGTTCCACACCGCGTCTGTTTGTCTGTTCGCGATAAACTCAAAAACTACTGAACGGATTTTCATGCGGTTTTCACCAATAGACAAAGTGAAATCACTTTGTCTAATGAGGAAGATTTAGTTGGTAGTTTGTATGACAAGAATCTCCTTAAATCGTGGACTTAAAGGTGGACATCGGAATTTTTGTAAATTGGCCCTTGACTTTGGTTTATTAAAACCTTGTCCCGCGGCGCGTGGTACTGGGAGTGCGTGCTGGAGGAGGTGCCGGAGGGCGGCTCGGCTGGGGCCGCCGCTATAGCATAGTCTCACTGTCCCCCCATCCACCCTGTCAGGCGTGTCCCGCGGCGCGTGGTACTGGGAGTGCGTGCTGGAGGAGGTGCCGGAGGGCGGCTCGGCTGGGGCCGCCGCTATAGCATAGTCTCACTGTCCCCCCATCCACCCTGTCAGGCGTGTCCCGCGGCGCGTGGTACTGGGAGTGCGTGCTGGAGGAGGTGCCGGAGGGCGGCTCGGCTGGGGCCGCCGCTATAGCATAGTCTCACTGTCCCCCCATCCACCCTGTCAGGCGTGTCCCGCGGCGCGTGGTACTGGGAGTGCGTGCTGGAGGAGGTGCCGGAGGGCGCGGCCGCGCGGCTCGGCTGGGGCCGCCGCTATAGCATAGTCTCACTGTCCCCCCATCCACCCTGTCAGGCGTGTCCCGCGGCGCGTGGTACTGGGAGTGCGTGCTGGAGGAGGTGCCGGAGGGCGGGGCCGCGCGGCTCGGCTGGGGCCGCCGCTATAGCATAGTCTCACTGTCCCCCCATCCACCCTGTCAGGCGTGTCCCGCGGCGCGTGGTACTGGGAGTGCGTGCTGGAGGAGGTGCCGGAGGGCGGCTCGGCTGGGGCCGCCGCTATAGCATAGTCTCACTGTCCCCCCATCCACCCTGTCAGGCGTGTCCCGCGGCGCGTGGTCCTGGGAGTGCGTGCTGGAGGAGGTGCCGGAGGGCGCGGCCGCGCGGCTCGGCTGGGGCCGCCGCTATAGCATAGTCTCACTGTCCCCCCATCCACCCTGTCAGGCGTGTCCCGCGGCGCGTGGTACTGGGAGTGCGTGCTGGAGGAGGTGCCGGAGGGCGCGGCCGCGCGGCTCGGCTGGGGCCGCCGCTATAGCATAGTCTCACTGTCCCCCCATCCACCCTGTCAGGCGTGTCCCGCGGCGCGTGGTACTGGGAGTGCGTGCTGGAGGAGGTGCCGGAGGGCGCGGCCGCGCGGCTCGGCTGGGGCCGCCGCTATAGCATAGTCTCACTGTCCCCCCATCCACCCTGTCAGGCGTGTCCCGCGGCGCGTGGTACTGGGAGTGCGTGCTGGAGGAGGTGCCGGAGGGCGCGGCCGCGCGGCTCGGCTGGGGCCGCCGCTATAGCATAGTCTCACTGTCCCCCCATCCACCCTGTCAAGCGTGTCCCGCGGCGCGTGGTACTGGGAGTGCGTGCTGGAGGAGGTGCCGGAGGGCGGCTCGGCTGGGGCCGCCGCTATAGCATAGTCTCACTGTCCCCCCATCCACCCTGTCAGGCGTGTCCCGCGGCGCGTGGTACTGGGAGTGCGTGCTGGAGGAGGTGCCGGAGGGCGGCTCGGCTGGGGCCGCCGCTATAGCATAGTCTCACTGTCCCCCCATCCACCCTGTCAGGCGTGTCCCGCGGCGCGTGGTACTGGGAGTGCGTGCTGGAGGAGGTGCCGGAGGGCGGCTCGGCTGGGGCCGCCGCTATAGCATAGTCTCACTGTCCCCCCATCCACCCTGTCAGGCGTGTCCCGCGGCGCGTGGTACTGGGAGTGCCTGCTGGAGGAGGTGCCGGAGGGCGGCTCGGCTGGGGCCGCCGCTATAGCATAGTCTCACTGTCCCCCCATCCACCCTGTCAGGCGTGTCCCGCGGCGCGTGGTCCTGGGAGTGCGTGCTGGAGGAGGTGCCGGAGGGCGGCTCGGCTGGGGCCGCCGCTATAGCATAGTCTCACTGTCCCCCCATCCACCCTGTCAGGCGTGTCCCGCGGCGCGTGGTCCTGGGAGTGCGTGCTGGAGGAGGTGCCGGAGGGCGCGGCCGCGCGGCTCGGCTGGGGCCGCCGCTATAGCATAGTCTCACTGTCCCCCCATCCACCCTGTCAGGCGTGTCCCGCGGCGCGTGGTACTGGGAGTGCGTGCTGGAGGAGGTGCCGGAGGGCGCGGCCGCGCGGCTCGGCTGGGGCCGCCGCTATAGCATAGTCTCACTGTCCCCCCATCCACCCTGTCAGGCGTGTCCCGCGGCGCGTGGTCCTGGGAGTGCGTGCTGGAGGAGGTGCCGGAGGGCGCGGCCGCGCGGCTCGGCTGGGGCCGCCGCTATAGCATAGTCTCACTGTCCCCCCATCCACCCTGTCAGGCGTGTCCCGCGGCGCGTGGTACTGGGAGTGCGTGCTGGAGGAGGTGCCGGAGGGCGGCTCGGCTGGGGCCGCCGCTATAGCATAGTCTCACTGTCCCCCCATCCACCCTGTCAGGCGTGTCCCGCGGCGCGTGGTACTGGGAGTGCGTGCTGGAGGAGGTGCCGGAGGGCGGCTCGGCTGGGGCCGCCGCTATAGCATAGTCTCACTGTCCCCCCATCCACCCTGTCAGGCGTGTCCCGCGGCGCGTGGTACTGGGAGTGCGTGCTGGAGGAGGTGCCGGAGGGCGGCTCGGCTGGGGCCGCCGCTATAGCATAGTCTCACTGTCCCCCCATCCACCCTGTCAGGCGTGTCCCGCGGCGCGTGGTACTGGGAGTGCGTGCTGGAGGAGGTGCCGGAGGGCGCGGCCGCGCGGCTCGGCTGGGGCCGCCGCTATAGCATAGTCTCACTGTCCCCCCATCCACCCTGTCAGGCGTGTCCCGCGGCGCGTGGTACTGGGAGTGCGTGCTGGAGGAGGTGCCGGAGGGCGCGGCCGCGCGGCTCGGCTGGGGCCGCCGCTATAGCATAGTCTCACTGTCCCCCCATCCACCCTGTCAGGCGTGTCCCGCGACGCGTGGTCCTGGGAGTGCGTGCTGGAGGAGGTGCCGGAGGGCGCGGCCGCGCGGCTCGGCTGGGGCCGCCGCTATAGCATAGTCTCACTGTCCCCCCATCCACCCTGTCAGGCGTGTCCCGCGGCGCGTGGTACTGGGAGTGCCTGCTGGAGGAGGTGCCGGAGGGCGGCTCGGCTGGGGCCGCCGCTATAGCATAGTCTCACTGTCCCCCCATCCACCCTGTCAGGCGTGTCCCGCGGCGCGTGGTACTGGGAGTGCGTGCTGGAGGAGGTGCCGGAGGGCGGCTCGGCTGGGGCCGCCGCTATAGCATAGTCTCACTGTCCCCCCATCCACCCTGTCAGGCGTGTCCCGCGGCGCGTGGTCCTGGGAGTGCGTGCTGGAGGAGGTGCCGGAGGGCGCGGCCGCGCGGCTCGGCTGGGGCCGCCGCTATAGCATAGTCTCACTGTCCCCCCATCCACCCTGTCAGGCGTGTCCCGCGGCGCGTGGTACTGGGAGTGCGTGCTGGAGAAGGTGCCGGAGGGCGCGGCCGCGCGGCTCGGCTGGGGCCGCCGCTATAGCATAGTCTCACTGTCCCCCCATCCACCCTGTCAGGCGTGTCCCGCGGCGCGTGGTACTGGGAGTGCGTGCTGGAGGAGGTGCCGGAGGGCGCGGCCGCGCGGCTCGGCTGGGGCCGCCGCTATAGCATAGTCTCACTGTCCCCCCATCCACCCTGTCAGGCGTGTCCCGCGGCGCGTGGTACTGGGAGTGCGTGCTGGAGGAGGTGCCGGAGGGCGGCTCGGCTGGGGCCGCCGCTATAGCATAGTCTCACTGTCCCCCCATCCACCCTGTCAGGCGTGTCCCGCGGCGCGTGGTACTGGGAGTGCGTGCTGGAGGAGGTGCCGGAGGGCGGTTCGGCTGGGGCCGCCGCTATAGCATAGTCTCACTGTCCCCCCATCCACCCTGTCAGGCGTGTCCCGCGGCGCGTGGTACTGGGAGTGCGTGCTGGAGGAAGTGCCGGAGGGCGGCTCGGCTGGGGCCGCCGCTATAGCATAGTCTCACTGTCCCCCCATCCACCCTGTCAGGCGTGTCCCGCGGCGCGTGGTCCTGGGAGTGCGTGCTGGAGGAGGTGCCGGAGGGCGCGGCCGCGCGGCTCGGCTGGGGCCGCCGCTATAGCATAGTCTCACTGTCCCCCCATCCACCCTGTCAGGCGTGTCCCGCGGCGCGTGGTACTGGGAGTGCGTGCTGGAGGAGGTGCCGGAGGGCGGCTCGGCTGGGGCCGCCGCTATAGCATAGTCTCACTGTCCCCCCTTCCACCCTGTCAGGCGTGTCCCGCGGCGCGTGGTACTGGGAGTGCGTGCTGGAGGAAGTGCCGGAGGGCGGCTCGGCTGGGGCCGCCGCTATAGCATAGTCTCACTGTCCCCCCATCCACCCTGTCAGGCGTGTCCCGCGGCGCGTGGTACTGGGAGTGCGTGCTGGAGGAGGTGCCGGAGGGCGCGGCCGCGCGGCTCGGCTGGGGCCGCCGCTATAGCATAGTCTCACTGTCCCCCCATCCACCCTGTCAGGCGTGTCCCGCGGCGCGTGGTACTGGGAGTGCGTGCTGGAGGAGGTGCCGGAGGGCGCGGCCGCGCGGCTCGGCTGGGGCCGCCGCTATAGCATAGTCTCACTGTCCCCCCATCCACCCTGTCAGGCGTGTCCCGCGGCGCGTGGTACTGGGAGTGCGTGCTGGAGGAGGTGCCGGAGGGCGGCTCGGCTGGGGCCGCCGCTATAGCATAGTCTCACTGTCCCCCCATCCACCCTGTCAGGCGTGTCCCGCGGCGCGTGGTCCTGGGAGTGCGTGCTGGAGGAGGTGCCGGAGGGCGCGGCCGCGCGGCTCGGCTGGGGCCGCCGCTATAGCATAGTCTCACTGTCCCCCCATCCACCCTGTCAGGCGTGTCCCGCGGCGCGTGGTACTGGGAGTGCGTGCTGGAGGAGGTGCCGGAGGGCGGCTCGGCTGGGGCCGACGCTATAGCATAGTCTCACTGTCCCCCCATCCACCCTGTCAGGCGTGTCCCGCGGCGCGTGGTACTGGGAGTGCGTGCTGGAGGAGGTGCCGGAGGGCGCGGCCGCGCGGCTCGGCTGGGGCCGCCGCTATAGCATAGTCTCACTGTCCCCCCATCCACCCTGTCAGGCGTGTCCCGCGGCGCGTGGTACTGGGAGTGCGTGCTGGAGGAGGTGCCGGAGGGCGCGGCCGCGCGGCTCGGCTGGGGCCGCCGCTATAGCATAGTCTCACTGTCCCCCCATCCACCCTGTCAGGCGTGTCCCGCGGCGCGTGGTACTGGGAGTGCGTGCTGGAGGAGGTGCCGGAGGGCGCGGCCGCGCGGCTCGGCTGGGGCCGCCGCTACGCCAACCTGCAGGCGCCGCTCGGATACGACAAGTTCGGGTACTCCTGGCGCAGCCGGAAGGGGACCAAGTGAGTGATATCGTAGCTTTATTTACCACTAGATTATAGCAAAGCGTAACTTTAATTTTTTCCAGCTTGACGTCTCTAAAAATTTCCAGCTTGGCGTCTCTAAAAAGTCCGAAGTCAGTCTCTGGTTACACCACAGTCTAGAGAAACAATCGGTAATTCATCTCGATCATGTTCTCGAAATAATTACTTTTCTACGCTCTTCCAGGGAATGGGAAAGTTGCATAGTTGTAACACTTTCCTTGCAAACTCAAATACCAGAGAGATTACTGCAGTGCTACATAGTAAATGCGGCTAGATGAGTCGTGCGCACACGCGTAGCGCCGATTTCGACCCAATTGTTGAGTCGGCCGCTGCGAGAGTGCTACCACTAGATTCTAGATTCTGGCAAGTGAAAGCGTAAGCTGGAATTTTTTCAGCCTGACATTATTAAAAAGTCATCCGTCAGTCATCACGAAGTCAGTCTCTGGTTATACCACAGTCTAGGGAAACATTCGGCAATTAATCACGACCATGGTCGCGAAATAATTACTTTCCCACGTTCGTCCAGAGAACGGAAAAGTTGCATAGTTTTAATAATAAAAGATCAAACCATGCACCTTCAGGCTTCATTAGACTGAGTATCATAAAGGAAAAGAGTTCTCGTCGAGGCAAAACAAACGACCCCAAACTTTATAGATATGCATCGTTTAATTTGCTGGCCACTTTCCGTCTCCAGCGTCAGATCAGATCGCTGATACCATAATATTACATTGCCATTTGGCTTGTATGTATAGGTATGCTAAATTTTAGTACAATCGAATAGCAGGAAATGGGTGAAATACTGTGTAAAAAAATAACAAACATAGAGTTCCAATGTTCCAAATACCTTACGTATACAGTATTTTATCCACTTCCCTGTATCCGATTAAATAATTGAAATTGTACGAAGTGACACGCTGAATGTTTCTGTACTGTGGTTGTAGTGAGTGCTTAGATCAACTATACTGAGTGACACCACATGATGATTGTTAAAATTCCCCGTGTTTTTTCAGTATACGCTTTTACATTTAGTCGAAGCTCTATGGGATCGCTCCCATACAGAACCTTAAAAAAATTTATAGAGCTATGGGCTTCACCACATTTATTTCTTAAGTAATTCTTCAGGGGCGAGGTGGGTATAAAGGATCCGTCCGCCCACCATATTTTTAAAAAATCTGTAAATTTCCCGCTGGGTACTACAGCAAGTTTGGTATCATTTTCGTTTAAAATATAGATGTAGATTTCATTGCCGGTATTTATTTTAATCATTTTCATAGTAATATTTTGAATAAATCCTATAAAAGTAAAAAGTCTACAATTTGTTTTCTGCTTCGGAACTAATAACTTTTAAACAACAGAAAAATATAACAAAAAACTATAATAAGCATATTTTATGCCGATTCTAAAAATATCCTCTTGCAAACTAAACCAAACCTCTTGCAACTAAAAGTTGATAAAAATAATTCTGTAACGTCGCGGTGGTGACGATTCCCTCTAAGAGGCGATTTACCTATTTACAAATTGGTCTGTATTATCAGGCTACTATGGTAAGTTTGGTATCATCTACTATATAAAAATAAGTCGGGTTTTCCTTCCTGACGCTATAACTCCAGAACGCACGAACCGATTTCCACGGTTTTGCATTCGTTGGAAAGGTCTCGGGCTCCGTGAGGTTTATAGCAAAGAAAATTCTGGAAAAAAATGAAAAGAAAAGCAGGAAAATCGTGTAGGGTAGGTGTAGGGTAGGTGTAGGGTTAGAACGCTACGCGAACGAAGTCGCGCCGGGTCCACTAGTTTTATATAAATAGAATATGCAGAATTCATTTCTTTCATCTTAATCATTTTCATAGTATTTTTTGGAATAAATCGTAAAAACGTGAATATTTTACCTATGATTTTTTAACTAATTTTTAATCTATAAAGCGATTTTCTTAATAGCTCAACAAATAACAAAAAGAAAATACTTTAATAAAGTATATTCTAAATAGTAACTTAAACAACCTCCAACTAACCAACTTCTATAAAAAGTTTGTAAATCAATCTGTATCTTCGCGATGGTGGCGACTCGGGCTAGAACGCAGACTACGGCCTAGCTCATATAAGCCATCGGAGGTTCGGAGGAGTACGATAATACTAATATATACAACACCAATTTCGATAGTCATGTTCATATCAATTGACTGAAAACTTTAACCTAAGTATATATAAAGTACCTTTAAATAATTGTCAAAATTTCCGACACAAGAAAAGAAAAAGAAAGAATTCTATTCGCATTAATTTTCGTTTAAAGCAGTTGCAAAAACTTGTACATTCTGAAAGTAATTTACGGGCATACATTTGCGATATCTGGCAAGTCAGATCGATAATGGGTACAAATTATTTTTTCTATACTTCCACCAACAAGAGGAACGACTTTCTATGTATCTAATTGCAAAGTGATCCAAGAAGCCCTCTTATCACAGCACTGAGTCCTTGTCAGGGACTTCCGGGTAAGTAGTAGACGGCCTATTGCAAAACCTTATGTGTCGCCTTTTGAATCTATAACAAATAACAAAATGAAAGATAAATAAAAGTAGCGAACCATTAGACTGGAATTCCCGGGCGCAGGATATCGTACGCCCCTGCACACCTTTCTTATATCATTAGCTGAAATAAAACAATCCCTGTTCCGAGAATCAATTAATCGGAGCTCCTAGCTCTTGCTTGTTTATGAGAAACCAGTGTTTTAATACCCGTGAAGGACTTAATGAGGACAAGATACTTGGATACCTGTGTTTTGTTAAATTAGCTCTGTTATTGTTTTCGGTTCAGCAAGGGAATGTTATAAATGATAATAATAACGTTTGTAGCAACAAATAAAACAGTAAATAAGATGTCGGCGCTTGTGCCGCGCCGCGGCGGCTGTCTGCCTGGCTCTCTGACCGCGATAAACTCGTTATTGCGTGAACAGATTTCCATGCGATTTTCGCCAATAGACAGAGTGATTCGTGTGGAAGGTTTATGGGTCGTGCGAAGCCAGGGCTAGTGTTACACGCTCTTTGACTAAAACATTACTGCGCGGGTCGGGTGGTGCAAGACCATTACAACGAGACTTTCAGATCAGATTAGGTACAGCCTTGTTATGATGTTAATCATAATATTATGCTTTCTAATAAATCTAGAAATCAATTAAAATTTCAGTACCGTATCGTATATAATTTTCGTAATGTTGAGGTGCTTGTCACAACCGCAAGTTTACTAAATTTTTTTACTACATATTTGTACTAAGAGGTTCTTGAAGTTTATATGTATTGTTAGAATATGTTTTATAAGGGAATTTTTTTTTCGTTATGTTTTTCTGCTTCATATAAGAGTTATTAGCTATTAAAGCAGAAAAATTTAATTACTTTTTACTTTTTTACGATTTATTATAAAAATTACTATGAAAATGATAAACATAAATACCAGAAATGGATTCTGCATTGCTTCTATTTGAAAATTATACCAAACTTACCATAGCAGCCTGATAATACAGACAAATTTGTAAATAGGTAAATCGCTTCTTAGAGGGATTGTCACTACTGCGAGGTTACAGAATTTTCTTTACCAACTTTTAGTTGCACGAGCTTCTTGAAATTTATATTTTTAGAATTGGCGTAAAATACGCTTTATTATAGTATTTTTTGTTTGTTATATTTTTCTGTAGTTTAAAAGTTATAAGCTCCGAAGCAGGTTTTTTTTTTTATTTTTTTCCCTTTATACGATTTATTCAAAATATTACTACGAAAATGATTAAAATAAATACCGGCAATGAATCCTACATCTTCATTTAATACGAATATGATACCAAACTTGCTGTAGTAGCCAGCGTGAAACTTACAGATTTTTTAAAAATATGGTGGGCGGAGGGGTCCTTTATACCCCCCTCGCCCCTGGCAGCAGCATTTTTTTTTTGGGGCCCGCGCTAGAAATGCTTAAAATTACTTTAGGTATAAATGTGGTGGAGCCCATCTTTATATATATAATTCTTCTGTGAGTGTGTATGTCACTGAACTACTCTCAAACGACTGGACCGATTTTGATGAAATTTTTTGTGTGTGTTCAAGGGGATCTGGGAATGGTTTAGATTCACACCTAAGGTGTAGGGTAGGTGTAGGGTAGGTGTAGGGTAGGTGTAGGGTAGGTGTAGGGTAGGTGTAGGGTACGTGTAGGGTAGGTGTAGGGTAGGTGTAGGGTAGGTGTAGGGTAGGTGTAGGGTAGGTGTAGGGTAGGTGTAGGGTAGGTGTAGGGTAGGTGTAGGGTAGGTGTAGGGTAGGTGTAGGGTAGGTGTAGGGTAGGTGTAGGGTAGGTGTAGGGTAGGTGTAGGGTAGGTGTAGGGTAGGTGTAGGGTAGGTGTAGGGTAGGTGTAGGGTAAGTGTAGGGTAGGTGTAGGGTAGGTGTAGGGTAGGTGTAGGGTAGGTGTAGGGCAGGTGTAGGGTTAGAACGCTACGCGAACGAAGTCGCGCCGGGTCCACTAGTAGCTCTATAAAAATGTTAAGGTTCTGACCAATAGAGCCTCCACTATTTCCAGAATCTAGGATGATAATTAATTCACATCAACTTAGGAATACTTCGGATTTACTCAGAATCGTGCGACACATACGACGCTCTACTAATTTAGCTGTGTTGCCGGCCTTGTGCAATAATAATAATTTCTGTAATTACGCACTCATGAATCGTAAATATAGGTCCTTACCTATGATATTGGCGTTTTGTATGGCGAAAATGACGGAAACTGTAATTTTCATACAACATTTTTTTTAGATTTCTTAGAAATGACAAATCCGATTACAATGAAACATTGTAAGCATAATCAGACAATATTAAGCTCACTGGTGCATATCATTTTATTGTGATAACTATTCTCTTCATGAAATTATACCTGATGTTAAAGCCAAAATTTACTACAACTGAAAAGGGGTATTTTCGGACCCTTATAAAAACTTTTAAAATATTTTTTATCTAATTTTCGAGACTTATGTCTATCTCAATATGCTCTATTTTCTAAATTAAAAATGTATGAGCAAATATATATTATACTTTCGAAAAAACGCCAATTCCATAGTTAAGGACCCAATATTATGGACAACAGTTACCGCTTTTCATCAGATGGGGAGTCTGTTCGTTTTTTCTCCAGAAAAAAAACTAGTATAAAACCTATTCATTTAACTGCCAACACAAAATACCTCTTATCCCAATGCAATAAAGCCCTCCGCTGTCAGGTTCCACGAGTCCCGCGGCAAGCACTACAGCGCGGGCTTCGGCGAGGGCGACACGCTCGGGTTCCTCATCGCGCTGCCGGAGACCGACGCCACCCGGTACACACCCAACACGTATAAGGATCGGGTGAGTAGAGATCGTGTGGTGTCCGGCAGAGTAGAATAGCACCAACCCCTTACACTCATGGGTGTCGTACAAGGCGACTAATGTTTTCGAGGCAAAAGATCAGGAGTCTCCGTAGTCTGGAAAATGAAGAAGAAAAATCCGCATCCAAATCGGTTCATCCGTTCGGGAATTATGATGCCACAGATACACAGATAAACAAAGCACAGGTCACACTTATGAAACCCTTCTTTTTTCGTCGGGGGTAAAGAGATACATGTTTTTCAACCCGTACCGTACACGAGTCCTATGCTCACGTGTCAGTCTCAGAGATGTGGCCATTTTTCAGAGAAGCGTAGGTAGCCGCCAATGTTGGCAAGCGAAGATGGAGAAGGTGGAAAAGAGTAATTACCCACCTGGCCGGGTGACCAGGGGACCAAGGGTCTGACAGTTGATCGGCGATCGATCGTGATGTTGGCACACTTCTCTATTGCGATGTAGGAACGATCAGCGCCATGTATGGGCGGATGTTTGCCAACCTTGTGTTCGTGTACTCGTAATGAATATTGTTGAGTTTTCCTATTGGAGCGATGGATGTCGCTACAGCTACAGAGGTGTGCTGATTCTCTCTATTGGTTAGATAGCTCTCAATAATGCTGATAATCTCTCTCTTTCAGCCCTTGGTGAAGTTCAAGAGCCACCTCTACTACGAGGACAAGGACAACATACAGGAATCTCTGAACAATCTCAAGCCGCTGCCGGGCAGCAAGGTGTACTTTTTCAAGAACGGCGAGTGCCAAGGCGAGGTATGAAAACCCTTTAAGTCAATATACCGTTTTATTACTAATCCGGTCAGCAGGTAAAAATTAGGGGCCTCACCAGGATTTGTAATTAAAAAAATTAAAAATACATTTTCATACAATTTCCTTAGAACAGGATATTTTACCTACCGCCACAACCGAGACTGTTTTGCTCGTAGACGGTTGGGAATTTCAAATAGTGTATAATGCAATAGATAATTTATTTCAGATTTTTACAATAGGCCGCCGTTTTCGAGTTAAGCCAAAAACTGGAAAATGTCCAAAAAGTTCGAGGATTTTCCCCTTAATTTTGATTTTCTAACTTTTATTTTCAGGCCTTCACGGATATATACGAGGGCTGCTACTACCCGTCGGTGTCGCTGCACAAGAACATATCGGTGAGCGTCAACTTCGGACCGAACTTCAAGTATCCACCCTCAGCGGAGTTCAATTACAGGCCGGTGAGTTGAAGGTTGGCCGTGTGGTGTTCGGCAGAGTTTCTACTCGCTATGGTGGTGCTATTCTAGCACCAACCCTTTTCACTCGTGGGTGTCGTACGAGGCGACTAATGTTATCGAGGCAAAATATCTAGAGTCTCCGTAGACCGCGAAATGGGCAGCAGCGTTTTCCATTGTTGTATTTATAACACTGCGATCTCCAACCCGCCTGCCAAGCGTGGAGACTATGGCAATAACCTCCCCTTTCGTGGGAGTAAGACTAAGACCGGCAGTGGACTGTTATGTGGCCGATGGGGCAGTAAAGTACTCGAGTGGCGACCACGTACCGGAAGACGCAGCGTGGGGAGGCCTCCCACAAGGTGGACCGACAACCTGATAAGGATCGCAGATTTTATTAATAGTTCAGTTACTTTCAAATCCTTGCTAGCATAACATAAGTCTTTCACAGTCTGTCTGTTCTGTATATACTGCTCATTCTGTATTCTTCCTGATACGGTTTTCACCATCAGTTAGAGATTTTCTTTTGGAATCATAGTAAAGAAAAGCCGAAAAAACTCGGTACGTAGCCCACTAGTTTTTCAAACCCTCGCAAATTATAATATTTATATGATAATTTCCTTCCAGATGTCCGAAAAGGCAGAGGAGGCGATCTGCGAGCAGACGATGGCCGACCTTCTCTACCTGACGGAGAATGAGGGCAAGCTGCGACTAGACAACTACAACCTCTGATACACCTAGACGGTGGCGGCCCCCGCCCGCCATCGTCGCATCCCATCAGGCCCCATCACGTACTTTGCTACAATATTGTGGAAAACATACACCACCATCGGTAGCGGTGACCATTTCCCATCAGGAGCACCGCTTGCCTACCTAAGGAATACAATCTCATGTTTTGTGCCACAGGCAGAGAGCCTGGAGTGCCAAAAGCACTCTAAGTGAATTAACTTATACCTTATAAACAATTAACAGTGACGACATAATATCTTGTAAAATATGTTTACAAGGGAAAATTTACCTTATTCTTTATGACGCGCTACTGAAATTCAACCTAAGTGTGATAGAGTAATGTGTTATGCCACCCACAGGAAGTAGGCAAAAATTATTCAAGTGTACAGTGCCACTAGCATTCTAGCAACTGTGTAAGGAATGTAATTGAAACCAGACTTGTTATAATAACAACAATCGTTATTTTGACTGAGACGTCAGCTACTCTTAATAGAGCTGCATTAGTAGTTAGACTGGACTTATCATAATAGTAACGATTCGGTATAAGACTAACACATAAGTTTCCCTTTATAGAACCGTATTATAACTTTAAGTGTACATCCAATGTGTATGTGTGTATAGTGATGTAGCAAAGTATGGAATACTCATTCTTCAATTAAAAAAATTGTCATCTCATATCCCTGTTACATAGAGTTTTCAGTCAATAATTTTATGATGTATAAATGGTTTATCACCGTTTTATTTTGCGCCCATAGCAACTTATAATTATTGCGAAGCTGTTGTATAACTGTTTATTTTTCTAGAAGCTAAATAAAACCATAGAATATTACTGGGTCTAGGGAATGGAAAACATGTTCATGGCTTTCTTGACCCCAAAATACTCCTATTCTACCTGTAGTTTTTTCGATGACATAGTTAAGATAACAATTATGATGCTGCTGTGTAATACGAAACGTTGTTGATGTAAGTACAATATATTCGATGTTGTAATGAAGTGAATAGTGTTAATCTGGAATTGTATTGACTGTACTTTATTCATATTTCCATTTAAGAACAAATAAAAGAATTTTATACTATAATTTTTTTATTTATTTATACATCTTGATGAACTTAAATGAAGTTTTATGGTAATAATGAAAGGCTAGGTATTAGAAATTAAAATCACAACTGTTTTGATACATAAATATTGTATCGAATCCAGTGTAATATACCTCAGATAGCTTCGAAAGCCTAGTGTACTCGAGTACAATATACTGGATTCAAAACAAAGCTGCCGCCGTATTGTTGGAACTACTCGGAATTTCGGGATAAATTGTAGACTATGTGGTGATTTGGTTCACAAACTGGAAGCACTGATCTATCAAGAGACAATCATCAGGTTCTGTAAGTCACAAAGGCTCAGATGGGCAGGCCACTTGGAACAAATCGATGACTGCAGAGCTGTCAAAACCATCTCCAAGTGGATCCCAAAACAGAAAAGACCTAGTAAGTGGTGGCTGGATTGTGTAGAGGAAGACCTTAGGCGACGAAGGAAAAAGGAGGCCAGTGACAGCATTAGCTGGAAGAAAATTATTAAGGTGGCCAAAACCCTCAAAGGGTAGTTAGCCCCGCAGGAAGTAAGTGGTGATTTGGTTATAAACTACACTATTTTAGTTGTATCAACATCATCATCATCATTATCATCTTGGCGTTAAATCCAGGTTGCAGCCCCGCGCTACACGCGGGTGCCTGGGGTCTGCCTTACTGCTATTCTTAGTCTACTTTGCTCAGTCTTTGGCATCCTTCGTAGTGAGTCCGTTGGCACGCATGTCACTCTTAACGACACGTCCAGCCATCGCTTGGGCCGGCCTCTCCTTCCCGTGCCTGGCGGGGTCGGCATGGCCAGACATCTGTTCCCCACATAACTTGCCGGTCTGCGCAAGACGTGGCCGTACCATCGAAGGCGACACTCTTGTAGTTTATCTGCGATGTCACGGACACGAAGGCTACCGCGGATGTGAGCGTTCCGCACGTGATCTTTGCGGGAAACCCCACACATCCACCAGTAGTTGCATCAAAATCCATCCACCTTATTCAATATGTAAAATACATTTCAAATATTAAGTACTTAGGGATTTATAATGTGAAATGGACTCTACGTAAGTGTGTGATGGCAGTTTACTTTGAATCATAGATGAACTCTTAAAATCTGGAAGAACCCCAGATTCTGATAAGATAGAAATAGGTCATAAATACCTATATTATCTTATGAGCTTGCCAATGAAGGGGAATAAAAAGTAGCCTATGTTCATCTTCAGGTGCTAAACTATCTCCATACCGAATTTCATCAAAATCTGTGTACCAGTGAAAGCATAAAAGACAGTTACTTTCGCATTTCTAATATTAGAAGGGAAGTAGGGATTATTAGGAAAATAGCTCTGGCATATTAAAATTTATATTTACAAACATTACTACACATACAAAATTAACTGAAATCTGCTTTATTACAAATGCAGTGTTCATTTACCAAAACCACCTCTGCAGTTAGGACTGCTCTCGACAATCTTGTCACTAACCTCCCATTGCTGTGGCGTCTTAGCAACTATGGACAGGGCATGCACTCCAGTTTGTAGCTCTTCCTTCAAGATGTCATTGACAAGACGATGCCTCTGAAATGCAGCAAAATGGTTTTATCTTACAAATTTCCCAATTATTTTGCTACAATTTTGAATAATACAGAATGCAACTGATTTTATAAAGATCTACAAGTCTTAAAGCTTAACTGTAGTTTCTGCTATATGCACAGATTTAGTTCTGCTATGTCCACACCCACAGGAACATATAGATTTAATGTTACACATGAAGTAGTCTCAAATATAATTGAGTACATGCAAATAAAATAAGAATAAGATGGGCTGTTGACTAACTTCACTCATATGAGAATCAGGGGACATAAATAATTTGTAAGTATTTAAAATACAGGCCATAATGTACTTAGTAGTAAGTTCGATTAATTAGATATAATTATTGTATTGAGTTTTAACTGGCTTATCAAAAAAAAATAAAGACATTATTATTTTCAAAAAAAAAAAATATGATGGTACTAGAGATGGGTGATATATAATGTCATGATGAAAAGGTCACTGTGATCGGCAGTCAAGTATCACTGTGACTTTTAACAAAAAAATGAGGATGTAAGGACCTTGACGGAGCATCAGTGTCTTCATCATTAGTTTCCCTATCAGTGGCATGTTAGGTCAATAATGAATGTGGAGTAAAAAGGTACAAATATGCCGCCAATACCTGAGACGTGATTAATCACCAATCTCTCAGTCTATTCTTATTTTAATCACATAGTATTGTCAGGTTGAACATCTGTGTAAACTAGAAAAAGGCAGTAACATTTTCTGAGAGTATTTTCAACTGCTAGGCGCAAGGATTATGGTGGAGGGGCAGTATGATGATAGGTATTCTCCGCAACTCTATGATCCTGCCCGTATAATATTGTACATGAGGTGGATGTAGTAATATTATAATAATAGCAATTAAACTTTTACCTTGATCAATGGCAGTCCATCAAACTTATCAGATACAACAACTACTTTGAAATGTGTCTCGGCGCCTTTAGGAACATTGTGCATATAGGACTCATTAATAATATCCAAGTGTTTAGTTTCCAAACCAGTCTGTAACTTGGTTCTTATAGAATGTTCAACCTCGCCCGGCATACTGGATAGCTTTCTGATGCTTACACTATTGCCTATAAATAAAATATTCACTTTATATATCGTAGGTGTGCCCAAAAGTTGCAAAATCCAGCAAATCTACAATGAAACCAAAATATTACCTATTCGTAAAAGAATCCTAGACATATGTGTACTTTCAGAAGCACAATTAAGAATTGATTATGGTTGAACCTAAGGAGTAGCTAATTTTCTATTTTAAAGTCAAATATCTATTTTCAAACAGTGTATTTTGATTTAGATAGATAATTTACACAAAAACAAAACACCGCACAGCAAAAATCAGCTGGTACTGACTGACAGTTTTTGACTGACACTGACTTTTATAAAGGAACTGTTAAAGGGCTCGGAGCTAATAGTGCCTTGTCTTATCATAACCTAAAATAAATCGGAATAATTTCCGATAATAAATCCATGGATATCGGCAAATTACGTCTAAATATTTACGACTGCTGTTGTTATTTAAACTTACCTAAAATAAATCTTGGTCTCCGACACTAGAAAGCTCAATTCTACTCTGTCCTGTGAACTCCTTTGCCACCTCCTGCCCGTAGTCAGCCCGTAGTTCCGTCAGGTCTCTTTCTACTTCATCTCTCCAGCGATAACTGGCTGGTCGTCGACCATTGGGTCGTCCCAAGTATGCTTTCTTCACTGCCAGATCCTCTCCCATCCTCTCTATTTGGCCCAGACAGCGAAACCAATGGATTTTTGTTAAGCCTCAAGCTATTTAAACTAATAAAAATATTTAAATTGGATAAAATGTTGGATAAAATTGGTTACATCTATCTATTTGTATTACTAAAACTAAAAAAAAACTGTGTTTGTACATTATCAATCAATACAATACTTAACTTACAATAATTATTTATATCAATATATACTAATATTATAAAAGGGAAAGGTTTGATTTTTTGTTTGTTTGTATTGAATAGGTTTCGAAACTACTGGACCGATTTCAAAAATTCTTTCACCGTTGGGAAGCTACACCACAGCTACACTATCCCTGGGTGACATAGGCTATATTATATGTTCTAAAAAATTACGGATCATTAATAAAACTCCAATAATGTAACCGAAGGTGTAAAAAAATACCCAAAAAAATTATAGTTATGCAATGACTTCTACATAATGGACCCGTTCATGGACCAAAGGGAATAGCTCCATGTCATTGGAGCGTAAACTGCAATTGCGCTCCAACTATGTCTCAGTGACGTTTTGGCCACGTATACGAATGGTCGTTACTTTACAATCTAAGAATGCCGAGTTGCGTAGGTAACACATGCACTAATTCCAATAAACAGTAACCAAAACCAAGAATGGAGTATCTTTTTTCCGTAAAGTTTAAAAAATATCATGTATTACTTGTAAAACTTATATTTTTAGCATTTCCAATAAATACTTAAGTGTTTATTGCTACATCATTAACCGGCCATGATTAGTTGGTATGTTCATTCAAATTCAATGCACGCCATCTGCTTATTTTTTATTTGGCTGTCTTACATATATGCGCACGATGTGACTTTGCACCAGCGGCATAATGCCGTTGATTTTGTTTTCGCGGAAGTAATATTATTATAGATAAAAATAGATAACAGATGAATATACAAACTAATCAATAACAATAATATTGTTATATAATGTAGCTTCGTTGAAGAATTCTACAACAACAAAAGTGGTATAATTTTAAAGGAGATAAAATTATAAATTTGAAGGTTGGAATTGAATGTTGGATTTGTAATTGAGGAATCCCAATTATTACTGTTTAGAAATTTATATTTAAGGCATTAGGTTACAACAATTTTGTAAGCTTTTACAATGTTATATCTGGCGCCTTGGCGAGATTGATGACTGACGTCTATTTCAGTGCTAAAAACCGGTGGCCAAAACTGGAACTAAGTGTTGCCATATTGAAATAATATGTCATTGCCAACAACAGCGACGCTGTCACCGGGTCAAATAAGTTTGTGGCACAAGAGACTGCGCCATTATATTTAATATGGTATGGTTTATTTATACTTATACAGGTTGTCAAAAGACCGCTAGCATTAATTGAAACCTCATATTCTAGCCACGAAACTGAACAACTTTCCCCAAGAAACATACCCGCGGAAATGACTTCATAATTTCGCTACCTAAAATAAATAATTAATTGCGATGCGCAATGTGGGCAGTTTCATGGGTAGAATATGGGGTTTCAATTAATGCTAGCGGTCTTTTTACACCCTGTATATCCATGTATCCATCGATGCATTACACATGGTCATTAAATGCGGGTAGAACAGAAAAAAATACTTAATACTGTGATATGTTTAGTACAGCATAACTCAGAACGAACTAAAATTTGGCAGTTAGCGCCTTACTTACTTTTGTTTAGCTCGTAAATAGCTATCCAACGACGTATTACACATAGCTGTTGGAATGGTTACCACTGTCCATACATATTCTTGTACGCGTTAACAATGTTATATCTGGCGGCTTGACAAGATTGTTGACAAACCTATTCGACCCGGTGGACAAAACCGGAACTAAGTGTTGCCGATTTGAAATGTAATGTCAATGCCAACAACAGCGACGCTGTCACCCGGTCAGACATGTTTGTGGCACTGTAGACAGCGCAGTTTTATTTACTATGGTAACCGTCAGAGTTATTTGTTCGCTCAACCGGTTCCAGGGTATTTATTTCTATGTAGTTATGTCACAATAAGTGTTCTTTTATTTTCAAAATGTAATTGAAATGCCGCCGCTAAAAACGCTCTTTATTTGTACCTTGGTATTAATCCTTATCAAAAGCAATTACTTCATATTCACAACTGCTTCAATACCTTTATATAACTTTTTGAATTATTCAATTCAGACATTCCATTCGACAGATATCACGAGTTTAAAAATGTGAATATTAGAAAAAAGTCGCGTGTTCGCCGCTCAGTCCGCTCGGCTATCTAGGCAGCACGGGGTACGGGAGTCAATGTCAAGAAATAAAGTACCGCGCGGCTCACTCGCGCGGTCGGTTCCCTACGCAGCGGTCGTGTGCGGTATCGAATAATTTTAGCTTGAAAGTAACCTGTGTACCCGTAGTGGTACCCGTGCGAACCCGGGCGGCTACTAGTATTTCATAAAAATAGTCGGGCGGGATAGGATTCTTGGAGGTACCTAATTATGGCCAAAAGAAAAAAACTTTTTAATTTTTATATATTCTGCCTATTCGCCCATCACGCTAAAACAATTGTACGGATTTTGATTAGGTTTTGATAGTTTGGTAGCTTGGAGTCTGGGGTACAATCTAAGCCATGCATGTAGACCGCCCTACATACCTCAAGCGATGATCGTTATTGCACAAAGGTCAAAAATGCATGCGGACGAAGTCGCGGGCAAAAGCTAACAATTTACAAAAATATAAAATTGGGTAGCGGTTCCCTGCGGTTTACATACGCTTTCAGTCTAAAAGTCTGCTAAACACCCCGTTAGCCTACGACTATCCCGTTTATTTACGCAAACATAGAGTACCTACCCTATGCCACACGGGAAAAATGAAACTTCCAACGATGACACTGGTATGGTATAGTAGCCTGACCGTGAGAAATTTTTCGAAATAGATTTAGTAGTTGTGTAGATTATCTAGGGGGGATTATGGGGCCCTACCCAACGACCTGCACGCGGTCCCCCTGGTGACAGACGAACGAGGCTCTGGCGAACTGTCGCCCTGAAAACGCCAAAACGCAAGCTCTGAGTAAATCTGAAAGGGCAAACCCTGTCTGGCAGATCCGCTCGCCGTTGACCCGGGATTTACCAGATGAAGAGGTTAATATTTTCTTTCGAATGTCTTGCTTCTGCAAATTGAAAAGCTCCATTGTTTTATTTGCACAAAATAAAAGGAACTTAGTTGCTTAGATTGTGTTGCCTTGGACGCAATTTATTTATTGAATTAAGTACCTATCTTTTAAAAGTTTAAAACGACTCTTGCATCATACTCGTATCTATTAGAAGGGGAAAGCAGTGAAACTTATGTTTTCCGGAAACTGTCCAATAACTTATGTAGGTTAGTAGAAAACCGGATAATACAAATCATCGCAGCGGTCGCCCCGTAGTCGCCTCTTAAGACCAAACCAACCGACAGCAGCCAAAAGAGAAAAATACCTAGAAAAATTGCGGCACGCGGAAGTTACTCGATCATACCTATATTGGAATAAGGTATTATAAATACACTACTGGACCCAGCGCGACTTCGTTCGCGTACACCTATCTTATCTCCACTTAACCTTTTTTCTTATTTATAAACCTTCGTCTTCACTCACTCTATCTATTGTTAAAAACAGAATTATTTGTTGCGTAGTTAAAAAGATCTAAGCGTACGCGTATGTATAGATACATGGAAATTATGTAATTAGCTGATAATTTGTAGCAGTATTAATTGAAATACACATTCTATGTGTTTCTTATATAATGTCAGACATCTATACAAAGTAAACGTAGCGTGATTGATACGGCAAGTCGTGATTTTGGGCATTGTTTGCTCACTAAATAAAACAAGTCAGTCTGGACAGATACGTACATAGATACGGACATATACGTACATAGATACATAGGGATAGAGGGCAAGTAGTGATTTTGTTTTATACTTTGTATTAGTACTTACTACCTTTGTTTGGTCTACAGTTGCTAGTAAAATACCTGCCTAATTCAAATAAAATCGCAAAGGTAAAGTGGCTAGGCAACGTTTTACCACCAATCAATGCCAAGCGAGTTGTGCCAAATGCGTCACCGGCCCGATAGTGTTGTCAAAGTGGACGGGCGCGGGCGGCACGCAGCGCAGCGGCTTCAATATCCGCCGTTGCCATTCACGCCGCAACATGGCGGCGGTGAAGGGAGGTAGGTGTGCTGGAAGTACTCGGGCACTCTTAGCCGACATACAGAAAAAATATTCTATACGTTTAATATAACTGTAAAAAATGTGATGATATTGATGAGGAAATTGAACATATTTACAAAATAAATTTACGGGCGATGATGAAAAATACATTGTATAGATTCACCTTTCTATAAGCAGAACACCTTAAGAAGCCCATTGTTAGGTCCATGGTTGCTAGTAAAGTACCTACCTAATTCAAATACAATCGCAAACGTAAAGTGGCTAGGCACCGTTTTACAACGCGGCTGCGGTGTAGGGAGGTAGCTGTGCTGGAAGTACTCCGGTACTCTAAAGGTGTGTCCAAACATAGAGCGGCAAGTGTGCGCGGCTGCCGCGCGCGGCGTGCCGCGCTGTGTTTGTACAGGCAGTTATCGTTCGTCCGTAATCCTGTCTGGGCGTGTTTGCGCTTCTCAAAAATGGACAATGAAACATCAATTAGATTGATTGAAATATATGGCTCATATAATGAGTTGTGGGATCCTCAACAGAAATGATAAGCAAATTCGAATAATAAGCTGAGCTAAAACACTGACCGCCTTCATTGTAGTTTTGGTTCAGACTGAATTCAAATGCGCGGCGTGTCTTGCAAGTGCCGCGCAATATTGCCGCGCAAACATTCGTCAATAGTCCTAACTAGAGCGCGGCAGAATTGTTTCCTGGACATGCCGCGTGTTGCTGCCGCGCACGTGCCGCTCTATGTTCAGAAACGTTACTTGTTACTACCTATGAGGGAATTACTACCTACCCAGGAAGGTTCCAATCCAACTAGCAATCATCATTATCTTGGTGTTAATTTCCCTGTTGTCTCTCGCGCACGAGGGCCATAGTCCGCCTTGACCATGTTCTAGGATTGCGACTGCCATCTGCCGTGACCCTGCTACCAGGCGAACCTGACCATCATGATTACACACACAATAATGTGCAAGTTTTATCATGGTGTTTTTGTTCACCGTTAGAGCATCGTTTAGTATTTTACTAATTTACATAACCCAGAAAGGTATCATTTGTATCGGCTTACGGATTACTTACTGACCCGTTAGCCAAAACTGGAACTATTCGTAAGCGTCGCCATTTAGAAAGGGTATTGTTTTCTCAACAACAGCGACACCGTCGTCCGTTCAGATCAGTTTGTGGCACACAGTACTTGAGTAACGGTCGTGGTAACGATTGCCTTTAATTTCTTTGGGACATTGGCTGGCACTATATACGTCGGTCAAAATAAACGAAATTGGCCAATCATGGAGCCGTATTGAACTGTGGCGTTTATTAACAGACTAGCACCGTGAGAATGCATGGTAACGCACTTTATACAAGGCTTGTTTTACCACCCGCCTTCTCTGTAAGAAACCCAAGAAATTTATTGATATTGGGAAAGTTTGATAAGTCCCTTGTTCCCGAAAGCAGTAAGTAGCTACTGAATTAAATAAAAGGTAATATAAAACATAGGTAGGTAGGCTTTAAATAGTCACATGCAATATTTCCAATAGCGCCATACCTAAGCTCCCAATCATCTACGTATACAATCTAAGTGGTGTCCGTGTGTTTACAACAATCGTGGGCTAAAAAATTAAAACAAATAACAAAATAAATAGATGAATAAATAAATATGTTTGGATTCAAAGTACCTTATAATACCTACGCATAACACCCAGACCCTTAATATAAATTAAAATTCATCAATTCAATATCTACCCAGGACTTCTGCGTAGCAGACATGTTAACCAGCTGAACCACTCCGGTCGTAATAATGGGTGTCAAGAGCGACCGTCCTCATATTAACAGATTTAAAAGGTGAATGAACAAAATAATAATCTCGATTCCGGCACCTACACGTGCGTGAGAAAGTCACGCCCGAAGAACTCTTTGTTGGGAGACTTTTGAAAGTTCGAGGTTTGAAGGTAGCGCGGAACAGGAAGACACCTACTTGGGAACTTTATAAAGATTGACTCCAACTGTTGGCCGACTGTATTGGTGGAAGCGTCGCGGTGTCACAGCTTTCAAGTTTAATTAATACCTACAACTGGTACAACTCGCTGTTGCTCGATATTTCGAGAAACAGCGAGTTAAAAAGGAGAAAGGAGGGCTTATAGAAGCTAACCAACTAAAGCACGAGCTTGTTTTTGTTCTATGCCATTCATCTTGGCGTCAATATCCGGATTATGTATTCACGCGCGAGGGCCCGGGGTCCGCCTTCGCCGTGATCCAGGATTTGGCAGATCACATAATTACAGTAGAGCGACTGCCAGCTGACCTTCGTGTCCCTGTTAACAGGGAAACCTGACCAGATTGTAGCATGGTTACATATTAAGTCGCCTGAATGTGCAGGTTTCATCACGATGTTTTCCCTCACGGTTAGTTTAACTAATTTACATACACATTCAAATAAGCTCACTGTGGGCCTTATAAGAAAGCTCACTGTCACCCAAAGGGCAATGTAAAGTGCAATGCTCGGAGTCTCGTTGCGGGATAGAATCAGAAAGGAGGAGATTCGCAATTGAACCAAGGTCACTGACATAGCTCGAAGGCTTGCCAGGCTAAAGCGGCAGTGGGCTGGGTACATAGCTCGAAGAACAGATGGCCGATGGAGCAGTAAAGTTAAAGTGACCACGTACCGGAAGACGCAGCCTCTTACAAGGTGGACCAACGACCTGCTAAAGATCTAGATATATATATGTCGCAGCCAAATGGTTAAATTAGCCGGTTAATCAAACGGCTAGCTATTTAAGCAGTTATTTAATTAAAAATTGGCCAAATTCATGAACTTTGAAAGTAAAGTCAAATGAACGATATTGCGTCGAGTTTACGGAGCTCTTCCATTCATTGTCATAATGCTAACCTAAACTAACCGAATAGAAACCTAATGCAAACTATGATTATACTTGGAAGTTATTGTGGGTAGGTTAGCATTGGAACAATGTGTGGAAGAGCTGCGTAAACTCGAGGCAATATCGTTTTTTCAACATCACTTTAAAATCTTATGAAACTGGCAAATTTTTAACTAAATAACTGCTCAAAAAGCTAGCCGTTTAGTTAACCGGCTAATTTAACCATCCGGCTGCGACATATACTTATTGTTTGAAAGCGCCCTGCACCAACCTACCGTAGTAAGTCACGTGTAGTCACTTCCAGCTCCCAATACCGCGTGTGTAGCACGGACCGGCCCACGGCGGGCGTCGGAAGCGTTCACCTGCACTCAAACAATGCAGTGCAAGCTGCGAGACACCGCCACCACACAAAAAATAGCTTGTGAGCATAATATTTAAGGTAGCTCTATGAATTTTTGTAAGGAAATGGGAGGAATGTTAGGTAGGTAAGGTACTTATGTGGTGGGGCCTGGTCAAATACTGTAGTTGGTATGGACATCAGCTACGACTGTTTAATTGATATTTCGACGCCCTAACCGAATAAAGATGTAATGTCCACCTCGCGTTTTTTCTATTATTGGTTTTATCGATAGCAGGTAGAATTAGTAGTAAGTAAGTAGAACAGTTTTAGAATAAAATTTACTAAATTACTTATTACTATTCACTTCTTTTTACGCGAAATTCATTGCATATTTCATAGACGAATAACAGCGTTAATGTCCTTTACGATTCTCAACTGTCGGAAAACAAATTAAGCAAACACCCATTACGTCTTTTTTATATGAACATTCATAAACTTGTAATTTTTTTTTATTATTTTATTTATTTATTTCAGGCAACTGAGGCCCATATTTATAAATACACAAACAACATAAATACAAAATAAACTAATACAAAATACAGACAAAGATAAAACCTATACCTACATACAAATTATTATAAATTGTAAACTAATGTATAAAAATATAATTTATTAATATCTTAAAAAATAACTATCACTTAATAAACTTGTAATGATGTACGATATCTCATGGCTTTGTTCTGGTTAGATTTAACATAGTTTAATTTTTTAATGTTGAAGAAATATAGAAATAGAGACAGAGATGAAACATATACCAATCTAGGCATAAATAAATATATGTCCATAGGCGGCGGTGACTTTCCATCAGGTGGCCCGCTTGCCTGTTTGTCTGCCGTATAATATAAAAAAAATCTTGGATCTCACATCCAAGATTGGTATGTATGTCGTCGATGTATCTAATAAAGCATACGGGGAAAGAACAACTTTTTTAGTTGCTCTATCATCACATAGTTAACAGCACTGGCTCCAGGGAAATGGCTGCACATTATCGTATGCTTTACCTGCAGCTGCTAAGTTAGCCGGTAAAAATAGGTTGAAAAGCAGCGTTGTAACAATCAGTGGGTGCTTGCGTGTAAAGTTGCATGCAGTCTAGAATGGAGCACCTTACATGCTTTCCATGGCACTTGCTCGTAATTTGAATGTTATTGTATCACTTTAAAGCACATAATCTAATTTATTACGTACGTGTGCTTTTTACTTTACGCACTTGTGTTTTATAATACCTCCATTTAAGTTTGTACCTCACTGTAAGTAATTTGTATGTAGACCAAGCATTTTTAATTGACCTGCTAAATCCTGGATCATGGACAATGTCACTGCCGCCTATGGACATCAGCAACACCAGGGGAGCCACCAATGCGTTTCCCGCCTCTAAAGAGACCCTAATCTATACCTCTTCAGCGATCCCATGTCATAGTCCAAAGAAAACACTGTGGCTGGGAACTCATTCCACATCCGAATCGTACGAGCGAGAAACGGTCTTTCGAACCTTCGCGTGGTGACCAACAGAGGCTCTACGTAGTGGGGATGAGTACGCAGCCCATTGCAATTCTGGTGGGAATTAAGCCTAACGCATCGTGTGGACAGGGTTCCAGGCTCCATGACTTCCACACCCGGCTGCAGCGATGATGGATGAGACCAAACGCCGCGGGATGTGCTAACACAGTTTTTCCATTAGCACAAACTTGGTCGTCGGTGCCTCATAAATAATTTATCAACCCACAATCCGAGGTACAGATAAAAATTCGCAGGATAACCCGGCACAGAGAGGTGATGTGTCAGTTTATCGGTTGTACCTACATAAGAAGTGTTTGTTTCTATTGTAATTATTGACAGGTATAATGTAGTATACATTGGACTCATAATTATTAAAAATTCCGAAAATCGTACCAAGGTTCGACCTGAGTGGTTCAGTGCTCAACATGTCGGTCTGCCACGCAAGAGGTCCCGGGTTCGATTCCCGGCCGGGCAGAAATTGAAATGACGAATTTTAATTTCTGTTACGGCTCTGGGTGTTCTATGTATAATAAGTATGTATTTAAAAGTATTTAAGTAGTACATAAGTTATCTAGCACCCATAGCATAAGCTTTGCTTAGTTTGGGGCTAGATGGCGGTGTGTGAATTTGTTCACGAATATTTATTATTACTATCATTTATTATGTGTTACGGGAAATAGTAACGTTTGCCATTGTCTGTTTTTTGCCATTTATCCATACTCTTGTTTTTTTCTTGTTCTTGATTTAGTTCTTGTAGTTCGGAATTTGACTGCTATCACACGTCATAAGGTTTAGATGCAGTCTACTATGGAGCAGAGTTGCCTATTAGGAACAGTTGAAAGAGGCGCTGAAGTGCTCGTCCGATGAACAATGTCACATTCAGTAGGACCACAGCCACGGGTTATATTATTGTACCACTTGCCTCGAAATGAACGGTTTTCAATTTTGATTTTGTGATGAAAATTTTTTTTTTTAAATTATATGGGGATCACCGAAAGCAAAAAGTCATGCAATCGCATGGAAATCGAAATTCAAAACCGTTCATATCGAGGCGAACGGTTCAAAAATACAGCCGAAAGCCTTCCCCAGACTGCTCCGCAAAACGGCGCAAGCCGTATGGCGATAAGACGCAAGTCTGGAGGGCGGTTCTGTTATGGACTCTACCACCAGAATAAAATATTTGAACGTTTGAAGTAGCGTTTGGCATTAATACCTAACACCAATAATACTAGATCGGCACTAAACGTCCGACAAAATGAACGAAATTGACCAACCATAGAGCCGTATTAAAAGCAGTGCTTCACACAGCAAAGACCCGTTAAGGGAACCCATAGTACAGCTACTTAGACCTAAATATGATTCGAAACACATACAAATTATTATTTATTTCGAATGCGAAATTAAAACAGGAGCGGCTAAAATTAAATTAGTTACCTATATACTTCATGTAGACTCTATATTGTAAAGTGTCTGTCATTAAATGTATTAAAGGAAAATAATGCTGGGTTGTGACACCAAAATTGAGTTGCGGTGGTGGATAATGCAATTTCGGTTGTGACGTCCAAATTCGTCGCACCACATTATATTGAAGGTCCGCTGCAATTTAAATTACTGGAATAACACTCGCAATGATATACGATGTCGGCGCATTCGAAATGCGACTCTAGGAGCTTGATGTTACGATTCTTTTTCCAAACACAGGAGCTCTGCCGCGATATTATTTGACGAGAGCTAGATAAGTGTCCTGAATAAATTTGCAAGTGGTTTACACGTTAAGCAAAGGCAGACTATAATGGTGCTTCCTTGTTGGAGTTTACTGTCACAGTGCAGTTGACTTTCAGCTATGCCACGTATGTTTTTTCCTAGTTGATGCCCAGTTGAAACGCGATTGAGTTTCTTTGTTAACCACCGACGAAAAAAAAGCAAAGGCGAAGACGACAGGGGTGTTATCAGTTTGGCTTGTGTTTCTGGGGTTCTCTCTGTGTGTGGAGGTGTGTGGCTGTCCGTGGCATCGTAATTCCCAAACAGATAGACCAATTTCGAGGGCATTTTCTTTTTTTGAAGGCAGTTTTATAGAAATGGTTACGGTGCCCTTTCTGTGACGGAAAACATCGTGCTGAAACCTGCATACTCAGTAAACTAAATGTGTAATCATGATCCAATGTGGTCAAGTTCCCCTGGTAGAAGGATCACGGAGGTCAGATGGCAGTCGCTCTTGATCTGCAAAATTCTGGATCATGGTCAAGGCGTACGCGAGAGCACAACCGGGATATCAAAGTCAAGATCAGAGTTTAATCGAGGTGGTTCTCAGCTTTGTGTCATTAAAATCGATTTTGTAATTAAGAAAATATTTGAGTATATGTAAACTTGATCCGGGGTTTTCCGACTTTTTTCTGTCATTAAGTTATTACTGTTCAGTGAGAAACGAGCAGACAGTCCACCTGATGGAAATTGGTTACTGTCGCCCACGACATATACGATTCAATCAATTAATTTTTTTACACAGATGCTGAACAGCAGGTGCATTGTCACTGTGAGCAATGAGCTGGTAAAACTTCACCGCGCTGGTTATCATATCCTCCAAACCAGACCACAACAACGTTGTTAAAAGACTGGGTAAGCGTCATAAACAGCCACTCGTGCTTTAATACCCCATTTTCAATAAGGGTAGCTAATATTAATCCCGCCATTTCCCATGGGAAAGTAGTGAAGTTAAGTTTAATAAGTTGGGAGTATATCTATTGTACGGAGAAACAATATTCCAATATTCTCTACCCACTGGAATATAATACGGAATTTGATGAAATAATGTGGAATTCAACGATTATATTAACCTACCGACCCAACAATTCGGTCGCAGTCAATCCCGGGCTGCAGGTGGATGCTAGATGTGGCAAGCCAAGGACAAGCGCTCATTAGGGGAGGCCTATGTCCAGCACTGGACTAATGACGATAAATCATGGATAGATTGACCGCTACCTAGTGGTATTTATCTTTCAATGTTGTGATGATACTGCTTTAGAGAATACTGTGTCAGTGCTGGATGCAAATCTGTAATGGAGAGATGCTAAAATATTTCTCTTTGAAAATGATTACATCCAAATTGTTTTTATGTCGGTATGTATGTGCCTATATTTTTTTACTTGTTGTTTGAATACTCGTGTTTGATGTATGAATTGCTTTTTTTCGACCTTTGTAAAGTGCACTGCGAGTGTGTCCGCTTTTGCGCACCGATACCTGTAGATTGACAACACCGTTGTTCGCCCGCAGTTAAATTGATCCTCGCCCGCGGTGTGGTGGGCGGAAGGGAGACGATCCGGGGTTGTATTGGGGCTGAACATGGGGGCGCGGGGCAGGGAGCTCAAGTGTTTTGAGCTCAAGAGCACTTAAAGACACTTCGCGAAAACACTGTATCCTGCCCCGCGCCCAGTGTTTATATCTGAAACTTAACTCTCCCAGCTCCCGCGGGTGATATTGATCTTATACCTATTATCAACTATTAAGCAACAAAATACATACATACACACTCACGACAGTACACCGGTAGGCATTGCAAACGTCCATAGGCTGCGGTGACTACTTACCATCAGGCAGACCGTAAGCTTGTTTACCACCTTGGTGGTATAAAAAGAAATAGGCAGTGACTATCGAGTGCCACAAGCTCACACCTGCCTCTACCATATCACCGCATCTTTTATAAATTTACACCGGTTGTGGGTACTCCTGACCTGTCCTGTTTGGAGAAGGCCATTTATTTGATTAGTACTTGTATGTCTTTCTCGGGCAAGTCGTCTCTCGTCCCCCTTACGTAGACCCTCTGTTAGTCACCACGCGAAGGCTCGAAATAACGTTTCTCGTTCGTACGATTCGTATGTGGAATGAGCTCCCAGCCACAGTGTTTCCTTTGGACTATGACATGAGATCGTTCGAGAGGTATATTAGAGGTATCTTTAGAGGTGGGCAACGCATTGGTGACTCCCTGGTGTTGCTGATGTCCATGAGCGGCAGTGACCACTTTCCATTAGGTAGCCGGCTTGCTTGTTTATTTGCCGCATAACATAAAAAAAAATCCCATCCAAGTGTCCGAATCATATCAACATACCTCTTTCAATCGTAGTTGCCACATAATTCTTCCGCTTAACAATGAACTCTTAATACGCTTTTCCTCATATTTCCGTGTATGGTTACCCCAGACATACTCCGCAGGGAGCGCATTTCCATCGCATTTATTCGCCTTTCATGTATCTTCTGTCAGACCCAACATTCTCTTCCATAATAAGCGCTTGCACCAGCACGCCATTGTGAATAGCCATTCGTACCGTTTATGAGACCACTTGGCTACTCACTATCCTCGCCGCACTCCCATCTCTCGTTGTCATACTCAATTAAATACTCAAAAGTCTTTCACTGGCTCCACTCTCTCGTCATCTATCACAAATTCAATATACTGCATAGAGTAACATTCTCCTCTCTTTCCATCACCATAACTTTAGCCTTAATTAGATTAATTTTCATAACCTCTTTGAACGTCCCATTGACTAAATGTATAATAAATCCTCCGACTGGACCGCCCAACTCGGAGGTAATCGTCATCAACGGATACACATTCAGTTGCCTGAATGTGCAGGTTTCATCACGATGTTCCCTTGCCGTAAGAGCATCGGTTAGTGTTCAACTAATGTACATAACTCAGAAAAACGTAATTTGTATACCGCGGCAGTGGCATTCGAATATGGTACTTCTCGCTTGCGAATCGAATACCTTTACTAGGCCATCGATGCTTAACACAGCTCTAGGATTGGTCAATTTCGTTTATTTTGACCGACACATAGTACCCATTCAAGTATTGACAGGGTCAAGTACATTCGCGCCCACTGCGAGACCTCACAGTAACGTTTCTGAATACGTGTGTTTACCGTGTTAATGCTTGTCTAAGCTGAAATGACGCGCCCTACTACTTAATTAGTTGATTTCGATGTGTGAGTGCATATATTAACACATTTCATCTGTGTGGGAGCGTCGACTGCTCCAATCGAACGACGCGTGCTCCTACGTTTTGTCTCACCTGCAACTGATTGACCAATTACAACGGCATTTGTATTTGTATTGCGTCCATATTTTAAATTTGCTTGTGTGCGTTAATGCGATAGTGGGACGCGTCATTTCAGCATAGACGAGCCTTATACTTTATCGGCGTCCATTTTCTGTTTTGTTTCTTTTCTATCTTGAAACCTCCTATAAACTACGCTAATCTTCACCAGCTAGATACCTACACTGACGTGGCCTCCTTTCCCCGATATGCAGCAAAAATGGCCCGCCCACCGGCCCTGGGTTGGGCTCGCACCGTGAAATTGCACTGCGGTCCTCCCCGAGGACTGCGCGGGACACGTCTTTTTCTTGGACCAGGGACGGACTCAGGGCGAAAATCCTGTCTTATGGGAAACCCTTTCACTACACATCTTATCGGGATTGTTACCACGCACGAAAAACATAAAATCTATATTATGGGATACGGTTTTTAACACCCGACACAAGAGGGGTCTTACAAGCTGTCAATAGAACAGATCAATCCAAATACCTCGGATCCGTGATGCTCCAGTCCGGCGATATCGGCCCCGATATCAAGTCCCGAATCTCTGCAGCTCCTTTGTAATAAATATTTTCTTTCTTTCTTTCAGCTTGAAACTCACGGCAGTCACCTGTGACCCTAAAATCTCCTTAAAGCTCAAAGGGCTTATATACAGGAGTATAATTAGACCGGTGATGCTCTATGGCTGCGAGACTTGGCCAGCGCTGACGAAACACGTTCGCGAACTCCACGCCAACGAAATGAAAATGCTGCGGGGGATGTGCGGAGTTACGCGGCTTCCTTTATTTGAAAACATGTTTCAAATGAAAGGACCTGTTCTTAGCTTTGTTTAATTAAAACCGGTTCAGTGGTTTGCGAAATATTTGAATGGGTATTTCTAGACTTTCTCGGTTAGGTTATTTCTATGTGAAGCCATATTGAAATGTAACTGTATTTTGGGTATTATGCGCATACGATCAGAATGTGTTGGGAATGGAATTGTCGGCGATAATAGAAATGACAGCTCTCGTGAGAATTAGCGGTGAGAACTACTCCGTCGTTGTATTTTGTATGCGTGGTGCGTGTATTTACTATTTTTAAGCATACTACTCAACGAGCAGAGACTCAGCCAACACACTCAATCATCATCAATATCATCTGAACGGTCAGTCTCGGTTTCTGTTAGGGTCCGCTTTCCGACTCTTTCTTCTCCGTTTCGTCCGGTCTTGGGCATCCTCGCGTCGTAAGCTATTGGCTCTCGCATTCGACTCGGCGATGTCAATCCATCGTTTCTTGGGCTTTCCGCGGAGCCTATTTCCTGATTCCAGAAGGTTTATCCCTGGGGCTTACGCAAAACGTGACCAAACCACCAAAGGCGAGCCTCTTCGATCTTATCCGCGATATCTCTTACGCCAAGGCTGCCACAGATGTGCTCGTTATGTACGCACATCCACTGCACCATTTTCATTTAGTTGGCGTGGGGTTCGCGAACGTGTTTTGACAACGCTAGCCATGTCTCGCAGCTATAGCATCACAGGTCTAATAATACTCTTGTTTATAAGCCCTTTGAGCTTGACAGGGATTTAAGGGTCACAGTTTACTACCGTGAGTTCCAGCCATTTGGTCTTAACAGAGTCAATATTGAATTCAATTCAATTTAGTACTATTCCATTCCAAGTCCAGCCCTGTCGATTTCCTCCAGAGAGTCACGTGATGCGGCACGTCTTTTCCCAAAGACGCCAAGTGGCTGTCCGTATAAGTAGCCTTTATTCATCTCACTCCGTCCCCGGGGGATGAAGTAAAATGCCCTCATGATATTGGTTCCGAAACAAACTACAAACTTTCCTTTATACGTGATTTATGTCCTTTTGTACGAGCTCCTTTGGTAGCACTGCGGCGGATTTGTAATGTGGGTAACTATCTAACAATGGAACTTTTGGGTGGCAAGGTCAGTATAAAGGTCAACATAACACCCACCTTCGATGTGCCAACGACATCGTTTTTATGACAGGAGGTTAGATGGCAGTCGCTCTACTATAATCATCCGAGCCGCCAAATCCATGGTCAGCTCTCGTGCGCGAGATCATAACCGGAATATTGACGCCAAGAAAAAATAAAAAATAATCATCTTGGCGTTACATACTTATTATGAGAGAGTTATTTGACAGAGAATAAAAATTAAGTAGTAGTTGTGTGTTGGTCACATATTTTGCGCTACATTTAGCCTCGGTACGATACCTCTTTTTCCGTTATTTTCCGCATCCTCTTTTTTAATAAGCGATTAAAAGGTTAAATTGGGGTCATCTGATAGCCAGGCGCCACAAACCGGTGGTCTAAAATGGACGTGTCATTTTTAAAATGTCATTTTTTTGACAACGACAGCGACGCCGTCACCAGTTCAGATGAGTTCGTGGCACTCTAGATGTAGTTGACACCTACATCATCATCATGTAGGTTGTTATGGACTGGGTACATAATCTATTTAATTTTTTTATTATATTTATTATATTAAACGAGAATCGCACGCGACGTACCCTTTCGATTTGGTCTCCCGTCGTTTTGGAAGAGGTTACACCCATCGTGGTCACGAGAAGACTGCACTGGAGAGGTGACAGTTAATATAATAATATGTGTAAAGAACGCGAGTTTATAAGTTCGAGATGAAATTTTTAATCAAAAATGTAAACACATAACTGTCAATGTCAAATATTATTCAGGAGTATAAAACCTTTGGTTTGCATAACCAAATGGTTATGCATCGTGCACACTTTTCAGTGTGGTTTAAAATGGCTGGTAAACTTTCGAATACGAAAGAAATATATTTACCCCCATTTATTCAATTGATTAAAAACGTAATAAGTAATTAGGGTTATTTTTTTTAGTAGCAACCCATTTGTTTACATTTTTGATCTTTACTTTGATCTGATATAGTTTGAAACAAACATTGTTTTATTTTGTTAAAAATTGTAACTAAAAGGAGTAAATAGGTCTTATTTGATCTTTTGAACCTAGATAAGATCTGGGATCCAATTATAGCGCCAACGTCCTTCGGGCGAAGTCTCTTTGTTACTGGAGAGAAGTCTCTCTGAACTAGACTTCAAAGTTTTACGCAAGATTACATAAAACGATTTTCGTGTAAAAGCTCCACGAACGTAAATGAATTTGAGCAGTTTGCTTCATGCTGATGTCGTAAGTTTTATGTTTTGGTTCGGAAAATGTTTCTGAGAGATTTTACGTTAATTTTGAACAACCGGTCGTGAATGAAAGTGGCACCCGAAAATTCTATTAGCACTCGTAGCTTTTATACTTTGTACTACGTAATTTTGTGTTTAATTTTAATTTTCGCTATTCACTTTAGTATCCGTTCGACCTAACACGACTTTTAGAAACAATTTTAGTTTGCAATTACACACACCTACCTGCACCTTTCAAAGCGTCCATTTGCGCAAGAGGCCTTCTGACGGTGACCTGTAGTCCTCTCCTAACACAGACATTTATCATTGTGTACTAGCATATGAATTCCCAAATGCGTCGCCATGTTGTGGGGCGACGCGGGACGATCAAAATGTTCCTAATCTACTTAGAAAAAATATGAGAATAGCGATGTCTTATATTAGAAAAGCAAGCTAATATTCTCTGTTCATTGGAATTATTACCGATTTTACACTAAACTTAGTAATCGTCTAAGTTCTTTCTTATCTTAATTTGGAGGTTGTTGATTTGGTAAAAACTAGTTAAGTTGGAACTTATACGATCCCTAACTGTAGTCAAGACGGCCATTAAAGGCACATACAGGGATCTCTTTTTATAAAGGGCGTCGCAAAAATTACAGGTTGTAAAGGGAGTCGTATTGGGAACACCTGTACTAGGATATCCTATTAACCTTAGATTTTGTGATTTATGAATAAAATACATTTTAACTCTGTTTCATATGATAGCTATCGATCGATAGCTGGGTTCTACTATTATTTTTGTCTATAATTTTCTTTGCAAAAATTATTATTTAGTACGGTCGCGTTCATAAGTGTATGACCACCTTAAAATTCATATTCCTATGGAGCTGTTAAAAGTTTATATAGCATGTAGCATCCTGTTTGAAAGGGACTAAAGCAGAAAACATTTTAATATAAAAATAATATCAAAATAGCTTTTAGTTATTTTTTGTTACAATTCAAAATTTCTTTGGTAGTTTCCCTTTTAAAAGTCACAATGATTTATTGACTTATAAGCCCGTTTTTTACCCAGTTCCATTTGTTTATCAATGCACGATTGCATGACGAATGCAAGATTTTCTTCTAAAATTGCTCATGCACTTAGAACGCGACTGTACCCCTGCTTGAAAACACACACCTAACTCGTTTCCCGGAGCAAAACAAGAAACGATCGCAACCTCTCCATCCCGACTCGAGGCCGAGAAACTCAAACATAATGAATAATAACCAAAGACGGCTCTTGAAAACTGAATCCAATTACAATGATCAGCGGAGGCACCACGAGGGTGCTCGAACGTAGCCGAAGGAACGAACGGGGAATGAAGACGGATCACCTCGCGGCAAAAACGGATAGAATGGAAACCCAGTGAGCAGACATGCAATAAAAGTTGAGCGCGGCAAAAACTGGACACACAGAGGTGTCTGCGGGCTTCGGGAGGTATATTGTGTATTATGTAGTGTGCGACCGAATATATATTTCTGGCTGAAGCCGAAGCTGAAGCTGAATAATCCGTTATCGCCACAACCTTCGACCAAATCTGAAAGTTTAAAAGCTCAAAGAAATTTTGTTTAGGATTGGCTACAAGATTTTGTTCAAGATTAGTCACTAGGTACAATTAATAACATAAATTATTTTAAAACATTAATAAAACATTTTATTAATGTTTTAACAAGATATTTTATTGGCTTTTGACTGTATAATATAGAAAGGTAATTCATATCATCACTAGCAGTTGAACTAAAGATGATTAAAATGACCTTGCAATAATATTTGTTAAAAACAATAAAAAGCAACAAAATGGGGTTTCGGGACAAAGCCGAAGGTTACGCCGCAGGTGGTTTTTTGGCCGAAGGTGGCCGAAGCCGACACTGAAGCTTCGGTCGGACACTAGTATTATGCGATGTGTATAGACGCGTAGGTAGGTGCAGATGTTGGCGGTAAGTAATGCACATCGCGTAAAGCCTCTCCCAAACAGGTGCTATATAACGCGCGATATTATCGCACGCGTTCCTGTGATAATGCGTTACGTCCTACCCACACAAATTGTGTTATTATCGCCTTTTATTCATACAATTTCAAATTTGTGTAGTTACACAATACAAAATATTCTTTTGTTTATAAAGATTTTGTTTTTAGTATCACAAGAGCACACGCACCGCAAGCGCCCTATTTTTATTTCTGCATTATTACCGTAGCGATGTGTTAGATCACGTGCGTTCTTGTACAATACCAACGTTGTGGTACGCGTTAAGCGGCCACAACATCATGCTGAGGGGGTCCAGTTGCACTGGAAGCCGCGACACGGAGTTTTAACAATGCCACTGGGAATAGTTAACTGTAGGTAGGTACATTTATTATTATTAATCTGTTTTTTTTAATTTTCTAACTTAATTTTTATATTTTTATGTACTTTTATTACCTTGTTTTTTTTTGTTGTACCTAATTGTCGTGTCGTGGTGTCTATGTGTAATAAACGTCTTCTTTCTTTCTTTCAATATTACTGAATAGATATTATTCCAAAAAAGGAACACATTGTTGGGGGGCGCATCACAGCACCTGTTTGAGAGAGGCTTAATTCAACATCGTAGAGCATCGTCTCCGTCGTACGCGTGTGAGTAACGAAGTCGGAATTAGCTTACATTAAAATTTATAAAATTGGATTCTCTAAACAAATTATGAAAAATATACCGACTTTAAATTACCAAAAAGTAAGAAACTTGCTTTTTTTCATACAATACGAGTAAATTAGATAACATTATTTTTGGACTCGGTGCCAGCACAGTAATGTTCCTCATGGGAGCAAAGGCTTTGCCATGTGTCACCGACTCCAAAACTAATGATATCTAACTTACTCGTCTTGCATAATTTAAAGCAATCTTTTTACTATGCTGTGATTTGAAGTCGAATTTATTTTTTCCATTTTTTTTATTGCAATATTTTTGGTGGTTTTATGTTACAATGTTGGTAACATGGGATCCTGGAGAAATCGAGTGCTACCCTTGACAATTATAGGTACGTAAATATGGGGTGTTTGTTACATTATTATACTGTCGACAGCGACAACTTGCAGAACTATCCTAATCGATAAAGAGTTTTGCGTCATTTTTTTTATACCACTAAGGCGGCAAACAACCTTGCGGCCTGCCTGATGGTAAGCAGTCACCGCAGCCTATGGACGTTTGCAATACCAGGGGCATCACCCACGCGTTGCCGACCCCGTAAAACCCTTTTTATCCCTTTCTTGAAGAACTTCATCATAAGCATCATCAGATGATGGCACTCTGATGCGAACACCGTAGTAAGAATGATAACGTAACAAATACCCCATACGTGACTACAATTGTGGAATCCCATCATCAGATCCTGACCTGGGACCACCTCTTTCAAACAAAAAAGAATTTTCCAAATCGGTCCAGGCGTCTTCGAGTAATCGGGGAACATACATAAAGAATAATAAAAGGTTCCAACGAATTGAGAACCTCCTCCTTTTGTAAAGTCGTTAAAATAACTTACATTTACGTATAGCACGGTTATACACTCATGCCTGCGAATCATGACAGGCTTTGTCGCGCGCGAGATAGCGAGATAACTTTAGCAATCTCATTCGATTTGCGTTGGAGTGGTTAAGCGAGATAGAAAGTTTGTATCTCGCGCGACACAGTTCGTCATGCTACGGTGATTCCGAATCTAACTGCTCTTAGCAGGTGGGGAAGTCGGGGCAATCGAGTCCACCGCGGGCCATTGCAACCAAGTGTTCCGGTGTTGCACTTTGCGTTTGCAGAGTTGTACCGGAGACAGTTTCAGGAATAGGGTGTAACACAGACTTTTTCACTAGGAAATGTTTTGTATTTGTATTTGTAAGTTCGGATGTGAGAGATGTCGGAGAGACCCTCCGAAATCACAGAACCGATTTATAAAATTCTTTCGATAACAGGTTGTACCTACCGGTAGGTACCTTTGATCCCAGAAAAATGATAGGAACACGCGGAATAGTCGTGTGCTGTTGCATAAACATAATTTGTTGCTTACTGTACATGAATTATTTTAATTCTGGCTGGTTATCCTAAAAAATAAAGTAAAATAAAACAAAGATCTGCTTAAAACTGCTGTTTTGTATCGAGATAATTGACGGGTTTTATTAAAATTTCTTTCATGGACATGTGAAATCTGAACGAAACGCAACTTTGTAGTATTAATAGTTAGGTAGTAAGTGTATTGAAAAAAACTGGTGACAACTATCATTACTCCAAATTCGACGGAGTCTGTTGCCAACTCGCCCCAGAATTAAAATAATATACAAAAGGGTAAAGTTATTAGTAAAGTTATTAATAAAGTTAGTAACTTAACCCTGTGCTTTATTCGCAGAGAATCCTCAAAACATTTCTTAGGAAGAAAAATTTCCCGGCGACGTGCCTGCTTCGAGGAAGTGGTTAGCAAAAGCCGTAGAGATCCGAAAGTAGCAAAGTCTATTCCTGTTAAATGTCACGAAGTTATTTTAATAAACTTCCGGAGGGGAGAAATACAAGGAAACTTTTATTTGTTGTCGAGAGGCGAGCTGTATTAATAATGTAAAAATACTTACCAGAAATGTTTTTTCTAAAATAGAACATATTTCGTAATCCTACCTAGCCAGTATTATGTGTGCTGAACAAGGCAGCCTACAGACGTTCCGATCCCCAGTCCGTCCCGTTCTGTTTCGTTCGGGTACAACACCAGCCAGAAATGCTTCTGCAAGGGTGTATGTAGGTCATAACAGCAACAACCAGGTATGGTAAATAAATAAATAATCGTGGACAAATTCACACAGCGCCATCTAGCCCCAAACTAAGCAAAGCTTGTGCTATGGGTGCTAGCTAACTGATACACTACTTATATACTTTTAAATACATACTTATTATACATAGAACACCCAGACCCGTAACAGAAATTAAAATTCATCATTTAAAATTACTGCCCGGCCGGGAATCGAACCCGGGACCTCTTGCGTGGCGACTGACATGTTGACCACTGAACCACTCAGGTCGTCAAATGGTGTCGTCCTCATCGGTGGTTCCGTCGTCTGTAGAGCGAGCAGACCCAGGAGCTAATACGCCCTACTTAAACCTATCAGCCCAAATAAAGCCTAATCCTATCGACCCAACCTGTTTAACATAAACCTACTAGAACCCCGGCTATACCTAAAACCTAAACCAACCAAACCTAAACATCGTAAAAGCCTACCTATTTTTTATTTTTATTTATTTAATTCAAAGTACATTTTGTATCTTAACACTAAATGACACAAAACCCGGATGGGTTTGTCTGTGTCTACCTGGCTATTTATTACAAAACACACTCGTTCACTACAAAATCGAATTTTTCCAAGTTTAACGGATACACATCCACATTATCAATATCCATTTTTCATTCCAATAAAATATTGTGTTTTCTCGACACAATACCACATCACTAATGTAAACAAATCAAAACACAATTATAAGAGTACACTTGGGGGTAACTTGTGCTCTGATCGGTGCTAAACAATTTCAGTCTACCCACCTCAAAAAAGTAAAGATACTAGGTACAACAATAATGTTAACATGTGGCGCACCGGGCGAAAGAGTTCGATGATATTGCGATTTTTAAGTTAGAGCGAGAGCGACATACACACCCTGCACAGTTCTTTGTTTGTCAATCCCAGAACCAAACCTAAGGTCTGCCAGAGCATACACGCATCACTACAACTTATCTAATAACATCGACAGGGTTTAGCTGATCAGATAATTACAGTGGAGCGACTAGCATCTGACCTCCGTGACCCTGTTACCAGGGGAATCTGACCAAATTGTGCAAATGTGCAGATTTCATTACAATGGTTTCCCTCACCTAATGTAGGTACATAACTCAGAAAAGAGTCATTGATACCGGGACGCTGTGAGATTCGAACCCGGTACGTCTCGCTTACGAGTCGGATACCTCAACCTCTCGGCCACAGATTCTCCAATTTAAATCGATAAGTATAAATGAATACTACCCTGTTAATTAAGACATTAAGACAGCTCAGACTTATTATGACAACAATCCGGGAGACTGAAGAGGAAAACGATGGTTCAAATAAAAAAGCGGCCTAATGCTTTTTATTGTTATTTTTGTTAGTCAATAAGGTATCTATCTAACATGTTATACCTATTATTGTTGATATTATTACAACTTGTCATATATTTGTAGTTAATGCCAAATAAAAGCTATGTCTATGTCTATCTGCAAAGCCTTATATTAAAATTTTAAAATGCAGTTTTGTCATGGCATTTCAACCATTATGTACTTATATTTTAAATGTACTTGAATGCTGTTAAACTGTAAAATGAACTAATAAATATATAAATAAATAAATGCGAATGAAAACGATGGGTTTCTTAACATGAAATACCCCCATTAATTCCCATTTCGAAACGTTGTTGCGCGAGTCTGACGGACATTGGACCGGTTTTTATTAGGTACTAGCTGTACCCAGTGACTTCGTTCGCGTCGACTACAGGTATGTGTGGTATGTCTTATATTAACACCGTAGACTGCGGGGAAGCACTCTTATAAAAAGAAGTGTTTTTTGCTTTGGATTTTAAAACTCGCAGGTTGTATTTATCAAAAGACAGTAAGTCAGGTAGAGAGTTCCGTCGCGGTTAGTACAATAAATGTTGAAGCAAAGTGGTTTGTGGGAGCAACTTTTGCAATTTCGACTGTAAAACAGTGTCATTTCATACTTTTAAACGTCAATACTTACGATAAAGAGAAAATAAAATAACACTGAGAAACGCCGACTACTCACGTTTCGTGTATGACGGCTCCACTTGTTTACCAAAACAAATTGTGTGAAAACTTCAAGTAAGATCTAGATCTAGATATTATCTACAGACAAAGACTTGTGAGTGACAGATAGGCAAACAGACGAGGAGGCTTAGGGTTAGGTTCATGCATAGGATTCCTTTTATACCGGGAGCCGTAAGTAGTATTTACCTAACTGACGGAAAAAGTCGGATAGCCCCCGACCAATTTTACATTTATTCTAATATTTTTTAAACTACTAAACCGATTTTAATGAACCAACGCTGAAGTCATCCCGATTAAACTGGATTTCGAATAGAGAAAACCGCATCCAAATCGGTCTATCCGTTCAGGAGCTAGGATACCACAGACAGACACACATACACAAAGCCACAGATACAACCGTCAAACTTATAACATCTCTCGTTTTTCGTGGGGTTTAATAAAACCATTCTAAATACGAATCGGAATTATAACAAGAGTTACAATCTGTAGTTTAATATCCTTATCATTCAACTTATATATATTATATACATAATATGTATTTCCCGATCCTCAAAAACCAATTCCGTTTCTTACGCACCCACCCTATTGCTGTTACAATTTCGCAAGTTTCCTTCCACTCTGAGAACAAGGAACAGGTGTTGCGTGTGACCCGGTTAGCCTGCTAACCATAATTGTTATACTTAGGACGTTTGAGCGTTGTTCTTTTCGGTCTAGCCCTTACTTGTGCACTAGGTCATGTAAGGTGACCTAGCGTGCGTGTGATAACATTTTTCTTATATTTACATAGAAATAAATGAAGTCATTGCATATTTATCTCGTTTTACATCATTTCTGTATTTTTATTTAACTGTAAAAGGAATAAATTGGTAACAATAGTTGAATACTCACCAATGCTCTTACGGTGAGGGAAACATCGTGATGAAATCTGTACATTCAGGCGAATGGATGTGTAACCATGTTCCAATCTGGTCAGGTTTCCCTACTAGCAAGGTCACGGAGGTCAGTTGGTGGTTGCTTCACTGTAATTACCTGATCACCAAATCCTGGATCATGGTCAAGGCGGACCCCGGGCCCTCGTTCTCGAGAGCACAACCGGGACATTAACGCCAAGATAATGATGAAAGAAAAGGAGTAAATAGGTCTTATTTGATCATTTGACCCTAGGTAACGTATGAGATCTAGTTATGGCGCCAAAGTCCTTCAGGCGAAGTCTTTTTATTTATTTATTTAAAACTTCATACAGTACAATGAAGGATGAGTTTTTGTGAAACTAGACTGCCTATTAGGAATCTGGGATCTGGAAATAAGGAATCTGGTAACGAATCAATAACAAGTAATGCAAAACTCACACAAATTGTTTGTACATTTATCAAATAAAATACATGTATATTTTCTTACTAAATTGTTTACACAATTCCCGAGAGTGTGTGACTCGTAAACGGTTGGAAATTTGAAGAAGCGTGTGCAGCAAAATTTCTAGACAATTTTATAGGCTGTAATTTACTAACGGAACATTTTCCCGTAGAACGCAGTTTTCGAGATATTTACAAAAAAATCAAAAATGTAAGTACTAATGTATGTATAATGTACTAATGTGTGTATATATGTAATGTAAATGTGAGCCCCCTCACCCCAAAAACACCAAAAATACAGGTCTAGACAGTTAGTACTTTCTACACTACACTACCAGCGCAGCGCAAGGCGTGTCCTCCGACCAACATCTGTAACGCTTTCATTACATAAAACATTACACATCTCAATCCTCAAAGCTCAACCCACAATCGAAGGAAAGATAAACACCAATCGCTAAGGGCCAAATAAGGGGCCGCAAAATAACAGTCATCGCTTCTTCCAGAATTTCTCGAGTAACAGACTTCACACTCTCACCTCAAAAGCACCAATGGTGTAGATTTATATTACTTACTGCACTACACTACCAGCGCATGACGTGTCCTCCGACCAAAGTGGATCAACGGAACACGTGGAGTGATACTATGCGGAGAACCCTACATTTCGCAGAAGTGCCACCCCACCAAAATAACGTTTAATTGATGTAACTATCTTTTTTGGTCAATTTATTTCCTTTTATTTTTTATATTATCTTCTTTTATATCTAGTTTTACTGTTTATTTTGTTTACTTTAATTAGGCATAAGCTGTGTATGTAAACTTATTTAAAAAATAAAAAAATAAAATAAAATAGACATCTGCAATGATTTCATTACATAAAACATTAAACATCTCAATCCTCAAAGCTCAATCCACAATCGCGGGAAAGATAAACACCAATCGCTAAGGGCCAAGTAAGGGGCCGCAAAATAACAGTCATCGTTTATCGTTTCTTCCAGAATTTCTCGAGTCGTTGTAACTCCGGGAGCCAGTAAATGGTCGGTTACTGGGCCGGTAAATTAGCCAATTTGCGGTTCTGAGGCTCGCCTTTCGGCTCCCAGGCTCCGGGGGTCGGCCTTTAATTAATTATCCACACGTCCACCGCACATTACTTAATCAAGCATCAACATGTTAACCCGGATCGATCAGACCAGCGCTGATCTAGTTTGAGCCCTAAGTAAGGGATTACAAGCCGTTGTAGGCGATTGTGGGGATAAATTGGTTTGGTTAGGTCCTTTGTTAGCTTTAAGAAACTTGTGAAGGATGCATGGACAGTCAGCTGTAGGAAGAACTGATCCCCTGACAAACATTAAATGTAATATAAATGAATACCCATCTACAGTTCTTGTCAAATGCATTATCAATATCGTCCCTTGATTTCTTTGTCAACTACTGGCGTTATTTCATGAAAAACATGAGAACTGTTCTAAACTTTTCTATATCGTTAAATTGTAACCGGACGATTACTTAGTTAAAGCGTTACAGCTATCGTTTTGGTACAAAATAGTACAAATTACTTCTGATCGAGAGATCATTGGTCGCTATTGTCAATCCATTTTCTTATCATGTCATCTGTCATGTTACACTCACGGGTGTCGTACAAGGCGACTAATGTTTCCGAGGCAAAATATAGAGTCTGCGTAGCCTGGAAAAAAGGGCAGCAACATTTTCCATTGTTATATTTAAACACTGCGATCTGCCAACCCGCCTGCCAAGCGTGGAGATTATGGCATTGTCCTCCCCTTTCGTGGGAGAGGCCCTAAGTCTTACAGTGGACTGTTACGGGCTGTGATGATGATAATGACACGAACACAGGTACCACTCATCACTACTATCACCTTTAATACACATCTTTCACTTTAATGTTTTCACTTAAAGACTGGCTGCACTAGAGGCTTTCGAGGGCCGACAGAAGTCCCAGGTGTCCATGACGGATTTCTCCTGCTTACCTCTTAGACAAAAAAACTTGTTTAGTAAATTCGTTCAGTTACAACCATTGAATTCTGCCAGGTGTTGCTGTTCCGCAGGTTCCGCAGCTGAAAAAAAACATAATTATATTAGATTAATGTATGCACGATGCGAATGTAAATCACGAGTTAATTACAGAAATAAATCGTCAAAGCAAATATGCGGCCGGATTTCTTAATTAACAATTGCGTATCAAAGAAATTGAAACAATAAATCAGTTGCCGAGGGTATCCCTTCGGTGCTTACTAATCCCGTGATTATGTAATTAGAGCACAAGGGGGTACCTTCTAAATCCGTCATTCGTAATGTACGGATCAAAGATAGAGAAGTCGTGTCTCCAATAATGGGACAACAGGATATTTTTGCTACACAGTGACAAATTAGCGGATAGGTTTTGATATAATGGTAAGCTGTAAATAGGTGTCTGTTAAAGAGTAGTCCGAAACTACTAAAACTTCTTTCAATTGAAGAATTCGAATATCTTTAGCTTTTTAAGGAAAGGAACACGAATCCGCGTGATTGTAAAATGTAAACAGCTACGGGGGACCGCTAAATATCTTAAAACATCTTTTTTTTTATGTCATACGGTAGGCAAACAGGCAAGCGGGCCACCTGATGGAAAGTGGTCACCACTGCCTATAGGCATTAGCAACACCAAGAGTATCCCCAATGCGTTGCCCACCTACGTTGCTCGGGCAACAAAATGCAAATGCTATTCCACTGCCAAAGCCACGGTTCCCAAAATCCCCACACCATGGAGAACTGGAAACCTTACTCACCGGAAGAAACACAATACTATTTAATAGAGTATTATTTAGCTGCGATATTCTGTAAGGTGGAGGTACATCCCCAGTCGGGCGGCTCCAATTCGAACGAGATACCCCGCTATGCGATACCTCTCTTACAATCTTGTGATTGTCTATCCAGTAATATCCCCAGGCTTTCCCTACTTTAAGGTTAAGGTTGACCAAGGTCTTCCACAGGGGACCTTGAGAATGGTTGAACAGACTCTGGAGCCGTTTGGTACCCCGTGATGGTGAATTATGAGTTTTTACTTCATAATGGGGATATTGACTTTTTTCTGCAGGTAATTGGGTCACGGCTAATGGGGAGAACGGGGATACATGAAATTGACAAATCTTTTCACATCAATCGGATCCCGGGTTACGAAATACGGTATTACAGAGTGACCTGAATTGGCTTGTATTTTAAATACAATAGAGTCCCATTTATCTCTGTCCAGGGCAGGCTTATTAACCGGCTAGATTGGCTAATGGGTAAGAATTTGGGCCGATAAATAAGAGAATAAGAAAATTGGCGACCCGACACACGAGGCGGCAGGTGGACGTACTCAGGGAGGGGAGGTTGGGGAAATAAGGCTCTAGTTAACCAATGTAGGATGGCGAAGACGCAATGTTTAGCTAATTACCAATTTGCTGAACACTGGTGTTTATTTGTATTACATTATGTCGTGGTATATATAAAAAAAAAACTGAAATTATAGACGGCTGCAGAGTAAACTGACTTACCCAATGTATCTCGTTTGGATATAAATGTTTTTACAAGTTCATATTTATCGGCGATACATAGCTTTTATAGATATTTATGCTATTAGGATAAAGATTAATAACTCTCAAATTAGGTTCCAATGTTTAAAGTGAGTGACTAAAATAGTCAGAAAAATAACTGATTGAGCATAAAATGAATTAGAAATGTCAAAGCTTCAGAAAAATTCATTTCAGAAGCTCGAATAATGGCCTCGTTTAAATCAGCCTTTTCTACTAGAGCGATCCAAATCAGTTAGCTGGTAGGGTTATTACATTATCATCACCTAACAGTCATAGTAATAGCCTAATTATATATATTAAGTAAGTTATCCTTTATTACATTACGATGACACAACACACTACAAAAAAATGTATCTCATAACCAACCAGGAACCTTAGTTATCTATTTATTATATTTATATTTTATTGTCATCGGTGGTGAATTAAAAAAAATTTGGTACCACAATTAATATTGCAGACGGCCGGACCCGGATTACCCAACATTAAGCCCGGCTGCGGATCCGCGACCTGAGTCCCTGCCGTGGGGAAACAATTAATTACCAGCATATGTTGCCGACCGCCCACTATTTGCCCGGCCTGTACCTACACGGGACGGGAATTTTGATACGTCCCGCCGGCGGCCATTTTCGTGACACTTCCACCCATTTGTTATGAGAACAAAAAGGCGATCGCTTGATTAGCGGCCCGTTGGCTTTGCCCCGACTTCCTCTTTGTTGGAGTCGGTTAGTAGCGTTTTCTCGACATATGAATTATTGTAGCAGAAGGAGTAGGAAGTGGAAATGATGCTTTATAAGGGTTCCGTGTCTAAAAAAGGAACTTTATTATGGTGGCCACTCACAATTATGATGTTTGATCATTTTATATAGCTAGATCAAGCCAAACTATGTGTGGAAAGAAATTTGAAAGGATGCCCGTTGACGGTGTGTGGGATAAGTTTAGCTTGAAAAATGAAAATGAAAATGAAAATGAAAAAGTATTTATTGAATTAGGATTACGTTAATTAATCTCTTTTCAAAAGTCAAAAATCTAACGGAAAACAAAGGGAAGTTAAGCGAGCTCATCCAGGTAGGGGCTTGATCAAGCCTATTTGATCATGGCACTGGATCAAGCCATATGGTCACAATTAGGTATTATATTAAGAGCTATGGTCCAAAATCTTTAGTACTAAACCTCCGCAGTTTGCCTGTGTGTAAATTTATTAATATGACATGTGCACAGGTCGCGAAGTTTTGATGGCCGTGTTTGCTTGACATAAAAACGCATGGTCTCCGTTGTGTTAAATACATTTCTTTACAACTGTGATTGATAAGTCATACTAGGTACGTAAATATAACGTAAATATAAGAGGTAGGTATATCTGTAGTTCTTTAACAATAGGGGTATTGCAAACGTCCATAGGCTGCGGTGACTGCTTACCAACAGGCAGGCCGCAAGCTTGTTTGCCACCGTAGTGGTATAAAAAAAAATTCTGTATGTCTATTATATTGGCACGGGCTTCAGTCCTAACAGCTCAATGGATTTTAACATATGAGGTGTGGTTGGATTCGTCTTGGTGTAAGTGACAAATACAACAAAAAAAAATTAAAAAAATTAAAATTGCTCATTCGAAATCAGTGGGGTATCAAAATAAATGTCTTCAAAAGGCGATTAAAAAAATACATACAACTTATTTTGCTTTCCAGATTTTTATAGTAGATATTTTTAGTATTTTTTACTACTTAGAACTTATTTGTTAACGCACACATTGGTACTACGCAGAGATACTCTAAACTCTCAACTTTAGCTTTGTATTGATATACAATGTATACAAATGTTCATCCCCCATTTTAACACCTTGGGGGATGTCCGGATTTCCAACCGACTTTTTGAATGCGCTTACTACTACCAAATATACTAAATGGGAACTCATCAAACTTACACTTTCAAAACCGGGACGGACATCCATCGATAAAGATGATGTTTTATAATGAAGACGTCTGTGGTAAAATCCTATAGTTTTGTCAATAACATGTGAATGCATTTTTATAGCATTGAAACCGAGTGAAAGGATTTAGGAGCGAAATCCATTTGGAAATGCTGAAGTTATAAAGGCTTGAAGGAAATGTCAAGCGCTAGCACGAAAATAAGGTTTATCGAGCGCTGAGCGACATTCGTTCATGCCAATATAACAGTTCTAGCGTTTTCAGTGTTTTTTTTTTCAATAGGCTTGCATTTGACCTCAACTCACCTGATGGAAAGCGTCTAGTTGGTTTAAGAGATATCGTGAAAACTTCTTCACAAAAACTGTTATTCATGTGTAGTCGTATCTAGCTACTAAAAATATATTTTTGTTTAGACCACTGACTAACTTAGCAAAAATTGGGAGACGTCGTCATTATTACATTTTTAAGATAAAATAGTTAGTATTCTATAAACCTTGTACACAATTTTCCTATCATCTTGTATTGATTCATCTGATTTGGCAGATCAGGTAATTACAGTGGAGCGACTGCCACCTGATTTCCGTGATCCTTCTACCAGAGGAGCCTGACCAGTTTGGATTATGTTTACATACTCAGTCGCCTGAATGTGCAGGTTTTATTCTTCTATCCGTAACTAACAAGCCGAAAAGAATAGCGATCCGCAATACCCAAATGGTACCCCTATTTTTAGCGATCACTCTCGATGTTTGCTCAGTTATTTCGCGAACGCCGTATATACACGGAGGCCGCAAATGTGACAGCTACATGACTCCACAGCCGGATATTCGCCGGATAATGGAGGTTCCGAATGCATCGGAGCCTTTGATGCTGTATACATTCTTAATACTCCTGTTTTAGTTTAGATGCGGTTGTTTAAGCTGTTTGTATTTAGAACTAGGTTTTTTGTACGCGATTTCTTCCGCGTAAAACTTTCTTCGTTCCGGACCTGTTCCCGTGGGAACCACTTTGATTTCGGGAAAAATATAGGTTTTGTTACTTGCTTATAATGTAGCTTTTAGGTGAAAGAATTAAAATCGGTTCAGAAGTATTTGAGTTTATCCATAAACAAACAAACAAATGAACGTTCAATAAAATATTTCTCTTTAAAATTTTATTATAGATGGGTATTATAATATATGCAATTGATTTCATCGTCAAAAAAAATTTGATGCATAGGAAAATTGCAATAATATACCCAATAGTTTTTGCCTTTCACTGGGTTCCGACGAGAACGGGTTCAGAACGTAGTAACCGAATTTTACGCAGATAAGGTCGCTGGCAAAATACCTACAATAAATATTGATGACTGACTAATTTCATCAACAGTTGCTTTCCTCTTCCACTCAGCAGGCGGGTTGGATATCGCAGTGTTGAATAAGTACACATACAGAAAACGCGTCTGCCCATTCCCTTGTCTACGGAGCTGGCCTGCCTGCAAGACATTAATCGCCTGGTAATCGTACGACACCTGTGTGTGAAGAGTGACCATTTCAGTTACTTATTTTTAAGTTGACGATTTCAGACGCTATATTTAACGACAATATTACAAAAAATGTAATGTCCTCTTAATTAAAAAATACGTTTTCTAATTCAGCCTATTATTAATCGAAGATCAAACGGTGCGTGGGTGGCCGAGTGGTTAAAGTATCCGACTATTAAGGGGCCATCCATAAATTACGTCACACGAATTTTAGGACTTTTGAGCCCCTCCCCCCGTCCTTGTCACAGGTTGTCACAATTTTATAATCCCCCCTCCTGATGTGACGTCACACATTTCTTAAATTTATCCATGTATTTTAGAATAATTGAAAGAAAACAGCTATCGTCATTTTCCATAGTGAGATAATTTCATAGTGAGAATGCGAAATTATTAATAAATATGGATCAAGTTCGTTAAATTTTAAGATTTTTTATTTACGTCTAAACGTCGCGTTTGATTATTAATTTTTAACATGTGATGTCACAAAATTTTTGACCCCCCCTGCCCCTTGTCACATTATGTGACATTTCAGTAATACCCTCCCTCCCTATTAAGGTGTGACGTAATTTATGGATGACCCCTAAGCGACAGGTATCGGGTTCGAATCCCACTGCGGTCATGTACCAATGACTCTTTTCTGAGTTATGTCTAATGCTAAACTATACTCTTCATCATTACAGTCCATAACAGTCCACTGCAGGACTTAGCCTCCTCACGACAGGTGAGGTTATTGCCATAATCTCCACGCTTGGCAGGCGGGTTGGAGATCGCAGTGTTTAAATATAACAATGAAAAATGCTGCTGCCCATTTTCCAGACTACGGAGACTCTTGATCTTTTGCCTCGAAAACATTACTCGCCTTGTACGACACCCATGAGTGTAAGGGGTTGGTGCTATTCTACTCTGCCGGACATCACACGGCCAATTATGCTCTTCAGGTGAGGGAAAACATCGTTATGAAACCTGCAAATACAGGCGACTGATTCAACCTGGTTAGGTTCCTCTGGTAGCAGGGTCACGGAGGTCAGATGGCAATCGATCCACTGAAATTATCTGATCTCCCAAGTTCTGGATCATGGTCAAGGCGGACCCCGGGCCTACGTGCGCGAGAGACCGGAACATTAACGCCAAGATGTTTTTTATTATTAGTCGATGTTATTAGTCGAAGGTCAAACTTATTGGCTGAAAATAGCAGTCAATAATATCTTTAATCAGTTCTATTTTAGAATGTGTATCGGGAAATAAGCCCACACAACGATTCTATTTAATTTTACACGATGTTCAATACAATGAGGTATTGTGTATTCCTTGTGCCCACGTGATGCCCACAGTAGAGCGGGTTATATTCGACGTTTGATAACTTTATAGATATCATGGTCGCCGGTAGACTAAGGTGCTATTGTCCGCCATGTATCCGTTGAAGTTGTTTCATGTGGAAAGTTATTCCACGTACTTTGACTGGCAATTTAATAAAAATGGATCCCTTGTTAATTTTCTATAAAGAACCTAGAAAAAAAGTTCATCCCCCGCTTTACGTGTAGTATAGGGGCCGGTACCCAAATAAGGGTATATTTAAAATATCTTATTTTATAACTTTGTCGGCGTAGGTATCACCTATGTATAAGCATACCAAATTTCAGCTCTCTCGTACCAACAGCTTTTGAGATAAAGTGCGGATGGACAGACGGACATGGCGAAACTATAAGGGTTCCTTGGTTTACTACGGAACCCAAAAGATATGTACATAAGAAACAACAAAATTTTAAAATGGAAAGCTGCAATATAACAGGATTTGTTCAGTTCCATTAATAATAATACGCAGTTCCAAACACTCACTATATTCGCAATACGTTTTCTGGTCACATCTCCAGAAATGAGAACTCGATGGAGAGATTGATCATTCAGGTCCAGGACTGAGGCAAGAGGGCACGGGTTGATCACTAACTCGGTGGACTGATCTGATAAAGCAAACTACAGAATCCACCATGGTCCAATGTACTTGCAACGTCCGTAATCGGCAAAAATGGAAGCAAATCGCTGAGAAAGCAATCCTCTAGACTAAGAAGAGAGAGATTAATAATAATATTAAGCTTGGACAATGAGTAGTTTTCCAGTAGGTATTGCCAATTGGTTTCAAAAAGCATCAAGATATGGCGCTCCCACAATTTTGGTAATTTTGTACAAAAAGGTTTAACGAAATGTATTTTAATACAAACCTTTCATATTTGTATTGTGTCCATTCTTGATCCTAGTGTCCATGAAACGAATTGACTCAGTCAAATTGATGTTTGTTTAGTTTGTAATAATTTATTACAACCTCTAAAATGGTTGAAAACTATTGATAAATACAATATTATCCAATACAACGTACCCAGTGTTTATATCCTCTTTGATAAGTACCTATTTCAAGCGATCTACGATTACCAAAATTGTTGGGGCGCCATCTAGCGAGTGATAAGGAATGCTTTAGATACCTATTGGAAAACTGCTCATTAACACAGCGCCATCTAGCCCTAAAGTAAGCAAGGCTGTGTTATATATGCTATAGATAACTGATAAAGTACTTATATACTTTTAAATACATGCTTATTATACGTAAAACACCCAGACCCATAACAGAAATAACCGATTCAGTAAGCAAAATCGATATTAATAGCCACTGTTAGCTTGAAATCGGTTTCATGTCGACATTTCGAAGCAAGACTGTTCGGATCTGCGATTAAGCGGGTCGCATGTAACGTGATGTAACTGGTATAGCCAGCATGTTCATCCCGACCGGAAGGTTCAGAAGACATCAAACTACCAGTATAAACGGAGCTAATATTGCTATTCGCGTCTATAGATATGCTAACTCATCTTATACTGGTTGGTATAGGTCGGTTGACCTACAATCGGGATTGTCTTCAATCGGAAAGTGTTTCTGTAAAGTCAAATAAGGTTATTTGTTTGTCAATTTAATATTAAAAAGTATTTTTTGAGTGTCTTTCTCAATTTGGGGCCCCATGACGGTTCCAATTTATATATTTTACCGCTTACCTGGGTATGCAGGAGTACTTACCTACATAGCAGACAACCACATACTTATATTTACATATAAGTAAGGCTGCGATGACTGCTTACCATCAGGCAGGCCGCAAGCTTGTTTGCCACCTTATTGAAAAACAAAAAAGTGATAACTGTTGCTCATAAACGATTCATTCTACCTACCTGCTATTCTTTGATACTGTTTAAGTACTTATTTGTTGTTTACTTATCAATAATTGGCAATTATTAATATTTTTGATGACTTGTTTGTTTATTAATTATTGTTTTAATTTAAAGTGTGTATTCGATGTAATACGTAGTCTATAGGGAGCGTCGGTGGCCGAGTGGTTACGGTATCCGACTCGTAAGCGAGAGGTATCGGGTTCGAATAATAATAATAATAATAGTATTTATTTCCGTGAAAACCAGTTACTAATACAGATAGTATACATCAGTATTTTCAAATCTTACAAAGGTTTAACTTAATAGTAAATGCAATCAGAGTGGACCCCTGACCCTGACACTAGGTAACTGTGATATCAAGGTCAGTGATTCCTCATTTATATAAAATAACATTTTAGAGGCAGTGTGCTATAGGTAAGTAAAAAAGAAATAGCAATTACTGGAAGTAGTGTAAGAAGAGTTTTAACTGTAGATGTAGTTACCTGTGAGTACGTGCGTGTTTGTGTGTGTGTGTGTGTGTGTGTGCGTGTGTGTGCGTGCGTGCGTGTGTGTGTGTGTATAATGAGTAGGTATCAAAGATTTATTAGTGCTTCAGTTTCATCGTAGGTCAGGCTTAAAAGCCAGTTCGTAAGTTTGTTTTTAACTTCAAACGTATTTAGCTCGTAAATTAATATGTGTTTATTTATTTTATTGTATATCTTACAAGATAGAATGGCGTATTGGCGGCTTGCGAAAGTCGTTTTAAATGTTTCAGCTGTACGTAGACGCGCAGCACCAGTTCTTTTGTTTAAATAGTTGGGATCTAGTGGAAGAGAAGTGTGTTTTCGTAGAATAGTACGTAATACATACAGCTGACGCACTGTCAACACTTGGCTTTCTTTGTAAAGAGTTGTGGTAGGGTACCGGGTTGGTTTGCAGGACATGACCTTTAATATCGCCCTTTGAGCTCTTTCAAGTCCCAGTAGGAGGGTCTTTGAGGCTCCACCCCAGGCCGGAATACAGTACGTGAGTATAGATTGGCACAGTGCGAGATAGATGGTTTTTATGACTTCAGAGTCCGCGGTGTGTCGAATACGCTTAAAAATATAAATAAGACTACGCACTCGTTTTTTTAATGCGTCAATTTGAGTATGCCAATTTAACCTACGATCTATATGGATACCCAAATATTTAACACTGTGTACAACGGTCAAAGGTTCACACTGGCAGTTTGTAGGGGTTTTGCAACTGGCGTGAGCAAATATTTTTGTATCGTCCATGCTGGGATCTGATTTTGCGGACAATGAAAAGGGAATTATTAGGGTTTTGTTAAGATTTAGTGTTAGAAGATTTGCAGATAACCAAGCCATTACAGACTTAAGGGCAGCCTCGGCGTTGGCTTTAACATGGTCCCAGTCGTCACCAGATATTAGAAGTACCGTATCGTCGGCATACGCAAACATCTCGCAGTTGGGAATAGAGAGCTTGCAGAGGTCGTTTATATATAACAGGAATAAAATGGGACCCAAAATACTCCCCTGAGGCACACCGCATGATATATTTTCCGCGTCACTAATGAAAGAATCAACTTTAACGCGTTGTTTGCGATTTTCCAAGTAGCTTCTAAATATATTAAGCGTATGGCCTCTTATTCCGTAGGCTTCTAATTTGGATAAGAGATTGGGAATTGATACGGTGTCAAAGGCCCTGGAGAGATCGAGAAATATGCCAATACATTTCTTTTTATTATCCAGATTATGTACGATAGCCTTCGTGAGATCTAACACAGCGTCTTCGGTAGAGACCCCTGCTCTGAACCCATACTGATTATTCGCGAGAATTTTCTTTTTCTTAAGATAATTGAGAAGGACTTCATTTAAACTTTTCTCCAGGATCTTCGATGCCACCGGCAAAACCGACACCGGTCTATAATTTTTTATGTCTTTTCTATCCCCATTCTTATAAATTGGATGTACAACTGCCAGTTTTAGTGAATCGGGGAAGATGCCATGCTCAATTGACAAGTTACACAAATGAGTAATAGAAGGGGTAAGAGCTGTTTTTGAAGCTTTGAGTATTGACGAAGGAATTTTATCCCAGCCAGCAGCACAATTTGTTCGTAAGGAAGTAATATATTGCTCCACGATTCCACAATCCACGTCGAGCAACACAAGGGAGTCTGTCGGAGCATTAATTTTGGGGGGGACATAGTTTGGAGGTTGGATTATTTCGGCTGCAAGATTCTTGCCTACATTGATAAAAAGAGGTTGGCTAAATTAACAGAGTCTAGGGAATCATTAACTATGTTTAGAAGATCACGAGGGTGCTCAGCCTTCTGTGTCGATTGTGTTACCTCTTTAAGTACATTCCACATAGCCTTTGGATTACCTTTTGCTTTTAAAAATTCAGATTTTTCGTACTCCCGCTTAAGTTTGCGAAGTAGAGTGTTCAAAAAATTACGATATCGCTTGTTATCTTAGAATTGGGTTACTAGAATTGCGTAGTTTCTTGTGCATCTTGTCACGGTTTCTGATACAACGGAGCAATCCTGGGGTGATCCAAGGCTTGATAATCTATAACCAGGCAGATGTAAAGTTAAAGCTTTCAGTTAGGTAAGTATTTTAATATGCGTTTTATTTCAGGTAAAACGCTGCTATTAAACTACTAGACCGTAACTGAAAGCTTTAATGTGAGACCTGTTTGTTATCGCCTGGTGGTGCCACTAACGCCAATGTGATCAGAATAAAAATTAAAACACATAAATGTAGGTAGTAACTACGTAAGTTTAATCAATATAAATATTTAGTAAATCGTTTATACTCATTTAGTATTAAAGCAATTATTTATTCCACAACAATATTTATGACAATTAATCAACTGTATTGAACAAAATCCTTTTTTTACTTGAAATTATTTGTAAAGTTGAGTGTTTGGTAATTACATTTGATATTATATTGATTAGGTTATTTGCTGCTAAGTTTGGATCGGTGGCACATAAAACGGGGCTGAAATCAGTATTACTTAGATCGAACTTTATGCCTTTGTAATCTAATTTGTGATAGGTTCGGGGCGATTTGATTTTATGGGAGCGAGATTTTTTAAGACTTAACATGATAGGAAGGTGATCCGTGATAGGACTATCAATAACAAAAGCTACAGCTGTGTCAGAAACCTTGAGGAGGATATGATCTAGACAATTATTTTGTCTGGTGGGAATCCGATGTGCGGGTAACAGTCCCAAGGAGGAAGCGGTTGTAAGGTAATTATCTGAATGTCGATCCGAATTGTTATTTTCTTTAATATCAATATTTATATCTCCCAGAACTGCCACCTTTACGTAAGAAGATAGACTAGACACCACATCGGTAAGACTATTTAAGAATTTGTCAATATTTGTGTATGAGGGGGATCGATAAATACATATTAAGCCAATGTCTTTTCCCACCGTACAGACCAAACAATTCCCATCTAATCCCATCGAATCCCACTGTGGCTAGTGGTAGGATATAAAAATGTTTAAAACTAAACTTTTTGACTAGACGGAGATTTTTTTAATGACTCACTTCGTTGTTAACTGAATTTTATTGACATGTTATTTATTTAATTAATGATAACTGCTGTCATTTTTTTTTGTTGTTTTTATTTTAATGATTTATTTATTTATTTATTTATTAGTTTATTTGTGATAATTAATTAAGTGTACCTACTCTAATTTTATATTGTATGCCTAAAAGTAGACCACAGCGCTCTAGTCTCTATTTATATAAGACCTGCATATAATGTATAACCTGTGTATAACAATAAACATATTTGATTTGATTTGATTTGCTATGTACCAATGACTGAAATGAATTTGTTAGTTATGTACATTAGTTAAATACTGATGCTCTAACGGTGAGGGCAGTCGCAACTGAATGTGTAATCATGGTCCAATCTTTCGTCCAATGGTTAGATTTCCCTGGACCTTCGTCACCCTCCTAGGGTGACGAAGGTCCAGATGGCAGTCGCTGCACTGTAATTACCAGATCTGTCAAATTCTGGATCATGGTCAAGGCGGACCACGGGCCCTCACGCTCGAGAGCACAACACAGACATTAACGCAAGATGATCCCCTGTGTACAATCAATTGTTAAATAAATAAATAATAATTCACACGTAAACATTATTCAGATACATCCCAGCTTACGTTTAAGTCTGCGCAGTCAATCAATAACTAGTCTACGTTTCACATAAAAGTGCTCTGAAATAGTACGCCCTTTCACTTGTTCAAAGTCACCCACCGTTGTCGGTTGAAAGCCGCTTTGCTCTACATCGATCCGGGCGCGCCATAGAATTCGAGAGATCCCATTGTGTCCCATAACTGATTACTACAGGTAGGTAATCGAATTGAAAATACGTCGCGGACACAGGGATGCTCGGTGTTCGGGCCGTACGCATGGCCGGCGGGCTTGGCGAGCGTTTCGTGCTATTTATTTTTTATGTATTTGGTCCTATGAAATTGGCGTTTTGTATGGCGAAAATGCCGGAAATTATAATTTTCCTACAAGCAAATTTTTCTATTTCTTGGAAATGGCAAATTCGAATAAAAATTCATAGGTAAGGACCCAATATTAGACTAGCCAGGCGTTTCACCGCCATCTCATCTGGTGATAAGTGACGATGCGGCCGAAGATGGAGCATGCCTGTCTAGGAACAGCGTATTTACTCTAGCCTTGAAGGCGTCCAAATTATGATGACCAGTCCGAACCATGGGCGCCTCTACTATTAATATCTACTAGTATTTAGTATGGGGGTCTTAGGTATACCGTCACGAGGTGCCAAGACTGTACAACCAGTCTCAGGGCCCCAGCTGAGGTCCTTGGTCAGCCTCGGTTTGCCATTGCTCGTTGCCGTGCTGAAATTCGACTCTCAAAGTAAGAAACGGTCACCCTTCCAGTTTCCGGACTCTGCGAACGTTGCTTAGCCTTGGTCATCGCGGTCTCGCACGCTGCCACTAGATCAGTGCCGTGTTTTTATATCCTGGGGAAGTTCTATTTAGGGAACCACTCGTCGAGATAAATGTAGGATCTAGCACATTTCACAGTCCTCAACAAGGCCAGGGAATCGGTTAATGCACTCAGCATCATCATCATCTTCGTTTCAGTCCCGGTTGTGCTCTCACACGCCTCTCTCTTTTAGACAGGCATGCCCCATCTTCGGTCGCATCGTCACTTACCACAAGGTGAGATGGCAGTCAAATCTATACTTAGCATAAAACAAAGTTGCTGCCCGTGATCTGTCCCTATGTATCTATATACGCTTAGATCTTCTCAACTGCGCAAAGGATGTTAATGCGGTTTTCAACAATACATAGAGTGATTCAAAAGGAAGATTTATAAGAAAGAAAAAACGTGTAGGTAGGGGCAAAGTAGGTAAACACGAACGAAGTCGCGCCGGGTCCGGAAGTATCACATAATACACAAAGCCTCGAAACCTTTCATCAGTGCGCTGACAAACTGTCCCGCGTGTCCATCGAACGTCGCCTTCGTTTGGAGCAGATTTCAGTGGGCTCCCTCCGATTCAGGATGAGAGCCGATTCATTTTACACAATAGGTGCTATATGGCCAACTAATCCGCTTGGAAACCGACTCGCACTCAGTCCTTTGTGAAGCGATTCAATTTCCGTTCATACTTAATTAAATCTGTGGAACCAGTTATTTAACCAACCTTCGTTTCGGACGGTTGAGCATTGAGCATTATTGATACGTTTCGATTTGGGTATGTGTTGGAAAAATGTAAGATCGCATTGATATTTGCGTTTACAAAAACAACAAAAAATATGTAGCTGAATATACACACAAATACATACATACATTAGGTTATATTATTGGATTATTCTAGGAATTACTAATTTTTTTAAAGATTAAATTTTGCCGACGATACTAATGTAGTAAATGTCGCTAATAATGTAGTTTTCTATAGGTGAAAGAATTTTTAAAATCGTTTTAGTATTTTTTTAGTTTATCCCTTACTAGCGGCCCGCCCCGGCTTCGCACGGGTCCCACTACGGGTACACGGGTTACACACGACCGCTGCGTAAGGAGCCGACCGCGCGAGTAAGTCGCGCGGCACTTTATTTCTTGACATTGACTCCCCTCCCGTACCCTGTGCTGCCTAGATAGCCGAGCGGACTGAGCGGCGAACACGCGACTTTTTTCTAATATTCACATTTTTAAACTCGTGATATCTTTCGAATGGAATGTCTGAATTGAATAATTCAAAAAGTTATAAAGGTAAAGGTATTGAAGCAGTCGTGAATATGAAGTAATTGATTTTGATAAGGATTAATACCAAGGTACAAATAAAGAGCGTTTTTTAGCGGCGGCATTTCAATTAAATTTTGAAAATAAAAGAACACTTATTGTGACATAACTATAATAGTTAGACATATACTGTCGCGACACTTTTTGTAGATAATGATGTGTTCTGCAAAGTCGTAGTACATTATTTTGTTCTATCATCAATAGTTTTCGCAGCACACGCGATGTAAGGAATTTTTTGGGTATTTTTTTACACCTTGGGTTACATTATTGGAGTTTCATTAATGATCTGTAATTTTTTAGAAAAAAAATATAGCCTATGTCACCCGGGGATAGTGTAGCTTCCCAACGGTGAAAGAATTTTTGAAATCGGTCCAGTAGTTTCGAAGCCTATTCAATACAAACAAACAAACAAAAAATCAAACATTTCCTCTTTATAATATTAGTATAGATATAGATAATCTATCTAGACCACACTCCGTATAGCCCCATTGCGATCGGCGATCACAGTCAGCTATTCCATTACCGGCCCCCGCCGTACGCTTTGCCCCATTAGTTGCTTTGGTTGCGATGATTTATTGCATACGTACATTACTATTGGCGGATATCTGACGGGATTTGTGTGACGGCCGGCTAAATACACGGCAATGGACATGGCCGCTAATGGTCGCTTTGCTGACTTTATGCCCCAGGTATTACAGGGTGAGGCCTGAGAACAATTTACTTAATAACCGACCGCGTTTCCAGGGAACGTATGCGTGTGTAGACCGGGTGTAATTATATTCTTCAACACAGTTGCTGGAGAAGCCTACATTTTTTTACCGATTTTTGATCATATGTTTTATTATTTTTATATCACTAGGTGGCAAACAAGCTTATGGCCTGCCTGTTGGTAAGCATTCACCACAGCCTATGGACATAAGCGCTCTCGTGACTTGATATCGAGCTCACAGTTTGCTCGAAGCGCTGAGCAGTGCTTTTTTTACTAGACTATCTAGGCATTTGACCGCAATCTCACCTGTCGCGGTTCCTGTCTCTGCAGCCCTAACGCTCCGGCGCTGGCGGTACTCTAGATTAAGTTTTTATCATATTTTTATTACATATGTATTGTAAAATAGTTTTAAGTTTTTCACAAAGTGTATATTTTAGTAAGTAAATATAAATGAATAATAATAGTATGTAATAATAAACCGTCTATTTCAGGCAAAATGTATAACAAAGTTTTAAACAATGTCAACACATCAAAATCCATTAAAGAGCTAACACATCCATCCAAAAAACCATCCTACCAAAAATATTTTAGTTTACGATACAACACTCATACTACTCCATTCTCGATTGACGTACGCTATTTTTGATTCCGGTAAAATGTTGCATTGCCACTGCAAAATGGAATTTCACGCCGCGAGCAGCTCTCTAGTGTAGCAATCGTAACTACTCCAAAACAAAGCTCGTTCTATTCTTGCTTTACCACTCCTACTGTACACGTTTATTTATTACTAGTTTTTTTCTGCGATTTCGTCCATGTGGAAATCATTGGAGTGGCGACCATTTTAAATAGCCGCCCTAATGTATTTCTGTATTTCTGGTTCTACCTAATCGAATTTGATGAAACATGGCGTAGATTATAAGTTGGACCCCAAACTACCAAACTGTGAAAACCCCATTAAAATTAATTCGGCGCCATTTCCATGTTTCTTATAGTTTAGCTGGTCTGTTATGGTTCTACATTACTTGTTCCAGTTTCCAAAATAAATTATACTCTATATGTTGCCCAGGCTTAATAGTTACACAACAAAAAAGTTTTATTCAAATCCGTCTAGTAATTCCGGAGATTAGCCTGTACAAGCAGAAAACATTAAAATATTTCTTATAGTATTACTATTTGTTTATCACTTTAAAATTTTCTTTTGTAAATCAATGTAATTCAGACCCACTTTTTCACTGTTTTATTATAGGTTAAAGTTTATGCCCTAAATGTATCTGCCAGTCAAAAATGAAAAAGTGTGATCGAAAAAGGTAGGCGGTAACTTAAAGGTTTAGCTATCATCAATCCTTTTCCAAAAACGTATTGACTCCGAATCAAACGAGCATTCGACCAACACTTTGGACCGTAAATAACAATAATTAAAGGCTAGATTGATCAGCCTGTAGACGTGATTGATAGGTCAGGAGGTAAATTGCATGTAGCCTTTTAAGGTTGCCCCGTACGCCAAATGCCACTTGTCAATGTCGAGTAATTGGCCCTAATCTACTTTGCTTGAAATATTACTTGATACACACGATCGCCCTTTGAATTAAATAAGTGCGCCCCTAACTATTTAGGGATAAGGGCGTCATCGCTGCTGGCTTAACCCTGGCTCTATTTATGACAACCTGAGCGGTTCGGTTGGTTAACATGGCGCTGTGTGAATAGTATAAAAATATCGATTTGTTTTATTTATTTTTGACAATTTGACGTTGTACACAGCTGGGTATTCCAGCTGATAGCAGCTAATTTTTATAGTGTTTTTTATTTATGCTACGCAGTGACAGACACAGCCCACCTGATGATAAGCGGCATTTATTGTATTTTATTTATTTATTTAAAACTTCATGCACATTACAGTACAATGGCGGACTTAAAGCTACGCAGCTTTTTCTACCAGTCAACCAGAGAACAATTACTAAAAATTACAAGGCGGTGCTACAAAAGAAGAAGATAAAAGAACATAAAACAGACTAAAAGTAACATTAATTAAATAAGTATATCAAACATTCACAGACCAAAACTTATAGATAGTATAATAGGAGAGAGAGAAAGACAGAGAGAGAACAAGGAACTGAGCATAACAAGCTACTGGCACACTCAACAACACAACTGCCCAAACACTTAAAAAAAAAAAAAAAGGGAAAAGAGAAAGACTATGTAGTATTTATCGGTAATAACATCTACGATTCAAGCATTTAGGTTGCAGGCAACAAGAATGCGAAACGTAGGTGCGTTGTTACCATGAGGACCAAGATGAAATGCCTCATGCCTGTAATTGCGCTGGCTACCTTATCCTTCAACCCGGAACACAACAATGCAAGCACTGTTGCTTGGCGGCAGAAACAGATAAGGCGGTGGTACTCACCCAGGCGGACTCCTCAGTATTGACAGAGTCTTACCACCTTATGGTTTTCATCATCATCTTTGTCCGGCTATGACATAGATACGAAGCGGACGTCCGCCATCATCACCACAGCCCGTAACAGTCCACTGCAGGACCCAGGGCCTCTCCCACGAAAGAGGAGGTTATTGCCATAATCTCCACGCTTGGCAGGCGGGTTGGAGATCGCAGTGTACAATATAACAATGGAAAATGCTGCTGCCCATTTTCCAGACTACGGAGACTCTTGATCTGTTGTCTTGAAAACATTAGTCGCTTTGTACGACACCCACGAGTGTAAGGGGCCCCGCCTACGACCCACCTAATATCCTGTCTAAACTCATCAAATATTCTTCACAATATCAGGTGTACCAAATTTTCAACGTTTCCTGTAGACTTTGATGAATCGATTCTTTGGCTTCTAAAACCCCTACTTGTACAGGTGGCTCAAAATTATGATTACAAAATAAAATATATATTTAATAAAAATGGAATGCTATGCGTGCCCTTTCATTTTTGTTTATTATTTTTTCATTCATTGGCACCATTGTAATATTATTTAGTTGGCAATTTTAAAACGTCGGCGGAGCGTAGAACCATACTTTCATTGTACGAATCGAGGAAAACGACAGTGTGAGATAGTAAACATTATGGATGTTAGCCGTTAGCGAATTCTACCGAACGCTATGTTGAGTTCGGTAAGATCACAGAGCGTCCTGGGAGAGAACGTAAGCGGACAGTTCGAACTTCTAGGGTACTTTAGCAAACAAAGAGTCCTAAATCCACAAATCAAGGTGGGAAAAATGTCTCGAGACTTGGACTTAAGCGCTCCACCGGTCAGCGTATAGCGCTCATTGAAACTGCAGAAAAGCGCGATTGCTTACAGTATGTATGTATGTAAACACTTTATTGCGTATACATAAAGAACAATAACGAAAGAAAATAAATATACATTGCAAAGGCAGTACTTGGTCACAGTGTACTTTTACGTAATTATAATAAGCAGGTATTTGACCGCCATCTCACCAATAATGAATAAAATAATATCACTTAGCTCTTTAAGTGATATTATTTCATGCATTAAGAAATAAGCAAGCCACGAAGCAAGAGTGGAGTGGCATTTATATTTTTACTGCCAGAGCAACGTGTTATTACGTGGGCAGCGCACTGGCTTTATGCCTGGTGTTGCTAATGCCCCGCTTGCCTGTATGCCTACTAATGAAAGTAGAAAAAAACTTGTTAAAGTCCATTTGCGTTAAGAAAATAGTGAGTAAAAGGGGTTTTCACAGTGTAGTAAAAATTTTAATATAAAAAAAAAAGATTAAGTTTAAAGGATATAAATCAAATTAATTGTTTCAAATTAAAAATAAGGTCAAGGATATCCCACGAATGAAGCCAGTCTAGTATTTGCTGTTTATTCCAACCAGCGAGGCAATCATTTTATTATTTTCTGCCGCCAACTGGTCACTGTAAACTTAGCTTTCTAATTTGTTGCGTACTGATTGGTCGAGGGGCGGGGCTAGGCCGGCGGACAACGATGACTCACTATTTTCTATCGCAAATGAACTATAGTGCGGCCGTAGCCCAATACCAAACTCAAACACAGACTCCAACCACGACACATTTACTCAAAAATTCCGCGTCACACCGTCCCCACTGCCCCTTACTGTGTATCCTTCTTGATCTTGCTGATCTTGCGCTTGATGCGCTCCGTGTACGCTGCCACGATGTTGGAGAGCAATGGCAGGGAGGAGCTGCGCTCGTCGTCCCGTACTCCTACTTCTGCACACAGTTCTGCGCGGCTGGCCCGCTCTAGAGGCATCGCGGCCTCTGACGTCAGTACCGACATGGAGTAGAGGTATCTGGAACCAACAATAAGGCAATTTTAGGACAGGTCTTTTTGTAGGTTGGTTGTTATGTGAATGGATCTTCTACGTGCCGCTCGCGAGTCGCGGCCTACATAGTGTTGACATGGTTCAATGATTCGATGACGCGAACGAGCAATACCTATGTGTGTATGACAATACTATCGCACCTGCGTATGAAAAGGTCGCTGATGATTGGTCCCATGTGGGAGTTGCGTAAGAGTACAGGGAACATCAAGGATCAAAAACACTGGCGTTAGGAGTTTATAAAAGTAGTATATCACACGTGCATGACGCACCATGAGCCCGGACTTGAGCCTCCTCTATTAGCCGACATTAGTCCGATATTACAGCAATGAGGACTTTTTCAGTAGGTATTGATAATTGGTTTCAAAAAGCATCAATAGATGGCACTCCTACAATTTTGGTAATCTTTTATTAATCTGTATGATGTATGGTGGTAGTGATTTGATGCAGCCAACTAATACTAAACATAAAAATAAAATGTTTTTTGATATAAACATAACTGTTGTTATGTTGTACGAAATGTAAAAAGAAATATTTATAGAAGTTGGCACTATGTTCCATTATTATTATAACCTCTAAACTGGTTGAAAACGATTGACAAATACAATATTATCCAATACAACGTACCCAGTGTTTATATCCTGTTTGCTAAGAACCTATTTCAAGTGATTATCGATTACCAAAATTGTCGGGGCGCCATCTAGTGAGTGGTTAGGAATGCTTTAGATACCTATTGGAAAACTGCTCATTTATATCTGCCTCCAAGCGGTCTCGAATATGATTCAGAATTACTCTTGGACTTGGAAAAAATTTTTAGCCGATAGCTTGGTACACCGACAGCTTGTTTCGCCGAATAAGGGTCGGATCGACTTGTCGTTGAACCGAGCTATGGGATCTACAATTCTCCCTCGTACCGATGATCCATCAGAGAACAGTATTTCTCTGTACAGTAGAGCAAACTGAATGTTTAGCAAGTTGACAATGACTGAAATTCGCCATGTTATTATTTACAGACGCGTGGTTTCCCATTAATGTCAATAAGCGATTTTCTCGTTCTCCTTATAATACGAACAAACTAAGAATGTGATTAAAGTACTGAAATTCAGTTTCCTCGACTATACAAATGTATGTGCCCAGCGTAAGTGCTGCATTAACTTGTTCATATACTATTTTCGACCGACGTCGATCGAGTACGCGTCAGCCGAGCACTAAATACTGACCCATTCCATTCGAGGTACTCCCTCACGAGCTCGTTCACGAGTAGCACCTCGTGAGTCGGCTGCGGCGGACCTAGCTTCTTATCTTTACCCGTGACCTGCCTCTCGCGGAGAACCTCGGTGACCTTGGCTCGGATCTGTATGGACATAGACCACGTTTAACGTGAATAAGATGTTACCGTGAGAGCGTCGGTGGCCTGAATGAGGCCTAGAGTCCGACTCGTACCGCGACGTACCGGGTTCGGACGCCGCTGCCGCCATGTACCAATGGCTCTTTACTGAATTATGTATAACTGTTGAACACGAACCGATGCTCCTACGGTGAGGGAAAACATCGTGATGAAACCCGCACATTTAGGAGCCTGAATGAGTATCCATGATCCATTCTGGTAAGGTTTCCATAGTCTGTTAACATAGTCACAGAAGTCGGATGGCAGTCGCTCCATTGTAATTACCTGACCTGCCAAATCCTGGATCATGGTCTAGGTAGACCGCAGGCCCTCGTGCGCGAGAGCACAACCGGGACATTAACGTCAAGATGACTAAGGTTTTACCGAGATACTACTGCAACATCGAACCACTCATCATAGACGGAGATGACAACGTCTGCAAAACAACATTCTCCCACACTCAATAAGGTTGTGGAAAGAGATCCTTGGAGAGTTCAATGAGTTCTTCAAGAATGAGAGTGAAAATATTTTCACTAGGTCTATAACACGTTCAATACATACGTTAATTACACGTACTTGCTTCTAACGCTTTACCAGAATCGCGATAAATTCAAAAACTACTGAACGGATTTTCTTGCGGTTTTCACAAACATACAGAGTGATTCATGAGTAAGGTTTAGGTGTATAATTTGTTAAAGTTGCTACTATTACTAGTGGTATGAAGTAAATGTTCCAAGTCTACGTAGGCCTGCTACATTATTGCCAGTATCTATAATCACGATATACAATAGCCTACAAATGGTTACTTGTATAAAATAAGGTTTATATGGTTACATAATTTGTTCACTAACTTCAATATTCGTGGTAGTAATACGAATAAACTCTATCCTGCGACCGTGAACAAGACTTTTTTCTGTCCTTATTATAACTCAGCGAAGTGGCAACACAAAACACAACACCCACCTATATCTTTCAACGTGATCACAAAGTAAAAACTCGGAACTTTGTTCAGTTGCGGTTACAATGCTGGAGGTAATCAGAGAGTGCATCTGCAGTATTGTAGACCACTACATCCAAACAACTACAATGAGCTGAGCAATCCAGAGCGACAGACATAATTAATCCACCAACAGTACCGCGAGGGGCACTTTTAATTACCTCCGCCTGGAATTTGTTCAAGTGGCCGCTGCTTTTTAAGATGTCCTTTATAGCTATTAATACGTCCTTCTCGGTGGCCCCTTTTTCTGATGACATTGTAATTGTAGATATAGAAGGAATACAGTACAAAACTTAGTTTGATTATACTTTAGCTTCGATGAATACGCCTAAAATCACCTAAAATATTTATTTTATTTATATGTCAAAATCTTTGATTTAATTTTTCAACTTTGACAGTTGAGTTTAAGAGGTTGTCACAGTGTTTGCTATGTCTATGGTTTTGAGTTCGATGAGGTTGTAGTGTCCAAAAAAGTTTATTTACAAAATTATGTTTATTGCAATATGGTGTACCTATTTCGGGACTCATTATTGATTCGAGCCTTGAGTCATCTTGAGTCGAGACCACGAGATTAGAAAAGAGTAAAACAGTTTAAAGACTTAGAACTATAATTAATTTCTATCATTTATAATTTTCGAAATTGATTGTCAAAAAAATTCTCAATTTTAAATTCAAAAATAAATCCCGTCCGGTCAATCACGGCCTCTACCAGTTTGATAAATTCGCTAGATCTTCGGCATCCTCATGTCGTAAGCCGTTAGCTCTCGCATCCGACTCAGGGATGTCAACCCATCGCGTCTTTGGTCGTCGAGGGATCGTGGCTTATTTCCTGACACCCACATTTTTGGGCACCTATTTCCACATATTCGTATAGGTAGCCCCTTCAATCTTACCTGCGATGTCTCTCACGATACGGCTGACACGGATGTACTTGTTATATACACAAGTCGTTTTACAATTGTAGAATATTATTTATTCATTCGTATGGCAAATATAGATGAATAGAGACCGAATTTTATGAAAATGCATATTGAATATACAGTTGTATATTTTGCCCCCTTTCAGCGGCAGTTGCAAAATTTATCAAAAATTTTAAAATTACGCAAATGTGTGCATAATTACGTAATGATAGTTCATCGTTTAGATGACACCAGAGACTCCACAGTCACCTCAGTTTTCACTTAAAAAATGTATTAAGTGACCTTAGTTTGTTAAAAATATTTTGAAAATAGTTTTCTTGCAAATACGATGGTTATCGTCGAGTAATCATAGCTTTTAAAAAAAACATTTGAGTATTCCACTTTTTTATTATTTCATGTTGCATATTTTAGCAATTTTTCTTGCATATTTGCATATAATCCCGTATTTACACATGAGAAACGACTTATTACTAAAAATTTAAACCAAGCGAAGTCTTCATAGAATATTGTATATTGTATTTTTGTACGTCATTCCGGGACTGAGTTGTCAACGTGTCAAAATATCCTGTGGGACAATTCAGGGACCAATAGGTATATATGACCGTCATTGTGTGGGACGCAGTATTTACAAAAACTATGAAATAATTTATTCAAACAAAATCTTAAAAATAAATTACAAATGAGCATTTGTACTATATTACCTACTTACGATAAATGAGTACAAATAAAATCGTGGTTACTTCCGAGTATTTACAATTTCAGCGCAAATTACATTAGGTAATTATTTACTTCTAGCTATTGTTTATTTGGACACCTAACACATAAGTGGATAACAATGGCATAAACTGTAGCCTCGCTGACGTCAATAATATTAAGTCAATACCCTTCCCTGTGATGGAAATGCATGGATTTAATAATAGTTTAAACGATACTTGTCTACCACTTTCTATCTCGTGGGTTTTGATTGTTCATCACGACTAGCCGCACGATATTAAGTAAAGGCGTAAGAGCGCTGGTGGACTCATGGTAATGGGGTCCGACGCGAACGCGAGAGGTACGGTTCGAAGCCCATCTCCACCGTGTACCAATAACTCTTTTCTGAGTTATGTACATTCGTTGAACACTAACCTTACGGTGCAAGAGCACAACTGGGACACTAACGCGAAGATGTTTTCCTTTTTTTGTTGAAGTAAAGGTTTGACGGTAAGTATACTCGTATAGCGAATTTGGTACTAATTTCTGCTTGCTCATTTGCCTAGCTCTATCATATAAGGCAAAATTATTTTGTTCACGTTGTGTCACACCCCTTACATCACATTGTACATTATATACAGAAAGAAAATATGACTACATAGGTACTTATTCAACTTCACACGAATCGATGAATTGGCATTCTATGTTGCGTAGTAGATCCGAAAAGCACCCATTTTCCACTTACCTACAGAGTAAAGACAAAACGTTCAGTATTCAAAGGTTACGGGCTACGGCGAATCAATTCCCGTAAGCAGGTTAAACCGGATAGACAATTTTACACGGCACGAACCGGTTTGCACGTCAACACGCGCTACTAGTGACGCCCGTGTGGGTTGGGACTGGGACCGGGTATACTCTGTATACCCAGAATTCGAAGGAGGGAAATTATACCTACTATATACGAGAATGTGGTGTGTGGTGCCGCCACTTAAAAGAATAGCACTACCCCATCTCTTCCCGTGGGTGTCGTAAGAGGCGACTAAGGGAATAACCCGGAAAATGGGCAGCAGCATCTTTCGGGTACATTTACATCTACTGCACTGCGATCGCCAACCCGCCTGCCAAGCGTGGCGATTATGGCAACCCCCCCCCCCCCCCCGATGACAAGCACACACAGGCCACGGCCCCCAGTACCCTGCGGCCCCGCTATTCCGGACTATGGTAGCGGTCACGGTAACGGCGGGGCAGGGGGTGCGAAGAATCACCGGATGCGACCAGGCTACCACAAAGCACGACCACTGGCCCTGGCAACATACAATGTCCAGACACTGCGGACCGACGAAAAGCTCGTGGAACTGGAGGAAGTGGTAAGCAGATTAAATTGGGATATTATAGGGTTATCTGAAGTCCGACGAAAGGGGGAGGACTCGATAACCCTAAAGTCCGGAAATCTGCTTTACTTCCGGGAGGGCGACCAACTGTTCCTAGGTGGTGTCGGGTTCCTCGTCCACAAATCCCTCGTGAACAACATCGTCAAAATCGAGAGTGTGTCGTCTAGGGTAGCGTACCTTATACTCAGAATTACCAAGCGGTATTCGTTGGTCATACAGGTCTACGCACCGACTTCGACTCACTCCGACGATGAAGTGGAGGCTATGTATGAGGATATTTCTACAGCCATGCATACCTCCAAGATACATTATACCGTTGTCATGGGGGATTTCAACGCGAAACTGGGCAAACGAGGCGGAGACGAGTTGAGAGTGGGGCAATTTGGAATTGGAAGTCGGAACGCCCGTGGCCAGATGCTGGCCGGCTTTATGGAGAAGGAGGGACTCTTTATGATGAACTCATTTTTCAGGAAGCCGGATCATCGCAGATGGACGTGGGTTAGTCCCGATGGTGTCACAAAAAATGAGATTGACTTCATCCTATCTACGAAACGGCATATATTCAATGATGTCTCGGTGATCAATAGCGTTAAAATTGGCAGTGATCACCGTTTGGTAAGAGGCACATTGAATATTAATCCCCAGCTGGAAAGATCGAGATTGATGAGGTCCACGCTCCGGCCTGTACCCATCCAAATAAAAAACCCCGAGAGCTTTCAACTCGAATTACAAAATCGCTTCGAGTGCCTAGGAGAGTGCGTCGACGTGGACGACTATAAAAACAGGTTCGTGGAAACTGTCTATACGGTTGGGTCAAAGTTTTATAAGGCCTGCCGTACAAACAGAACAAACAAAATCTCTGACGATACCCTCAAACTCATCGAAGAAAGACGCGGAATGACTCTGCAATCCCCTGATGATGTCTCTCAATTTAGGCGACTTAATCGACAGATCTCCAAGTCTCTGACTCGCGACATACGCCGCTTCAATACTACCAATATTGAGGCGGCGATTGAGCGGAACAAAGGCTCTAAAGTCTTTGCGAGAGATCTGTCGATTGGACAGAGCCAGTTGACGAGACTGAAAACGGATGACGGCAGAGTTGTTTCGACCAAGTCCGAGGTTTTGAGGGAAGTCGAGAGGTTCTATGGACAGTTATACACGACAACACGGGCACCTGTTACCAGTATGGCAAAAGACCCCAGAGCCAAGTTGACCCGACACTACACCGAAGATATCCCGGACATCAGCCTGTACGAGATTAGTATGGCTCTCAAACAGCTTAAGAACAACAAGGCGCCGGGTGATGATGGAATTACGGCTGAGCTTCTGAAAGCTGGTGGCAAACCTGTGCTTAAGACCCTTCAGAAGCTGTTCAATTCCGTCATCCTCGAGGGCAAAACGCCGGAAGCATGGCACAGAAGCATAGTGATATTGTTCTTCAAGAAAGGTGATAAGGCTCTCTTGAAGAACTTCAGACCAATATCGCTACTGACCCATGTCTATAAGCTGTTTTCGAGAGTCATTACGAATCGTCTCGCACGCAGGTTTGATGACTTCCAGCCTCCCGAACAAGCCGGATTCCGAAAAGGTTTTAGTACCATAGACCACATACATACGCTGCGGCAGGTTGTACAGAAGACCGAAGAGTATAACCGGCCATTATGCTTGGAATTCGATCGAAACTTGGGCGGTGCTCCAGTCTCTACAGCGGTGCCAAATTGATTATCGATATATCGAAGCATTGAAGTGTTTGTACAAAAACGCCACTATGTCAGTTCGCCTCCAGGACAAGACCACAGAACCTATTCAGCTGCAGCGAGGTGTTAGACAAGGTGATGTTATATCTCCGAAGTTGTTTACCGCTGCACTGGAGGATATCTTTAGGCTTCTGGACTGGGACGGATTTGGCATCAATATTAACGGCGAGTACCTCACGCACCTCAGATTTGCTGACGATATCGTAGTCATGGCTGAAACCCTGGAAGACTTGGGCAAAATGCTCGATGACCTCTGTAGTGCCTCTCAACAAGTAGGTCTTAAAATGAACATGGACAAGACGAAAATTATGTCGAATGTCCATGTTGTGCCTACTCCAGTGACAGTTGGAGGCACTCCACTTGAAGTTGTTGACGACTATACATACCTAGGACAAATAGTCCGGCTAGGTAGGTCAAATTTCGAGAAAGAGGTCAATCGACGAATCCAACTCGGTTGGGCAGCGTTCGGGAAGCTACGCCACATATTTTCGTCCCAATTACCGCAGTGTCTCAAGACGAAGGTCTTTGACCAATGTGTGTTGCCAGTGATGACTTACGGAGCTGAAACGTGGCCACTCACTATGGGCCTTATAAGAAAGCTCACTGTTACCCAAAGGGCAATGGAAAGAGCTATGCTCGGAGTTTCTTTGCGCGATCGAGTCAGAAATGAGGAGATCCGCAAGCGAACCAAGGTCACCGACATAGCTCTAAGGATTGCCAGACTGAAGTGGCAGTGGGCAGGGCACATAGCTCGAAGAACAGATGGCCGATGGGGCAGTAAAGTTCTCGAGTGGCGACCACGTACCGGTAGACGCAGCGTGGGTAGGCCTCCTACAAGGTGGACCGACGACCTGGTAAGGATCGTAGGTACCAGCTGGATGCGGAAAGCACAGGACCGGTCTTTGTGGAGATCTCTGGGGGAGGCCTATGCCCAGCAGTGGGCGTCTTCTGGCTGATGATGATATACGAGAAACCCGAATATTTATAAAGTAGGTACAGTAAAAGAGCATAAGTGTATTACCATTTAAAGAAAATATTCCATTCATTTCCTAAATGACCTCCGTTCGCTTCAAGTTTTAATTAAACTATTAACATTTGTATTGAATACCTACGTATTTGTAATCAGTGCCTAGTTTTATTAGTATAAATAATCTGGTTGTTTCTTACTTTTCACTTTTTAGCAGTCGTGTTTTTTACCAAGTTTTTTATGTTTCGAAAATGTTTGTATGAATTGCGCATTCAATGATAATATCATACCACTTGGTACACGTATACTACATATGTAGAGGGTTGATGTTGGATATGAGGCCATCTCAAATTTAGCCTTTTACAGTAATGGCGGACATTTAAAATGGCGGCTCAGAGAGATTGATAAATGCTGCCTTTAAATGTTTTTAGATTATTTGAATATGTGCGTAATAAATCTTAGTATAAAATATATATGGACACATTTTGTTCGACTTCGTTCGCGTATAACTACTTTACCCCTACCTACCCTTTTTTTACTTACTTATAATAAACCTTCCTCATGAATCACTCTATCTGTACTATCACTCTATCTGCCGGACTAGTTGGAACCCTGTGCGTTCGCGCACACTGTGAGACCAAACTAACATTTTTGAATACGGATGTAAGTTTTCAGGGTAGAGACTACGGCCGAGGCTTATCACCGTAAAGAGCTGCAAGGTTCGTTAGCGGTGTAACGATTGTTAAACTCACAGAAAAGTAGTGTCGACTCACAAAATGAAATAAATGTACCATTCCGACTACTTCATACTTCTAATAAGTTCCACACTTATTTAGTAGGTAAAATACGCAATCTGCCCGGACCAGCCAAGCAGTTACAGTGAAGAGGCTGTTCCTAGACAAGCAGGCTCCACGGTTCAACTTCGGTCGCATCGTCGCTTCCCATCAGGTGAGATGGCGGTCTGCCTTGTTTGTTGTAAAAAAAATAAAAAATATCGCCATCGACATTGATACAGAGTTTAGAACCAAAATGGTCCCGCAGTCCGGTACTGTGGGGTTTTAGAGCAACTTCCTCCGACGTACTCAAACTGAGCTACTGAGTCTTTACTGGGACTGTCACAAGTATACAATATAGAGTTCTTCAAGATGGGTGTGAAAAAGTTTTTACGGTGTGGACAACACGCGGCGCTAACTACTTACCATCAGACGGATCATGCCCTTCTTTTCCTCCTTAGTAATAGTATAAAAAAAATTAAGTAATAGGTACCAAAATCTAGCCCCAGCTCTGCTCATCACTAGTTGTCCCTCCAAATTGTAGGCGTACAGTCAATATTTCAAAATCGCCCCCGAACGTCGCCGATTGCGAGGGGTAAATTGCCCTCGATTCAACTACCGGGACTCTTAATCCCTCACCCTCTGGAGTACTGCCTTATTTATTGAGACACGTTAAAGGTACTTAGGATTCATGGATTTGTGTTCCAGGTGACGGTTTTGGTGGAGCATTAGTTTGGATTATTTTTATATGGGTAACAATAATATTTTTGCTCTCGTTTTCTTGCAATCTGTGGGAGTGATTTCGGGAACAGGGAAGGAAGTCGTCAAAACAAGGAAACGTGTTGACTAATGAGTTCGCGCTACTTCGTAATGAAGACTGCTGCCGGGTACTTCCCTTTGATAGAATATTGATATTTCCTAGAAACGAGGTATTATAGCACAAGTAAAGAGAAAAATTCGAAAAACTATGAATAAATCAATATAAACTGCATTTTTCGTACCTAGAAAAGTAGTACTTGTTACTACATAGTTACCATTAATCTCGCTGTGCGAGCTGTGTCGCAGGCACACCTGTGTAAGCTGTGCAGTTCATTTTTAGCGTTTCGTACCCGAAGTGCGAAAGCAACCTGTATGTAACCTTTTTAATGTTAAAATTAATAATGTAAATTCTTTTTTAGCGTTCTCAACTTCTTCGTAAAAACGGAACCCTCATAAGTTCACTGTATCTGTCTGTCAAACATCTTAATCTTCGTTTGTTTACCTAAATTACTGTAATTTGTTATCCTGTTAATGTTAAGGCATCTAACTTATACCAACGTATGTAATTAAGGCTTAGAATAAAATTACTGACGGATATAATATACATTAATAAACATATATACTATCAACGCCGGTGACTCCCAAACAAATTTACTTATGAAGTTGCTCATCAAAATCCCTCTAGAGATCACGGGCACTTCACGTAGACCTACAATCGTGACATTCTAAAAAAACTTTTATTCTCTGGGTTATATGCGAATACAAGAAAGTTATTTTATTTCGTTACTTGTATTGTGTACTACAAAAGGTCTTTGTATTCACTTACATAACAATGGAATAGAATTAATTAAGGTCTACCTAGCCAAGCGGGAATGGAATATTGTATCTAGTAAATGTATAGTTGAATTGGGTGGAATGCAAAATGGATTTTTTATCTCTCTCCGAGTGTTCTACAAGGCAAATTTTTATGCCACACATTGACAAATGAGCAGACAGCCCACCTGATAGTAAGCGGTAACTGTCGCCCATGACATCAACCATTCATGCATTTAGGTTGCAGTCAACAAATATGTGAGAAAGATGAAATGCTCCATGCCTGTTATTTCGCTGGCCACCTACAGTACAGCCGTATTCAGAAACAGCCTTATAGTGCGTCTAAACTGTGGGCGCAAATGCAGTCTCCTTCATTTTCGGGCGGCAGCAAATAAAAAGCTGTAGGCTGTAGATTTTTTCTTTCGATATATTTTAATTAGCAATAATATCAAAACCGATAAAGGCCACTCTACTCAGTCGTGAAGGTAGCTAACTTTCCAATATATTGTGGTAGTGCGAGATAGTTGAATGTTACAGATCCGAACTGCGCGCGGGTGAACACCACAACGAACGGCTAGTAATTTTTAAAATCGTGTCAAATAATCTTTTCGACACGATCACGAACGGCGCCAGAGTACAAAACTGAACTAAGTGACTCCGAAGTTTGTGCCTTACACAAAAAAAAAGTTGAGTTGGAGAGGACAGAAGTTTTAAAACAGCTTTATCTGCCCTTTGAAGCGGCCGCTCGAACAGGAAAGATTGTTTGACTTCTTTCTTTTGATAAAGTAAGCTCCATTTTATATCGGGTTCCCTTTTAAGAAATATTAAAATTGTTACTCTAAATGGCCATGGGAGCTGAAGCTTTCATGTAGTGAACAAAATATCTTATTAATAAGGCTCGGCTCCGCACCGGTTTTTCTATTATAATGTGCAGAGTATACATTGAACTTTCGGGAAGAAATGATCTAAATTATAGTAAAAATCGCATCAAAATCCGTTGTGTGGTTTAGGAGGAGATACCAGGTATACAGACAGAGCGTCGGTAGCCGGGCGGTGAGCGTCGGTAGCCGGGTGGTTGAGTATCCAACTCGTAAGCGAGAGGTACCGGGTTCGAATCCCGCTGCGGCTCTGTACCAATGATTTTTTTCTGAGTTATGTACATTAGTTACATTCTAACCGATGCTCTTACGGTGAGGGAAAATATCGTGATGAAACCTGCAAATTCAGGCAACTGAATTTGTAACCTTGATTCAATCTGGTCAGGTTTCCCTGGTAGCGGAGATTGGATTACAGTCGCTCCACTGTAATCATCATCACAGCCCGTAACAGTCCACTGGAGGACTTAGGGCCTCTCCCTCAAAAGAGGAGGTTATTGCCATAATCTCCACGCTCGGCAGGCGGGTTGGAGATCGCAGTGTTTAAATAAAACAATGGAAAATGCTGCTGCCCAATTTCCAGACTACGGAGACTCTTCATCTGTTGCCTCGAAAACATTAGTCGCCTTGTACGACACGCATGAGCGTAAGGGGTTGGTGCTATTCTACTCTGCCGGACACCACACGGCCACTGTAATCACCTGATCGCCAAATCCTGGATCATGGTCAAGGTGGACCCCGGGCCCTCGTTCTCGAGAGCACAACCGGGTCATGACGATAATGATGACCAGGTATACAGACAGAGATATACAAACGTGGAAACTGACGTTATTTTATATCTACTAGTGGGTCCGGCGCGACTTCGTTCGCGTGGCGTCCAATCCCTACCCTACCTTACTACTACTCCTACCCTACACCTACATTACACTTACCTACCGTTTTTTCTTGCTTGTAAACCTTCCTCCTGGATCACTCTATCTATAGCTAACCGCATCAAAATCCATTGCGTAGTTTAAAAGATCTAAGCGTACATAGATACATACGGACAGACAGCGGGAAGCGACTTTGTATTATACATAAAGTGAGGTAGTATGTATGGGTGTATGAATGGATGTAGGTACTGAACGGGTTTTGGTGAAAATTTACGTGAAGGCCCGTGAAGCATTTAGTGGTTCACATGCTGGTCTGCCACGCGGTTCCGATCCCAGACAGGGTATAAATTGAATTTCTGCGTGTTAATATTAATAACCGTGGTAACAAACCCGATAATATGTGTCGTGAAAGTGTAGTGAATAACCACGAAAGTCTTGATAGATTTTGATTAAAAAGTTGAGCGACTTGGATAATTATAACATACATACATAAAGCTCACGCCTCTGTCACAGGTGGGGCAGAGAATATGGACTGCCACTTTGCTCTATCCTGACACAATTCCCCAGCTTTGCATATTTTCAAAATTCTTTTCATGTATCTCTTTTTATTCATGTATCTCCAGACCCCATTTTTTAAGAACATTACTGATCTAATTAATTATTTGATTATCAATATGTAATTATAAGGTTGATGGAAATATGCAACACTGACTGAATGATGGAGGCGTCTGTCTAGCAGCAACTCCGTTGTTGTTCAAAGACGGACGTCTTCATTGTTCAATGAATGTTGCTTACTTGCTGATTTTAATCTACCTTATAATTACCCAAGTCGCTTGACTTTTTAGATATAACTCTATATTGTAAGTATCTAGTACAACAGTTATCTAGTACAGATTATAACAAGGTTTGCTTAGATTGGGGCACGTATATCCCTAGGATATACGTGTATCTGACACTGACACATGGTCCTGATGGAAAGTGGCCACCGACGTCCAGGACATTTGCAACGGGGAGCGGAAGGGGAGCGGAAGCGGTGCCGGACTTTGTCGTTGTCCCACATCCACCTGCACCAACTACAGCAGCCGCCTTGTTCGACATCCGTAAGAAGTTGCTTAATTCAAACCTGCAGATCTCATCATCATCATTATATCAGCGGGAAGTCGCCCAATGCTGGGCATAGGCCTTCCCCAGAGATCTCCATAAAGGCCGGCCTTGTGCCTTCCGCATCCAGCTGGTATCTGCGATCGTTATCAGGTCGAAGGGCCACCTTGTGGGAGGCCTACCCACACTGCGTCTTGCGGTACGTGGTCACCACATAATAACTTTACGGCCCCAGACCCATTCGGTAGCTATTCGTAGCACGAAGCTACGAAGTCCTACGACCCCGTAGCATGTGAAGGTAATAGATAAAACACCGTTACATCATTTTATACAAATTCTACAGGACTGGATATCATACAGTTTAATTGTGGGAAAGTTGTAAAATATTGCATGAAAAATTATGCGTTATAATATGCTACGAAGTGCTACGACCTCGTAGCACGTGACACTAATTATCAAAACACTGTAATTTCATCATGTCATACATATTATACAGTGCTGGATACCATACATTTATATTGTGTAAAGGTTGTAAAATATTGCATGTAAAATTATGCGTTATAATATGCTACGAAGAGCTACGACGGCGTAGCAGTACGAACAGCGTTCCTATTAAAATTGCTACAGGAACAGCTAAACCCTAGAGCTACAGTGTCATGCATGTCAATAATAAATAACAGTCCATTGCATTGAGATGCCATAAGGATGCAGTTACAGAACACGGAATAATCAAGCAGCCGAAGTCGGCCGAAGGTTTCCCGAGCGGTTCCGATTGTTTTTAAACTTGTAATTTCGCGATGTGCTGCCAGTTTGGTGCCGGCCGCGGTGGCGCGCGGACGTGTTTCGGTCGGTCGGTGGTCGCTCCCTCACGATCGTATGGTGTGTGTAATGGTCAAGTGTGACTCGTATCTGTGGATATGACTGTGGCGGGAAATCACGGTGTGGAATAAAAGGTTAGTCAACTTTTTTTGTATCTGTTATTTTATTTATTGTTTCTTTGGAAGTTGTGATATAATATGCTCGTAATTTTGGGATATTTGTTAAAGTAAAGTTAAGGGGAAGGAAAGTTGTTTAGTACAGTGACAAATATGTTTTGTCACTTTTGTAATGATTTAGTTATTTACTAAGTCAAATTGACAACATTTTTACATTTATATGTCAATTTAGTTTTAAATTTGTTAAACTTACTGTAAACTGTTACTGTAAAAAGTTCAAATTAACAAAAATATATAAAATTACCGCATTTTTACTCGAAGTAAACTATTTTCATGATTAAAATTGTCTTTAAGTTTTTAAGTGCCTTAAAAATACTCCTAACATCCGCATCGTTCCGCTTTGTAAAAGATACGAGGATACCTAAAGAATATCCTCATACAAAAATATTTTCGCCACGATCTTGGATTAGTTATAGAAGTTTTAATATACCTACAAACCATTTAAAAGTACTAAATTGTTCCAAGTTTCATCCGCCTAAAATCGGGAACCACATTTTATTTATGTTATATTCTGGAATAGAAGCTATTAAATTGCAAAACTTCAAATCTGTTCGGCAGTTTTTGCGTGAAGGATTCGTAACACAGATTCAAACAATCATCGAAATATCAAACTGTCGCATTAGTAATAATAATTATCTAGGCGTTAACATAGAGGTTTGATTTCGTGCGCTGGACCTGGAGTCCGTCTTGACAGGATTTGACAGATTAGATAATTACGTCGGAGCGACTGCCATCCGACCTCCATGACCCTGCTACCAGGGGAACCTGACCAGTTTCGATTATGGTTACACATTCAGTCGCCTGAATGTGCCAGTTTCATCACGATGTCATCACATGTCCCAATGTTTGTTCGTGATAAAACCTTTTAAGTTAGACCCATTTCCCGGTTTCCGATTTAGCTGAAATTTTGCACACTCCTAAACTAAGCACGGTACATCTATCGAGTTTTGGACTCGTTTGAATAGTCTTGACAAATACTCTGTCTGATTATAGATAAAAGCGTGCTATGGAAAACATTTCTCAAATGAACTTGTTTTATATGGACTACAGGCTCGACGATAATGAAAAACGGCATTGCCGTTGCGTGCCTTAGGAGTTATGCGGATGTATTGACAGACAGACGGAAAGCGACTTTGTTTTTAAGCCCCGACGGAAAAATAGGGGTGTAATAAGTTTGATTTTCGTATCTGTGTATCTCTGGCTTTGTGTATCTGTCTGTCTCATCGTAGCTCCCGACCGGATGGACCGATTGGGATGCGGTTTTCACTATATGAAACCCTGTTTAATTGATATGGTTCTTAGCTTTGTTTCATTAAAATCGGTTCTGTAGTTTAAATGTATAAGTTTAAGTAAACTTGGTGGGGGGTTATCCGACTTTTTCTGTCCGTTAGGTTATATGCTATGTTAGGTCGGAATAGAACAGAATAGAGATTTATTTATGTATTGATTGGAGAACCAACAGCTTATTAAACATTAAATAAATTAAGTAGACACAGTCAAACCAATTATAGGTACTCGCTGATAACAAATTTTTGTTATTTCATGAAATAAATAATAATAATAAAATTATTTATTTCATGTTTCATGCACATGCAAACCACTTATGCTAGTAAAAAATGTTCAGGGTATTATTAGTCTTATGCGATTACCAAGCTTCCACACGAACATTTATATTTAGGTAGGCTCGTTAAGAATACCGATTGGTAATAATACCTAGCAATAACCGCTTCAATCCAGTTTCAACCCTTTCCCTACGAGCGGTACTGAAATCAACATTTTAGGGATTTTAGGTAATGGAGTGCGGGCGGTCCCTGCTTTAGGGCGCAACAATGCCTCAAAACGACCTATATAAAAATGTTTATGAGTACCACGGGAAAGGTGAAAGGGGTCTCAACAGAGAGGACACTTTGAACAATAAAACCCGCACTCGTAACTCGTACTCGTTGCGTTGGTAAGTGTAATTACCGGAGCATTTTCAGATGGTAAGTATAACTTTTGTACTGAATAGGTATACCGTGATGGTACCAATCGACTGACGAAACTGTTCAACCAGTCTATTAAATTGTATTGATAACCGACAGAAAAAGTCAAGTAATACCCAGTTTACATAAATTTTAATATTTTCGATAGAATCGATTCTAAAGAAAGCATCCGCATCCTTCGGGACCTATAATGCCACTGACAGACACACAGAGCCACAGATATTCACGTTAAACTTTTTTTTATGTCATACAGTAAGCAAACAGGCAAGTGGGCCACCTGCTGGAAAGTGGTCACCGCTGCCTATAGACATTAGCGACACCAAAAGTATCGTCAATGCGTTGCTCACCTCTACAACAGAATGCTCTGACAGCAAAAAGACAAATGCCACACCACTGCCAAAGCCTCGGTTCCCCAAATCCCCACCCCATGGAGCACTGGAAACCTTACTCACCGACAGAAACACAACACTATTTAAAAGAGTATTGTTTAGCTGCAGTATTCTGTAAGGTACTTCCCCAGTCGGGCGGCTCCAATTCGAACGGGATACCCCGCTATGCTCTACATCTCTTAAACTTTCTTTAACTTATAGCGCCCCTCTTTTTTCGTCGGAGCATAGAAACGGTTTTCTTCCGTGCAGTTTGGATACTCAGATCTCTGTAAACATTCTACTATCCCGCAGGATCCTACAACATTTTCTTTTTAGAAATAAGTTGTGCCTGTTGTGTCATTTATAATTGTGTTTTTATCTGTATGTTTTACTGTGTACAATAAATAGTTAAATAAATAAAATAAACATTTTCGGATGAAAAGTACACTAGAGAGTAATGTGAAATAACGCCGTAATTCCAACGTCATTATTACGGTTAATATTTCCTATACTACTGGACCGATTTTAATTATACAAAGTCAACAACAATCCCGGTTAAACTAGTTTTCAAATATTCCGAGGTCAATATATCGGTTAATATTTCCTTTACTACTGAGCCTATCTTTCCGTTTATCCGTTCGGTAGCTACGATGCCACAGACATAGGTGTATTTATAAATATGGGCCTCAGTTGCCTGAAATAAATGAATAAATAAATAAATAAAAATAAAATAGGTAATTCTTGTTTATCTTGGCGTTAACGTCCCGGTTGTGCTCTCGCGCTTGAGGGCTCGGGGTTCGCCTTGACCATGATCCAGGGTAATACTCAGGGTAAATCATCCCAGTTTTTGTGTAGGTTGTTAAATACAGTTACAAAAATAAAAATGTAAAGAAGAGCAAATGAAGCAAAGACTTCTAAATACTGGCGTAAATGAAATGAAGTGAAAGGAAGTAAAATTAATTTAAATTTTTGAATATCAAAATATAGTATACACGAAATCACTCAATTTCGCAAGTTAAAATATGAAAATATTTATCACAACCAAGCGTGTGAATGTGGTATATTCGGGCGTATTCGGGCCGGGCATTTTTCAAGAGCACTCCGTGCCACTCGTGAAAGGTTAGGTTATCTCTAGGGCTTTCTCGAGTGAATCGCGTTGGACGTGTTATTATTCCATCTTCAGTTTCAACATGTTAAAATTCATGTTGGTAAGCTTCTTCAGGATTTTCTTAGGTTTTCTTTGAGTTTGATTTAAATATTTGCATAATTTGTAGACTCTGCCTAGTCTACCTGTGGGATAGAGGCGTGAGCTTAATGTAATGTATAATGAATGAAAACATGAAAAATATAAAGTTGTTTTACTTTTACACGCAAATATCTGATAATGTTTAGATAGCTAACACACGCGCGCTGGTTATTTTTGCATTTAATACCTACATCGATTTTTTCTTTGTTGTTTATTGTTTCTTACAGTTTTTGAAATACTTTAACTGTACCTACTTTTGTAATTACCATTAGAAGAGTGGAGTCTCTTGTCACAGGCCTATAGCTTAATGGCATACTTACTTACTTACATATTAATATTTATTATTATTAAGTTAACACATCTATACATAGTATAAAACAAACTTGCTTCTTTCCGTCTGTCCCTATGTACTTACCTACCATAGATCTTTTAAACTACGCAACGGATTTTCATGCGATTTCCAACAATAGATTAAGAGTGACTTAAAAGAAATATTTTGTTAAAAACCTATTTAAGGGAACATGGGTTCTTAAGACGAATCTAACGACACCTTAACCGTCGAAGGTTCCAGGTAATAAAGAAATTAACAAACACAAACATATGACTGGCGAAAAATATAACCTTTTCTTGGCAGTCGATAAACCATTGAGCCGCATAAGATTCCTACAAAACGATTATTACTAACCACCTTGTGTCTGGTGACATAAGTTACGGAATACCTCTGTACCAATGTACCTACAGGCACAACGGGTCATTTTTTATTTCATGCTACAGGGTGTAGAGTCAGCACTTTATAACCTGTTACCTATCCGCCAATCGTGTCCAGTCCCCGTTGTATGCGAAAACCTGCGAAGTTAATTGAATAAATCTTTGATGCTGCTCCCGATTTTTCAACACAAATTCTGAGCTAGCTGTATGGTTTATTATGCTATTTTTTGTATAAAACATATTTCAAATCCGTACAGTCACAATACAATATGCAAAGTCGAGCTTATCTCTAAAATAAATAACTTATAGAAATAAAAGTTATTTAGTTATAAGTGCTCAATATTGCCTCCACCGCTCTTTAAATCTCCTTTTAGAGGGTCTAAGGTTGGCTGGAAGAAATCCCATTGTGGGATAAGCCCGCCTTTGCTATGTAAAATGATATTTTTCTACCTACTGTATTTCTTTTTAATTGCAATAAAGAGTTTACATACATACATACATCATATTACACACAAATGAAATTTCCAGTCATCTGAACCTTGTCTAGTATGAATATGAAATGATAGATGAAAATTAAATGACTATTACTATCCAAATGTGTTACAAGGGTGACATACACTGGTTCAAGCACAGAACATAAAAAAAAGGCTTGAACTCGTTTTACGCGAATAATTCGCAGATTCAAAATTCAGTAAGCACCATTCATTTCACGGGGCATTTCATCTTAGTCCTTACAGTGACATCGCACCTGCGGTTCTGCATTTTTGTTAGCTGCAACCTAAATCCATGAATCGTAGATGTTATGGGCGACAGTTACCGGTACCATTAGGTAGGCTGGAAATGCGGATTAGGTGAGATTACATTGAAGACCACGAAAAGAGAATTACCGGATATACTAGTACATACTAGTATATCCGGTAATTCTCTTTTCTTACATACATATGTAGGAGGAGTAATAAACATTCAAATATTCTTACCAACTTAAATATTTGAAATATTACGGTAGGATAGGACTACCCCTAACAAACTACGTATCCCGACATCATAAAAACAATGTTTTCACTTCGAAACCACCATTTATCGAGGTCTACGCCTACGTTGGTATACGGAAACTCTAGTTTTAATTCTCCAGCTTTTCCATAAATAAAAGATGGCGCAGTGACTCTTCTTACAAAGTAAAGAGTTGCGTTCTAATGTAAATTGAAGTTTCAGTTGCTTTTTGTCGTTTTTACAGTAGACATTAAAACTGGTTTATTCGTATTGTTTATGGCCTCGATTAATATGCTAAGTGGATGGTTTAAGCACCTAATTACCATATTTTAAGGTTGTTATTTGAAGCTTTATAATATTTAATGTCAGATAAAGATCTAATTGGGGAGTCATATTCAAACCTTTTTTACCATGTATAATATTATTTTATGCATTGATTTACTCTATATTCGTAGTTCATGATAATCTCTTACCTTTGATTATAAGTTTTTAAGGTTTTAATGATAGAAACTCTGAAATCACATTAATCGGTAGAGAATTAATTCAAATCAATTCAATTCAATTCAAAATTTATTTATTGATTAGGACATTAAATATCTCTTTCAATCGTCAAAAAGGTAGGAAAGTAGGAAGGAAGCACACAGTGACACGCTGGCCGCCCCATGGCAGCAGCAAACTTACCCCACGCCAGTCACGACCGGACCGTGCCCGGCAATGCCAGGCCGCCATTGATTCTTGATAGACATAGACATAGACATGATTTATTTTGACATCACAAAAATCCATAATATAGATAGGCATATTTCCAATAGTCGTAAACAGTTTCAAAACATGATCGAGGTTTTTCAATCTTATCCAGCACCATTGGACCTGGCGCGACTTTTTTTATATAATGTTAAGATACGAAGCTTGTCCCAAAAGTAAGGTCTCCAATTTTCTAGCAGCCAAGGAAAATTTTATTTTTATAAGTTGGTACCACTGATATAACCATTAACTTCTTATCTGTCTAAAAAAGTTTGAACTAGACGGATCTGACGTTTAGTACCTTCGTGACACGTGAACGAGATGAGCGCGTCAACCTCGTCAGCGTCCGCCTCCTTATCCATCGAAAGTTCCCGCGAGGTTTTGGAGCTGTACGCTGAAAAGGGAGCTGTATTTTTGGACTCAATAGTGACAGGAGATGAAACGTGGGTCTACCACTTCACACCAGAATCAAAACAACAGTCAATGGAGTGGAGGCATTCATTTTCCCCCAAAAAAAGGAAATTTAAAGTGACGCAATCTGCCAGAAAAATTATGGCAACTGTCTTCTGGGACAGGAAAGGCGTCCTTCTCATTGAATTTATGCCAACAGGGACCACCATTAATTCGGCATCGTATTGTGAAACGCTTGAAAAAATGCGTAAAGCCATAAAAAAGCGACGACCTGGAATGCTAACGAAGGGAGTGCGTCTTTTGCACGATAACGCTCGACCTCACGTGGCACGCAACACAAAAGCGCTTTTGGATAAGTTTGGTTGGGACATTCTCCCCCATCCCCCCTACAGCCCAGACCTTTCCCCATCGGACTATCACTTGCTCACCAACCTAAAGAAGCATTTGGGAGGGACAAGGCTCAATTCAGACGAAGAAGTGAAGACAGTAGTGATGGAGTACTTGGAAAAAGAGGTGGACGGAGGGTTCTATGACGCTGGCATACAAAAGCTTCCAGATCGACTACAAAAATGTCTCGATATGAACGGCGATTATGTCGAAAAATAGTTTATGAGTAGTATAATATGACCGTGTAAATTTTTTTTTAATAAAGCTCCTTTTCGATTTTTTATATTAATGGAGACCTTACTTTTGGGACAAGCCTCGTATATTTAGATTAAAAATATTTAGGTTGCCAAAATATATAAAAACACAGTGACAGGATGCCTTGGTTCACGAGACTGTTCAAATAGTCTCCAAGTTCTGCTGCGGAAGATATTGGTAAACCCTGCAACGGCAACGGTATTAGGACACACCTAACGAGTGGCGAGCTCGTTGCGGTGCTGAAATTCGATACGTCTTAAAGTACGAAACGGTCACCCATCCAGCTATCGGCATCGGTGTTAACATGCTTAACTTCTGATATCGGTCTCGCAAGCGCGCTTCCAAAATAGTGAATTCATAACAATTTGGCTATTCAATACCCCATAGTACACTACTACACCATTATTATAACCATAGGGCACAATTCGTAGTTTGTAAGTATTTTAATTAAAACTATTAACTAACTTCGAAACACTTCAAATAGTTACGAAATATAGCTAATCAAACTCGTCGCAAACGATTATAATGTGTCTTCATGGTAATATGTCTGAACTAGTTAATCGGGTGTTTTCAATATGTCACGTAACTTTCTCTACGAGTTTCGTACAAGGTGACACAGTAAGTAATTAGGTATTTAATATACTATTATTTTATATACCAATGGGGCGGCCATGATGGTTATGTCATTGTGTGTTTCCTTCCTACTTTCCTGCGGGAGGGGTCCTTTTAACGCTTAAAAGAGACATTGAATGCCCTACTCAATTAAGAAATTTGATTTGATTTGATGTACTATTTTATGCCAATGATTGTTTGGAAACAAGTTGTACAATACGTACCTATACAGATCGACCGCCCGCGAGGGTGGGACTGTGAAGTTTCATGGTGACCGCGGTGTACGGGGCGCGGGGTAGAGAGCATTTTATTCTGCGAAACGTCTCTTGATGACGGTTCTCGGAAAAACACATGAGCTCCCTGCCCCGCGCCCCCGCATTCAGGCCCGGAACAACCCCGAGACGACCTCACCTCCGCGGGCAATATGTCAGTTGTGTGGTGGCATCATGGACTTACTACCTGGTAGGTAAGCCCATGGGTGGATATATTAGATCAAAATAGTTTTCTGTCAAATTATCTTAAATCACACTAGCTCCACTTTAATCAACAATTTGATTAAATTGGACTCGGTTTCAAATTAGGTATTCATTATGTTATTTGTCGCCAATATAGACGTGCCCAAAATTTCAAGCCTGTTACAAAAGTATTTTATACAGTCACATGTGGGTTAATCAAATTCACTGTGTATATGATTAACGTCGGCGGCTTCAAAATTATTTCAATAGACGTATACGTTGTGTACGGTAACTAGTTCCCAAATTGCTTTTGGTATACACTTGATATTGATATCACCGTGGCACTTAATTACATGTTTTTATTTTCTTATGTCATACGGTAAGCAAACAGGCAAGCGGGCCACCTGATGGAAAGTGGTCACCACTGCCTATTGACATTAGCAACACCAAGAGTATCGTCAATGCGTTGCCCACCTCTATAACACGTTGCTCTGGCAGCAAAAAAGCAAATGCCACGGTTCCCCAAATTCCCACCCCATGGAGCACTGGAAACCTTACTCACCGGCAGAAACACAATACTATTCAAAAGAGTATTGTTTAGCTGCGGTATTCTATAAGGTGGAGGTACTCTCCCAGTCGGGCAGCTCCAATTCCAACGAGATACCCCGCTATGCCCTACCTCTCTTAAAACATGTAGAATTTTTGGTTCAAAAGGGACAGCATGATTAATTTAATTGTGCTAATGTCGAGTGTGAAGATATATAGTTGGAGTTTATGTTATAAGTTTTTATTTAAGATCCGCTCCTCTTATATTGCAGATGTCTTGGACGGCAGTGGTCGCTTTGCATCAGGTGGACCGCCCGTCCATGTGCCTTCCTAGGCAAAAAAACGTATGTATATACGTACATGTACGAGTACTTAAAAGATAAAAAAACATAATATAATGTCTCTGGTGTCATACACCAAGACCTAGTTTGGGTCGATGAGCCAACGCAAAAAGTAAGTTACCAGTCGCGAGGCATTCTACAATAACAATTCTGGTATTTTACGTTTCTGGAAATTTCCATTCTGGCATTCAGCTAACTGGAATTTTGCGTTTCCAGATGCGATTAATGGTACAGACAATATTGTTCTACTTGCTACTTTCCCGACGAACCTCGCTTCTTCCACATTCTTTGATCTTTCCATACATGTAGACTGTGAGGGTGCCGTAGGTTATCCCACGTCATCGAGTACAAGAAAAAGTAGAGGTTTAGGAGACCCACAAAAGTTGGTCTGCCTGTGCACAAATTGGAACAAAAAATATTTGGTGACCCAATCTTCGAATTTCCGTAGCCGTACTTACAAAAACCGGGATGCCTTACATCCTCCTGGTAGTATCGCTTCTTAGCAAGACTTAAAGTTTCTTTTTGGTGACTACAATGTAGCTTAAAGCATTCATAGCATTAAGCTAAGGCTGGTCCAATTTGGTCCGAGGATGCATCGCCTTGCTTCATTATTATGTACTTATTCTGTTAGTTTTAATTTTTTTGAATGTGATATTGGACCAAATAAAGATACGTTTATGTCTTTGTCTAAAAGTGAAACTTTTGTGCCAGGTTGCGCACGCGCAGACCAACATTTTGTGGGTCTTCTACGTCTACTATTGCTACAAAGCGAAATTTTTCTTGTACTCAAAAACGTAGGATCACCTACAGCGCCTCCCAGTACAATACATTTTATATAGGCCCAAACAATGATTGTATTAATACGTTCTGTGGCTCCCCCGGTACAACCTCGTTCGCGCCACCGATACACCGAACTTATGTGATTAAAGTAACTTTTTTTTTCGGATTATCACTCGGATTACTTATCGTCTGCCGAAGTCGGACAAGCGGCCGTTCCGGACAAGTTTTAATCGAATTTCTGTAACAAAGCGTCTGTGTGTGCAATTACCTATTTGAGTAAGTTTTTTTGTGTTATGACGACTTTTGTTACAAAGGTTTTTACAAGGTCGGCAACGCGTGGGTGCCCCTGGTATTACAAACGTCTATAGGCTGCGGTGACTGCCTGCCAGCTGACAGGCCGTAAGCTTGTTTGCGAACTTAGTGGTATAAAAAACATACAAATACGAACACAAATTCCTTATATAACAGTTTTGTGTTCGAGTATCAAGTTGGTACTTAGAAGGCACCTAGCTAACCTTACAATAGGCACATTACATGTAATTGTAAATAACAATGTCAACGCAGTAAAATTAATTAAATACATACATACGAGTAGTATAAAACAGTAGTTTAAAGTATCTATGTACGCTTAAATCCTAAACTATACAACGGATTTTAATGCGGTTTTTAACAATAGATAGAGTGACTCAAGACGAAGGTTTGCAAGTGTAGGTAATAGTTGAGTAGGTATATAATAAATGGAGACGTGTGAAAAAAAAATTGTGGATAAATGCGACGCTCGGGAGTTGTGTCAGGACAGAGCAAAAAGGCGGTCCTGTGGGACAGAGGCATGAGTTTTGTATGTATAACGTATGTAGATTTAAAAAAATCACTCATTCATCCGGAGTGGTATCCTTTCATAGCTACGGTTTATTCGTAGTGGCCGTCCAATCCGTGAAAGTTACATAAATCAAAGTTTCAACCGGCCGGCGCAGCGAAGTTTATAAGTCGAGTGCTGGCTGGAATTTTGCACTTCGCCAACTTTTGATTCTGCAACTGTAAATTTAATTTACGAGGGGGGCGGGGAGGGATGACTACGAGTGCGATATAACGAGTATCTCTTCACATTTGTGTCTTATCATTTTTATGGCGGCCTGTATCGGACTTTTTTTAATTTAGAAAAAGTAAAAGTTTGTAAGGATGGATGGATATTTGTTGCTCCGTCACGCAAAAAGTACGGACCGAAAAGTGATGAAATTTTGTTGTAATGCAGAATTACTAATTAAACTCTAAAATAGCTTATATGCGATCGTTTATGATGACCTGGGTGGTTCAGTTGTTAGCATGCCCGTCTGCCACACAGAGGCCCCAGGTTCGATTCCCAGTAGGGCAGAAATCTGCTGGCTAAGCACTATAGGCACCATGCAAGCGACATCGATAACCAAAGTTGGGCAACGCACGCAGACTTCGCCAGCTGGAAGGATGACCGTTTCGTACGAGTACTTTGAGTTTTGTCTCTTAGAACCCTGAGGATTGGTTGAATAGTGTCGAGAGCCGATTGACACCCCGTGACGGTATTTTATTGTAAGACGTATGTGATAAGGGATATTTAAAAAAAGGTCAGGTCAAGAGGTTAACCGAAGAGCATGTTGGAAAATATTGATTCTATCGAGAAAATTTTTATATAAATATTCGCCAAGTCTCGTGACTGTCCCGAAAAAATATAAGAGATCTCAGGTGGAGCCAAGGCAGACAATTCTGCAAATTGCCCTGTAGTTATCTTTAAAACATACTGAATAAATAATAATACTTAAAATGTATGATCATTATATTTAATGCATATTTGTTGTCTAGAACCTTTATATGTTCTCTTTTATAATGTTTGTTGTTTTTTAGTGCCTATTAGAACTTTATTTGTTCTCTTTTATAAATATATTTTTCAGCCCCTAATGAAGATATAAAGAGATCGAAAGTGCGTTGAGTTGTTTCAGAAAAGGGTGTACCTATGGCTGTGCTTGAGAATCGAGAGATGGTGGCCGTGAGGTGTCCGGCAGAATAGAATAGCACTGACCCCTTATACTCGTGGGTGTCGCACAAGGCGACTAATGTTTTCGAGGCATTCTAAGCATTCAAAGATCCGTCCTCCGTAGGCTGGAAAATGGGCAGCAGCGTTTTCCATTGTTATATTTATCTCCCATCTCCAACCCGGCCAAGCGTGGAGATTATGGCGATAATCTCCCCTTTCGTAGGAGAGACCTTTAGTCCTGCAGTGGACTGTTATGGGCTGTGATTATTGGTTTTGATTGAGAGAGGATTATGGTGTTACACTGAGCCTCCTCCAGATTGGTGGAAGGTGCCAGCCATAAACTAATAGGTACTAGATTTGATACATGCTGTAGGTATCCTACTCTGTGGTATGGCAAATTTTTATAAAAAATTTGAGTAGCCTAATCTTTAGTTTATTACCTACTGAAAAAAAAAAACAATAATAGGCAAACAAACATACACAACCCTAAGCACATATACCGCCGGTCTGACCGTCGTGGGTAGAAATATGAAATTACTTAAAAAGTTGAGCATCACGATTAAATTCCGTGCTCCGTAATTTCTTTGGTGGCGCCTGGCGTGCCTTTCTTAGCATAATGGGAGAGATGTTGAAATTCTAGAACTTCGGATGTCTGGATAGCAATTACTTACTGTTAAGATTTTAGTTTTAATATATTTAAATATAATTTAAAAATAAATTGACATACCGTGGGCAAACAAGCAAGCGGGGGACCTTATGGAGAGTGATCACCGTTGCCTATTATTGAAATAAGTAACTACAAACAAGCCCCAATAAAGCCTTTAAGACTGGCAGCGTCTCGGCTAATATCCTGAACGACCGTGTCAATTTTCCATCTGGTGGACTGTCTGTAGACCGTCACTCTAAGATAAAAAAATGGAAGCATTGGAACAAAGCCTTCTTGTGCAGGCTCAACTGGCACTACGCTGTCTTTATCGAATATCTACTTTATTATCCATCTTGTACCAATCTTCATTTTAAAAGTTAAAAGTAGAGCACGACAACAGCAAGTACTAAATAGAAACCTAAATAAATTGACTTTTAATCCCCAGAAATACAGTTACAGTTGGAAAACCCCCGGACCAAGTTTACATGATATTCGAATACTTACTAATTTACTGAACCGATTTTAATAATACATCTCAATTAAACTGCCTTTCAAATAAAAAAGACCTCAAGAGTTCGAGAGCTACGATTCCACAGACAGACACGCACCTCCACAGCCACATGTCAAACTTATAACCCCCTCATTTTCGTCGTGGGTTTACATGAATTCATTAGCTTCTTTATTCCCATTCACTAGCTCCCCGTACGTGAAGCAAGGCGTGTACCCACATTCTCGCAACGACTCTACCCCCACAATAACATTGTCAGCCGCGCCCCGCCCGTTACCCGCGAACCTGCGAACCTCCTTGTGGCATTATGAGCTTGCAAAATCTATTTTGCGCTAAGAGAATCTGACGGGCGACGGCTAAAGTGATTTTTGTGCGCTCCACACATAATGTGGGAGAATGTGCCTTGCTTTCGCTTTTGTGCGATGTTTTTAGCAGACACGCGAATTTTTGTGGCAACGAAATTGAACAAAAAGTGTATTTTGATAAAAAAAATGATCATCTTGGCGTTAATGTCCCGGTTGTGATGTCGAGCTCGAAGGCCTGGGGTTCGCCTTGACCGGGATCCAGGATTTGGTAGATCAGGTAACATGGCCTCCATTGGTACAAAGGATTCGAACCCGGTACCTCTCGTTTACTAGTCGGATACCATAACCGCTTGGCCACAGACGCTCTGTAAGTTTTTACTTGATACAGATGCATAAAGACTCAGGTAGAATCGCATCGAAATTGTATTTGACCTTTGAACCGCAACAGTCTGTTATCATACACATAATTCATATAACGTCAAGCCTACAGCGCCGCCGTCTAATAAACATAGGGGTAGGAATGGGGGGAGCCGGGAGGGCCGTGCCCACCCTAGAATGGTCTGGTGCCCACCCCAGGATGGGGTGCTCACTGGCTGTACATTGGCGATTGACTCGGCTTCATTGGCCACTTCAGGGGCCAGGCCCTCCCTGGGAAATAGCCCTAGATACGCCTATGCTAATAAATAAGACTCATAGTTACTGTTTATGTTGGTTTTTTTTGACATGGTAAAAATGGCAAAGAAAGCAAGTTAGGCGCTTTAAAAGTCCAGCTCGCATTTTCAACATTTTAAAACTTTGGATAATTATTGTTTTACACATCCCTAACATCAAGATCTGTCCTGTCCATCACCATCATCATCATCATCATCATTATGTCCCTGTTGCGCCTCAGTATGTCACGCGAGGGCCCAGGGTCCACCTTAATCTGTCCTGGCCATTATCATCAGCCTATATTAGTCCACAGAAGGACATAAGCCTTACTCTGTTTTTCGGTAATTATAGGCCAAACTCATAAAAAATTTAGACTGCAGATATACGACGACGAGCGTAGGTATACCTTTTTCTAAGACGCAACGGCGACCCTAGGTGTGTTTAGGACCTATGTACGAGGTGATCACATCCCTTACATCAAGTGATGTTACCTCTTCACCTTTCCTCCAATATCAATAAAAGATTCATAAATTAACAGTCCAGCTCACCTTATCGACCGAAAACTTTTTGAATGGCTGAATGCGTGGGACGATCGACATTTCCAGGGGTCAGCAATCAATAACTTGGATACTTGTTAATTCTGCCGTTCCTGACAAGCGAGCAGGTAACAGGCGGGCCGATCGACGTTATTCCCTGTCCGGATTAAACTCTGGAGGATGTTGCCATTTAATAATTCAGCGTTTTGGGTTCGATTAACTCGTCAAAGTCACAGCGGCAGTGGGAACATTAATCAAAGGAAAAACATTTCCTTTTCAGTCGCTTTTTACGGTCACCCTCTGGAAGTAATGCTTTCATAATAATGACCCTTTGACTGATTTCTATGGGGAGAATGCCCGAGAAGTTTATTTGTATTGCAGTTGTTGCCAAGGTGATTGTTCGGAAACTACCGGCCGTTTGGGAGGTCGTCGCGGCGTGGTTGAGGACTTTACCAATATTTCGTACTAGCTTTTGCCCGCGAAATCGTTTTAGGGCATGCAATCTTTTTCCAAACTACCATTTATCACAGAAAGACAAAATTAAAAAATAATTCTATTACTTTATCTTTACCGCCTTAAATAATTTTTTGTAAATATATTGAATGTACAGACACTTTTTTCCTGTTTTATTATTAAGTATATCTAGATAAGTCGGTCGTATAAATACTAGGACTTTTTATACATTGGTAATTTTAATTTAATACCCGATACTGGACTTGACGTGTGGTGTCTGATAGAGTAGAATAGCACCAACTCCTTACACACGTGAGTGTTGTAAAAGGCGATTAATTTTTTCGACGTGAAACTTCTAGAATCTCCGTAGGTCTCCTTAGTCCTGCAGTGCAGAGTTATGGGCTGTGATGATACTGGATTTTATAACTGCGGCAGCGTTGGCATGTAAGATGTTGCGGAAAAGATTACAAGAGGCTCGGCTGCGATGGTTCGGCCACGTGCTGCGTAAGACCCAGGGGTACGTGGAAAAGAACTCCGATAAGTTATGGATTGACATCGTTAGGTTGGCTGCGAGAGCCAACGTCAGGATCCCTAAGCCTGAGCGAAGTGGAAGAAGAATAGTAAGAAAGCAGACTCTAGCAGAAGCCGGATTGAATAATATCCCCCTTATCTTCCCTAGGAAGATAAGGGGGATAATGACAGGACGTGGAAGCACCAATGCCGCCATGTATTAATGACTCTTTTCTGAGTTACATTAGCGGAACACTAAACGATGCTCTTACGGTGAGGGAAAACATTCTGATGAAACCTGCACATTCAGGCGACTGACCATGATCACATCTGGTCAGGCTCCCCTGTTAACAATTTCACGGAGGGTAGATGGCAGTATGTCCTCTGTAATTATAATAATATGATCTGCCAAATCCTGGATCATGGTCAAGGACCTCGGCCCTCGCGCGCGAAGTCACAATCGGTACACAAACGCCAAGATGATTATTATTTATTTATTAAAAGCGTGTTTGTTGTAGATATTTGCAAGGCAAGGGAGTTGTGTCAGGACAGAGCAAAGTGGCGGTCATAGTCCTGTCCTACCCCATCTGTGGAACAGAGACGTGAGCTTTATGTATGAATGTATGTACGTATGTGGATGTGTAAGGTCTCGAACCCGTGTAATTTCAATAAGTGTACATTAATCTTCGTCAACACGGCGCCATATATCACACAGGGTTCGATAGTTAGATCCTTCCTTTTGATTATAAATACAATTTTTCATACTATCAACAGTTAGCTGTAAAAACCTGACACATAGACAGTTTTTTTATGTCATATGGTAGGCAAACAGGTAAGCTGGCCACCTGATTGAAAGTGGTCACCACTGCCTATAGACATTAGCAACACCGAAAGTATCGCCAATGCGTTGCCCACCTCTATAACACGTTACTCTTTCAGTAAAAAGGCAAATGTCCCTCCACTGCCAAAGCCACGGTTCCCCGAATTCCCACCCCATGGAGAACTGGAAACCTTACTCACCGGCAGAAACACAATACTATTTAAAAGAATATTGTTTAGCTGCGGTATTCTGTAAGGTGTAGGTAAGGTACTTCCCCAGTCGGGCGGCTCCAATTCAAACGGGATACCCCGCTATGCCCTACCTCTCTTATGCACATATATAATTTTATATAGAACTAGTGGACCCGTTCGGTCGCGTGGCGTCCTACCCCTACTTTAGCCTGCTCCACACATACCCTACACCTACCCTACACCCTACCTCACACCTACCATACACCTACCCATTGCATTAAAATGAATTATAATCCGTTGCGTAGTTTAAAAGATCGAATCGTATATAGATACACACGTAGATTCATATCGACAGACGGCGGGAAACGACTTTGTTTTATACTATGTATGTTTAGATATAGATAGCGTAGGTACATTAGAAATATTATAGGTAAGAATCCACATAATTTGAGCACACCCGTGTAGCCAGTCATGCAGGCATCCATTTAGCGGGCCTCAGCAAAACAAGCATTCAAAAGGAACGCGATTACGTCGTACAAATGTCCTCCAAGCAATAAGGCTTTCAAATCCAATATGGCAATTACTTATGAAATAGGGGCAACGGGAATTTCTCCCAATTTTTTCCTCGAGAAAAGATAAGCGGCTTACGGCATCCACGCGATGTGTTTCGCCCGGGAAAGTTTTACCTGAATTTACGGCGTTCTCCGGCTCGGATGCGTGTCTCGGAATTAGTTGCGAGCGGAATTACAGACGTGGAACATTTTTTTCTTAGATCCCCGGGTGTCTATGGGGTTGGAAGAAATGCTGGGGTGAAGGAGTCCTTGAGTGGACATTGTGGCTCGGCACGCACAGAGAATAACGTCCGGAAAGAATATTTGCGGGAGATCGCTGGTGGATGATAAATGCGGCTAACCAGGACAGGGTGCACTGGCGGTCATTGGAGGAGGACTGTATACTAGTCTGATGATGATGGCGATAGGCGTATAATAGAGGTTTTGTAGTGGATGATCCTAAGGTCCAGCAGTGGGCTATTGAGAATAAGAATAAGATCATTTATTGTCACAAGACCTCTCTACAGGAAACAAAAAAAATTTTTGAAATAAAAAAGCATTATCTTACGTAGGTGTACATCAACCATCTGCAGTATAAATCCGCAGTAAACTCGTACATCTACGTAAGTACACGCACACCTATATCGATTCCCAAAGTACTGTCAATGTCGGCCAATTTTCAATTCTTTACTTACTTACTGAAAACAACTAAAACGTTTTTAACGAAACATGAAGAGAAATTACAGTAGTATGCCAGAGTGACTTACTAAATGTGATAGATCGGTTTCTTGATCGGAACGAATAATTTTCTTTTCCGAGAAAACAATGGGGTGTGAGCATGACTTTTTAATGTAAAGGTTTAAATTTTCATTCATTTGAATTCAAGACGGTGACGGAATTTTTGAAAAATGTTTTTATAATGGGGTCCAAATTACCTCGTGAAAGTTGTCAAACAAGATTCTTATTGACTCCAACGGCCGCATGAATACTGTCGTTTTAAAAGAGCGTTTTTTTTGTTTTGTGCCCGTAAGGTATATGGCACCCACCGGGCTTACTAGGGAGGGAGGCAGAGAACACTCATGTGTATCAGCGCAGCCGGCACCCTGGTGATGCTGGACTCGCGAGAGACCTAGGCGCCTACCAGCTAAGCTGTACCTTTGGGTGTACCTATAGCCGGAAATACTTTTTAGGTTTCATAGGGTCAGAGAGATGACTGACCTTTCAACGACTTTAATCTACCTTTTTTAAAAATCCTGTCACAAAATATTATAATAATATAACGTTTTAGAAAACAGTTTACGCTCCTAAATGGGTCTATTTCGTAAAAATATACTTTCAATAGCCGCGCCCCGCCGCCCGAACGACAACGCCACACGACACTCCGAAACGCTTCTCTGCAAAAATATCGGCGATCCATTAAAAGTTTTAAAATGGCGTTCAACCGATCGCTTTATTAAATCGCGCGTCATTACCGTGGCAGACCTTATTACGGGGTGGCCATGTCGCGGCACAGAATAGGACGCGACACATCGAGGCGAGCTCTTCTATAATTAAAAATTAATCAGATCTCTTCTGTAAATGAAGGGGCAGAAATAGAAACGGAACGCCGTGGTCTGATGAATGGCGAAAGCGTACGAAATTGCTTTTAAGTGAACATGAAAGAGCCAAAAGAATTTGGCCGTTAAGAGTTAATAGTCCCAACTCTCCTATATAAACAGGAACTAAAAAGGATCATATCATGGCCATAATCGCCACGCTTGGCAGGCGGGTTGGCGATCGCAGTGCAGTAGATGTAAATGTACCCGAAAGATGCTGCTGCCCATCTTCCGGGTTATTCCCTTAGTCGCCTCTTACGACACCCACGGGAAGAGATGGGGTAGTGCTATTCTTTTAAGTGGCGGCACCACACACCACGGAATCAGGAAATCTAAAAATATGTATAACTTTTCTGGAACTCACATTTGTCGCCACCGTCGCTTTCAAACGTACAAAGATACCAATACTGATAATCGAGTGACATCGCAACCTAGCGGCCGTTTTTTTTTTTTTTTTTTTTTATGTCATACAGTAGGCAAACAGGCAAGCGGGCCACCTGCTGGAAAGTGGTCACCACTGTCTATAGACATTAGCAACACCAAGAGTATCGCCAATGTGTTGCCCACCTCTATTACACGTTGCTTTGGCAGCAAAAAGACAAATGCCCCTCCACAGCCAAAGCCTCGGTTCCCCAAATCCCCACCCCATGGAGTACTGGAAACCTTACTCACCGGCAGAAACACAACACTATTTAAAAGAGTATTGTTAAGCTGCGGTATTCTGTAAGGTGGAGGTACTTCCCCAGTCGGGCGGCTCCAATTCGAACGGGATACCCCGCTATGCCCTACCTCTCTTAAATCGTAGTTCCTAATTTCGCCATTTCATAGTAAATACATCATAGTGTAACGGGCAGGGTGCTCGTGGTAACTATAGTTGTGCAATTCGATTCTTTGTCTATTATTTATTGATGAAGTCCTCAACACCGAGGCTGGTAATGATCGGTCACAAATGAGTCAAAGCTAAACAAATGTACCGAAGTTGTGTTATAATATTAGTAGGGATGATTATTGTTTTTCAACGTTAGGTAATTTTTATTTAAATGAGGACAGTAAAGTGTATACATAGTATAAATTAAAGTCGCCTTCTGCGACTGTCTGTCTGTGCCACGCAATGGACTTTGATGCGGTTGGCACTGTCAGGCACATATTTCTTCCAGAAGGTTTATATGTAGATAATACGTAAAAATATTTGTAAGGCAAAGCCGGGAAAATATTATATTGTCTAAACCATTTTAGACAGCGGAAAAATAATAGAAAACGGAAATCATATAGGTAGTCAAATATAAGTTGGCGTTCCAATATGGCACCTTTAACATCCAAAACACTTCATAATTGCTTTAAATACAGCACTAACAAACGAAGTTCGTTTCTCGCCACACAACAACTTCCTAAGACTCCTGTAAATGGTCGGTAATCGTTGTCACCCTACAGGTCGGCTTTGATCGTAAAAGTTTGATGTCCCGGTAATGCACACAAATTTATCAAAAGCCCGGCCTCACTCCGCGCCACCATGATTTACATTCGACATTATTAATTTAACCTTTAATGGAGATAGGCAAACTCTGATGATGGAAAAAACTTCATCATTTAGGTCAAGGGTTGTTATTTGGTTCTTCTTTTCTTTACCCTGGGTTTCCTTATAAAGGATTGCCTGGTCTGTAATTGCGCGGGTCTGTTACAAAGATAATATCTTTTCAACCTGTCTTCGCCCAGTGGCCTGGAATGAATTTCCTGCTAGCTTTTACGAGCAAATACCCAAATATACGTGAGAGGACTAGACTAAACAATAGCATACACGAACCCTATTCTTACTTACAATAATATAATCGACAGAAAAAGTCGGTTATCCCCCGACCAAGTACTTAAATATTTCCTATACTATTAAGCCCTTTTCAATAAAGCGAAGCTAAGATCCATACCATCCCGGTCATAAGACCATCTCGATGAAACTGAAATAGCTCTCAAAGAAAGAAAACTACTTCAAAATCAGTTCGTTCGGGAGCTATGATGTTACAAACAGATACAGATACTAATTTAATAAGGTCCATTTTTGTATCATGGCTTTTGTAAAGCGGAGCGACACGTAACATAATATAAGTGATACAAAATTGGACCTTATTCTATGAGCTATACATTTCACTTTGATTTGCTCTCACGCTTTTTGCTTCTGAATATAGTAACTGAATTTAGGCATGTGTAATAAGCGCGTACGGCCGAATGTCCACTGGCGCGGTGCAGTGCACTGCGCGGCGCACCGCGCGGTGCCACGTCGCCGTCGCGGTGACAATAAAGAAAACGGTGGTCTTATTCTAGTTCAACAAATTAGGCAATACAACGTTCCCACAAGAGATTTGCAAGAGATTTTAAGTTAGGCAACGTTTGCACGAAAGCTTTTTCGACGCTTTTACGCGCGTTATTTTAAACGACTCGCATAATTATGATTGTATGAAGAAGCCATAGAGATTTGTTAGAACCGTAGCAAGTAGATCAATGTAGTTTCTGTCTACCAGTACAGGAGAAAGACGTGACAGTATGAATGTATGTCTGCCACCCAACTTTTTTTTATTTTGGAAGAAGGATCTATCGATTGATAACAATTATGAAAGTGACTGTATCTACCAGAAGTCCGCGGGGCGTCGTATCGGTGCGGGGGGCGAAACTGAATTTTACATTAAAAAAATGTTACACTACGTCGTCTACGTTTTCCACTATCTATAGCGTCTACCAACTTAGAGTAGTGTAACATTTCTTTTGTCAAATTCAGTTGTCCACTGAGATAGCCCCGCTGGTCTTCGCCGGTCACCAGGTGCATGAAGTATGATGAGAGTGTGTATAACACTTAAAGCTTTAATTGCATAACTCGGAAACAATTAGGTACTCTTAGAAAACTAGTTTCTAAAACGAAATTATAATAGAACCATGATAAGTCCGTATTGACTGACAGTAGTAAAAATTATATGCCAATGATTTGGGGATAATCTGTCCTTGTCAGTCCTTCTTGTAAATATTCAGTTACTTGGTCACTATTAGCTTGAACTTGTACTTACAGTATGTCAAAATAATTAATAATGATAATAATTATCCCCCAAACTTCCTTTTTAATTGTTTTGCCCATTATTTATTAATATTTTTCTTAATTTACGAAAATAAACAATCCTACAGAAATCAAATTGTTTGTAACTTTTATGAATGACGTTTAAAAACTTGTTATACAGTTTTTTTTGTGAATAAGCGATTCGGTCTTGGCGTGGTCCTATTACACAGTACCTACTCGTCAAGATCTATCTTTTATATTCTGGAACAAGCGTTCTAACAGCAAACGTTTCAGAGTTATTTCAATTTTAAGTTTGACAGCTGTCATCCGAAATGTAGATCTCGACGAGTACCAGCATTTATTTTTAGAAACTTGTGTTCTAGAACCAAACATGCGTTATTTATAATTCGGGATTAACTGAGAAGAAAAAAACGAAAGGATCACGAAAGCGAAACAACTACGATCATGTTATAGAATTACAAAAAGGGGAGGGGCTTACGCATCAGCGGTCAAAATTTCTTTAATAAGGTCGAATTCCTATTTCATTCATACGCGTTGAATATGTACAAAAAAGAAGACAGATATATGCGTGTAAACTGTGTCACATAAGGAAGAAAAATTCCAGCTGTTGGTATAAAGAAGCAGTCAAGTGTGACGTCTCATGTTGACATCTGCTGACATCGCGCCGCACACTGCATGATGGGGCCAAATTGTAAAATGACGGCAAAATTCATACAGAACTGCCATTTCGGGCTTGGTTTACGGGTTTTGCCCCATCATGCAGTGCGCCGCGCGGCGCGCTGCACAGTGGGACATTTCGCCACCTGTCAATGTACTTGCATACAAACTGCTCTTCGTGCAACAAGTTTTGCCACATCGTGCAGTACGCCGCGCGGTGCACCTCTTCAATGTGTCTCAGCGCTAACAGATACACACGTCAAACTTAACTACCCTCTTTTTTGTCAGTGTTAAAATGATTTTCAAAATCCAAACTGAATTCCAACGAACCGACATTTGAACGCGCCGTCTCAAATCAAACAGCACAACCGCCCCCTACAAAGGATGAGGAACATCGAGCGAAAGCGAACGGAAAACAATCCCTCAAATATTTCCCTGAGATCAATCATATGTTTACCAAAGTGAACGCTGCGCTGTGACGGATGGGAATTTATGAGAGCGATCCTAGTTGAACGCTCCCTGCTTTTACGGGGTACATACACCTACTTTCGTGATGTTTAGCCGAAGTACGTACAGTCAGTTCCTTAATTTATGTTACCAGGGCCGTATTTTTGAACCGCTCCACGCGAGCGCCCGTCTTCTAATGCCTGTCTTTTCTATCTCTAGCAATTTAGCACGAATGTGAAAGAGACAGGTAGCGCATGCGAGCACACGCGTGGATGCGAGCGGTTCGAAAATAGGGTCCTAGGGCCTCAAGTCCTCCATTTTGCCCTTGAGCTGCGATTGCTATCCAATTACAATTCAATCTAGGTAAAAATTTGCGGACTCGAGACCCAAACGTATTGGTGGTTTCGAATGCACATCACAGACTATACCTAATAGATTAAGATATTAATACCCGATATGTAGATAGCTTATGTGGCTCAGTGGTGCTACAATTGTGTTTATTTATGAAATATACTTACATAGGAACCACATACCATTACTTTGCTTTGGCTTTAGGTTTTCTACAGAAACTTTGAAAGCTCTACCAGTACCCCATCGGTTGTTTTGGCATGTCGGCTTGTTTCTAGTTTCTACTTTCTTTATACTAAAGGATAAATGCATGACATCTGATTTCCGATTCAAACATTGTATCAATAACATAATATAATAAGTGTATTCTAAATTCAAAATTTATTATTGATTAGGACATTAAATATCTATTTCAATAGTCAAAAAGGAGGGGGGTAAGAAAGTAGGAAGGAAACACACAGTGACACGCTGACCGCCCTATGGCCGCAGCAAACCCACCCCACGCCAACCACAACCGGACCGTGCTCAACAATGCCAGGTAGAGCCGGACCGCGTAAAATTATATAGGTATGTCTAGTATTATCAATAAAAACCACCTAAAACTACAGCAAGAGTAAACCAGTCCACCAAGGCAGCACCCGTTCACGAGTATAACGCAGGGCCCAGCCATCGTCCAATTCAACCATATTTGAGGGAAAAGAGCGACCCGGCCCCCACGCCACCGCCAGACAGAATTTTAAGTGAGCGTGCATCACACACGCTGCATGTGATAGGTAGTCGCTCCCACTCTACTCTATCCTATCCCTACGCTACCGCTACCTTACCCCTACCCTATCCTAATATTGCCTTAACCCTACCCTACTAAAGTATTAAAGTCAAAGTCAAAATTGCTTTATTGCGTAGAACATTAAATATCTCTTTCAAGCGTCCAAAATGAGGGGGCAGGAAAGTAAGAAGAAAACACACAGTGACATATTGGCCGCCCCAGGGTCGGGGCACATCCGCCCTACGCCCCGACAACGACCGTGTCCGATAATGACCAGATAGAGCCGGACATCACCCGACAATGCCAAGAAGAAACGTACCTCATAAGCATCATCACAGCCCATAACAGTCCACTGGAGAACTTAGGTCTCTTCCATGAAAGGGGAGGTTATTGCCGATAATATACACGCTTGACAGGCGGATTGGAGAACGCAGTGTGACAAATAATAATAACAATGCAAAACTCTGCTGTCCATTTTCCAGCTTACGGAGACTCTAGAAGTTTTGCCCTTGGTGCTATTCTACTCTGCCGGACACCACACCACCAAAATTGTGACATAAAGGCAGGGAACGAACTGTACGTACGTACTGTACGAGATGTGGAATGGGGGACTTCTTGAAAGAAATCGATTGTACCAACAGTGCGTTAAGCTAACGTAATCCTCTTCCTAGCTGCGATTTACCAACGTTAGCTTTTGAGGTTTGGGTAAAATACTGTACCTGTATATTTTATTTATTGAGTAAGCAGGAAAGGATAGGATAGCCTTTTAATACTGATGACTTTTACATAATTCTCGTCCTCGATATTTTGAAGATTTTGATTTTTAACCCTAGGCGAAATAAGGGGGGTGTTATAAGTTTAATATGTGTGTCTATCTGTGGCATCGTAGCTCCCGAACGGATGAACCGATTTGGATACGGTTTTTTTAATTGAGAGTCAGTTTAATCGAGGCTTAGCTTTGTTTCATTAAAATATTTTCAGTAGTTTAGAAAATATTTTGATATATGTAAACTTGGTCGGAGGTTATACGACTTTTTCTGTCGATTACGTTATAAAGATTTTGTACGTATTTTTATACCTCTAGGGAAGATGTTTCTCAAACGTTTTGACGCATTTGCACATTCTTTGGCTTACAAGGTCCTACATAACAATGTTAATAGCTTACTTAAATACTATCACACTTTCTGGTTTAGTTACATCTACGTTATTTAAAAATAAATAATATTAGTTAATAAATCATGTCTTGGTCTTGGCCGTGTGGTATCCGGCAGAGTAGAATAGCACCAACCCTTTACACTCATGGGTGTCGTACAAGGCGACTAATGTTTTTGAGAAAAAAGATCAAGTCTCCGAGTCTGGAAAATGGGCAGCAGCATTTTCCATTGTTATATTTCTTTTTTTATATTTATCTATATTGACAATACATTCAGTTGGGCTGCACATGTAACAGAGGTTAGCAGGAAGGTTACGGGTACTCTCTGCTCTCTTTATAAGTTTAAATTTTTCCTCCCTCCTGCTACCAAACTCTTGCTTGTGCAGTCCCTGATTTTGCCAATCTTAGACTATGCTGACGTGTGTTACCCCGATATCAACCAAGATCTTTTGCTGAAGCTGGACCGTCTCCTGAACAATTGTATTAGGTTTTTTTTCGGTTTACGAAAATATGACCATATCTCCGAATTTCGTACTAAGCTTAGGTGGCTCACTATTCGCCAGCGCTGTAACTTAAGATCCCTTTTTCTATTGTACTCAATCTTACACGATCCAGCTACCCCACACTATTTAAAAAGTAAATTTCTATTCCTTTCTGACTCTCACAACCTCAATCTGCGCTCTACACATAACAAACTATTGAATCTGCCCCTTCACCGCACCGGCTTTACCTCTAACTCTTTTGCAGTTAAGACCATAAGGCTCTTGAATGATCTTCCCTCTGACATAAGACTATTACCTAACAAATGTTCTTTTAAGAAAGCGGTGCATGGTCATTACTTGGATGCTCCATAATACTCGTTCTCCCTCCCTGTTCGACCCACTTCACTTTTCTCTCGTCTCTTCACTTTGTTCAATTAAAATATTATTTTATCTTTGGTTTTACTTATATATTGTATCCGGTTTTAAGTTTTGTATATGTATTTAGTATGTGCTTCCGGACTATAGTTGCATAAATGTATATCCCTCCTCCTTTTTACTCAAGTAGTTTTGTATTTTTTGTCTTTCTTTTCCTGCACCGCCTACCTTTCTCAGGCTTGTATTATCCCGGTTGACTGGTAGATAAGGCTATTTTAGCTTAAAGTCCGCTACTGTACTTTTGTGTATAAAGCTTTAATAAAATAAAATAAATAAAAAAATATTTAAACACTGCGATCTCCAACCCGCCTGCCAAGCGTGGAGATTATGGCAATAACCCTTTCGTGGGAGAGGCCCTAAGTCCTGCAGTGGACTGTGACGGGCTGTGTTGATGAATCATGTCTATGTCTATGTCCATAAATTGACAACTCAGTTCAGTTAGTTACTTGCCGAGGTCCCGGGTTCGATTCCCGGCTGAGCAGAAATTGAAATGATGAATTTTAATTCCTGTTCCGGGTGTGGGTGTTATATGTACCTATAATAAGTATGTAATTGAATGTATTACATAATTTATCAGTTATCTAGCACCGATAACACAAGCTATTCTTACTTTGGGGCTATGTGTGATTTGTCCTGGTATATTTATTTACTTTTATTTATTATATACGCTGAGTCGCCTCTCTTGATCTTCCACAAAAATAAGACGTTCCATATTGAATCACCAAGCGGCTTATTCGATTTAATTCGGGGTCCAGTCTATCCTGCATGTTTTTGAACGGGAAATTGGATCCCCCGAGGTCCAGATAAACGGATTGTGTTGTAAGCAAATCCCCTCGTTTGTTTGCCTCTGAGGGGCTCCCGACGTGTGTATTCTACGTTACTAGGAATCAGAATACTGAGCTGGTTGTGTTTCGAAGATTATTTGAGACTACGAATGCTCAACATGTTCTGTAATATTTTCTGAACTACTTAACGGATTTTAATGAAACAAATCTAGCTGAAACGATCTCGATGAAAGAGGCTTTGAAATGCTGAACACCGCATCGAAATCGGTCCATCCGTTCGGGAGCTCCTAGCTGCCAGTAACAGATATACAATTACACAGATACACAGATCCACAGTCACATGTAACTTACAACATCCCTCTGTTTTCGTCAGGTGTTTAAAATTGAAACCGGTGTTTACTTGTTTGCTTTGACACAATAATAATTAAAAAAAATAAGAACTTTTAGTTGTCCTTCTCATTTTGAAACGCTAATTAAACAATGGGCTCGAATAAAGTATTTTCATATTTTAAGAGCCATCGTCTTACACGCAACACAGCCTATTATTATAACTGAACACTTAATTATAAACCAGGGTATGTTATTACAAAGCCGTGTGTCTATTTTGATTCCCCCACTTTACCAGCCGGCTCGCACATTCCCATGACCCACATAAGTTACCTTTTCAAATTAACCGTCCCATACACGAAGTACCTTGTTGTTTAATTCATAACTTTATTAATAAACAATGATGATGATGTAATGTGGAACTGATTAAGGAGCTGTCTATGTCAATGTTATTATAGTGGAGCGACTGCCATCTGACCTCCATGACCCTACTGATAGGGGAACCTGACCAGATTGGATCATGGTTACACATCCAGTCGCCTGAATGCATGTGCATTGGTTTCATCACGATGTTTTAACTCACCGTAAGAGTGTCGTTTAGTATTCAACTAATGTGCATAACTCAGAAAAGAGTCATTAGTACATAGCCGCGGTGGGATTCGAAGCCGGTACCTCTCGCTTACGAGTTGTATACCTTAACTCATTTACTATAAGTAGGTATGTTGTAATTTTTAACTAACTTGTAATATTTGATTAATTTTATTTGAATAAATAAATTTATTATTATCATTATTATTATTAACCACACAGCCACCGATGCCCCTGACGTTTGCCAACCATGTGAACATAATATGAAAATATAATTAAACTGTCACTTCGGCTAGTGTATAGAGAATAATTTCGTGCATAAAATACAATTTTCAGTTTACGTTCGCGTAAACTACCATCTGGGTAATAACGCGAACGTGACATCCACACACAACACCAACATAATGCTCTTAAAAGCATTGAAACTGCACTCATTTATTAACGCAGTACAGTTAAGAGCATTAGTTTTGATTAATATTCACCTCAATTACAAAGGTGCAAGAGTTAGTGGCTAGTTCATTGCGGTGGGCCGTGCTGCCAGCAACAACAATCAGCCCAACCCAGCCCATAACGTCCGTGTAATAAGGGCCATGTCCGCGCATGAAGCGCAGAGGGCCAAATTATATGGCTCAATAATAAAGTTGTGAATTAAGCAACAAGGTGCTTCGTGTTTGGGACGGTTAATTTGAGGAGGTAACTTATGTGGTTACTATGTGGAGCGTCGGTGGCCGAGTCTAGAGTATCCAACACGTACCGGGTACCGTACACGGTACCGGGTTTGAATCCCGCTGCGGCCATGTGCTAATGACTCTTTTCTGAGTTATGTAATTTGTTCCATATGGTTACACATTCAGACGTCTGAATGTGTAACCATGATCCAATCTAGTCAGATTCTCCTAGTAGCTAGGTTACGGAGGGCATGATGGCAGTCGCTCCACAGTTATTATCTGATCTGCCAAATCTTGACTCCCCGGGCCCTCGTGCGCGAGAGCACAATTGAGATATTAACGCCAAGATGATTATTTTTTATCGTTCACAAACATCTCTGCTCTTTTATGCTCAGACCGATGCAAAAATGTTGAAAGATTAACAACGCCACGATACACACGATATTGAACAATATACTTTACCCGTTCCCGAGAAAAAGCATCGTGAGCGTCCGACAGGCAGACAATAAAGCGATCCTATAATGGATACAGAAAACGGTCACTCGCGATTATCAATCACGTTGAGCTAGACACTCCCCTGAACAAGCGTTTTATCTTTAAATTCCTGTGATTATCAGCGGAACTGCAAACATTATCATAGGTAGGTAGCTAGGCTAGAGACAGCAGCGCCTCTCTTCATATATGCTAAATGTTGAAACAGATTATAAACGACCAACCTTCTCATTAATTAGCGTCATCGTCATCATATCATTATTTAAGGTACCAAAAAGTGTAAATCTGTTGGCAAATAAATAAATAAAATAAAATAAAATAAATATCAGCCGAAAGACGCCCACTGCTCGGCAGTGCCGGCCGGTCCTGTGCTTTCCGCATCCAGCTGGTACCTGCGATCTTTATCAGGTCGTCGATCCACCTTGTGGGAGGCCTACCCACGCTGCGTCTTCCGGTACATGGTCGCCACTCGAGAACTTTACTGCCCCTTCGGCCATCTGTTCTTCGAGCTATGTGCCCTGCCCAGTGCCCTTTAGCCTGGCAATCTTACGGGCCATGTCCGTTCGCTTGCGGATATCCTCATTTCTATCAGCGTCAATCACGTAAAAATATTTACGTTATTTACATCCACAAAGGTTTAGTTTTTTCATTTTTATTACCAGAAGTTCGGTATCAGAGGGAATAAATATGCCTTTACCTTCAAGTAACAATTACCTAATAATAGTTCTAAAAGAGGATCGAAACAACCTCTCAATTACGGCACAAAATAAGCCCAAAAGAAAAAGAAACTCGTACAAATTAATTTCCTCGTAAACGTTGGAAGACAATAAAGTTTCTACAGGGCGTCTTCACCACGCAATGCATAGAAACATAGTAGAGCAACGTTTCATACGCTGGGTGCTCCAAGTTGACATTTCACTGATATTATTAACAACAGGGGAGCTGGGGAGGGTCGACGTAGGGGGAGGGGGTCTCCGACAATGATGATCGATGGCCACCAAAGATGAGTTGAAGGGTAAATATCAGAGCTTACCGTGTACACACAATTCAACGCTAGGCGCAGCCGTATTATTATATAGGAAAGGAATGTATGGGAGATGAGAAGGTTTGAAACTAAAAGTTACTTATACTTAGACTTAACTTAGAGAAAACTTGCAATGGTAAATCATAAATCATCATGGCATTCATGTTCCGGTTACGCTTTCGCGCACGAGGCCAAGGGGTCCACCTTGACCATGATCCAGGATTTGGCAGATTAGGTAATTACAGTAGAGCGACTGCCGAAATTGGATCATCTGAATGTGCAGGTTTCATCACGACGTTTTCCCTCACTGTAAGAGCATTGGTTTGCATTAAACTAATATATAACTAAGAAGAGAGTCATTGATACATGGCCGCAGTGGGATATGAACCCGGTACCTCTCGCTTACGAGTCGGATACCTTAACCACTCGGCCACAGACACTCCTGAAGATACATTCAGAATAAGTATTAGTTTGTTGTTTTCATATTGTTTTGTATAGGTTTCATTGTTGTTAATATTGTAATAGTTTATTTGTTTTTATTTTAAATATTGTTCATTATATCTATGGGCACTTGTCGCCTGAAAAGAAAAAGTATACCTACTTATTATATGTATTAACATTGTCTTACTCTTGTTGTTTTGTCTTTTCTCGACGTATATCCAGCGGAAGCTACACCTAGTAAGTTTATGGATAGTTCATGTTTGTGTCGCGACGGTTCATAATTCTCAGAATACACATGAGATTTTCTGATATAAAATGCTTACTGAATTCCATTTGCTGAAATAAAGCTTTATCTTCAGTTCATGGAAGCCGTAATGAGTATTCCAGGCAGAACTTTGCATGCAGCAAACACAAAGGGCTTAGTAGGGACTTAAAACTATTAAGTTTCGTTAGTTACACAGTCAAATGAGATGTGAATGTTACTTTGTGAATACGTTCATGCCGTTAGGTAACTATGTGTAAAATTATGTTAAATTATTTGGATATGTGTATGGGATATCAACACGTTAATTGTTGAACGTTTGATCTCTTTCTTTATGTTCCAAACATAACAATGTGATGTGAGACTAGAGATTTTTAAGGAAAAGAAAGCCTAATTTAAGTTTTATAACAGGTACCTATAATTCACGAGGATCATTATGTATTTCATATTAGCTTTTGCCCATGACCAGTCTGCGAAAAAGTCAGTTATGCCGTGTTCCTGAGGGAACTATGTACCTACATTAAATTTCGAGATAAACAGCCTCTGTTTTATCAAAAACTTGATCCAACCTAACATCCATAAAAATATTTATCTAAATATCCTTCCTTTCATCCTATTGTCGCATTTATATAAATAATAGGATTAGTAGAGCTGTACGAAGGCGTGTCAACACAATCTTTACAAAACCACTCAATAAAATAGCCGTAACAAGCCTACAAATCCGTAATTCATATCCTTTTGTTGTAAATGCACGTAACTTGCTAGGATTTCCTTTTCATAGCGCCCATTGTGAGACGCTAAAGAGTATAAACCCAACAACGGAGCATTCCACAACATTTTTTATTGTTGTTAACGGCTTTTGTACGTGTTTAATGTGTACAATAATAACATTTTCTTTTTCCAGACAACAATAGTGGGTGCAAATGGTGAAAATGCCTGTGACTTAGTGCTGCTCAAAATGGGGTCCGCTAACCTGGTACTGACACTCAGTGTGATCTTGTTCGCGTGCACTCAAGCTAAGATAGGTGAGTGATAAGTACATAATAACTAGCATTATTTATTTATTTATATGTATTTGCTTCCACAAAGTTATTACAGTAATAATGTAAATACAATATGGACCCGGTTGGGCGCAGCAATTTGGGAGGGAGGAGGCTTAAGTCAAAATATAGCACAATAAAGTAGGTAAGTCCTACCATTTACTTTTACATAAGGTCCAGACCTAGTACCTAATTGGATCTTAGCCACAGTGTGTCACTATGACGTGGGACCATTCAAGAGGTAGATTAGAGGTCTCTTTAGAGGCGGACATGATATTTTTGGCGCCCCTGGTGTTGCTGATGTCCATAGGCGGCGGTGACCACTTTTCATAAGGTGGCCCGCTTGCTTGTTTGTCTGCCGTATAACAAAATAAAAAGATATTAAGAGAGTTCCGATGACTTCAACCAGAGGATCGAGAAAAACTAAAAAATGGGAATTTATAAGCTAATATAATTCAATATTGGGAATTACATTTCACCTATGCTTACTGACTAACCTACGACTAGCCTAACTTAGCGCGTAGCATTTCTAGTAAATGTTGGATTATGGACTGCACTAAATTAATGAGATGGAAATCAATCTTATATGCGATTCCCATCTCGGCTTATTAATAATTAGTGCACGTATTGACTACATAGTTATATTACAGTTTGTAATTAGTTCTGACATTTTCATATATATATTCTTTATTGTACATAATAGACATTACAGTAATGTTACAATAGAAATAGTAATACAAAGATGGACTTATCTCTAAAAGAGATCTCTTCCAGTCAACCCTGCCGAGTGTTACGAGAGTAAAAAAAAAACATACGGGAAGGCAGTCAAGTCATATCCATAATTTGATTTTATTTTGACATTGTTATTGATTCTGTACCTACTTATAAATTAATTGATATCCATATTTTTGACATGCAATACATATTATTTAAAGGCTGACATTTGTATAACTTTATCTGACATATATACCTATGTTTATTTTTGTTTTATGATTATGACATGAATTAATTCTAAAGTGACGTTATAATGCTGACGATAAATGTATTTATTATTATAAACTATAATTATGAATGAAATGTAATAAGAGTCTGTGAAACTTGAAATAAATGATATTTAATTTAATTTTAATATAGGTAAATCATGTAGCTCAGAGCAGTATTCCGTGATTTCCAAGAGTACGAGTACGTGCAGGGAACTAACATCTCGAATTCGACATTTTTATTAGTTACATATCTCCATTAATAATGACATTGAAATGTCTATTGCAGCCAAGAATATTTTCTCAACAACCTTTGACAGTCATATATTGTCGAAGATCAATTTCAGTGACGTTTTAATACAGTTTTTTGGATTGAGATTATGTCTAATTTCGCTTTTCAGGCGGTTTCCGTAGATTAGGGCTCTAAAGGCGATCACCCACTGCGACGTTTTGAAGCGATGCAGTCGCGATACAGTCGTCTTTGCATTGAATAAGTTGCAGGTCTTTTAACATTGGCTATATGTCGTACGCTTAGATCAAGTGAGGAATAAACATGGCGCGCTGTCAACAGTGACATTAGGCCGGTTTCGTAAACATGTGTGGCGTAGTTTGGTTGTCAATGCGTTCGTGTGATCATGTACGTACACAGCCTAGCATAGTTTTGCATGCGCCAGTATGTTATTCGCAGTTTTCTGTCGGAATTTTTCATTCGGTTCGGTCAAGCTGGTTCCTAAACTAATTGTACTTTGCTATTCGCTAAGCAAAACTCTATCAAAATGAAGTAATAAAAAAATTCAGACGTCATGTCTAAGAATAGGTGGACAATGGGGCAGTATAGTTCTCGAGTGGCGACTACATGCCGAAAGAAGCAGCGTGGGTAGGCTTCCCATAAGGTGGGACTACAAGGCCGTAGCACTTCGTCGCATATTATAATTTTTTGCGCAATATCTTACAAGTTTTACACAATTTAACTATATGATATGTATACCATGATGAAACGGTGCTTGGACAATAACTGTCACGTGCTACGAGGTCGTAGCACTTCGTAGCTTTTTGCTACGAATGGCTTTCCGTGCAATATTTACAACACTTACACACTGTAGCAATAAAGTTTTTAAGTGGCGACTACGTATGGCTAGTGTCAAATAAGAAGAGACATGGCGGGTCACGTGGTTCGACTTGCGCTGCATACGATTACCTTCGCGAAATCCCCTCCCCTGCCATTTGACAAGTCTCTTCTTTCGTGACGCGGGTTATACCGAAAGGCTGCGCCTAGGTAGGCTTCCCTCAAGGTGGACCGACGACCTGGCAAAGATCGCAGGTACCAGCTGGATGCGGAAGGCACAGGGCCGGCCTTTGTGGAGCTCTCTTAGGGAAGCCTATGCCCAGCAGTGGGCGTCTTTCTGCTGATATGATGATGATGAATATTCAAAATATCCACATATGCAAACCATGAACGCCTACACGATATTGCACGCAACAGCTTACCAATTCTTGTCTACTCTAATACGCAGAGCAGGTTAAAATTTGACTCACAGCCAGGCTTACTTAATCCACCACGCCGTCTCAAGCTAACAACGTGTCATGGATTATCCTTTGTTTACGATACGCAGCAGTATGAGGCAATCCCTCAACAGCTATCGTCGTGGAGTTAATCACATCCCTATAGAGCGATTGTTTAGTATTAGGAGTCGGAACGTTTTAAGATCGTTTTGTGATTATATTTATTATCTTAAGGCAAGACGTGAAAACGTTGATAAATGTGGAAGATGCGATACAAGGTTTGTCGGGAGTCGGGACCGAAGCGTGTGGAAAAATATTAATAGTAATAATCTTGGCGTGAATGTTCCGGTTGTGCTCTCGCGCACGAGGGCCCGGTTTCTGACCATGATCCAGGGTTTGGCAGATCAGGTAATAGCATTGGAGCGACTGCCACTGACCTCCGCGACCCTGCTACCAGGGGAACCTGACCAAGTTCTGTGATGGGTACACATTCACTCGTGTCAATGTCCTGGTTTCATCACGATGTTTTCCCTCGCCAGGTCGTCCGCAATTTCACTGCCTTCGATTGGATCATGGTTACACATTTCCATCCACAGTCCCATCAGATGTTTTGTCCCACCGTAAGAGCATCGGTTAGTACACAATTCACACTCACTGTACGAATGTACATAACTCAGAAAGGAGTCATCAAACAACCCGGTACCTCTCGCTCACGAGTCGGATACCTTAACCTCTAGGCCACTGACGCTCCCTGCGAGTGGAACAATCTGAGGTTTTTATTATCGTGGTGCATTGTCGACTTACCAAAATAAGACACCTATGCAGATCTCCATCAATTCGACGATCGACCTTAGACATAAATACAATAAACATAGGAAAACCATCCGATTGCCTCAGAGTTACACAATATAACCTCAAAGTCACAATACATTAATACTAACAGAGCAGTATTCGCTTGAATACCGAAGTGGGTCTGTCTGGGGATTGCTTTATTAGTATACAGTACCTGGCTATGTAGCGTGACAGCATAGCCTCCTTATGAAGGAGTCTGTGGTGACGGGCATTGTCGAGAGCGAGATCTATAGCTTTTTTGCTTTTTGCATTGACATGAGCGAGCTACACAAAGAAGGTAGGTACTTATGTCGGCCTGACAGGCTGTGCCATCGATTTATTCCATTCAAGCGGGAATGTAAGAGTTAAAGCATATGAGTTTACTGAAATGCTGAAATGTCATTACTATAATCATACAGTGAGCACCTCTTTTCTAGTTAGATCGTTCCTATTGATACCCGCAATCCCGGTCTGTCGCAGATGCATTGCCAGCCTTTGAGAGTTCTTCCAATTAATTTCGCTATGTTCGACTTTTCTAATGTGTACGGCTGAGGAACAGAATTAATTGGTTTTCCGAATGGTTCATCCAGATAACAGGACGCATATAAAAGCTGAAAGGTAAACGTTTAAGAAAGAAGGTTATCAAATATTTATTACACAGACACCATGACAAAACAAAGTATGTTTAGGTAATACACATGAAAGATAAAATACATACATAAAACACTAAACAATTACTATGTAAATTGAACAAAGAGTGAAATTCCCTCGCTGAGTCTGTATTTGGGAGAGTTATCTTTTAGGTAAGCTCGTTCCACCGTAGATTTTATCTTTACACTCAAAGTATGATACAGATCCAGCGCAAAAAACGGTATATTCAACAAAATCCCTAAAACATATTCCCGAAGCAATCCCACCTGGATTGCTTTTTGTGTTGTTTTTCCATTTTATTTTTATACAGCCGTTGTGACTAACGAGCAGACAGCTTGGTTGATGGATTGCGCATAAATATCGCTTACGCATGACATCGAGTTAAGTTTATATAAGTCTGCGATGTCTGGCTTCTGTTTTCATACCAGAATAGTACTTAGGCGTTGTTGCTTGCGCATTAATGAATCTCTGGTTATATGCTCGTACATTTCCATACATAGTTACATCTATCTATAAACTGAAAAACAAATGTGTTTGTACATTGAAGATATTTCACACAAAGTAGTCGGGATAGAACACTAGGTCGTAACCATGACCAAAAATTTCATTTGGAATTTTATCAGTATGGTCGCGCATCACGCAAGAACTACTGAACACGTGACGAAACTTCGGCTAGCTTCATCTTCGGCCGCACCGTCACTTACCACCAGGTGAGATGGCGGTCCAATGTCTATCTAGTCTAAATAAAAAAAAAACAACCAGCGCAACCTCTTCAATCGATTTTCCTCACTCCAAGGCTGCCACCGATATACTCTTTACGACTTGATCAGTCGCGTCATCCGTAGTTCTCCGCACATCAGTCACCCACCACACATTTAGGTATTGAATTATTTAGGTTTATTATAAAACTAGTGGACCCGGCGTGACTTCGTTCGCATACACCTACTTTATCCCTACCTACTTCTTTTTCCTTGCTTATCAACCTTTCTCATGAAGCACTCTCTTAAAATCTAAGCATACAAAGATACTATAGATATATAGGGACAGACGGTGGAAGGCGACTTTGTTATATACTATGTATAGATAGTCAGCTATTATCATATTACCTACTGGGTGAAAACCTGCGACCTGACGTTCACATTGTCTGCGAGTGTATTGTGTTCGGGCTAACCTAACCTGTCTGCCTATTGTTGGATCAAGAAGACGGCTGTCAAATTACTGTAGTCTGCCAAATTATTTCACAGCCAATGTTTGTCTGTGTTCGGAAAATAATTTCTCTGCTACGCGGATATTCGGATATTCCTTTTATTGACAAGAATAGGGGTGTTAGTGTTACTTGTCTCTCTGTCTATTCAATGTATCTGTGTGTCTGTCAGTGCCATCGTATTTCCCGAACAGATAATCGATTTCGATGCAGTTTTCTTTTCAGAAACCCAGTAAGTTTTGTCCTATTTAAAGCGGTTCAGTAATTTGTTAAATACAAAATTATATGTAGATTTTGTCTGTGGGTTTTCAATGTTTTTCTGTCGGTTAGTTACTGATGGTTAAAAAATAAATTTAGCGCGCCGGTTTAGCATAATTTAACCTTAATACTCAATCGTGTCCTCTGAAGCTAATCAGCGACTTGAATATGTGCAAAAAATATTAAAATTAAATTTTAAGTTTCTTTCGTCTCCGCTTTGATTGAGACGAGGCAGCTGGTGGTAAATACTTTCGTACTTTCAAAATCGATTCAGTAACTTCTTGAATCAATCTTTTAAGGTTACTAACTTAAATACAACAATGTTTTGCCTTAATACAGCTCAGCTGCTGTAACTACCTATATAGTAAACAGTCATAGCTTAGCTCATACCCATGATCACAACTCGTAACTTCTAGGAGATAACAAATGAAGCCTCATTACAAGGGTTCGGTCCTATCACTGCTGTGGGTCAACACACTTCCTATGCCTATAAATATCTGTGTGAATTTGTAGTTTATGGCGAGGAATGTGTCGCAACCATAATATGAAAAGAGAAAATGCTGTTTGAAGACAACATAATGATGATAATTCATAACTTTTTAGGTACAGTGAAAGAGCGTAGTCTGAAGTAATAAATAGGCGCGATTGCTCCCTACTCGTATTTAGTACAAGACGTACCAACGTACCACAATCCCGACCTCTTCATGTTATTAATAAAAAATAATAATCTTGGCGTTAACGTCCCGGTTGTGCTCTCGTGCACGAGGGCGGGGAGTCTGCCTTGACCATGCTCCAGGATTAAGCAGATCAGGTAATTACAGTGGAGTGGAACCTGACCAAATTGGATTATGGTTACACATTCAATCGCCTGAATAAGCATGTTTCATCACGATATTTTCCCTCACCGTAAGAGCATGGCCGCAACGGGATTCGAAACTGGTACCTTTCGCTTACGAGTCGGATACCCAAACCGCACGGTCACCGGACTTTAATGTTATTACGAAGGGGAATTATCCGAGTATTTATTTCGGTTCCATTGATTGCATGTTTTCCTTCCGTGTAAAAGAAAATAATATCGACGATATCCGGCGTCCAATTAATGCGTAGATAACGTGGGTTAATCGCGAGCCTTTAGCGCGCATGTGTAAGATGTGGAGCTACATCCGTTCCATCTTTTTTTTGCACTATAACTAGGAGTTCTTCAAACCCTCTAGTTGTTATAATTTCGTTGAACTATAATTTTGTTTGAAAACTCATAAAAAATTGCTACCGCGATTCTAATAGCCTGCGTTACGTAAGCATAATTTTATTACAAGTTTTTATTTAAATTCACTTGTATGTTCTGATATCTCGCAAGCCTAATTTAACCCACTTTCCGGCTTTAAAATGAGCTGAAGTTTTATATAGATACGAGTACCTATGTAACTTGGATTAATATGGAATCATGGAGCTGGTCTGATGATGGAGTCGGAAGTTTATAGGAATTAATGAACCCATCTATATAACTCCATCGTGTTTGGGATCTTTTGAATGGGGATCTTGGCGTAAATGTCCCGGTTGTGGGCACGCGCACGAGAGCTCTGGGTCCGCCTTGGTCTCCGTGACCCCGTTACAAGGGGAACAAGACCAGATTAGATCATGCTTACATATTCAGACGCTTAAATGTGCAGGTTTCATCACGATGTTTACCCTCACCGAAAGAGCATCGGTTAGCATTAAACTAATGTACATAACTCAGAAAAGAGTCATTAGTACATGGTCGCAGTGCGATTCGAACACGATACTTCGGCCACCGTCGCTCCATTTTTCATTTAAGAACTTATTTGTGTTTAATGTATTTACGGATATATTTTCGATCGTAAGTAGTATAGCTTTAAGAATAGAGAAGCCAAGCGGAGCCGCAGCCGAAGTTAGTATGTCGATGTTTACGTTTCATGTCTCGGCAGGGCTTAGTCACGTTTCTGTCATTAATTTTGGTATTTCAACGTTACGAACGGCGTAAAGGTGCTTGGATTTATGTAACTCTGAACTTTATGCTTATTTACGGATGGCATATAATGGGTTTGCACGTTTTGAGAGTAGAAGGGAGGGGTAAATTTTAAAACTTTTTTTCGTTTTTTAGTTAAGGTCTCTATGGATTTCGGACGCGCGATTGTATCTCTAAAGGCATATTTATAATTAACCAATGATAAAAGTTCTGGTTCTCATAAAACTAAAACAATGTTGAAAAAAGTACTTCTGAAACTAAAATCCCCGATTGTTATTTAAAAACTGAAAAGTTAAAAACAAGCCGAGTGTTGGAAGTAAATGGGAGTATGTTAGTTTAATTTAAACTGAAAAGCAGTCGGGCCCCATTTGTAAATAGGTGACACGGATATTTAATATTTATAGAAAATTTAAATGGCCCTTTTTTAAATTACAATATGGCGCGCCAAATCTACAATTTTGTTTTTTTTAACACGTGTTTAAGGACACTGGTGTTTTTGAGATGAATCTAACAATTTTAACTGTCCAAATCCATCCAACCGTTTGGTAGGAACGAATTTAGAAACATACATACATACAAGATACGCGCGAAGAAATAACCCTTCCTTGGCAAAAATACAAACAAGATTTTACAGATACTGCTCGAGTTAAAAACACCCCTCTCAGAGGTATAAATGTTGAAAAAGACATAAATAATAAATATCATCTGAAACTCGTAGCGTGCATCGAAAAGCATACAATTGAGATTAATGAATGCCCACACGAGACCTGCAGTTTAGTTTAAAACTAGAATCCAAACGGGATGCCGAGTTTAACAAGATTAAAATTCTACAAATAGTGTTGTGTTATATTTACTATCGAATACAGGAGAGCTTCAGTATAATTTTAAACTTCCCTGCCTATATAAATTATTTAGTTAGTAGCTTTTTGCCCTCGACTTCGTTCGCTACGAACGAACTGATTCGGGCACTACATTCCAGACTTGTTCCCGTTGGTACCACATTGAATTTCGGGAAAAACTATAGCCAATGTCACTCTCTGATAATGTAGCTTTCCACAGGTGAAATTTTACACTTTTTTTAACTGACAAGCAATCAAATCTTTCCTCTTTATAATATACTACTAAGGTGGAAAACAAGCTTACGGCCTGCCTGATGGTAAGCAGTCACCGCAGCCTATGGATGTTATGGACTCCATGTTGTACTCTCCAGGGAAAACCTCTGCAGGTAGTTCATTCCACAACCATAGTGTGCGTGGGAAAAAGGTCATTTGGAACCGCACAGTTCGCGACCAATTTGGCTCCAAGGTGTGAGGATGAACTCCCTGTCGGTGGCGAGCGGTGCGATAATAGAATGTTGCTGTAGGCATCATGTCAAACAGTTTTTCAGAACGAACACCGTTATATAAGCGGTAGAACACACAAAGGGAGGCGAAATCCCTCCGCTGAGTCAGCGGCTCAATACCACTTGTGAGCATAGTATCATCGACAATTCTCACAGCGCGCTTTTGACTCGAGTCACATGGACCTAAAGATATAGAGCTGTGACAGACAGATAAACAGACGGACGGACAGACAGCGGCTTAGTTAGAGTTCCTTTTTTTACCCTTTTGTTACGGAACCCTAAAAACTACCTTACAAAAAGCGAGGACTCGGATCTTCTGTCGTGTGTTCAGTCGTAGCCTTGCTAATGCCAGGAAGAGATTGTGTTCCATAATATATTAATGGTGTTATTTTCGCCAACCAGCCGCCGTGGATCGATTCAGTCACCATTAGGAGTTCGATCAACGGTGCGTCCAGGAGCCCAAGTCTACTAATTGTATTTAACTTACATGCTATTAAATTGAAACTAACTTGCGACTTCATTACGATTGAGACGAATTGTTTGAAATGAATATTCTGCAAGGAAATCTAGGGGGACGTTCCCAATTTTCGATAGCTTGAACACCCTAGAAGCCTTTCCTTTGCACCGGTTCTTCAAAAGGCAAGTCTACAGATACCTCAAAGGTCGGTACCGTATTCGCTCCCCATAGGTTGCAGATGTCTTGGACAACGGTGGCCGGCCACCTTCCATCACGTGGAACGTCCGCCCGTATGTATCCCTGAGCAATAAATAAAAATGGTAACTATAATTACCTGATCTGCCACATCCTGGATCAAGGCGGACCTCAGGCCCTCGCACACGAGAGCCATACCGAGATAATTACGCCAAGATGACTATTATTTACACTGTAACATGTAGGCATCATATAAAAAACCGATAATACTCGTACATTAGCTCAAAAACCTTTAACAGCCAAACTTGTTTAGCCACAGAGTCGATTGCTCGTAAAATATTGACGGCGCCATACCTCGTAAATTCACCCGATAGGCTAAAGGGGCTACTCAATACCGCAACAGTTCTGAGATAACGCAAACTATCGTAAACGGATTTTGATGGCTCCTCTCTGTGAACTTAAATGGACTATTAATAACGTTTGTGTATGTCCCAGAGACGGTGTCCTTGCTCACTGGAGTTTGGGTTTATCTGCTCTGTGGTTGGGGTTCCGTGATTTGTTTACTACCTATGTCTTGCTTAATTTGCTGTAATAGTTCTGCTGTCACATTAACACCCGTAATCACAAACATTATTGGTCTAAGTAAGGTGCCTCGTAGTAGACGCTTTAGCAGCGGACGGGCATTGCCTTTTTGTTGTTTTGATATCAAAACTCTCCGTGCATTGTCCTTTTTTGTTGTGGTGTGTGGTGCCGCCACCTCAAAGAATAGAACCACCCCATCTCTGCCCGTGGGTGTCGTAAGAGGCGACTAAGGGACAAATCCGAAAGGTGGGCAGCAGCATCTGTCTGGGTAGATTTACATCAACTGCACTGCGATCTCCAACCCGCCTGCCAAGCGTGGAGATTATGGCAATGACCTCCCCTTTCGTGGGAGAGGCCCGAAGTCCTGCAGTGGACTGTTATGGGCTGTGATGATGTTGTGGACAATGTCAATATGATGTATAATAAACAAGTGAATAAATTTTTCCACTCATCGGACTCACTGCAAAGCTGTTTATTATTACACTTTTTGCAGCAACGTGTTATGGAGATAGATACACCTGGTGTTGCTTACGTCTATAAACAACGGTGACCACTTACCATCAGGTGACCGCTTGGTTGTTTGCCTGCCGGATCGTGCATTATCGTGCATAAAAAATTTGCGTTACGTATTTTTTTATATTATGCGTTTGTTGCCGGCTCTCTGCTAAGTGATCACACTGCGTTCAATACACGTACAGCTATATTGGTCAATTTTGCTCGCTGCCTTTCATTTTAACCAACGCTTATTGCCAATATCGCTACTGAAGTATTATCAGTTGGAATCCTGAACATTTGTGCGCACTGTGAGACTTCTGAGAGTTTCTAACATGACATGTGTAAATGAATAATGAGGTAATTAATTTATAATAATTTGGATACTTCATGTACTCTAATTTTAAATTGTATCATTTTGACATTAATTTATTAATTTGACATGCGTACTAAGTATTGACATTTGAAATATTCTTGGGTAATTTAACATTGTTTACTTTAATGAATAAATTTATAATGAAATAAATTTATATTGATTAACTTGGCTACTTGACGTGTAATTATTGAATTGTATGACATAGTTTAAGGTACTTGAAAACTTGTAATTTAAAATGAAATGGTAAAAGAATGTACTAATGCTGACATGTAAATTTCTAATTTCTGAAATCACATCACAGCCCATAACAATCCACTGCAGGACTTCGGGCCTCTCCCACGAAAGGGGAGGTCATTGCCATAATCTCCACGCTTGGCAGGCGGGTTGGAGATCGCAGTGCAGTTGATGTAAATCTACCCAGAAAGATGCTGCTGCCCATCTTTCGGATTTGTCCCTTAGTCGCCTCTTACGACACCCACGGGAAGAGATGGGGTGGTGCTATTCTTTGAGGTGGCGGCACCACACACCACGAATGAAATATTTATGAAATAAATAAATCTAAATCTGAAATCTGAGTGCGGGTGTAAGAGTCACAATCTACCGTAGGTTTGCTTGCAGAAATATCTTTAAAGAAATAGTACTGCCTGTTACCTATATCTTGGATACTAGCTTTTGTCCGCGATTAGATAAAATTTAACAGTCTCATAAGTTATTATGTGACTAAAAGAAAATCGTGTACTACTAACGGTACTTCTTATGTAAGTGAAGAATTAGTTTGTTTTAATTTGGTTGTACTATATTATTTAATCGGGCAGATAAATTTTAGCTGAGAATTGGAAAATCGGCCCTTAGATGTAGAACATCCATTATAAGCATAAGCCCAAAAAAAATATTGAGTCAAATAAAAAAGAAACCGGAACACCAACAAAAATCCAATTAAAATACGAAATCTCTCGCATGAGAGGAACTTAGAATTGGTACAGTTTGTTTTACGCACGCCCGAATCGGAAAATATGGACCTTTTTATCTTTATCCGGGAAGCATTGATTGAAAATCGAGAGTGGGGCCCCGTTTCCATCTCGCCGTGTGTCCCTAAAAGTGATGGACTCGAATTGGGTGTCGTATGGGGCCATAAACCGGGGGCCAAAGGGCTGATAGCATATTTTCGCGGTGTGCTCCCGTTATAACGCATGAGCGGAAGTAACGCCCACAAATTCTTTCTCGGCGCCCTTTGATGCAGGACTGGACTCGGGCGGGGCCTCAGCTTTCACTGGACAAGTTTTTTTACGAGCCGTTAGTGAGACCCGATTTCGAAAATTCATTGACAGAAACACTATCTATATTATTCCAGAACGCTCTATATTTGAGTCCGGAATTTCGATACCTTGCCTTGTCTTATTTATGCCTACCTGTCTGTGTTACAAATAAATGGCTTTGAACATTGAAATAAAGTCAAATGTAAATGAATTGATTTGAATGCTGTTTATAAATTAAGCATGTTGTTTATAAACTATTATAAACAAGTAAAGTACTGTTTATAAACTTAAAGCATGTTTTCTCTTTACTTTGTCGTAACTAAGTACCCTCCGTACAGCCGATTAGGGAACAAATGACTATGTCTGGCTCAATTTTACCTTTAGTTTAGTCTATATAAATGGCTTATTGAAATGATTATCAACTTACAATGTTGACTCGCTATAAATTTTTCGTAAATAACCGGAGGGGGCACAATGAGGTCCCCTTCCCTCCCGCCGTCCCTGCCTTTCAGCGAACCCCTTGATTTTTCACGATGAAATATTTATGGTCATAGCTTGCGGCCTCGTGTTCGCATCCGCTTTAATGAGATCTTACAAATTATCATAGAGACTTATCCGTTTTTAAAATAGCAGGCTTTTATATTGCTCGTGCAAGACAACCAAAAAATCAAATTATTGTGCACACGAACAAATAGGTATCTATATAAACTATAAGACATAAGAAATATTACGCATGATCTACAGATATAATCTGTCCAAACTGACTTGTCTTATTTGGTTAAGTAATTTATGTATTTAAATGGATAATGTGCAGCAGTATTCGTTAAAGTTCACATTATATGTGTTTCTTGTATAATTCTCGACATCTATGCACAATGTACGTATCGTGATTGACATGGCAAGTCGTGATTTTGGGCATTGTTTGTTCACCAAATAAGACAAGTCAGTTTACACAGATCATAGTGTGAAACTGTCGCTTCCCGCTGTCTGTCCCTATGTATCTATGTAAGCTTAGATCTTCTAAACTACGCAACGGATTTTAATGCGGGTTTCAACAATTGATGACGTGATTAAAGAGGAAGAAAAAAATAAACAAGAAAAAAAGGGTAGGTAGGAGTAATGCAGGTGTACGCATACGTAGTCGCGCTGGGTCCACTAGTCGTATATAATAGTAGTTTATGCAACTGTCATATAAAAGGGGGTATTATATGCAGTTGCGTACACTACATTATCTACACTCACATGTTTATGTTATAATACCGTACCTATAACTTTCTCAACTTTGCTGGAATTAAGCTGCGAGTCAGTTCTATTGTACCTACGCGTCGATGATATCAAGCAGCGAGAAATTCACTTTACTACTTTCACATTTATCTATTTAATTGCTTCAAATAAGAAAAAACATTCACAAACACAAATTATAACAATTAGAAAAAGTATTCTGTTTAGCGGGAGAATAATTACACAGAAATATAAAACGGAAAATTTAAATTTTGAATTTGTTAAAGACATTTAGGTATTCAGCCTACATTTCGCCGTGTCTCGGCGCCCGCCTAAAATTTAAGAAATAAAAGTGTTGCATAATGATTAAAAAGTTATTTTTCGATACAGCTGTAATGAAAAATGCAGCTGTATGGGAAATGCTGTATCGAAAAGTATTTTTTAAAATTTTATAGACTGGCGTGAATTAAGTGTAGGTACCCTTAAACGACTGTCTTCGAATATGTAATTGAAACGTTATGCTATGAGTATAGAGAAAACATTATGTTGAATGAGTTCACGTATCAAGCGATACTTTACGACAGATTTTGTGTTTTGATAATATTGGCGACAGGCCGGAGCGTAGCCTGGCTATCAGGTCGGCCTTGTAAGTGAGAGGTACCAAGTTCGATTGAGACTATTTCTGAGTTGAACACTAACCGATGCTCTTACGGTGAGGACAAACATCGGGAGGAAACTTGCTCATTCAGTCGTATATCATATCCATTCACAGATCGTAGACTCTACAGTCCGGATATTCGTATATAGTGTTCCCTATGATATTTATAAAGTCCGGCACTACAGCGCCGGATGGACGACTTTTTTACTAAAATCTGATATTACAGCCGCCCCTTTTTTACTAAAATCTGATATTACAGGAACTCGATTATTGACCTTTGAGCAAATATTAGTGTTCTATGGTATGAGATACAACACAACAAAAACTAAACAATAAACTAAACTGACTAAAATTAGTAGTTTTATATTAACTATACTAAAACTAAAAAAAAAATCCAATGAACCGCTACCATTAGGCAACGTGCCCAAAATCCTGCCGGCAGTTTTTTTTTTTAAATAATTGGACTAGCCATGCATTTGACCGCCATTTCAACTGGTGGTAAGTGACTATGCGACTGTCTAGGAACACTCTAGCTTAGAAAGGAACACACTCGCAGTCAACGTATTCCATTCCTTGGCATTGCCACGCTGATTGGCAATATGAGATGTTAATATGTGATAACTATTACCCCCACCTCCGACTTACCCTGTTTAAATAATCACAATAATGGCACACAATTACCTCAAAACAGAGACGGTCCCAATACAAACCCATGGCATTGTACAGCATTTCTCGTAGGTACTATCTTGTTACACTAGCTAAACAAATACAATGGTGCTCAGTCACGAATACAGTCTACCGCAGTACTGTAGAATTGAATATTGAATTGGACAGGTCCCGTTTTGTACCTTGTGCGCTGCCTTCCATTGGCATTTCGTTGGATATGTTATATCTGAAGCGATATGTGTAATGGGTTTTTGTTTGGTCTTCCTCTAAGCATCACATTTTTTATTTATTTAGCGAAACAAAGAATTACACAATATAATGTTAAATAAACATGTTTAACTAAAATATTATGGTCTTTCCCACTTATTGGTTTCCTTGGGCTGAGCAGTTAAAAAACGCGAGTCTTTCTTAAATTTTATATTAAGAAAATAAAAACTCTCTCTCTATCTCACACATGGTACACGGCAGTACACCAAACTAACCTGGTTGAGCCGAAAAACCACATTGATGTGAATTAAGACTCACAGTCTTCAGGAAGACCTTATTCACCCCTGTATCGCCATCGGTATTAGACGAAACGTACATGGTGCTAATAATATTTTTTTGCTTGTTGCAAAACAAGTGGACCCGGCGCGACTTCGTTCGCGTACACCTACTTTACTCCTACCTACCCTTTTTTTCTTGCTTATAAACCTTCCCCTTGAAACATTCTATCTAGTGTTAATAAACCGCATTAAAATCCGTAGCGTAGTTTAAAAGATCTAAGCGTACATAGATACCTATGTACAGACGGCGGGAGGTGACTTTGTTTTATATAATGTTAAATAAATATTATCCAACATTTTTGCTCATAAAAACTGTTTAGCAAGTATGGTAATAGCGAAGGAGAAATTGCGGCCTTAATGACATTTCTGTATATTTAATTATTAATGTGGACATTCTTGAGACAACTCGAAGGAAATTAAAAGAAAAGAGTGGCGGCGTGGCCAAAGCAATACCGTAGCGGTTGGAATAACCATGTTACAACTTTAACATTACCATTGGACAGGGATGGAGCTGGCAAATGTTAAAGAAAGGGTCCACTTACGCTGGATGCCCACGAACAATGCCACTGGGAACCTAATAATTGTCGCAATATTTTTTATTTTTTTTTGTGTTATTGTATTGTAAAGTTACGTTGTCGTGGGGTTCCAGTGTAATAAATGTTACATTCTTTCTTTTCTTTCAAATAATTCATTGCATTATGAAATTATTTAGGTATTTCTCTGGACACTCTGATACTGTTGAACAGTCTCATGAGTCGATTGGCACCCCGTGACGGACGGACACATGAGCGATAACAGTAGGGAAAATGGAACCCTCACAATCGATTGCGGGACCGCTCCCAATTTTAATACTCATAAATAATAATACACCCATCAAATTCTCTTCACAATAGGTTAATCTTGACCTTTGACACCTTAAGAGGTTCTTATAAATAAGTTTTTGCGTCAGAGTTCAAAAATACGGGTCCACAATTCCCTGAATACATATCTGTACGAAACTTGGAAGACCACCAGGAAGCAAGTAAAAACTCCGCTGCCCCGAGGCCACAGCAAGTTTGTCTTCGTCCCGCTCGTGGAAACAGAAACAAAATGACAAACTATTTTCTCTCTATTCCTGTGGGGACGACGCGCGACGTGTAAATGAGTCGAATATACCAATTCACCTGAGAAATCTAATTTTGTGAGAATATGCGGTTTTTCCTGGTTAGTAAGGGAAGATACAAGGAAATGCTAGAGACTCCCCAATTTACTAATGATTGTAAGGGCGTCGTAGGGTATCCTACATAATCGAGTACAAGTCACTTTTTTTGTGACTATAATGTGTCTGAAAAGCGAAACTGCCAAGAGCATGTGAGGCTGACCGGTTTTTTTACTTCACGAACCTACACAAGAGGATATGTAAGTACTATCGCTACGAAAAGTAGCAAGTATAGGTCAAAAAACAAAGATTTTTTGTGCCAAGTTGTGCACGGGCAGATGGATAATAAAGAACGCGTAAGATAAGCTTATTTTATCTACACTCATAGCGTAATGTTCCAATTACATATTCGAAAACAGTCGTTTAAAGGTACACTTTTTTCACGGCAGACTATAAAATTTTAAAAAATTACTTTTCGATACAGCATTTCCCATACTATTTTCATGACAGCTGTATCGTAAAATAACTTTTTAATCATTATGCAACACTTATATTTTTTAAATTATCGTCGGGCGCCCGGACACGGTCAAATGTAGGCTGAATACATAGATGTCTTTAACAAATTCAAATTTTGAATTTGAATTTTCCTGTTTATATTCTGTGTAATTATTTTCCCGCTAAACAAAATATTTTTTGTAATTGTTGTAATTTGTGTTTGTGAGTGTTTTTTTTTTATTTTAAGCAAATAAATAGATAAATGTGAAAGTAGTAAAGTGAATTTCCCGCCGCTTGATATCCTCGACGCGTAGATACAACTGAACTGACTCGCAGCTTACTACCAGCAAAGTTGAGAAAACTATAGGTACAATATTTTAACATAAAAATACGAGTGTAGATGAAGTAGTGTATGCAACTGCATATAATTAGGTATTAAAACACTCGTGTCAAACTATTATCATACTCGGCTACGCCTCGTATGATAAACAGACACTCATGTTTTAATACCCCCTTTTATATGACAGTTGCATAAACTACTATTATTTAACTATACATAAGTAACTATACAACTTGTACACAAGATACAGAATAAAATATTCACCTATATGCTATGAAAATATTTTCATTTCAGAACTTGTTTTCAGCGTGACAACGAATATGGAAATCAGTCATTTTTAGAGCAGCCACTCGTTGTCTATGAATCTAGGTCGCCTAGTGTTCGATACAACGCCCTACTTCCACTGTCTGTGACTTTTCAAGCGAAAAAAGGTCGCGTATGTTGTAATATTTGGGGAAAAAATATTTATAGGCCGTTCACGTCATCAATTTATTGCTGAGGCGTATCCGACAATGTTTTCAGTATGAAGGATTGGTTGCTAATATATAGGGCGATTGAGCCAACTTGAGTGTTTAGTTATTTACAGATATGTTCACAAATAAAAACAATTTATTCGTAACAAGCTGTTATCTTGCGGTATATTAGTTCCTATGACCGCCTCCATTATAAGGCTCCATAGTACCATATTAATTACATAGGCACACCAAATTTCAGCTCAATCGGATACCAACAAATGGTCTAAAATGGTTTGCAAATTTTGGCGGACAATTTACATACGAACAGTGGCCCTAGCAAAAGTGTGTCCGCGACAAAGCTCGCGCATCGAGAGAGCGTTTGTCTCTTTCTCTCAATACTGAGATGAAAGATATAGCAATACCTATGTCGCGCTTTTTCTCGCTTATCGTGCGCGAGAGCAACTTGTACTAGGCCTACAGTGCAGGTTAAATAAATGCTTGTAATAAGAGATCAGGTGCTAGGACTCTGTCAATCCTAAGGAGTCCGGCTGGTAGAGTCTCTTTCTACCGCCAAGCAACAATGCTTGCATTGTTGTGCTCCGGTTTGAAGGATAAAGTAGCCAGCGTAATTACGGGTATGAGGCATTTCATTTTAGTCCTCAGAAAGACAACGCACCTGCGGTTCCGCATTTTTGTTGCCTGCTATCTAAATGCATGAATCGTAGGTGTTATGGGCAACAGTTACCACTTACATTCATCATCACAGCCCGTAACAGTCCACTGCAGAACTTAGGGCCTCCTCCACGAAAGTGGAGGTTATTGCCATAATCTCCACGCTTGGCAGGCGGGTTGGAGATCGCAGTGTTTAAATATAAAAATGGTAGAAACTGCTGCCCATTTTCCAGACTACGGAGACTCTTGATCTTTTGCCTCGAAAACATTAGTCACCTTGTACGACACCCATGAGTGTATGGGGTTGGTGCTATTCTACTCTACCGGACACCACACGGCCAAACCACTTACATTAGATGGACTGTAAGTGGTAAGTGTTGCTCTTTGTCACTGCGTAGTATAAAAAATATTATATTCGCGATTATAATTATGTAACGAAACGCGTTACTTTATTACAGAAATCGCTGAGGGAACAGCCAAAAATTTGTCCATTAAAACAATGCCGGAAATTGGATGGAAACGTAGAATACAAATGTAAGCTATTTGCGTCACGTTTTTGCCCGACAGTCGTTGCGATATTAAAACATTCATTATTTTCGTTTCGCCCGCGTCACCGTCACCTCAACCTCGCCGGAATTCCGTCCGAGTCTTAAGAAATCATTTCGGCGCGCAATTCAACGAAAAGCGAGAGGAAATAATGTCAGGGAAACTCATTTGTCATTTGCGAATAGGCGAGTTTACGCCTCCGTGGGTGCGTTGCGTGATCGACTGGCTCCACAGCTCCGGCCAGGGCTCGCAGCCACACACGCCCGCATAATGGCGCCCCCAGCCAGCCCTAGCGCCCCTTGATTGATGAACTCGCCGCCCCCACCTCGACAACAAAATTTCCCAGCGACGCACACCCCACTCCCTGATTACGGCTTGTTTGGCCGTCGCGCTCAGCCGTTCACATTATTATCAGCGTATTGCTGGGGAATGAGGAATTGTGCCGCCTGAAATACTTATGCAATCGATAGAGAGGTAATAGTGCAAATATAATCCTTTAGTACCTGCCCGTAGGTCACACATTCGGCAGTACACGCAAGCGCAATAATATTATATCATTATGTTGTGGCCTGCCAGCTTTGGATAGGTAATCGACCCAAACCCTTGCGGCGTAGATACGAGTATACCTATCAGCCGCAGGAATCGCTTTGGCTGGGCCTTTCAAATTCCTACGGCTAAGGAATGGAACACTTTGCCTACTGTTTCCCCCGGATAATACAATCTGGACTCCTTCAAGGTCGGCGTGGCCAAAGTGAATCGGCTGCTCCTATACTTAGACAAACATTTTTCATACTCAGCCGCATCTTCACGTACTATATAGGTGAGATAGTGGATCATATATTTTAATGTAAAAAAAGCAAAAGTCAATTCTCAGTCTGACTGTCAACATATTAGTTACATTCTCAGGTCCAAATTGCTGAACAGATTTATAAAGCAACGAGATAGATGGCAACCCGGAGAAGGCCATAATTATCTCCGAAATTAAATCCGAAAGGGGTGAATTACGGAACGAGAGTTTTTATGGGGAACTTGTAATTTCTTGCGCGAACCAAGTCGCGGGCAAAAGCTGCTATCATAAATACTCGTTAACGTCATAAAGCATCATGTCGGGCATCCATTGTGCGCGGGCTCAATTTAAATTGGCAAGTAAGTGGCTGGCGCATGTCAGAGGTATATCGTAACCGGATTAGTTAGGGCCAAGTTGAAAGCATCACAAAGCCCGGGAATTTCATGCGCCAGTGAACAGCACAGTGGTTCTTTATAAAAGTTGGTAATTGAGGCCCATTGTGCTATGTTTTCCTTCCAACGTTGCTCTTTAATTAGACTTCGTTTACATTTCTCCTGCTCGGTTGATCGATAGAACTTGCTACTAATTGCGTCTAGTGGTTTTGATTTGATTCCGACGTATTTCGCGACGTCCGACTATTTAGTGGATCATTTGTTGAGTGTTGCTTTGGTTTTGGACTGGTGACTCTTAAATCTCTAGCCGTATTTGGTAGCGTTAGTCTCATCAAATAGTTTAAATATTTACGTGTACTTGGACTCAAACAAAATGACAACGAGTGCAACGACGCCACAATTGATATCCCTAATAATTTTTTTATCTGACTTCATATCTATACCGTTATCACTACACAGTATAAAACAAAGTCGCTTTCTCTGTCCCTATGTCCCTTTGTATGCTTAAATCTTTGAAACTACGCAACGGATTTTGATGCGGTTTTTTTTAATAGATAGAGTGATTCAAGAGGAAGGTTTATAAGCAAGAAAAATGGGTAGAGGGTGGGTAGGTGTACGTGAACGAAGTCGCGCCGGGTCCACTAGTAATTATATGAAAGACAAAAATATATACGACAATGAGTGATGGAAAGTATGAGAAGGATATTGAAAGAATCCTATACAAGGGCAACGTCAGTATACAATACTACGGCAATACAGTAGTGAATGTTGGGTATGACAAAAGTGGAATGAAAGTGGAATAAATTGTGGTGGAAATGAGAACACTGATGAAAATATGTGGAATGAAATATAGTGATAGAGTGAAAAATACAGTGATCCGTGAAAGGCGTGACATGTAAGATGATATAGTGGCTAAAATAGAAAGAGGGATGTTGAGATAGTTCGGGCATGTAGAGCGGATGGATGAAATAAGATTAACGAAAGAGGTATATAGCGCGAATTTGGATAACCGGCCCTTAAGAGGACGACTTATAAAACATTCACTGATCAGATCAGTAATGTTCTCAAAACAAGCTGGGGTCTGAAGTGTATGAGTTGTAAATGTATGCGAGGAGGAGTTGTGTCAGGAAAGAGCAAAGTGGCGGTCCATAGTCTCTGCCTATCCCACCTTTGGGATAGAGGCGTTAACTTGTATGTTATGTATGTATGGCATCTTCATCCACGTTTCAGTCCAGCGGATGATCCTACCCGTTGCTACCCGTACGAAGCCGACGGGACACTAACAATTAAATAAATTGTTAGTGTCCTGTAATGGTCAACGACACCTATCCTTTGCATGATGGATGCTATTGAATGATTGATCCTTGCATGCCGGACACCATACGGCTTTGTCTATGTGGTTGAGTTATTGAAATGTCAGGTTTAAGGCCTTGCCACACACAAAGCTCGGCGCGAGCGCGGCGCGAGCGCGGCGCGAGCGCGGTGCGATATTTGCTAGGCAACCATCGCGCGGCGCGATAGTTGCCTAGGCAACGCGCCAGCATCGCGCCGCGCTCGCGCCGCGCTCAGGCCGCGCTCACGCCGCGCTCAGGCCGGCGTGAGCGCGGCGCCGCGCCTGCGCTGTGCAGTGCCACAAACTTATCAGACCTGGTACCGGCGGCGCTGTTTTTGGGATTGACATGTCAGTTCAAATACATTTCAAAAGTAAGTGTCGTTATTTTTCCGCAGTTCCAGTTTTGGCCACCGCGTTTCTATGCAAATCGGCACACATAGAGTGGCTGCTCCATTATTCGGGGAAATGAATTTTTAGGATGGTAATACTCCCGCATGTCGTAATAGCGGGTTAATTACTCGTTTCTTTTTACCAACAGTCCGAATCTTTCCTCCTAATTTGACTGGTGCATTACGCAGATAATTTTAAACCTGAGGAAGAATATAGGCTTACTTTTTATTCCCCTCCACTCGCTAGCTTACAAGAGTATATATAAGGTAGGTAAAAACCTGAAGCTTGGAAAAGTAACGCCCTACCTCTGAAATAAGTCGCCTTTTACGACACCTCTTAGTGTGGACAGCGATGCTATTTCACTCTGTTGGACATCACACTGCAAATTTTGCTCCCTAGGTAGGCCCCCTAAGGTAGGTAGGATGAGGGGGCACAGCTCTCCTACATCAGAATCAAAACATTTCAGTACGACTTACTTGTCGAGTTAGACAAACTTTTAATGATGCCGTAACATAGAGCACAAATTCTACAGTGCGAAAATTCGGTGGCTAGAGTCTAACGCTGATATAGATGTTTTGTTTAATTACCCGCTACAGTGCACAGAAAATTGCGCTCAATCTTATCCACCACAATTTTCAGTTCAGTATAAAATAGACGAACAATTGCCCAAAGCTTACTTCATGGCCATGGATCGTAGTTCTTCTTGTTCGTGTACAATTGACTAACCGCCATACAGAATCAAATTCGACTTTTTTCTAACAGATTTATCTCTAGCGGCTGAACCGGGATTTGTCGCTAGAATAGTCCCCGCGGGCTTAAGTAACCCACTCTTACGTATTTGTGTCTTTGACAGTTGTCAAAACGCACTTGCCAGGTGAAATTATTAAATATTTATGGTAGAATTTTTTTGTAGTTTTTTAAATATTTATGGTAGAATTTTTTAGTAATTTATATAATCTGGCTATAATAGGACCACGCTTAGTCCGAATCAACTGACAGTGGTAGAAATTATAAAATGTGGATATGGCAATATCTATTGGATAATCTGTCCTTGTCAGTCATTGTCCATTATTATTTAGGCGATCCGCACACTGGAACGCAGCACCGTACTTTTGTGCGTGACGTGCGTTAGTGCGTGACATAAAGTAATTTGAGCTGTCATCGGTTTCTATGGAAATTACTCATAGTCGAACACACTGACAACGCATCCACGCGCGTTCGTGCGGATCCGTCGTTTTTTTTCTTTGCAACATTTGACACGGGCTGCGGGTCATATAAGTTTTTGGCGCTGTACTTTCTACATAAAAAGGCGTCAAATAGGCCGCTGCTGTGAAGTGAGGTCTCCAGGATTGTCGAATAGGTATTCCGTTACTCAGTTCTCTAATAATTTTTTGCCTAAATAATATAATTTTATGAAAAGATTATAACAATTTGGAGAATTCCTAAATTTTTTATTGTATTGTATAAAACAATATAAAAAATTACACATATTTCTAAATTTCGCCAGAATGAATGCTGCGCTCCAATGTGCCAATCGCCTCAACAATATTTTTCAAATCAGTCAAATTCTTTGTTATGACTTTTATAAATGACGTTCTATGACGGATAAAAGACATGGCATTAGTTGCCATACAGAGATTTTTTTTTTTTTTTTTAAAAAGCGATTCGGACTTAGCGTGGTCCTACTATACCAGTAGACACTGGCAAAGACACATAACAGACTAGACACAAATCAAAAATATTCCCTGTTCGCTCACTCTACAATTATTATGAACCTCGCTATCCCGTTTTTTCGTCTATTGAAATAAGCTGTCAGAAAATAACGCGCGCAATGTTTTGAACGCTCCACATGTTGCTGGAGCTCCTGAAGACCTGACGTTTCTTTTGAAACATCGGTGTATAATTTTATAATTTCCTAATATAATTTAAATCAAACCACCTAAAAGACGGTGTAATTTAGTGCACATCTAAATGAAAATTTTAGAAATTTAAATATTGTAATCGAAAAGTATAAAATAAAAACATAATTTTTTTTTTCAATAAACCCACTACGTAATAGAAAATAATAATTGACCATAGATAGGTAACATGTAGGGAAAGCAAAATTTTCATAATGTCTACTCGAAGCAAATGGAACAAATGGGAGTTTTATTAGATACATGACTGTTTTAATCATTGTCTAAACAATCCTAATGTCAAACTGAGTACCTACTTCAACTGTCACAATATAGATAAATTGCTGAAATAATAAGTTTAAGGGAAGTGTTGGATATAGAAATAATATTCTTGTATATATCCTTATTAATTTATTAACCGCAATACTGATAACGTTGTAATGTCAATCTCGTAGAAATGTTATGTCTCTCTGTGTCACTGTTTGACCAGCCAGTGATAATGATTTACTACGATTTCCGAAATTAAAAATAGATTTCTCAAGTTTCTCTGACCGAGGGTCAGCAGGGTTTCATTTCACCAGCACCGAATAGCCTTAGGTACATTACTGTGCCTGGATATAGATCTAGATACTGTCAAACAACAAATATCAAAAATACAAAACGAACAAAGCTACCATAATATTTTTCGGTTAATTTTGTAACCTCAAATAAATGTAAACAATACATTAATACAAAATACATTAATTCCACTTAAATTCAAATGATTTCCAAAAGATCACATTTATTTCAATATTTTCAAAATCTATCTGAATACATGTTACGTACCGTTTAAATCTTTGCTGTACATCTTCCAAATCAAACAGCAACTTATCTGCTCTAAACTCGGCCATACATGTTTGAGAAACTCAAAATATTACTGTTTTCGTGCCGCTTTTATGTTTTTGTACTTATTTCGAAAATAAACGTCCCACACAGTAAAATGCTGGAAATATCACTGTGATATCACATGAAAACTTAAACATAAAAAAAAACAATGTCTGGTCGATGTGACAGCTGAAGTATCAGTTTGTTTACAGATAGGAATATTATATTTGAGTTTTAAAGTAATGTAGTGCTGCCAGCAAAGACTTCTATATATGTACCGGTTAATTGTACAAAGGCAATGAGACCACTTCATTGGAGCTAAAACTGCAATAGAGCTCCAATGTCGTCTCAGTGACGTCTCGGACATGTCTACGAATGGTCGTTACTTTACAATGTAAAGGTATTACGAATTAGAGCGGCTCAGCCCGAGGCATGCTCGCCGTGCGCGGCGAGATGCTCACCGCGCGCGGTGAGGCTGCTCAGCTGCGCATTTGTTTGTTCGTTGAGGCAACGTGCTCGCGGCGAGCCACAAATGCGCCGCACAAATAAAATGCTGATGCTGCTTTTATCATAATTGATGGGATTGTTAAAATAATTTTAGTTTTTTCGATCCTCGTTGGTATCTTCAATCAAATTCAATGCACTCCATCTGATTGTTTTTTATTTGGCCGTCTTACATGCATGCGCACGATGTGACTTTGCACTGGCGGTATAACACCGTGAATTTAGTTCTGACCATTAAATGTGGGTAGAACAGAAAAAAATACTTATTACTGTAATATGTTTAGTACAGCATAAACCGGAACGGACTAATATTTGGAACAAGCGCCATAGTTACTTTTGTTCAGCTTGAAAATAGCTATCCAACGACGTATTACACATAGCTATTGGAATGGTTACCACTGTCCATACAAATTCTTGTACGCGTTAACAATGTTATATCTGGCGGCTTGACAAGATTGTTGACAAACCTATTCGATCCGGTGGCCAAAACCGGAACTAAGTGTTGCCGTTTGAAATGTAATGTCAATGCCAACAACAGCGATGCTGTCACCCGGTCAGACATTTTTGTGGCACTGTAGACGGCGCTGTTTTATTAACTACGGTAACCGTCAGAGTTATTTGTTCGTTCAACCGCATCAAGATGTATATCTCTATGGGTGCTAGTGTCAGCAATAGCAGTAGTAGGTAAATGTACTTGGAACTCACAGTCATTCGCGAAACCGTCGGGTGTTCTCTCTTAAGTTTATGTTTATTTATGTACCTTGGCCCAAAGCCTGAGATAGCCTAAACAATTTGCCAATACAATTTTTTCGTCGCCAATTTTAATCTCGAATACCCCAAATGGCGATAAATAGCCTACATTGGCAACACTTTGTTGGCGCGACGCCGGCAGTACCGGACTAAGTCCATCAGAGGCCCACGGCGGACAACCTTTATAAGGCCCCAGTTTAAGAAGTTTTATGTAATTTTACAAGCTTTTTATTCAGTTCACATTTGTATGTTTAAGTGTTTTTATTTATTTAGTTAAAATTACTTCTTTGGCGGAGGGGGTCCTCGACCCTGATCTTAATTCTGTTTGAATAGTGATACGGCGATAGCTACGCCCCTGTCACAACTCCGAACCACCTCTTCGATATGTTCTAAGCATATTTTAAAGCTTTGTATAGGATTTGATCAAGGCAACTTGGAGACGTTTGGAGGCCCCCCTGGACCAGAGGCCCGGGGCGGGCCGCCTTTCCCGCTTTGTTCGTTAGTCCACCCCTGGCGGCGCGATGCCGGCGTGGCGTGAGCTCGGCGCGAGCGCGGTGCGAGCGCGGTGCGATAGTTGCTAGGCAACCATAGCGCGGCGCGATAGTTGCCTAGGCAACGCGCCAGCATCGCGCCGCGCCCGAGCCGCGCTCGCGCCGAGCTTTGTGTGTGGCAAGGCCTTAAAATGTCCACGCAATAATTTAAAAAAATTGGATAGAATAGAATGCGTTTTTATTTACACACAACAACACACCACAAATATCATATCATAATATATATCATATTTAATTAGCTCAAAAAAGCTAGAATCACTGACCGCTACCAATACCTACAACAATTTTCAAAAATCATGTTATCATATTGATAGTTTTCAGTATTTAAAATATAGTGTATACCTATTGCGCAGTTGTTATAGAATCCATTCAGTAGCTTTTAGGTGAAAGAGCATTCATTCTTATAAACAGTTTTATTCATATACTAGCTGTGCCCGCGATTTCGTTTGCGTGGACTACAAGATGGTTGCTATGTCAAATATTAAACAATACTGTAGTCTGATGAAGGTTGTACTCGCATAAAGGCCCGAAGTCCGCCTCAACCATGATTCAGGATTTGGAAGATTAGGTAATTATAGTAGAGCGACTGCTATCTGACCTGCTTGATCTTCCTAACAGGGGAACCTGAGCAGATTGGATCATAGTTACATATTCATGACTGAATTGTAAATAACGCCTTACCGTAAGAGCATCGGTTAGTGTTCAACTAATGTACATAACTCAGAAAAGAGTAATTGGCATGTAGTGGTACCGGGCTTCGAACTACTTCAAACCCGGTACTTCTAACTCACGAGTCGGACGCTTTAACCACCGATCCACGCGCTCTAGTGTTTGGCTTTTCACCAAATCCTTCCACACTTCCAAATCCATTCGTCTTCAATATCTCCCAAAATCACTATCGCAATATCAGATGGAACACGACAATACGGATCGGTTAGGACGAACAAAAACTAGAGGTAAACAAAACAAGGCAGACATTCCCAAACAGTGTGATCCTTAGCACTACCACAGTGCAGAAATATTCAGTAGGCTAATTCAGGTCAAACTTACTATCGTAGTGGCGAGACCTCAGCACGCAGCGGGTGGTGCGATGGCGGAATTGTGCTATGGGCACCAGATCATTTAGGTTAAGAGAAGGTTAGCTGGAAGAGATCCCGTTGTGGGATAAGTTCGCCTTTGCTTTGTAAGTGTTTCCTTTTGAAATGTACTATGTTGTTGCAATAAAGAGTTTACATACATACATACATTAAGCACTCCAAGCTTTTTTGAAACGCTTACATAGAAAATTGAAAGCTACACTCATCTTCTCTCACCATCGTACGCGATAAAGCTTATCATGCTACGTAGGATACTGTATATTTCAATACTGTGGCATTAAAGCCCCGGAATCGATCGGGATTGGACTGGTGGAATGGAATGCAAACTAACGCCGTCCCGGGTAATGTAAACAAGGCGACCTGCATCCCGGATTCCGGCGTGTACGGAATCTCTTCCCGGACAATTTAATATCTCGAATGTGCCTAGGAACGCTCGCACGGTCGCCAGATCGACTTGTTTGCTCCGTGTATGGAGAGAAACTACACAAACTCTATAGACACTGATTCGTGTGTAAACAAATAGGGTTGGTTATAACAGTGGGTTTTATCCAAGTAATTCACAATTATATCACCACATCTGCTCTCATTTCGTCACGTGGTGCGTAAGCCCCAGGATAATGTCAGTGTCAGTGGGAAATGTCTGGAAAGAGGATCCGCGAAAGGCCTAAGAAACGGCGGATTGACATTGCTGAGTCGAGTAAAATGTCAGTAATTTAGTCATCTTCTTGAAAAAAATTCACTTTTTTTTTATTATTTATCGAGTGATATTTATTAAAAATAGTAACTTTTAGTGATTTTGACTAGATCCTTAACTAACACTTTTTTTTTATTATTTGAAACGCCATATTCTGTTTCAGATTGTTTGAAAATGTCCCCAATTCTTGGATACCTGGCCTTAAATAAATCGAAAACCTAGTGTGCCGGGTTCAGTTAATCTTCTCGTTACAAAGGATTACTCGAGGTATTCATGGAACGATACACCTTGTTAGTTCCACGATACTCCTTTCTTTATCCGGTCCAGCAGAAGATCCGACTTGTTACTATTAAACATAGAACCGTACTTCCTGTGAGGACTGCCCTGATATGCCATGGATAAGACTGTTGTACGCGTATTAACCAGCAGAGAAGATTTATTTCTCCTTGTAGACTCCTATTTTTCTAGTTTGTACCTATATTATTTCTTTTAAACTCAAGAATTTTGCTATTATCATTTCCTTTGTTCTGGGGGTCTAAAAAGGCCACATTTGCAGTTCAAATTATAATTCCTATTAGAGTGCCACAAACTTATCCGATCCGGTGGCCAATACTGGAACAAAGTGACGCCATTTTGAATTAATATTCATGTCAATTGAAATGAATATGAATCATATTATGAGACGCTAATATGACCTTTTTGGACCCCCTAAAATAAACTATGTCAGTAATTTTATCCTACTAACAGTAGATAACATTTATACAGAAGATTTTATTTATTGTAGATTACTTCTTCATGCAGATTTTGATGAAAAACACCACAGACTTGACGTGATACGTAAAGAATACACTAAACGAAATTTTACGCGGGCGTCGTCTCTAGAAGACGCAGCGTAGGTAGGCCTCCCACTAGATGGACATACGGCCTGGTCATGATCGCAGGTACGCTTTGGATACGGAAGGCACAAGACTGGTCTTTGTGGGGATCTTGAGGGAGTAGGCGTCTTCCGGCAGGCTGATATGATGATGATGATGATGATGATGATGTAGTCTTAAGCGGCAGTTAGAGTACAGAAGCAACACTTAACCTGTTGAGACGTTGGCCCGTCTCATTTTATACTGGTGACAGTAAGTCGATGTGCTGCCTTCTATACTATAACTTATACCACGCCTTTGTTAAACGTAGAATTCAGTGAAGCATTTGGAAGTGAACATTTAGTGAGACAGTTCGGAAAGTGCACGACGAGTGGGTGCAATACCAAGTTCAACGGGTGGAATTAATGTGTGCGCAATAGTTGTACAGTTTGTTGCCTAACTTATGACACCAGGCTTATTGGTATATTTGAATGCACATTATTGATGGAACCGTTTGAGTAATATGTTTAAAAGAATATATGGATAGGGAAACAGTAACTGGTTGTTCCGGAACAATAGTTCTACAGATCTTTGTTAAGATTTTAATGATAACAAGAAAAAAACAAATGAAAATCAAGAAAATATGATTATAGTTACTAATGGAGTAATTTAAAAAAAATGATTTAATCTTAAAGTTATATATCAAGCGAGAGTGTGTAATGGGCAGGAGTTACTATATATTGATATAGAAGCATTGATTACGTTCAGTTGTTGTTTTCCGTTTATGGTATTGTCCGTCGAAAGGTGAGCGTGGAAATGACAGCGGATCGAGATGAATGGAGAAAGAAAAACGACTGTGCCGACCCCAAATGAATGGGCGCGTCTAAAAACAGAAGTTGCCAACAACGTACAACATGATAATTACAGCCTTAATTTGGCTATTTGGTGCAGTATATGATGTGCGTACAAAATCACCAATATGCCTGGTGATATAAGTTAGGGAACAGACTGTACTTGACTACCTGCGAGTGTGTTCCCTGATCAATATAATCTAGACGCCTTCAAGGCTAGAGTGAATAGGCTGTTCGTAGACAGGCATGCTCCGTCTTCACGCATTGTCACTTACCAAAAGGTGAGATGGCAATCAAATGCCTGGCTAATCTAATTGTAATATCCAAACCGACAGAAAAAGTCGGATTTTCCACGACCAAGTTTACTTACACTCAAATATTTTCTAAACTTCTGCACCGCTCCTAATGAAACAAAACAAAGTACCGTCTCGATTAAACGGGCTTTAATTCAAAGAGAACCGTATCCAAATCGGTCCATCCGTTCGGGAGCTACGATGCACAGATACACACGTCAAACTTGTAACACCTCTCTTTTTTCGCCGGTGGTTAAAAAAAGTACCTACGAAAAGCGGCCCCGTTTTAAAGTACAAGTATCAAACCACGCTCGACATCTGTTTCCTTTCGTTTTGCTCTCACAGGCATTCAAGACTTGCGCAATATAGAATTTAGTTCGAATATAAGATATGTCACTCGCAGATAGTCTAGCTTCACACCGGGAAGCAGTTTTGGAATCCGTTCAGTGATTGGTGGTGGGGTAAAATGAAAAATGAAAATGAAAAAAGGATTTATTGAATTAGGATTACGTTAATTAATATCTTTTCAAAAGTCAAAAATCGAAAAAAAAGGGATAGTTATCAGTGGTATTCGGCAGTATAAGTCTGTCAAGGGCCCCATTTTATCTTATCTTTCTTTATGAGCAGCAGACAAACAGATAATCTGGATGCCTGGTATCCATCTAATGCAAGGGCGAGCCTTTTTACCGCGCACGTACAAGATGGTGTCTGAGCTCGATCCTTAAGTCTATCCACTATGACATGAGGTTCTTCAAAGGCAGGTTCTACAGGTCCCGTAAAGACCGGTACTGTATCCGCTAGGTTGCAGATGTCCTGGACGACGGTGGCCACTTTCCATCAGGTGGACAGTCTGGCCGTGTACCCATCAGGGCAAAAAAAAAATTACTCGAACGGGTGTAATAGAAACGACTGTCTATGAAGTCAAACTAGCCCCATGCAAACATGACGCATTTCATCTTAGTCCTCACAATGACCACACACCTGAGGTTCTGCGTTTTCGTTGTCTGCAATCTAATTGCATGAATCGTAGATGTTATAGGCGACAGTTATCGCTTATCACCAGGTGGGTTATCTGTATCAATATCAGAATTGTTTTGATTGTAAAACTGTGTAAGTATACAGGTATGCAGATGTTATTACATTTGCATGTACACGTCACTCGACGTCGTCGTCTGTACGTTTGTCAATGCGTAGAATAAAAAAATCAGCCAAGACGTGTCGTGCTACGTGCAATGCACGATTCCATAGTTACCCGTTCATATGCATGATTAAATGAGGGCTTTTCGATACTTTTACACAGTTGCAAATGCACCTAGCTCCTATAAAACTTATATGAAATATTTGCTAATACAACAATACTTTATAAGTTGGCTGACTATGTTTTTGTGATGTAACTACACGGTTCTCGGATTTATTCCTTTACTTGTGCTACATGGGATTGCTTCTTGCCAGATTTACTAATTCTAGGTCAACGGGAAGTACCCTATAGGTTTTGATTCCGTTTGATTCCGAAAATATGCCGCATAAACGGAGCAAAAACTTCCGTATCTTTTAATTGCGTTGACTTAGATATTTAATTTTTTTTACACCTCCAAGAGATTGAAGACCTCATTATTTAATATTAATTTCAGCTAGATAGCTCCACACGTTCCTGCGAAAAAAAGTCTTGACAGACGGACGGGCAACAAAGTGATCCTTAAGGGGTCCTGCTTTTTTCTTTTGAGGTACGGCAGCCTAAAAACCCATTAACGAACAGTTAAGGTGTGGAACGACCTCCCGGTATATTATTCCCGACTCATACAATTTAGCCGCATTCAACGTTAGAATGAATAGACATTTTCAGTATAGACAATTTTGGCAATCACCCTCCTATGACCTTGATCGCTAGAGGTGGCTTAAGGGTCACGCACCTACTCTTCTATTTATTATATAGTATAAAACACAGTCGCTTCCCGCCGTTTGTCCCTATGTATCTATGTATGTTTTTTTTATATTCGTGTACAAATTCACACAGCGCCATCTAGCCCCAAACTAAGCAAAGCTTGTACTATGGGTGCTAGATAACTGATATACTACTTAAATACTTTTAAATACATACTTATTATACATGGAACACCCAGACCCATAACAGAAAATAAAATTCATCATTTCAATTTCTGCTCGGCCGAGAATCGAACCCGGGACCTCTTGCGTGGCAGACCGGCCACGCAAGAGGTCCCGGCATGTTGACAACTGAACCAGTCAGGTCGTCTTTCTATGTACGGTTACATAGGTTAGATAGAAGGTCAGATATTTAAAATGACTGATTTAAGTGCGGTTTTCAATATTATATAGAGTGATTCAAGAGGAAGGATTATAAATAGGAAAACACCCGAACGAAGTCGCGGCTCGCCAGCTAGTTTATACATATTATAAAACATAGTCGCTTCCTGCTGTCTGTTCCTATGTATCTATGTACGTATCTGTGTACGCTTAGATCTTTTAAACTACGCAAGGGATTTTAATACGATTTTCAACAATAGATAGAGTGATTCAAGAGGAAGATTTCTAAGCAAGAAAAAAGAGTGGGCAGGGGTACAGTAGGTGTATAAAGGAGTCGCCATTGGGTTCACTAGTACAGAATAAAAACAAGTTTATATCATTACTCTACCTGATATAAACTGTATTACAATTACCTTGGAATTTCTCACCGCAACATCGTTAAGCAAGCATCAAGTATGTCGAACTTGGAACCAAATACCTCTGTGGAAGAGCATAGGTACATATAATGTAAATAGTGTTGGCTGTTTGCTCTGTTGACTTTGTATGTTTTCGTTTGCATTAGCATACTTAGAGAAGCGACGGGGAATGATAGTAGTCTCTAGGTAGACTGATTTACCTGAACAAAGGATACTGGAAAGTCGGTCTAACTAGACCTTATAAGATAGATAAGTAAAGCCAGAGAGAATAGGCTTTTTTTATGTTACTCAGCAGACAAACAGGCAAGCGGGCCACCTGATGGAACGTGGTCACCGCCGCCTATGGACATCAGCAACACCAGGGGAGTCACCAATGCGTTGCCCGCCTCTAAAGAGACCTCTAATATACCTCTTGAACGATCCCATGTCATAGTCCAAAGGAAACACTGTGGCTGGGAGCTCATTCCACATCCAGTTCACAGGCTGTTTCTAGACAGGCATGCTGCGTATTGTATTTGGTCGCACGTCGCCTTCCATCAGGTAAGATGGCGGTTAAATGTAAAACAAGTTCAAATGAAGAATATTTTTTCATAGCAAGATTTTATCACGCGATATCTATGATCAAAGTATTTGTCAAGACTAATTAAACGAGCCCAAACTTGATGGGTTTACCATGCGTAGTTTAGTAGTTTCTACAACCATCTTCCGAGTCCATCATCAGATCAGCTCGATAGTATCATAATATTGGAATGTAACCGAACTTAAATGAGTGTGCAAAATTTCAGTTCAATCGGAAACCGGGTAATGGGTCAAAAACTTGCAAGATCTTATTACAAGCAGACATGGGACATATGAAACTAAATAAAATCTTGTAATAGTAAGAAATTAGTAAGAAGTAAAATATTGAAGTACCTATTGCCAAAATTGCACTTTAATTATTTAAATACTGGGATCGCTTACTAGTTTGCATTCCACTATTAATATAAAAATTTAAATGTACCTACATACATCGCGCTCAAACCACCATCCCTAGCCAAAAGTAATGTTTAATACAAAGTAATAAGACGCCCAATTATACGGAACGCTTTGATCTAACTCTAAGAAGTAATAATTAGACCAGGTAAATTTCCCTTGAAAGAGGATATTGTCTAAGAAGTGATAGGGACGAATGAATTTCTAGTTACAAGGATTTCGGAAACGTACTTCTGTTAGATGTACTTCATTGAAGTTACCCTCAAGCCGGCTCATTACCATTACTGATTAAACATACCAAACTGGAGTCATTTTATCACGCATAGATTTTGTTTACTTAGATTGTTTTGATATTTACCTATTGTGGGCTATAATTATTCATAGACATTTCAAAGTTTCAAGCGGGATGTTCAACAATTTTTGTTGTTTTACGGCAGACAAACAGGCAAGTGGGCCACCTGATGGAAAGTGGTCACCGCCCCCTTTGGACATCAGCAATACCAGGGGAGTTACCAATACGTTGCCCGCCTCTGAATCGATCTCTAATATACCTCTTGAACGATCCCATGTCATAGTCCAAAGGAAACATAGTAGCTGGGAGCTCATTCCAACCTTCGCGTGGTGACCAGCAGAGGGTCTACGTAGTTGGGATGAGTACTGAGCCCACGGCGAGTGGTGCGATGGCGGAATTGTGTTGTGCTCACCAGATCGAATAGTTCCTGGTAACACTCCCCATTGTACAGCCGATAGAACACACACAGGGAGCCAAAGCTTATTCGGTTAGCCAGTGGCTCTAACTTTCTTGTTTGTATGGGATCATCGACAATTCGTACGGCGCGTCTCTGTACGGAGTCCAGAGGGTTAAGCAGGTCCGCAGTTTCGCCGGCCCAAAGATGGGAACAAGAGTCCATATGAGGCCGCACCTGTGCCTTGTACAGCACCAGGCGCTGCCCTGGAAATTAAAACCGGTCGCAATTATTATTTAATTCTAGCTAGTGTATAAAAGATTACCTAATATATACTGCGATGCTTGTACCTCAATTTCGCACTGAATATTCTGGAATATTCGAACATATCATAACAGTTTCAGGCTCTAACGGCGTACTGGCCAATACAATGAAGGCATTCTGATTTAATTATAACATTTGAATGACGGCATGCGGCAAGCGTATTCGTAATTTTGCATTTTAATGACAAAGCGATATGAAGTGGTAATGTTGTATTTGTATCTCACTTTGTGAGAGCTCATACAGTCGTACACGATTTGTTCTAAATGGTTATGTAATTATGGTTTTTATATTAATGACAGAAAGCTTAATTTAATTTATAAACAAGCACGCAGCGCCGTGCAGCAGCAGCAGCAGAGTGACTGAAAACTGTTTTTTTTTCTTTTTATTGAGGAATACTAACAATTTATGCGCTCATACATAAATATGTAATGTAGAATTACATAGATTTTGACTTACAAACATAGCTAAGTGCTAAATTACTTAAAAGTGACCACAGCATGCATTTCTATTTAACAGTACATAACCAAAATATTTTCAAAATTTTGTGATATATTTTAGATTAACATTAACACAATACACTATAAGCAAACAATATTTTTAAGACACAATTTGACAATGTTTTTAAATAAAAGAGAATTTAACTATTGAACCATTTAACAGAATATAAGTAGGTAACACGATAAAAACTTAAAAAACCTTAAATCTTAAAAACTTAGCTCACAACTACGAGGCATTTATACTTTTTTTTGAGACTGAGAAGCAAAACAATCAAAGCTGCTGAAACTTATGTATATATTTAACTTTTTGTAGATAAATGGTTAATCAACTGCGCATAAAACTTGCTCACAGGATCGAAATGAATGTCAACCATATGGCTATATTAATTTAAAAGTTTACATAATCTAGGGACGGGGAAGCTTGCACCTAAAATTGTTCTACGTGCTGGAGGAACTCAGGGTGTAATTGGGTTACGAGAAACTCTTAATGGCGCGCGAAAACGGAATTCGGCTAATAATTGAAAACAGTCAATCTTATTCTTGAGTAATTTAAATAGTCCATAATATCTCTACGCTGTGATAAGGAAAGTATCTTTAAATATTCAAGCCTGCTTTAGTAGGACACAATTTTCTTTGCCTTGCCAGTAGCAAACGCGAGATGCCACAGAAATCGCTTCTGCACCCGTTCCAAACGTAATGAGTGAGTGGCATAATGCGGACGCCAAACAACACTACAATACTCCGTGATACTCCTAACAAGACTATTGAATAATAATACTTTGGTCTTTACTGTGCGAAATATTTTGCAGTTCTTTATTACGAAACCCAACATTTTCGAAGCCTTTTTAATTACATTTTCGATATGTGGAACAAAGGTTAGTTTCCTGTCATAAAACACACCCAATTCTCTAGCTCCTTCTAATTCCTTAATTATATTTGTTCCTATGTGGTACTCAGAATTTATCATATTCAAATTTCTTGAATATTTTACATGAGAGCATTTATTATGGTCAAGCTGCATTTTATTATGTATACACCAATAACCAAGTCTATCCAGATCCGACTGTAACAATAAAGTTATGTGATATTATGTGTTATGTGAAATAGAAAACTTTTTAAAATGTTAAAATTTTTACCGACTCATATCGCTCCCATCCTGACTGCAAAAGCCTTCCAGTATTGTTTTCGCGCTCAGAGGCTTGGGGTCCGCCAGTGTTGGGCAAAGGATACGGTCTATCGGTTCATACAAGGTGTTCACTAAGATCCAGCCGGTACAAAGTGAATGAAAAACGGAAGTATGAAAAATACGCAACTCGTATCAGTTAAAAAAATAAATCTATGTCTAGCCAATTCTTCACAATTATTTTTCGAAAACTTAATATTTTTAGCAAAACTGCAACACTCACGTGAAACTCATGCAACACTGGAACAAGCCGTAGAGTAAACGATGAAAGAAGAAACTCCTTTTATGCCCGGAGTAAGAAGTTTTTTTCGTCATAGCGAAGAGAAATCAATGAAGAAAGAAAAAACGCCTTTCAAGAGGAGAGGGCATTATGTTCAATAATGCGTGTAATGCGTTCGCTTTAAGAAAACACTGGTAAAGCGGCGTGCCGCGTGACATACCTTTTGATGTTACATAAAATAGCCGACGGATGTGCCCAAAATGAACTAGCACAGGACCTAGATTTCCTTAGAATCATGGTATGTACAACACCAGTATTAGGGGGCACACATAACGAGTTTCCAACTCGTTGCGGTGCTAACGTTTAACTATCCTCAAATACGAAATGGTCACCCATCCAGCTCCCTTGCATTACTAGCATTGCTTACCCCTGGTTTTTACTATATAATAAAAACATATCTGACATAATGGACAAAACTGGAATTAAGTCTCGTCATTTTGAAATAGCATGCCAATGCCAACAAAAGCGACGCTGTCACATGGTCTGACAACGTTATGGCTCTGTAAGAAAACTCCTTTTAAGGGGCACAACGGCAAAAATGCGTACAATGCGTGACACACACCTTTTGATACATAAAATGGCCGACGGATGTGGCCAAAGAGAATTCCCCAGCATCATAATAAATATTATTATGGCTAATTAACTCGCTCACAGCCTATCATCGCCTTCAAAATCACAACCACAGGGCAGGTCTTCCTAACGGAGTATGCAGTTTCATTCGTCATTAGTGGCAGTGTATGACAAAGACAATGACATGCCTGTCATTGTCAATGTCCAAACCTAGGATTTTTTTACCTGTCTGTCTATGCAGTGTCACAAACTTAATCTGACCCAGTGATAGCGTCGCTGTTAATGGCATTGACATGACATTTCAAAATGGCGACACTTGATTCCAGTTTTGGCCACCGGGTCAGATAAGTTTGTGCATCCATAGCTTTTTTCGGGTGTGTTCATAATTTCATGCCAAGAATGCGTTCGTTTCATAGCAAATTAGTAATATTTTAAACATGAATATAAAAAAATTGGCTAGCTAAAGAATTTAAATAATTACGAGAGGACATTACGTTTTATAAGCTTTATCCATTACAACTCTCATTATGCCGGCTGGTGGTCAGGAAAAAACTAGACTGTCTCCTTTAATTGCAAGTTACAATTAAATATAACAATTGATTAATTGTTAATTGTGAAATATCAATTAACAATTGATTAATTGTTAACTGTGACGTTGCAATTAACAATTGATTAATTGTTAATTGTGACGTTGCAATTAACAATTGATTAATTGTTAATTGTGACGTTGCAATTAACAATTAATCAATTGTTAACTGTTCTTGTAATTAAACTTTAATTAAATTTAAATAATGTAAATACATAGTAATATTATAAGATTAAGGAGTGGCACAGGGTAGGGCTTTTACAAGCTTGACCTTAATGGCCATGCTAAATCGTTATTCATGCTAGCCACACAGAATATATATACTAGTACTTAATAATAGAAAATTCTTTCCGCGAATAGCTTTCAACATAATAATGCGTTTACATATTATTTTGTCTCTCTCGCGTCCTACTCGTACCTCTCAGCTCTCGAGCGGCCCGATCGGGCCGCATAACAATATAAATCTGTGATTGTTAATTGTTAGTTTTAATTGTCTCTTGTAACAATTAAAAATATTATTTGAATTATTTTATTTGTCTCTTGCAATTAACGTGAGTTTATTTAAATAAATTAATTGCAATACGTAAATAACAGATTAATTGCAATTAAATCAATTGTGATTAAATTAATTGTAATTAATTTTTCAATCAATTAATATGATGATTAAAATATCAATTGTTCATGCCCAACACTGGGGTCCGCCTTGCTCATCCAAGCAGTCACTTATTTGGCAGTTCAGGTAATTACAATGAAGCGACTGGCACCTGACCTCTGACCAGATTGGATCATGGTTACACATTGAGTCGCTTGAATGTGAAGGTTTCCTGACGATGATTTCTCTCTACATACTATTTATCTCTACTACTGGTATTATAGGGCTAGAGGTACCGGAAAAAAAGACGTATCAATTGCTTAACGGGGACTCGGTATGGTGTCATCTTCTATAACTTATGTCTGAGACAGTGGGTGTCTGTGGGTGTTAATCGTGTCATCCGCTTGGTTGCTCACAATACAAGTGCAGACGATGGAGCTAATATAAGACACACCCAATATATACATATTATACATACACCCCTGCAGAAGGATTTCTGGCTGATTTAGTATACCTGAATAGAACGGAACGAATTGTCTTCAGATTCATATATAACTTCTTGTAACAATTTACATTTGGGGAATAAGAAGACAAAAAGTAGGCAATTATCTATGGGGTCCTTACCTGGGGCTCCAATATTTTTAATTGTACACAACATAGCAAAATTAATACTTTGAAAATAGAGTATGTTTAGATGCCAATAATTTGAAAAAATCGATTAAAAAATTGTTTTCATTTTCTTTTTTGAGAATATCCCTTTTCATTTGTCGTCAGATTTGCCTTTTCTGCTTTTTTAGGGTCGCTATCAAAATGAATGGTTTGCAACAGTTAGCCTAATGTTGTCTGATTATACCTACAAAGTTGCATCGTAATCGGATCAGCCATTTCCAAGATGTTGATAAATTTTCTTGTGTGAAAATTTCTGTTACCGGAATTATCGGTATACAAAACGCTAATTTCATTGGTAAGGAAGGACCTAATACATTCCTCTTCTCTTACATGTACTCCACTACCAATCCCACCCAAATACTGTTGCTGCTTTTTTCGCGTACATTTCTAGAGTACACAACGTTCCTTTTCCACCAATCATTAGCCGCTGTAACGGACCGCGACACGCAGCCTCTCAGCGACGGTCGGAAGGAAACTTTCAACCCGAAGAAAGTGAAGTCGTGAAATAAATGAGACAACCCGATTTGCCGGCTGCGGATTAGATTGTCCTAATTTATTGCGGGACTCCCGGAACGTATAGCCCACGGTGGGCTCAAAATCGGAGTCGACTTTTTATAAGGCCGGCAACGTGGTATTCGGGAAGACGAATTGGGTCGCTCTCGGCGCCCCTGCGTGCCTGCGTGGCTCTTCTTGTTGTTATGTGGCCGGTTTACTTGTATGCGTGTTACCTATGTGAATTTTATGTTACTTGTGATGTGTATGTCCCAGCCGGATGGTTAATGAGCCGGTTAATTAAAAGCTTATGGCATTGTAAAATGGTTATGATGATACCTAATAAATACATTTTTAGCAAGCAATTAGGTATAGTTATCTCATCAGATGGTAAGTGGTGATGCAGAGGTGTAGCACATATAGATCTTTTGTCTCCATATTGTGGTTATAAGCGTGTATTCAAAGTTCTTGTTTCATAATTAGTTACGAAAATATGAGTAGTGTTGTTACGTTGCTGCTTACGGAAAACAGTTACGAACGTAAATTAAATTTTCTTGAAACATGAAAGAAAAGTCTCGTAACTGGTTACGAAAAATAGTTGCAAAAATAGATGAACGGATAAATTAATACGCATTTTCTTTCCCACTATCAAAAGCAAATCAATTTTATAAACAAACAAAAATCTGTTAAAATCTAAACAACCCCACACACGAATCATAGCTAATCCCTACACTCCCACACCGAGATGCCCGAACAATTCCAGCGCTAAGGCCTATAAAACCCCATTGTTTTGCCCCGGGAGGCCCCAGGGCCCGCACATAGGGGCAAGCTGTTCCGCACTCGAGATTACCGGGTATCATCAATCAGGCTGACAAAGAGACGGCATGTGATTAGAGGCTGGAAATTATCTACAATCACATGCGAGGGTGAAGTATGAAGAGCGCAAGGCTTTGGAGTTACGCAAGTGACATGCAGATTTTAATTCAAATCTTATTATACGACGTAAAAATTTTAATTTCTGCGACGGGTCTGGGTGTAGTATATATGATATGTATGTATTTAAAAAGAAAAGTATAAAAGTAGTTTATCAGTTATCTAACACCCATAACACAAGCTTTGCTTACTTTGGGGCTAGATAGCGCTGTCTAAGCATTTTTATTTATTATTATTATATCATTATACATTTTACCTCGCGACGCGAATTATACATATATATTCTTCAATATTTCCTAAACTGCTGAACCGATTTTAATGAATGTGTGCATTGAAGCTCCTGAGCGGATGGACTGATTTCGCTTCGATACCACAGACTGATATACACCTCAACAGATATACACATATACAGATAGGTACACGCGTCAAAATTATCTAACTGACACCTCTTTTTCTCGTCGGAGGTAAAAAAGAAGGGTGGTTAAATTTTTACTTGTATATCCGTGGCTCTCTGAATGTGGGGGTGTCTCTCTGTGGTACCGTTGCTCCCGAACGAATAGACCGATTAAGATGCGGTTTTCTTTATTTAAACGCCAATTTAATCGAGATAGTTCTTAGTTTTGTTTCATGAAAATCGGTTGAGTAATTTAGGAAATACTGAAGAATATGTATACTTGGTCGGGGGTTAACCGTCGATTTTCCATCGGTTAAAAAGAATAAGAAGATTTGTTATTAAAATCAGCATGGCTTCCTAAGCCAGTCTAATTGAAATAGTTCTTAGCTGTGATTAATTAAATTTTGTTTCTTATTTAAAAAAATATTTATGTTGGTATATATTAATACTTGGTCGGAGGTTTTCCGACGTCTTTGGTAGTTTAGGTTAGGTTTGGTTATTAATTCATGGCTGTCCATCACATATGTCCATAGCGTTGACTTAGCAAACATCATGGGAATACCTAACCTACCTCTAGAGTACGTAATTATTCAGAGAATAATTATCAACCTCAGACAACGTGGTACGGTTCCCATGACAGTAATTATAATAAATGTAACTATATTAATGCTAAATTCTTGGACAATTCACACCATATATCAAACTCTAAAGTTTGTGTTATTGGTGCCAGAAAACTGATAAACTATTTATATATTTTTAAATACAAACCGTGTGTCAGTTATACGAATTTTTCCACAGAGTTCTTACTTTAAATTTATTTACGTAAAAAGAGATATTTTCAATATTTATATAATACAAAAAATATAGTAACAAATATATGTACACATTAAAAATCGATAACACTAAACTTATTTAAAGATTTAAAAATTGCCCAAGATCCCCAGTAACCGGATAAGTGCCCAGAAAGCTGGCCGCATTACCCCGCTGGATGGCAAGGCTAATTCTCTGGCCGAAGTAGAGGCCAGCCTTTGGCCTTTACAAACAAACAAACCTATACAAACCCATTATAGGTATTATAACACCCAAACCTCTAACATAAATTAAAATTCATCATTTCAATGCTGCCCGGCCGGGTAGCGAACCCGAGACCGCTGCGTGGCAGACCGACATATTTACTAACTGAACCACTCAGGTCGTAGTGCAGGCATAGTGCGTCTGCTTGGATGAGCCTGATAGAACAAATTGTTATGCCATTAGCTACATAGAAAACATGATGTTTTCTATGAGCAGCTATGTGGGAAGCATGTTAGGATGTGTACCAGTGAGACTGATGAATGAAATATGTTACCGAATGAAAGCGTGCGAGTGAATATAATGATTTAGTTAGAGCTCCGCCGTTGGGGTCTCCGTTACGCGGGTATCGCCACCACTCTTGCTCTTGCTCTAAGATTGTGTGCTAAATAGGTTGGTTAGGATAACTGACAGAAAAGTCAGTTACCTCCCGACCAAGTTTACTTAGTATACTCAAATATTTTCTAAACTATTTAGAGCGTCGGTGGCCGGGCGGTTGAGTATTCAACTCGTAAGCGAGAGGTACCGGGTTCGAATCCCGCTGCGGCCATGTACCAATGAGTATTTTGTGAGGGAAAACATCGTGATGAAACCTGCAAATTCAGGCAACTGAATTTGTAACCATGATCCAATCTGGTCAAGTTTTCCATTATAGCAGGGTCACGGAGGTCAGATGGGAGTCGCTCCACTGTAATTACCTGATCGCCAAATCCTGGATCATGGTCAATGCGGACCCTGGGCCCTTCTTCTCGAGAGCACAACCGGGACATTAACGCCAAGATGATTTTTATTTTCTGAACTATTGAACCGAATAGGGAAAGGTAACTACAAACTTATCTGAACTGGTGACCAAAATTCCAACTAAGAGTCATAATTTTAAAATGACATGTCAATGGCAACAACAGCGATGCCGTCACCGAGTCAATTAAGTTTGTGACACGATACAACCACGAAACATAAGATCCTTGCTTGGTACAACGGTATCAATTTTGTCAACCCCATAGGGATTGACAATCCTATTATTTCTAAAGATTTCTTTGTCGTATTTTCCCTAAAGGCGCTCCACTATGTACCTATTTTATGTCTTCGCATCGCTCGATCCGTACATCGTTTAGCCAATAGAAAAGTTTGTTGGAGTTGAGTTAGCTCCTATTAATGATTTATTAAGATAAATTCATTATCTACACATTGTATACAACAAAGTCCCTTCGCGCCTTCTGTCTCTATGCATCTATGTAAGCTTAGATCTTTTAAACTACGCAACGGATTTCAACAATAGATAGAGTACTTCAAGAGGAAGGTTTATAAGCAAGTAAAAAAGGGAAGGTTATAAGAGGGGTAAAGCAACGAAGTCGCGCCCACGCGGGTCCAATAATGTAACTATTTAATATTCTTAATTTGCAATATGTTATTTGTTAGGATAATTTGAAATTTCATCCGAAAGTATAGGTCTATTATATGTAATAGGTAGTCTACGCAGAAATCGCTCCATCCGCTTTAACCAATTTTCTACTGTTATATGTGCTAGAGCGGTAAGATACCTCTACAGGTGCAAAATACTACTCGACAAATTGCTGTCGGTACTAGAAACATATGACAAAATATCTATATCTACCTAACAAAACGCACGACGTGATTTCCTCCGAAGTAACACGATTACAACAAAACTACAACACCGTATCATCGTACCATTTCCTAAGGCATTAGCTAATAAATTGGCATCTTCTCATCTTGCGCCGAGACTAATGTTTGTATACAGCCTCTGTTCATCAGTTGGTTCGGGGCCATTAATCAGGGGTTTTTGCCAACCAGCGCTTTGGTGGCCTTAGGATAAATTCCCGCGAATTACCACGCCGTTCTGTCTCCCCTGGGAAGCATGTTTCCCTCGCCGCGTAGGAAAAACGTATGTATTTAGAGCTGGGAATTCGTTTCACCGCCCACGCTCTTTTTCCGCGTTTTTTGTCGGGAGAAAGAAAACTATCCTCATTGCTAGCGTCTCCCGCAAGGGATTATGTTTGGAATATATTTGCTTAGTTAGTGCCGCCGGGTGATGGCTGACAAGATTCATGGCGGTGCCTTTTTGCCAGCGCCATTCGTGATAATTGCTAGATTTGTTTGCGTTATTCATGGTAATTTGTAAGACAAGTTATATAGTTTTGTATACGCTTCAAAATCCTTTGCGTGTGAGCTACGGCGGACGAGTGGTTAACGTATCCAACTCATAAGCGAGAGATACCGGGTGCGGATCCCACTGCGGCCGTGTACCATTGAGTCTTTTCCGAGTTACTTACATTATTTGTACGATGCTCTTAAGGAGAGAGAAAACATCGAGATGAAACCTGCACATTCAGGCCACGAAATGTGTAACCACGATGCAATCTGGTCAGGTTCCCCTGGTAGCAGGGTCACGGAGTTCAGATGGAAGTCGCTCCATTGTAATGATCTGATCTGCCACATCCTGGATCATGGTCAACGCGGACTCCGAGCAATCATTCGCGAGATACAACCGGGACATTAAAGCTAAGATTATTATTTTTTTATATCAAAATCTCTTGCACGTAAAGCGACTTTATTTTATTCTATGTAAACGGATGATCGGTCGTAATTAGAACGCTACAGTTTTTATTTGAAATTCAAATTAAAAAAAGATTTAAAGTATCCCAGATTTCGTTAACGAGAAGTTTTAGCTTTTATTTTTCCAACAACATCCTTCCCCGCTGGGGAGAGTTAGAGGAAATTTTTTCCCTCATAAATCCCATTATCTCTGGTTACTTGATAAACATTTTAAACGACGGTGATCTGATATAAACAGTTTTACTGTGTTTTAGCGAAGAGGACTTTTCTTAGTGTGTTTTAAATTGTACCTGACTTGCTTTGTGAATTTAGGATAACGTCACATAGCTTATATCTATATCAGGGTTATATCTATATCATTATCGGAAGATAATGTCTGTTCAAAAGTGTCTGTTCAAGTTTGTTCAAAATCGGCTTAGTAATTTAGTTGTGAAAATGTAACAAACAAACGGACAGCTAGTATTAATTACCGTGTGTCTTTCTTTTCTACAGTTGGCTGTTTTTATTTTTTCAAAACCATTAACTGAATATTATTGAGCTAAAAATGAACAAACTTTGTCTTAAAAGAATTTTCCATCGATGTAAATAAACCACATGCCTTTTATTGACTATTTTCATGTAGTTTATGTAGGTGTGTTGTATATTTCTACTTAGTTTTAGGTATAAGTTCGCTAGTTTAAGTCATGTTGTTGATTTGCCTGTATCTTAAGCGTTTCTTTAGGCAAAGGTTGCCTTTTAGAGATCGCTTGCCGCGATAAGGTCGCCTTTGCCAAAACTAGTTATAGTTTTTCTCTGTAGTTTTTTATGTAATTATTCTTGTGTGAGCAATAAAGAATTTATCTATCTATGGTCAGACGGTTCACCTGATGGAAAGCGGCCATCGTCGACCAGCAGGCTGATTACATAACTCGGTTGCCGACAATTCTCGCGCTGTTGCAAAACATTGGTTGCAACATGTTTCATTGCCGTTATGTAATCGGGCCAGAGGACATCTGCAACCTACGGGGCGCGGACTTGCCTTTTGAAAAAAAAGGTTCCGGGAAAGGATGGCTACTTAAAGCGATCCACAAATCACCACTAATTATTATTTATCCCCCGACTAAAAAAGAGGGGGGTGATAAGTTTGACGTGTGTATCTGTATTTATATCTGTGGCGGTGTGTGTCTGTCTGTGATTTGGATGCGATTTTCTCTATTTGAAAGCCAGTTTAAGTTTGACCTGATACACATCAGGTTATCTGTGGCGGTGTGTCTGTCGCGTCGTAGCTCCCGAACGGATAGACCGATTTGGATGCAGTATTCTCAATTTGAAAGCCAGTCTAATCTAAATATCTCTTAGCTTTGTTTCTTTAAAACAGATTCAGTAGTTTAATATTTTAATAAATGTAAAATTTGTTAGAGTAATCCGATTTTTTCTATCGATTAGGTTAATAATGTTTTCGTATTTTTCTTGTTCACAGGATACTTCTGGCACATAACGGACTTCCACTATGACCCGCTGTACACACCGCAAGGCGATAATAGACGACGTAGGTATAAAATACACTTGTATCCTATTTATAATATTATATTGTTGGATACATGGGAACAACGGTGGCCTACTCTAATGGCTAGCTGGTCTAATTCGTAAGCGAGAGGTACCGAGTTCGATTTGCCGCCATGTACCAATGACTTTTCTGCGTTTTTTTCTGAAAGAGACATTTGTTTTCTTTAGTTTGTGCTCACTATGAGAGAAAATATCGTACGGAAACCTGCACATTCCAGAAACTGAATAATCCGATCTGGTCAAGTTCCCCTGTTAACAGCGTCACGGAGATCTAAATATCCTGGTTGTGTCCGCTGTCATCTAATCTACGTGCCCTGTTAATAGGGGAACCTGACTAGATTGGATCATGGTTACACATTCAGTCGCCTGAATGTGTAACCATGATCAAAGGTTTCATCGTGATGTTTTTCTTCACCGTACGAGCTTCCGTTAGTATGTATCTAATCATCAACATCATTATCATAGCGTCCATCCCGATTCATTTTTACTTTTCATTTCATCTAGGGCTAGGGAGTTGTGTCAGTACAGAGCAAAGTGGCGATCCTTAGTCTCTGCTTACCCCACCTGCGGGACAGAGGCTTGAGTTTTGTATGTGATACACATGGCGACACTTAGGTTCAAACTCGGTACCTCTTGCTCACGAATTCCGCTAGTCTTTAGGACGGTCAACGCTAGTTTGAGGCGGGTAGTACGTAAGCTTACTCTCCTCCACCCAGGGTCCAATCGACCTCTCGGTCATACCCCCTGCTCACTTACCTACTTACCACCAGACTGCCGGCGCGCCGACGAGCGCGGTAGCTCGGGCCACCACCGCGCGCTGGGCCGCTTCGGCGACTACTCCTGCGACGGCTCTCTGGAGCTGGTGGAGTCCGCCGCGCGGTACATGCGCACGCGCCACTCGGAGAACGTCGAGTTCGTGCTGTGGACCGGGTGAGGAACTATCTTAATAAATCACTTATTTTTATATTATTTTGTTATAATTTTAGACTCAGCAGTTTCAGAGATATAGGTTCTTATACAATACTAACGACTTGCCTCCCTGTGTTCGAATGTGACCCCAATATTCGAAATTTGACAATTTACGTTAAACGTCCGCGTCTGGATCACAGAAATTAATTATGATATGTGTACTAAATTTCAACTCAATCGATTCAGTACTTTCAGAGAATGTTGGCTGTGAGCAACGGACAGACGGACGCACGAGTAATCTTTTAAGGGTACCGTTTTTCAGACGTACGGCACTCCAAAACCATCTAACCAGAACCCTCTTTCAGCGACATCATAGCGTCACGCTTCGCCGGCAACGAGGACGACCGGTACCAGGCCATCAGGAACATGACAGACCTGTTACGGGGCACGTTCAGCTCGCACTTCGTGTTTCCGGTGCTGGGCCACCTCGACCCGGCGCCCTCGGAGAGGCTCACCAGCCTCTGGAAGAACTGGTTGCCCATGGAGGCGCTCCAGACTTTTGAGAATGGTAAGAGGGAACATGAGAGCGTCGGTTAATGTGTCAGACTCGTATGCGAGAGGTACATGATTCGAACCCCAGTGCCGCCAAGTACCAATGACTCTTTCCTGAGTTTGTTAGTGAGTTACATTAGTTGAACTCTTGAAGTTGAACGGGTTGAACCGATGCTCTTACGGTAAAGGAAAACTTCGTGATTAAACCTGCACATTCAAATGACTGAATGTGTAACAATTTATTTATTTATTTCACAGTCTTACAGCAATGTAAATTTGTTTACAATCAGATACAGATAAAAGTGGTACTGCCAATTACAAAACTGCAATTTACAAATGGGATTAGTGAAGCTAAGAATACCAAACAGCAAAGTACCCATAGATTTGTTCAGTGATGATACGGATAAAATAATAATAACAATGATATACCTATCCTAGTGATCACTGATAATAGTGATGTCACGTCCTTTACCGAGACTGTAGAAACTTAAGAACCCCATCCCCAACCCCAAGAACAATAATCCAATCTGGCCAGGTTCCTCTGGTAACAATGTCTCTGACACGGGGTGCTAATCTTCTCCTGAGTCTGTTCAACCAGTCTCAGGGTCCATAGCGGAAGGCTTTGGCCAGCCTCGCTTAGATAACGGTATTGGGAGCCACATATAAGAGTGTCGAGCTCGTTGCAACCCTGAAGTTGGATTAGCCCTAAAGTTCGAAACGATCACCCATCCTTTACTCGAACTCAATGTGCGTAGCTTAATAGTTATCGGTCTGGCAAACACTCTTCCACTGGACCAGGAGTCCTATTTTTGAACAGCTCATATCCATGCGAGCGCTCGCTTGCGCTTTCTGTCTCTTTCACATTCGAAGTAATTTGTTAGAAATACAAAAACAGGCAATACAAGGCGAGCGCTCCTGAGGATGCGAGATGCTCTATTTTTTAAGATTAAGGACGTTTTTTTGAGGATTGAAGGGGCTTTGTTATATAACTATACTGTTTGTCCCAGGTGGTTACTACACCATAGAGCAGACGCAGAGCAAGCTGAGGATAGTGGCTCTGAACACGAACCTGTTCGGGCCGAGGGAGATGAAGAATCCAAACACCAAGAAGCAGTGGGAGTGGCTCAACACCACGCTGGAGAAGGCCACGACCAATAGGGAAATGGTAAGTGAATTCAAGATCTTGGTACATTTAAAGTGGAACTTCTATTAATGATCGACTGGTTTGCCATTACGGTACAAACCAGCCTAGTCATTCTAGCAATAAATGTATCTTATACAGTTCAGGGTACACACTCATCGGCGACGTGTTTCTTTACGTTGAAATGTGGGGCTAACGTGGTTTGTGTGGATCGTTGGGTGATCTACTATATAAAGGAACGTTTTCCCGTCTTATTCATAGGCTTTTCAGTGATTTATTTCTCTAAAATCTGATGAATCCGTATTGATGTATTGCATAAAAGGAGCAGGCGGCTAGGAGCAGCGAAATGTCATTCACATCACTGTTACTATTTTCATGAATCTGAAACGTATTTGTAATTCGGTTTGAAGAATAACGTGATTGGTTATATTTATCAAGGAGTGTTAAAGTATGGCTGAATTCTAGAGTTTAGAAAAATTAGTTCTGATGATCATATTAATTTTAGATATAATCTGTAACTTGACGATGTCAGCTACTTGCATGGAACTGTGTGACCTCGAACTCGCTGGGGTACAATTCAATAGAAATATGGAATGCGATTACAAAAAATCCAAACGATAGCAAAAGTGATTAACAATAAACCATACGTCGGACTCCAGCCCTCTATAGGCTTTGTCCATTTGGCCCGATAGCCCACAGAGCGGTTCAATCGAATGGCAGTCTGTATATTTGCTCATTTTTATATTTCCCGCTTCTGCTATTGGTTTTCCGTACGTTTTTTACGACACGAACGGGCACCTTCATAAAATACAAAGCCGAATAGCGAGCGTACGCACTCTGGCCCAGTCAATCCGATATTTTATCGCCAATGAAAATTTCCAGCCAAAAAACTTTTTAAATATTCAACCTTTCCGCAACCTCCCGAGCGCGCAACATTCCGAAAATTGAACTTTTTATTTCCAAATAGTTTACTTCGCCCTTGGCTTTGCCGAATACTTGGTGAACACAAGAAAGTACTCAGGGTTGTTAAATAAAAAGTTTTACGACAACAAGTTTTATTGGGCACGAGATTTTTTTTGTGGACTCGCTAAGACTATTATTAAATTAAGTATTCCTCCATAGAGTTTAGAAAGACTTTCTAGCTATTTTATTTTTAAAAATAAGTAAACTGAGTATTACTTTCATCGGTCTCTTTTCAACTTTGTTTTAATATGATTAAAAAATGTCTGCGTAATTTTGCGAACCATTCTTGGAGATATACATTATATAGGGCTGTCTGGAGTATCTAATCAAAATGTTACCAATACATTTTGATTAGATACTCATTGGTGTATTGAGTATGAGCATAGCCTCCTTCATATTACAAGCCATGCTGTAGCACGGATCGGCAACGTCGCTGTGAACCGATTTACTTATTGTTTACATGCATTTACATGTCAATGTGCGGGAAAATTATGAATTTTATGATGATAAATCAAAAATATATTGATAAAACTGTAAATTAACGCGTTTGTATGGACTATCTAAGAAGGTAAATAAAAGAAAATATATTTATAACTGTGCTAAAATTGTTTAATACAATTTTTTAAAAACACCTTTTGATCATTTTTGTTGTTAGTTTTTTACTTATTTCATAAATAAAATTCTGTTTTATAATCGTAATCTTTCTCTAACAGATGCAAGGGCGTTGTTACATTTGAAAAATGCAAGTAAAATTATGATAAAACCTAAAAAAATGAGAAAGAAGCTGTGCCGATGTTTTGCTTTCCAAAAGATATAATTCTATTAAACAAATGGACTTATGCTATTTCCCAGGCATGCTGGAGTCCCACCAAAGGATCTTTTGTATGCAGCAAATATTTTCGCATTGTGAAAGTTATCACAACTACTTTAAACAACGATCTTTGGTTCGAAGCGTTGAAAAAGTAGGTAGGTACAAAAAGTAAGTACCTAAGTAGTTCGTTTTTATATACTTAAGTACTTAAATAAAACTGTTTAAAATGTATTATACCTAATATTTAATAAATTGGGCAATATTTTGGCTGGCATATATTATTATATATTTTATTTATTATAGCTTTGGGCCGCGACTGCGACCGCATAAAATTTGGCTGTAACGTTCCGGACCCGTTACCGCGACAATCACATTACATATCAGGATAAATTATAGTATATGTGTTATTAGGGGCTATAGGCTATATAACTGTCAAATTTCATTAAAATCCGTTCAGTAGTTTTTGCGTGAAGAAGTAACAAATATTCACTACGTACAAAACCAAACATACATTACATTTTACATTTATAATATTAGGATAATACAATTGCAAGTAGGTTGATAGGTAAATAGTACAGGAATCTATCCAATTTCATAGTACCTAACTAATGTATATACTTATTAATATACTGTATCACTTCAATAACGAATAACATGAAACGAAGACGACCGCGATGATAGTTTTACAGTAATTTTCAGGCTCACTAACATTAAAAAAATGTGACATTGTCAAACTTCTGCGCATGGCTTGTAAGATGAAGGAGGCTATGGTATGAGGAGTTCATTCATGGATTTCTTTTATCAGAGATAAATATATTATATACTTAACCTATTTATCATTGATACGATAAAAAGAAGATCATAGATAAAATATTTTGTTTACTTTAGTTGAGGTCCGAAGTGGCAAGAATAAAAGGAGATGTATGAAAAGAGTTATGGATATATGCGAGGCTAGGGAGTTGTGTTATGACAGAGCAAAGTGGTGGTCCACAATGGGACAAAGGCCTGAGTTTTATGTATGTATGTCCGTAATTCATAATATAGTCCACCCAAATAGAGTAATTACCATCTTACAAATATTGAACGGTCTCCCTAGACCGGCGTACAAAACACATACAGTACCTACTTTAATACGATGTTACTGTAATACGTAATAATTATATTACTATGTAATATTATGGAAAGGCTGTCGTGCTAAATGCGAGTACACAGGGTTAAGTTCTAAACCGATTAACAATTTAGTTACAAGCGCTGCTAATATTATAGAGTTATGGCTTTACAATATAAGAGCCGAAGTTTTACTACACGAGGCCGTAAACAGGTCATTATGGGTTGGTGCTGTTTTCCGACTCATATAGTTAGGGTGGGCTAGTATTTCGAATATGTTGAAATTGTTACTTGTAAAGTAAACGTAAGTAGATTCTGTCAATGCTGAGGGATAAGTTCGGACGAGTAATAATAAATGTATATTTCTACAGTCAAGCAACTATCCTTGAGTCATTAGATACAATTTTTTGTGAGAAACAACATATGGTATATGTCATATAAATGTTCTACATAGAAACTATGATAAATTATGCTATAATGTATGTATGAAGAACATTATTGATCATAACATAGCACTACGATTGGACGTGGCAGTGAGCAGGGCACACAGTTCACAGAACAGATAACCGATGGGACAGTAAAGTTCTCTAGTGGACCACGTAGTACCTGAAGTCCTATTTTTGAAACGGTCGCCTTGTGTGGAACGGTTTATAATTTTGATTTTCGGCATGTAAAATCAAGATTTTAGTACACGACGCTGATTTTCTATAATTTTGAATAGTTACTTCAATAATATAAATATTGAAAAATACAGTGGAAGGCGCAGCGTGGTTTGGCCTCCCACAGGGTGGACCGACGACCTGGTAAAGATAACAGGTAACACCTGAATGCGAAAGGCACAAGACCTGCCTTTGGAGATATTTTGGGGGGGGGACGACGACGACGACCTATGCCCAGCAGTGTTAGCCGTCCGGCTGTTATGATGATGATGAGGACTTTACCCGCTGTAAGGCGCTGTCCGGCTCTGTCTAGAATTGTCGGTCACGGTCCGGCCGTGGTCGGCGTGGGGCGGTGTGCTCCGGTCATGGGGCGGCCAACGTGTCACTGTCTGTTATCTTCCTACTTTAATTTTTGACGATTGAAAGATATATTTAATGTCCGAGTTTAAGTAAGTTTGAAGTCGTTAACCAAGGAATGCACTAAACCCAAACCTTAGGTGTGGTTTAAACGGTTTTCTTGTATGTTAGTCCATATAGCACTGCTAGGTGTTAGTACAATCGCAAACCCGCAATTAGTATGTTATTATTCTAAAGCTCTTGGTGTTCGCTTTATTTTATGGGTGACTCATAAAAAATGTATTGTTAGGCGAACGTTTAAAAGGTCTTTAATTGTTTATATTAAGATCGACCATATAATATAAACGGCGTTGTTAAATGCTGGCCGGTGCTGAGTGGAAAAATAATAGTATTTTAATAAGTATTTTAAAATTTATGACTTCTTTTTCTATTTTGCTTTTTCTTATTTACTAGACTAACACTTATTTCGCACATACACGTACACAAACACATACAAATAGAATGAGTGGGAGAAAGACAAATATATGGGTATCTATATAATTAAAAATATTTTTTCACACATTTTCATTATCACACATTAATTGATGCTCAAATTTTAAACCGCAGTTTTGTTATTGGCATTGCAACTTTGAATTGTATAACTAAATATCCTTGATGTAAAACTGGACGGAAATAAATAAATATTTATTTACCCATGAGGAGCAGAGGACAGTAACTGCAACCCATGAACATTAATTCAAAATTATGTACCGTAATCATTCGATGAATATGTAATTATTGAAATGCTACTTTTGTATTCATGAAGACACTTTTCATTAAAACGAGTACGAGATTACCTACCCTATTTGCAAAACATTTTTCTTGCAAGACATACCTAATATAAATACTGTATAGGCGACTAGCTTTTGCCCGCGTCTTCGTCCGCGTAAAATTCGATTATGATGTCCCAGGCTCGTTTCCGTGAGAACCACATTGAACTTCGCGATAAACATAGTCTATGTGCTATTCAGGGCTACAAACTATATTTCTGCCAAATTTAATCAAAAACCGTTCAGTAATTTTACACCCTTAGAAACTTTCACATTTATAAGATTAGTAGGATTTATAAGTTTATACTGAAAGGATAATGAATGAAATTATATTATCATTAATTAATTCGTTATTTAAAAGCCCACGACGGCTAAATTTACAATTATCAGGTACAGGTCACATATTACCAGGTTTGTGACTAAGGCAATTTTTGTTTTTACCTCGATATTTCGACGCAGTTACACTCTAGTAGTCTACTCGTGACTGTGACGCATGCGATTGCGTCGAAATATCTAGATAAAATCAATACTAGCTGTGGTAACAAACCTGGTATAATCCGCGTCATGAAAGAAGAGACTTGTCAAATGGCAGTAGAGGGGATTTCGCGCAGGTAATCGCCTACTGCGCATTTCGAACCACGTGACCCGCCAAGTCTCTTCTTACATGACACTAGTAATAGTATGTGTGGGGTTTATTACTTTTCAGTTTTTAAAAGCAGTTGGATTTATTGCTTTTTTAACCACCTTTACTCACGTATTTGTTACAATAAAACCACGAAATACAAATTCCGTCTTAGTAGCCTGCAACGGCTATCCACGAAACTTTTTTGCCCGCTCCGTTCGATATTGTTTTAAGTATTCCTTTTTAAAAAATTTTCTTCCCATTACGTAGCCTAGCTATGAATTGAATCTTCAAAATGTCAGTAAGTATTGTAGCCGACTACCAGAAGGGAAATAAATTTCCCAATATGTTGCTATACGAGTTGCAGTTACCAAATGGAATGGAAGTAGCTTCCTCGCTCTCATTTACTGTTTCATAGGTCCGAAGGTACAGTCAACAGCAAATCGCCATTTAACCAGTATAAGATGAGCTAGCATTTGTATAGACGCGTATAGCAATGACAGTTCCTTTTATACTGTATTTAGGTAGTTCGACACGCTGTCTTCTGTACGTAATACATTGCACTGAATACCGTAGCTTGGTACTTTACGAGTTCCCAATGTTGCTGGTAATAAATTATTGATTAGAAACTATGATTTAGACCCCAAGTTTGGTCAATACGGGCGTGTTCAATAGGTTACACAGTCTCAACTCTAATGCTAATGATACGTTGGAGTTAGCAGAGTGTTTTCATAGCTGTTGAATACTGGATGTTGAGAACTTGGCCGTGGGACTATACGCTTTCCAGTTCATTTACTGCGTTCGTGAGTGCGTACTGTAACGCTTTCAGAACTCCTGCTGAAGGTGCGATTGATTACTAGGGCCACATAAAATTTATGTTGAAAAGGATAATGAATGTGGAAGGGGTTACGCTAAAGCGTATTCGTGGTTTTTACTCTCAAGTCAATGACCTCTCGGGCAGCTGGTAGGTCATTGACACTGTTGCATTTTTGGAATACTTTTTGCTAAACAAATTGAATCAGTACGTCACGTTCGTGCCACTCTTGAAATATTTTACATTATTTTTGTAAAACCCTATAATATATATTATCGGAGAATTATCTTAAAGTATTTTCAGAGGAAAACGATTACATAAGTAGATTTCGGCGGTAAAATCGGCGAATTTTAAAGTCGGTACTGGGGCTCGATTTTTGAATTTTATTACTTATACGAAAATCATAAAATCGAATACGAATTTTTATTTACCTCCAATTTTTAAATTCATGTCGATGACTTATTTTAACAAGTGCTCCTCACTACTCGGCTTCAAATTCTATCGATAGAATTCAAATTGAAGTGGTACGCGTGTTAACTTTATAGCACATAAAAACGCAGCGCCGCCGCCGGCCGCCGAAATGTCAAAATCCACAAATTAAACATTTGACATTCCGTTACACGTTACATTACGTACAGTCCATTAACGGCTTTTCATTTTATACCGATTTACAATATTTCTGCCTGAAATGAACACAATCACTTTTATTTCCCTCTAATGGCAACCCCGGTTTCGAATGTTTCAAAAAGACGAAAAATGTAACTATTCGAAATTAAATTCACATGTGAAAATGACTCCTTTGTCGAAGGTTTCCAGATATTTTCTGCCTGTAATTGGTTGGTTAAGTTATAAACGTTTCAAACATTTTTTAAACCAATATCGGCAAATTCTATCAGCGCCATCTAGCCCAAAACTAAGCAAAGCTTGTGCTATGGGTGCTAGGATATACTTCTTCTTTTACTTCTTCGTCGAGTCAATTTTTGAAAACCCTATTTATTTATTAACTAGCTATGGCTTGCCCAGTAGTCGGCCACGGCAACGGCATTATCGGTGGGCAGGAATAGTTCTTCCGTAGTGCAGGTAGCAGGACAAAGAAGACAAGAGAGCAGATGCTCCATGGTTTGAGATGGTCATGGTTTGGAGTCGCATCGCAGCTGTGTCTGGTCGATGAAGCCCCACTTAGCCAGAGAGTCATTGCAGCGGCCAACCTGCGTCAGTAAACGGTTAAGTGACTTCCAAGTTGGCCACTGCAGCTCGTGTCCTGGTGGCAGGGATTCGTTAGTGGAGATGGTAGACCTCAGGAAACTTTTCCGGCTTTTGAAGCGTGCAGGGGCAAACATTTCATAAGCATTCAGTCTATTTCCTGCATGAATTTCTCCTCTGAACAGGCCACTTCGCGCTACACACATATACTACTTAAATACTTTCAAATACATACTTATTATACCTTATCATACCTATAGAATCCTAGACCCGTAACTGATTCATCATTTCAATTTCTGCCCGCCCAGAATCGAATCCGGGACCTATGACGTGGCAGACGATGTTGACCACTGATCCACTCATCGTCGTAAATCTCGTAACTAAGGTCCTTACCACAAACGCTCACAACACCGTCAAATAATTCCGTCACAGGCGAACGAAAAAAATGAATAATTCCGAAACAAGAAAGAAGGCAAATAAAACATTCCACCAATCCCTCAGCTTAGAGGCTCTTTAAATATTACTTTCCCGCGCAATTTCGAGGAGGCGATTAGATTAACGAGTTTCTAATCTGTAATTTATTACGGCGGACTTCCCTGCCCGTTCCGGCGCTCCGGCGGCCGCGAGGCCCACTTCCCGTTGGAGCACTACACCGGGTAATACCTAGTGTAGTGGGCTAACTACACCGGGGCATGGTATGTTGTGTTGTGGAGAATGCATGTTCTAAGAATGACTAGTTTAGGATATTCTAAGTTTAAGTCTTTTAAGATCTTAGAGAATACTATTTTTACCCCGACGTAAAAAGAGGGGTGTTATAAGTATGACGTATGTATTTGTGGCTTCGTGTATCTGTCTGTGGCATTGTAGCTCCCGAACAAATGAACGGATTTGGATGCAGTTTTCTCTATTTGAAAGCCAGTTTAATCAATATGGTTCTCGGTTTCGATGGTTCTGTAGTTTAGAAAAAGAAATTATTAAGTAAACTTGGTTTGGTTGGGGTTATTCGACTTATTCTGTCGGTAAGTTTATTTTATGTTAATAATAATAGCCTTCCTAGCCGTTTTCGGCTACAGCGACTGCAGCGACAACACTAGTTAGGTTATTCCTGCTGCTCCTGTCTGTCGTGTGCCCGCATGTGGCTTACGTAGCCAATTTTGGCTTTAAATGTGCGGAAACAAATTGGTCAGGACACCGCTATGGAATTATAATATATAGCCGCAGGTGGTCGGGCTTTCAAGTCATCGCGTATTTGGTCGAACTCTTTTGATCTTCAAATTCGGAAATGTTCTCTCTCATCTCTTCATGTCTCTTTTGCACATCCTTGTAACGCAAGAGCTGCCCGCCCTGCTTCCGTGTGCCATCTTAAAGTTCACTATAAAGGATGTGCTTAGCGACTCTACCCTCGGGCATCCGGTACACGTGACCACACCACCTCAGTTGTTTTCGCATCAGATAGGCTTTGATACCGCAGATGTTAGCGCGCCGAAGGACTTCAGTATTTCTGATGTGGTCGGACCAGTAGATGCCCATAATATCTCGGAGACATCGAAGATGGAACCTGTCCAGAGCGCGAATCTGTTTCCGATATAAGCACTAGGTCTCGGATGAATACAATAAATTCGACAGAAAAATCGCCATATAGACAGATACTTTTGTCTTCAGCCTCAGATCATATCAATATTATACGTTGTGCAGTCATCGCGCAGGAAATATTAAAGTGCACTAATGATCGCGCTAGCACAGATGCACTCTCTTGTCTTCCCTTGCCTATACCTGATGGAACGGTGGACCATTACGATCATAGGCAAGGTTAGATGCAGTGTCTGGCCGACAGTTTCAAATGATCTCTACTACCGCCCTAGGTCTCCTACATGGCCTTGCTGCCTTGCCGTGTCTGTCAAAACTCCTTTGCATATCTGCGGTGAGTTGCCTTCCACGCCAAAACAGACTTTCCACACAATGCGAGAGATATTCGCAGTTCCGCTTTTCTTCCGAAGCCTTTAAGCAAGTCTCGACCAGGTTTGCCCACGAGCCGACGTTGTGTACCTGGGTGTGGCCGCTACGTGTGTAACAGCTACTTGGAGCCACTGGTGAGAAATTACGGGAGACCCGTAGCGCAATTAGACTTACACTTCATAGACTGTAAGGCCTTGCCACATACAAAGCTCGGCGCGAGCGCGGCGCGTTATTCGCACTGTTCAAATATCGCACCGCG